>BSBK01002894.1:0-1200000 GCA_027943335.1 Chamaecyparis obtusa
TATTGAGATTTGTATATGTATATATATGTATATGTATATATATGTATGTATATATATATGTATACATATTATATACATATATATATACACACATATATATATATACATACATGTATGTCTATATGTACATGTATGTATATATATGTATCTTATATATACATATATATGTATGTATATATGTATATATACAGATAGATATATATATATATGTATGCATATATATATATACACATACATATATATACATATATGTATATATATACATGTATATGTATATATATGTATGTATATATATACATATATACATACATACATACATATATACATATATATATATACATATATATATATACATATACATATATACATATACATATATACATATTACATATACATATATACATATATACATATATACATATACATATATACATATATACATATACATATATACATATATATATATATATATATAAATATATATATATATATATATATATATATATATATATATATATAACATACACATGCATATATATATATATATACATATATACATATATACATATATATATATATATGTATACATATACATGTATACATACATACATACATACATACATACACACACACACACACACACACACACACATATGTATATATATGTACATATACATGTATATGTGTACATATATTGTATATATATGTACATATACATATATGTACACATATACATGTATATGTATATATATATGTATATATATGTATGTATATGTATCTATATATATGTATATCTATATATATATAATTATATATCTATATATGTATATATATGTATATATATGTATATATATATATATTATATATGTATATGTATATGTATATGTATATACTCCAGAGTTGGGTGGGATGATTTGCAATGTGCCCATTTTCTTTTAATTTTTTATGGATGGATATGCATATGTATATGTATGATCATGATGGAATGACACATGTATGATACAGGATGGGTTTATTATATGATGCATGATGTGATTATTGATGTTTTTGTGATGCAAGATGAAGGATACACATTTATGATACCAATGTGATGGATTTTATGTGATTGTGTGTGATGCGAATATGATCTATATGTAGATATACAAGTGCTTATGTGATGGATTTGATTTGATGCAATGTACATGTAATTTATTTGATGGATATTTATTTATGTGATGGATTTATGTGATGTAACTATATGATGTGATGCATAATGTTTATGTATATGGATTTACAAATGGAATCTAAATGATTATATATAACTTAATGAAAGTGTAATGTATGATGCTATATGGATGCAAACTAAAATGAATGCAAAGTTATATTAAATGCACTCTAAATGGTTTAACAAATGTAACTGAATTAACAATGCAAGATTAACCTATGATGTTACATGGATGTCTAAAGTGAATGAAACCTAAATACATAACATAATAAATGAGTTCCACCTAAGGTGCTAGACAATTAATGTATATTAGTAAAATGTACCTAAATGAAACTGACACTAACAATGATGGGACCCTTTAATAATGTAACTAAAAATGGATGCAAACTAATATGTTTAACCAATGCTACCTAAAAGAAACTAATGTGCCTAATGGGAACTAATTAAAAGGAGATAATAATGATTGGATTAATGTAACGTAAGATGAATATAACTTAAAATGATTAGGAATACAACCTAAAATGGATTAACAAATACACCTTGATGTAATCTATATGGAACTAAATGAAATGGATGTGATAAATGAAATCTAGAATGAATATGATAAATGCAATCTAAAAAAATGAAACTAAAATGATTTAAGAAAATATCATTAAATACATGCTAAGATATCAGATTAGTGAAAATGCAATTAAATGCAATCTAAATAGATCTAAATGAATTAATGAATGGATTTACATGAATTAATATACATTTACATGAAACACAAATTATTTGCAAGCTAAAAATGACTGTGATATTAGGATGCCAACTAATGGATGCAATCTAGATGCATAAAGTGTGTGCTATGAATGATACAGAGATGCAATGAGATGTTTGGGTGGGATGCAAATGGAATATATCACTACTCGAATGGACCTGCACCATGAGATATTGATTAGCACACAGGGATAATTTTTTTTTCAATCTTATCCATGAGGACCAAGGGATAGAGAAACAAGAGTTTTAGGGAATGGAGGTTTGTGGATTGAGGGATTTAGATTTTTTGGGAAATGAGGGATTTCTTTGATTTTCTATTGCTTGGGATTTTGGGGTTGATTTTT
Organism: Chamaecyparis obtusa; assembly: GCA_027943335.1. Taxonomy (NCBI): domain Eukaryota; kingdom Viridiplantae; phylum Streptophyta; class Pinopsida; order Cupressales; family Cupressaceae; genus Chamaecyparis; species Chamaecyparis obtusa. The sequence goes on from BSBK01002894.1 coordinate 2,308, forward strand.
GCTAGGATTGGGGTGGTCTTTTGTGGGATTTTTATTTGATATTTTAGGTTGAGATATTTTATTTTGATGGGGGGAATTCCTTTTGAAGCTTGAGCGCAAGATATTCTGAAATGGAATACCACCATGTAGTTTGAGCACTTAGTTTAATATAAAATATTAGAGACCTACCAAGGTTACTAGGAACTCAAGGCCTTGTCAAAAATGTTGCATGGGATTGACACAATAAGAATGCAAGGATTTACCCATCATCACATATGAATCTCAAGAAATTCAAGGTGGAAACAATGTTGGGTAACCCACAAACAAATAACATTTCCCAAGTGCACAATACAACCACAAAAGGATCACATGTTGAGTATGCAAGGGTCACATTTGAATGACTCATAGGAATAAAAAGAGATCAGCCCATGTTATAGGTGCATTCATTCATAACATACCATGATATAAAGGATAGTGACAACTTTGAGGAGAAGGACAACCAAGAAGTCTAGAAATGATAACCAAGAACCAAAAAAGCAATTCAAAATCAAGCTGAATATCCAAAAGATGCCCTTTGCCAAAAGAGATTGATTGACTGAGAGATGTTTTGATTTAGGTTGGAAATGAGGAAGGATGTATCCTTCAAGGACCTGTGGATGGGGTAGACTACAAATTGGCATTTTTGGATGACAAAAGATGTGTCAAGGATAATCACACGATTGGGAATATCTTTGAGGGAACATGCTGAAGCATTGGATTGGAGGAACAAAGAGTCTGGATCACTTTTCTTCAATATGAATGACCAAGGAAAAGGGTATGTGCATTGGGACATGAATAGAGGACTAGACTGATGCTATGATACAACTGAAGGACCAATATATACAGCCGTAGGTACAAAGCTCAAAAATTGGGATAGGACCTAATATACAACCGATTGACATGAAGCTCAGGAATCGATCTAGTAGTACAATTATCAACATGTGCATGCAATGCTGGAGTACCTAGGGAATATGGGTTTGTGATAGAGACTTTTCACAATGAGGTTTGGTAGATGGGTGTGTGAGAGTGGATGGGAGAATTTTTTGATAGATAATGGTACAGTGTGCTATGTGTGATGCCTATTTCTAGATTTTCATCACACTTACCTATCCAAGGTGCCTAATTTCCAAGTTTTCACCATTAGATGATTATTTCTCTTTACTTATTTTCTTTTTAAACAATTTTTAAATTTTTTAAAAAAAATTATCAAAGTGCTAGTTTGCTAGGTTTTCACCATGATAATGATATTTTCATGACTTTTTAATGATTTTATTAGATGATTGAGGTACATTGTGCACCTCAAGCATATAATTCTTGAGGTGAATGATATTAATGGGATAATGCAGAGGTTCTCCTTCTAGTTTAGATAAATGATATGCCATTGAGTCAAAACAAAGTTGTGACAATGTAGGGACCCAACCGAGTAGGTTTGAACTTGCCTTTCTTCTCTTGATCTACTTGTACCTTCTGATTTTATTTTAGGATCGTGTCCCCCACTTGAAACTATCATAGGTGAATCTTCTTATTGTAGCTTCTCTTAAGTCTATTGTGGTATACAACCAAGTGATCATATGCTTGCTTCCTCTTCTCATCTAGCAGATCTAGCTATGTGAGGTGTGCTACACGATAGTCTTCATCAATGACCAAGTTTTGGATTGATACACACAATGATGGAAACTTGACCTCAATTGGTAAGAAAACCTTTACACCATACAAAATAGAGTATAGGGTGGTGCTTGTGGGAGTGCGATAGGCCCAAAGGGTGGGGTTAATTTGGAGATGTCAATAACAACCAGAATAATTGACAACCTTTTTGAGTATTTTTAAGAGGGTTTTATTGGTTGCCTCAGCTTGGCCATTTCCTTGGGAAAAATATGGATTGGAAAAATGGTGGTGAATATGGAATTGGTTGCATAGATCATTCATATGTTGGTTCTCAAATGGTGTTCCATGATATGTGAATATGGTGGAGGGGATGACAAAGCGACCAAAAAATGTGGTAGAGGATAAATTTGGATATTTGGACACCTATAGTGAGGCTGAATGAGATTGCTTCAACCACTTCCTAAAGTATTAAGTAGCAGTTATTATGTACGTGTGTCCATATAAGGAGGGGGGGTTATCTTACCAACAAGGTTGAATCTCCAACATGAGAAGGGCCATGGAGGTGCAATGGGATGTAGATCTTGTTTTAGAGCATGAATCAGGTTCACATGTTTCTAACATTGTAGACATTTCTTTACAAATTCGCATGCATCATGATCCATTATGGGCCAACAATATCATGCTCTGAGAAGCTTCTTAGTTAAGACCATACCACTCATGTGGGACAAAAAATTATAGCGTGGACCTCTCATAAAGCCTAGGCATCCTTATAATTTGAGTCTAAAAACCTAGAGAGGATGTTGTGATATCCTAGATGATGTAAGGGTGTTGGATACATGATTGTAGTGGGAATCTCAATGGATAAGGTTTTAGAATTGGGTGTTTGTGAAGTAGGCGAATATGATACCATTTTTTAGATAAGTGTGAATGTTTTAGTACCATGTGGATTGGGGAGTAACCAAGATGTACACCATTTCAGAATCAACATTCTCATAAGAGGGTGTGTGGATCTTCTCAACCAAGAATTTATATTGTGTTGCATCCTAAGGTATTTATAGAAGGGATATGATGGTAGCCATTGTCTCTTCTACTTTGTTCTGAAATCTTGACACTTATGTGATTTGTAGGCTCAGAAATCATTCTTTCATGTTTTGTCTACCAACTCTTTGTACGGTAGTAGCTTTTTGTCTTTTTTCTGGAACTCATGTAGGACTTTCTTTATAATGAGTTGCAAGTCACTAAATGCTTGTAGTTCTATGATTTTTAATTGAATTGTCATCTTTAGACCTAAGATGAGTGCTTCCTACTCCACAATGTTATTGGTGCAATGGAATCCTAATTTAAATGACTTGGGTTGATGGCATAATTGATGCAAAGATGTTCCAAAGATTGTTGAGTGTTAATTGGTATAGGTTTGATGACATGAATGTCAGTTATTGTGTTGTCATTAATGTCAACTTAGTGATGTGTTGGTTGACAGTGAGTTGATAAGTGTTTGAGTAGTTGAATCCAATGTGTGGCAAGTATGTGAAGGAATTGGAGTTTACAGTTCTTATGGAAGACTCAGTGATGTTTTATGTATGATCGTGCATGATGAAAATAAGTATGGAGTGAGTTATGATCGATTGAAGAGCAATGGGGTAAATAGGAGAACAAATAGTGACACACAATGAATGATTTGATTGTTTTATCAAATTGGTATGGATCCAAGTGTTGTGATCATGATATGTATATATTGACTAGTATATATTTTTGAGGCTATGATCACAAGATAATTGGAGTACTACAAGGCATTATTTTAGAGAACATAAGATCACTCTATGAAATTTAGCATAATGTTTGAATAGGTTTGAATAGAATGTTTGATCGGTGAGTGGTGATGATGCGATCAATTGCATTGAATTTTTTCATGATCCAGGTTGCATGGTGATGTGACATAATAGACTTGTAATAATGATTTGATGTTACATTATTTGAGGTGATCAGATCTATCAAGTTTTGGAAATGCATTGGGAAAGTAAAAAAGTTTGACTGTTCTTGTGCAAAATCAATGTGTGATGAATCTGAAGGCCGACCTAAATTTGTAAATGAATATTATAGATTGGTAATACATTTTAGGGGTCAAGGATTGAGTGGAAATGATTATGATTAAAATTTAATGTAGTTTGTAAGTTGGCTTAGGTCCTAATGGACATGAAATATATTTATATGTAAATCAATAAATTATGCAAGTGTAGATCATGGATGCAAAGGTGCAGTCGAGTGAAGATTGAAGATTGTCTATAATAGAAGTAGTGTTTGTACTTAATTGGATCTAAACAAGTAAAGGAGGAGTGCTACACCCAAATCACTATACTTGTTGATTCCTAACAGTTTCTGCAAGAAAATCCCTTAATTGGGTAGAATTTAACGGGTTTGATTTATAAATATTTTAATAGGGCAACTCTTTAAATAGGGTTTGAAATCCTTTAAATTGGTTACTCCTAACAGGGTAAATATCACAATAGGGCTAGAGGTAAATAACTTAATCAGGTGACTCCTAACAAGTTCTTCTCCTAACCAAGCATCATTGTAAGCTTCTAACAAGGCTAGACCTTTAACATGACACATTTCAAAAGAGTGTAGATTATTAGTGGGTGCTAATTCCCATTGTGGTTTTTACCCTGAATCAGGGTTTCCATGATAAAAATATTGGTGTTACTTTGTTTCATGTTTGGATGGTTGTTTGGTTACTTTTTTTATTATATTCATAAAGTTTAAAGTTAATGAATGAGGTTGATGTTATTGAAATAATTGTGAAAATTTTTCATATCTAATAGATTAATGATTCACCCCCCCCTAAGTAATCTTGCACCTTATAGTATTAAAAAATGGTATAAGATCTCTTGGCCCTCTTTGTGCTAAGATTAATAGTTTGAGAAAAAGATCCAATGATGAAGAAATAAGATCCTAAGTTTACAAGAGATCACTACACAATATGGAGTGACTGAATGAAGATCTATCTAAAAGGTATGGGGCCACAATTCAGGAATCATGTTGAGCTCAAATATGTTATTCCTACTGGGACTCTTATTGCAGATCAATTGAAGGAGAAACATGAGAATATGAAAGCATTGGAGGCTATATTAAGTACTCTATCTTACACTAAATATATTGAGATGCATTGTTCAAAAAATTCTTATGAGGTTTGGGAAAAGCTTAAACTAATCTATGGTGGAGACAAACATGTTCAAAATTCCAAGGTAGATAGTTTGAAGGGAAAATATGATGACATGAAAATGTTTGAAGGAGAAAACATTGCTCAATATGGTCAAAGGATAAAAGAAGTGGTAGGTGAAATCAAGAGTGTTGGTGGTACCATTGAAGAATAAGACATGGTAAGTAAAATGTTGAGGACTCTGTTACCTACTTATTTCATTAGAGTTTCTTCCACTCATGAATTGAGAACAATAGATGATGTCTCTATTAATGGTTTGATTGGTAAGCTTACTTCTTTTGAGTTAAGTAACTTTAATAATAGTGTTCCTAGAGTTGAAGAAGATTTTAAGGCCTCTTTGTCATTAGCATCAAATAAGAAGGGAAATAGATAAGTCATGAATCTACCTTTATGTCAAGTTATACCAATGATTTTTAATCTATCATTGATGAAGAGAAGAAGCACGTGGAACTTGAAGCATTACTTGCAAAAGACTTTCTAGAGGTATTGGTAAGTGAAAATGCAATTTACCTTTGAAGTGTTTATCATGCAATAAGATTAGACATATTACTACTAGGTGTCATAATGGTGAGTAGAAGGAAATTTTTAGAAGATTCAAGGAAAAAGGAAAGAAATAATGTTATGTTGTAGTAGATGAAACCTGTATGACTATTGAGGAGTTAGAAGATAATGAAGAGGATGAGATACTATTTTTTGCAATGAAAGAGGATGCTACAGAAGGTGAAAAGACCTTATTCTCTCACATAGATCAAGCCAATAAGTGGGTCATTGATAGTGGTTGCTCTCATCACATGACTGGTGACAAAAGTAAGTTCATTAAGATTGAAGAATTTGATGATGGTGTGGTTAGGTTTGGTAATAATAAACCCTGCTTGGTTAAAGGGAAAGGTACTATTTCTTTAAATAGTAAGAGATAAGATGATGATGTTTATTTTGTAGAAGGTCTAACACATAATTTATTGAGTGTGGGTTAGTTGAATGACAAAGGTTATAAACTTGATTTAAAAGGAGGTGTATGCAGGATACTTGGAAGATCAGGTGATTTGATTTTCTATCGGTGGGTAGACTAGAGGTAGTTTATTCCATTGGAATAATATTATTAACATTTGTTTGGTTACTAGAGTTTAGGATAGTTGGTGTGGCATAGAAGGTTTTGTCATGTGAACTTTGATAGTTTGGTTAAAGTTAGTAAGATTAATGCAGTTAAAGGTTTTCCACAATTAATTAAATGACAACAGGATGCGTAAGGAATGTCAGTTGCGTAAGTTAACTAGCTCTACTTTTAGTAGCAAGTCATTTTTATCAAAGAATATAATAGATTTAGCGCATACCGATCTCTGTGGTACTATGAGGACAAAAAGTTATCATGGTGATAAATATTTTATACTATTTACTAATGACTACTTAAGAATCATGTGGGTAAATTTCTTGAAGGATAAATATGAAGCTTTCTACAAGTTCAAATCTTTCAGAGCATTGGTTGAGAATGAAACAGGTAAAATTTTGAAGTTCTTAAGATCAAACAAAGGAGGAGAGTTCAATTCATTAGATTTTGTTCAATATTGTGAGAATAATGGAATCAAGAGACAAATATCAGCACCAAAAATACCTCACCAAAATGGAGTTGCTGAAAGGAGGAACAAAACTATAGTTGATGCTGCTAGGACAATGATGATTCAAGGTGATGTGCCTAAGTCATATTGGAGCAAAGTAATTAAAATTGCAGTGTATACATTGAACTAGGTACTAGTGAAGAAAGTAACCAGTAAGACACCTTATGAATTATGGTATGGTCATTCACCTAGTGTCATTTATTTCAAAGCTTTTGGTAGTAGATGCTATATCAAAAGGGATGATTTCACTGGAAAGTTTGATACTAAGAGTGATGAAGGTATTTTATTGGGATATTATACTAAAATCAAGGCATATAAATGTTTCAATAGAAGGACTAACAAAATGATTGAAAGTGGGAATGAAAAGATAGATGAATTTCCAAAAAAATCTAATGAAATTAGCAAGAAATAACTAGAGAATAATCATGAATTTATGTATGAGCAACCACAATATCAAGAGACTGTTGAACAAAACAATGAGGAAGAAGTTGTTTAACAGATAGAAAGAAGAAGAAGCACCTAGACCTAAACCAATTATTCCAAGGTATGTAAAATTGAATCATTCTACTGATCATATTATTGGTGATAAATATGTAGGAGTGCAAACTAGAATGAAGATCAAAGAAAGTAAATATCTATTTTCAAAGTTTGAGACAGAAACAGTGAGGGAATCCTTGAAGAGTGAAGAGTAGAAAAAGGAAATGGAATAAGAACTTGATTAGATTGTGAAGAATGACACATGTACACTTGTTCCTAAACCAAAAGACAAGAATGTGAACACAAAGTGGGATTTTAGGAATAAATTGAATGAAGATGAAGAAGTAATTCACAATAAGGAAAGACTGTGTGTAAGGACTACACACAAGAGAAAGGACTAGACTATGGAGAGACATTTTCTTCAATGGAAAGACTTGAAGGGGTAAGAATTTTACTTGATAATGTAGCCTATAAGAAGTTTAACATTTTTCAAAAGGATGTCAAATCTTCTTTTTTGAATGGGACTCTTGAAGAAGAGGTTTATATAGAAAAAATGGATGGGTTTGCATTGAAAAAAGATGAGGATATGGCGTGAAAGATACAAAATGCATTGTATGGACTACAACAAGAACCTAGAGCATGGTATGAAAGATTACACTCTTATCTAATAAAGATTGATTTCATAAGAATAAGTGAAGATATCAATGTGTACTTGAAGGTTGAAGGTGATAAGATAATATTAGTTGAAGTCTTTGTGGATGACATAATCTTTGGAGGAAATGATGAAATGAGTTTGGCATTTGTTGAGGAGATGAAGGATTTTGAGATGTTCATGATAGGAGAAATTGTGATCTTTATTAGATTGCATATTTCACAATTAAAGGATGATATCTATATTAGTCAGTCCAAGTACATAAAAGAAGTAGTGAAGACTTTTGGAATGGAATATTACAAAGAAATTGGAACCTCCATGGTGTCTGGATGCAAATTATCCTAGGATGATGAGTAAAATGTAGTGGATGAAACTCTATACAGATCCATGATTGGAAAGTTGCATTATGTTTTTCATAGTAGACCAGACATTGCACAAGCAGTTGGTATAGTGGCCAGATTTTAAGATAATCCTAAGGAATCTTACATGGTAGCGATGAAGAGTATATTAAAGTACTTGAAAGAGATAGAAGACTATGGTCTTTGGTATACTCACAAAGGTGATTTCTCTTTGAGTGTTTTTACTAATGCAAATTGGGAAGGAAACATTGATGATAGAAAGAGCACAAGTAGAGGAGCATTATTTCTAGGAGGAAGAATTATTTCATAGACAAGTAAGAAGAAAAAATGCATCTCCCAATTGACTGTAGAAGCTGAGTATGTAGCATCAACTATCAATTGTACACAAATAACATGGATGAAGAAGATCCTTGTGTGTGTGTGAATTATTGACCTACAAACCTGCAACACAACACTTCAATAGGACATTACATCAATTGTTAGAAAGATCAATTAATCAAAGAAAATAACAATTGAAATCATCCTATTTCTCTCTAACTAACACAAGTATGGAAAGGATCTAAAATTACTCTCAGATTATGATCCTAAATAGTGACAATGCATGTTACAATGAGAGATTTAATCAAATAATGCAATGAAATGACTAAATTCATTCAAATTACCCATTGATTCAAGAGTTCATTACCATTATCCAAATTCAAATGTGATCTAATTATCTATGAAATCACAATGAGAATATGAAAGCATGAATTCAATTATCTATTAACAAATTCAAAGAGTTAGGGGGCCAATTGAAGATTTGAAAATTCTCTTTTATAGAATCTTGAGATTTTGGACGGTTAGGATGCATCCATGAGGAGTGGTTGAGATGCTTCCAAGATTGATCCATGTGATTACCTCTTATTGTATTGAGGTGTCTTTGTTTTCCTCTTTAAGGTGACACATCATTTTGAGAGGGATTTAATTCATTTCTTTTAATTAATTACTCTAGCCATGGATTTAATGGGTTTGATTTAATTAATTGGGCATAGAAGTAGTTAAAGTGATTTTGCTTGATTATTTGATGATAAATGCTTGAATTAGGAAATTTTATGATTTTATTGATTTTAATGAATTATGTTAATAATCAAAGATCAAATTAACACAATTAAGGTTTTATTCCAAATTAGGGCAAATAGGGCCTTATGTTCTATTAGCCCAATTTTAGGTGATTACACCTTGAAGGTATCAAAGAGAAGGTAATTGAACCGGTGACTATATTATGTGAAATACAAGTGAAATTAATATTTTAAATAACCCAATGATGCATTCTAAGAAAAATCACATACCAATCAAGGATAATTTCTTAAAAGAGAAAGTGCAGGAGAAGGTAGTGAAGTTGTAATATGTGCCAACCAAGGAGTAGCTAGCAGATATATTCACTAAGCCATTACCTAAAGATACTTTTTAGTATCTGAGAGGTAAATTAGGGGTTATTACCCTACATGAATAGAACTAATATGGTTTTTTAAGAATAAATCCAGTGGAATCAATGAATATCTTTCACTGGTTGGTTGATGTTAAAGGGGATTACTCCTTAGGGGAAGGAGTCAGAATAAAGGAAGATGTTGTAATAGTAGGTGACCTATGTGGCACCTTTGGAATTATTGTCAAAGGGGGAGAAGACAAAGATATTATTATAGGTGGAGAAGATTATTAGATGAAACCAGGAGAAGAACAAGACATAAGCTAAGGGGGAGATGTCATTATCAGATCTATGTGGCATTGATGTGGTGTTTCCATCAATTCCAAAGGGGGATATTGTTAGCATAATTGATGCAAAGATGTTGTAGATATTTTTGAGTTTTAATTGGTACAAGTTTTATGATAGGAAGGTTATTTATTATTTTTCCATTGATGTCAACTTAGTGATGTGTTGGTTGACAATGAGCTGGTAAGTGTTTGTGTTGCTAAATCTAATGTGCGGTGAGTATGTGAAGGAATTGGAGTATGTGGTTCTTATGGAAGACTCAATGATGTTTCATGATGCTATACGTATGGTCACACATGATGGAAATAAGTATGTAGTGATTTATGATTGATTGAAGAGAAACATGATAGATAGGAGAATAGATAGTGACAAACAGTGAATGATTTGATTATTTTATCAAATTGGTATGAATCCAAGTGTTGTGGTCATGATATTTTTATCTTGACTAGGATATTTTTTTGATGCTATGATCACAAGATTATTGGAGTACTACAAGGAAATATTTTAGGGAATAGAAGATCACTCTATGAAAGCTAGCAAAATGTTTGAACAAGTTTAAACAATTGATTGTAGATCGGCGAGTGATGATGATGCAATTAGTTGCGGTGAATGTTTTAATGATCCAAGTTGCATGGTGACATGGAATAAATTTTTTTTAATGATGATTTTATGTTACATTGTTCGAGGTGATTAGATCTATCAAGTTTTGGAAACGTGTTGGAGAAGTCAAAAAGTTTGACTGTTCTTGTGTAAAATCAATGTGCGATGAATCTTGAGGCCAATCTGAATTTTTAAATAAAAATTATAGATTGGTAATATATTTTAGGGGAAAAGGATTGATTGGTAATGATTTTAATTCAAATGTAATATGTTTTTTAAGTCATCTTAGGAACTAATAAACACAAACTATATTTATCTATAAATCAGTAAATTATGCAAGTGTAGACCATGGATGCAAAGGTGCGGTCAAGTGAAGATTGAAGATTGTCTGCAAGAGAAGTGTTTGTGCTTAATTGGATCTAAATAAGAAAATGATAAGTTATATACCTAGATCATTGTACTTTTTGATTTCCTAACAAGTTCTACAATAAAATCTCTTAACCGGGTAGACTTTAACAAGTCTAATATGTAAATATTTTAATAGGGTGACTCTTTGACTAGGGTTTGAAATCCTTTAACAAGGTTACTCCTAACATGGTAAAGATCCTAACAGGGATAGAGGTAAATCCCTTAATCAGGTGACTCCTAATAGGGTATGCTTCTAACCAGGCATTATTGTAAGCTCCTAATAGGGCTAGTCCTTTAACAAGGAACATTTTAGAAGAGTGTAGATTATTAGTGGGTGCTAATTCCCACTATGGTTTTTACCCTAAATTAGGGTTTCCATGATAAAAATATTGGTGTCATTTTGTTTCAGGTTTGGATGGTTGTTTGGTTACTTTGTTTATTACATGCATAAAGTTTAAAGTTAATATAATGAGGTTGATGTTGCTAAAAGAATTGTGAAAAGTTTCAGATCTGATAGATTACTTATTCACCCCCCATCTAAGTAATATTGGATCTTATAGTATTAACATGCGTATGTATTCACCTTGACGGATGATGGAGAGGATTCCTTCTCCTGAACCATGATTTGTGTAGGATTTATCAAAATAAAGATTCCAAGTGGGTTGTTCTTTGATCAAGCATAGATATTCATCTGGAAATTCTATAACTAAGGGATATACATCCACCAGTGGTGCTTGTTCCAATTGATTTGTGATGAATTTTCCTTTGATTTCTTTTATATCTACATACTAAATATCAAGCTCACTGAGGAGAATTACCCATTTAGCCATGCAGCCTTTAAGTGTTGTGCAGGAAAGTAGATACTTGAGATAATCTAGTTTGGAAATAAGTTTCACAGTGTGACTGAGAATATAGTGTTGAAGTTTCTGAGTAGAATAAATAACTACTAGGAAAACCTTCTCCATTGGTGTGTAATTGTGTTCATAGCCAAAAAGTATACAACTAATGTAGTAGATAGATCTTTCCTTTCTATTATCATCAAACTAAGCCAAGAGTTCCCCCAATTCTCTAGTGGTTTCCAATATGTACAAAATAAGAGGATCCCCGGGAGTAGGTGATACAAGGATGGGTAGATTAGCTAGATATTATTTGATCTTTTCAAAACTTCTTTGACATAAAGGATCCCATTTGAAATTGGTGTCTTTTCATAGTAGATGGGTGAATGGTTGGATCTTATATGCAAGTTTTGATATCAATCAGTGGATAAACTGTAGATTACCTTGTAGACCGTGTAATTTGTTGAGTGTCCCAGGAGGAGGAATTTTCATTATAGCTTTAACCTTCTTTGGATCAATTTCTATGCCTGTCCTTAATACAATTAAACCCAAGATCTTTCTAGATGTGACTTTGAAGACACACTTCTTTGGATTGAGCTTCAAAATGTAATGATAGTGGTGATCAAATACACATTCCAACACATTGAGGTGATCTAACCTTGTCTTTTATTTAGCCATGATATCATCCACATAGTCTTCAAGGATCTTATGTATCACTTCATGGAATATGACAATCATGACTCGTTGATATGTGGCCCCAACGTTATTAAAGCCAAAAGCTATCATATTGTAGTTGAAGGTACCCCATGGGATTGTGAATGAAATCTTATGTTGATCTTCTTCTATGATGTGTATCTAGTTATAACAAGAGAAACCATCCATGAGTGATAGCATCTCATGCTTGGAAGTGAGATCAATAATCATATCAATATTTGGCAAGGGGAAATCATCCTTGGGACATGCCTCATTGAGATCTTAGAATTATATGCATATTTTGATTTGTCCTAATGGTTTAGGAACTGACATGATGTTGTAAATACATTTCAAATAGTCAATGGAACATATGATCTTAGCTTGTAGGAGTTTATACAATTCATCTTTTACTAGTAAGGCCACCTTGGGGTGCATTATTTGAAGCTTTTTCTTGACTAGTTTGGGATTTGGGTCTAGTGCAAGATGATGTACCACTAGGTTGGGGTCAAACCCAGAAATGTGAGCATAAGACCATGTAAAGTTGATTGTAGCTTCTTGGAGAAGTGTAGTGAAATTTGTTTCATTGGCCTCTGATAATGATGTTGCAATGTATGCAATTCTCATAAATTTTTTTGTTCCCATATTGACAACCTTAGTTTCTTCGATAAGAATAGATGGTTGTTCTAGCCTATAATCATGAATAAGAGAAAGAGGGAGGTTTTCACCTGAATATACACCCTTTGTTTGTACTCTTTTTGAGTCAGAAAGTGCCCCATAGGGGTTTCACCAAAATACTCATGTTTTTCCTTTTCATTTTTATTTTTGTAGCTAAAGACTTCCTCTTCTCCAAAGTATGCCTTGGGGTTTAGGTTGTAGACATGTTCTCAAGAATGTCCCTAGTCTTTCTATTGTTCTATTTCTCCTATGAATATTAGGAGCACATGCTCTCCTTGGAACTCATCGATATGTGCAATGCTTGGTTGATCCTAGTGTATGAGTTCAGGGTGGATGAGTGGAAGGTCAATAAGGTTTATGGAGAGTTGGAAAAGGACATAATTATCTATGAAGGTTTCATCATCAGATATATTGTCATGGGATCTCTTAACTTCCTCTTCATGGATGTCTTCAATTTCAATGATTTCACCCAAGGTATTATGATAGGTGTAGCTAGTTTGGTGGTCCCCCCATTTGTGTCTAGGCCATATACAAGCGCATATACCTTGGCTAAAGTGAGGGTTCAAGTTGAGCCTTCATGATATTTTTTGTGGCATAAACCACCTCCTTGGTAGTTCCATTATTTAGTAGCCAATCAGTGAGATTTGAGGTGTATTTCTCTTTAAAGTAACCAAGGAGTTTTTTGTCAGGAGGTGGAACATCTCGGTATAACCATTTGTTGATGTCGAGCTCCATTTTTTGATTATTTAAAATGCCATTGGAGAGGAATGTAGAAGAACCCATTTGTTTAGGTTGTGGTTCTTTTTATTCTAATGGACCTTCATGGGATGGATGTCCCTAAGTGTGTGGGTCCAATGGTAGTGCCCTAACTGAAAAAGAATATGATAAGATATATTCCCCACAACCCTTTTTGTTGATCTTGATAGTGGAGAGGATAGATATAAGAATGGTTTCTAGATCTGAGTGGGTTCTAGAGGAACTAGTAACAAAAGTACCAATGTCAATTCTTTGGAAATGAGTGTAATGTGGGAATGAGGCTTCTAACACATGACACTATGTGAAAGGTTGGGGATTGGCATGAATGGTAATTTTAATGTTGTTATGTGGGAATTTGATGCACTGGTGGAATGTGGAGGGAGAAACCTACATGTAATGGATCTAAGGGCGACCAAGGAGAATGTTGTATGGAAGGTCAAGATTAACAATGTGGCATATAGTATCTTGCACTGCTAGTCCCAACTTGATAGGTAGAGAGATGGTACCTTCAGATGTATGTTCAAGATTTTCATAAGACTTGATGGTGATGACCTCATGTGATATGTCTACTTTAGTGTACCCCACTTGATTTATAAATTTTAAGGCACATAGATTCAAGGCCAAACCATTATCTATCATGACCCGTTTGATAGCAAAATCATTAACCATGATGATGATATAAGGTGGGAGGTTGTGATTTGGTTCAATGGAAGGCATGTCAGAAGGTTTAAAGGATAGGAAATATGACATTGATAAGTGACCAACAAGAGCTTGGAATTACCTTGGGTTGATGTTTTTGGGGAATCATGATTCTTATAAGGACTTGTTAAGGATCTCTTGATGGATAAGTGAGGTTCAAAGGAGATCTAGGATGGAGATTTGGGTGGGGATATTCCTAATGTGTTCTAGGAGGTTGTATTGCACACTAGATGAGGAAAAATTATTGGTGTTGTTAATGGATGTCCTACCTCGACATGTTAACTACACATTGACTATCTACACCTTTTACATGGATAACATTAACCATGGGTTTAACCTAGGTGATGCAAATGACAAATTTATCATAGTTGATATAGGCAGTGGTGTAAGTTTTTCCTTTAGCATGGTCACCTTGTTTACCCTTTCCTTGATTTTGGATGGGTGGGTTTGAATTATCTGGTCCTTTGCTGATGTTGTGTTGAGGGAACATATTTTGGTAGATTTGTAGGTTTGCATTTGGTGAAACCTAGGTAGGTGCATTGGTTGTGATCTCTTTCTTTTGTATGAGATCTTGAATGTAACATTTAAGTTTCACGCACTTAATGGTGGTGTGTCCCTTGACATAGTGATAATCATAATAATTGGTGTCCTTGTACCATGCATGTTTTGGAGTTGACTCATCAAATGGTTGAGTTTGAGGATACATGATCAAATTAGCATTGGCCACTCTATGGAAGATTATTTACAATGGTTCACAAAGAAGGGTGAACATGTTATTTAGATTATTTTTGATGTGTGTCTTGGTTTGTCCTTGTGTGATTGATATAGCATTGGTTTGGTTTGTTGGCAATGGATGATTTTGGATGGGAAACTAATAAAATTTCCTAGGTGGTTATTATATTTGTGTGGGTTGTTGGTATACTAGTGTGGGTGTTTTATAAATGGACTCAAACAAATCAGAAACCCTCCCAATGATCCCGCAAATAATCAAGAACCACCTCCAAACAATCCCCCACTTTCAAAAGATTAATCAGTCTCAAACCCTCAACATTTAGAGGATATCATAGGAGACAATCTGATGCAAGGGAGGATAGGGAGAGGGGCCAAAGGCACACCCTAATGAGATCCACCCTACAGAGATCACATGTGGAAGAAACAACACACAAGTGAGAGAGAGAATGTAGATATCTTTCATATATTTATTTCAATTGATTCATACATGCCGAGTTGTAAGACCTTCCCGGTTTAGGCTAGATATTACAATTCAAGTACAGAAGTCCTCCAACATGTGAGGATCTGAAACAATCTTCTATCTTCTAGCTTCTATCTCTAATGTCCTAATTGATCTCCTAAAACTACAAACAAATATTACATTATATACAAGAGGCTACTGAACATGTTGGCCTTTAGATCCACCATCAATAGAAGGAATGATCAGATCTAGGTCTACATGCTTCCCAATGATAGATTCTAGCATTAAATTCATGACCATAATTAATTTCAATAGTCAACCTCAACATGAAACTAAAATAAACAAGTCGGTAAGAAAGGATAACCGAGCACCAGAAAAGCATCATTGAGTGCTAGGGAAATTCACTGAGCACCAGAGAGATAACCGACCAACCCCGGTAAACAAAGGAAACTGAGAAACTGTGGTGAGCCTAGCTGGTTCACTATTGTAAATTGGCCTTTCTCAAATTTAAATGCAATTTTAATTTTGTTTTTAGAACAAATAGGAAGTTCAATAAAATTTTCCAAAATTTTCAATAAATACAACAATAAAAACTAATTCCAATGCTCATTAAATTATCAAATTCAGTTTTCATAAAATGTCAATGAGCATAATATTAAATGAAGAAGGCACCTCAGGAATAAATAGACAGCTGTCGTACAAAATAGGGAGTCCTTCAACATATGACGCAACCTTAAGGAAGTTGTCTGCAACCTCCAATACTAAGCACAACCACCATTAATATCTAATGCCCCTGTATATTGATGACACAACCACTGTATGTAGTTATGCAACCCAAGAAAAAACTCACACTTCCCAGAATTAAAATCACAACACCTTGAATTTTAAATGCTGCTCCTTACAGACAATACTAACTCCAGAATTAGCCTATGTTGATTAGAAATTTCACACAGCTTATTGGCATATAGATTCAACGTAAGTGTGTAGTAAAATTAAATACATTTTTTTCATTTCATTAAGTCCCAGTCCAAACCCTCGATTTCTCTTCTCAAATTTGATTTTCTCTTGTAAGCTATTAACAAATTAAATTGAATCCCTCATTTTTGAATCTTCTCACAACATATAATTAACCGATAAATATGGCATTCACTAACTGAATGAGCTCTCTCCTGGAAGAAGACCAAGCTTAAGAATTGCTATAGAACTCTCTCCAAAAGCTAAAGACCAAGCTCAAAACCCTAACTTCTTTCCAAGCCAAGCATAATTATCTCACAAAATAATTTATCAAATCATCAATGGTAATGAAAAGTGCTTTTTCGAAATGAATATATAGCTTTTTTGGAAAAAGCTTCAACTTCACTTTTTTCATTTAAGAGGCTTCTTTATCACAATAAAGTTATAAAGTCATAAGTTATTAAATTAAAATAACTTAATTTAATAATGACAACTTAAAATAAGAAGCCACTGAAATCCACTGACTACAACAAACTCATTTCTGATATCAGAACCTCAAACTCCAACTGTCCTGCCAAAAATAGCCAACTGCCAAAAATAGACTTACTATAAATAGTAAGTCTCTCAAACTGGAGATCCCCTGAAACTCAATCTAGAAATATCTGATACCCCGTGCAGATACCCTTCTAACCTTGGCCATACCCAAAATACCACTTACTAAAAATAGTAAGTTGACCAAACTAACCCGAATGAAGATCAGACCTGGTAACTTGAACCTCCAGAATGGAATCCCAACATTGGCTCCACCAAATGACCCCCTCTGATCACATGATTAGCTTGTGAGGGTCTCCAAACCAAGCTAATCTTAGAAGACTAAAAAATAGAGACATTACAGTCCTCCCTTCCCAAGATTGCTTGTCCTCAAGTAATCAGGAAAAACAAGCAACATCACAATCCACTTGGATCCCAAGGATGGTCATGAGTAATGTCCCGATCAACCTCATACTTCTGTAAAGAAGTCAACAACATCAATAGTACCAACATTAGCAACTGAAAATCTGCACTCAACACCCAAACTGATGATGCTGTAACAAGATCACCTTGTGGGAGAAACTCAACCGAGAGTAACTCACATGGGACTAACTCAACCAATAGACTGGACTTGCTCCCCATCTTTGAGCTAACCAAATCATCATACCAGTCATCAAAAGGATGCCCTGAAGAACTGTGTGACTGATAGATGTCCTGAATGTGAGGATTGAATGTAAAGCTATAAGTACTCCTCATTGTGTACACCTTTGTAAATTGTTCAACTAGGCCTGGTTGGCCTCCTGTGTAATCTGCCTGATGAGAAGAAGTACAAATCAGATCCAAAACATCATCATCATCATGATCATACAACACCTGTAAGGGATCATCACTAAGCTCCAACAATGAATTGTCATAAGTCGTAATGACATCCACATCAAATAAGGGGTTATTCATAAAGTGAACATCACCCATCTACTGATCTAAGCCATAAAACTGTGAACTCTGAGAGACATGATGTGTAATCTACTCAACCTATATGGGCTCATGTATCCGGGTATCGACACTATCTACTGCACAAAAAGATATAATGCGTAGACTCCCCTCATCAATGCTTGGCAACACACACTCTCTACCCTAGAACTCAAATTTTATCTGCATTGGGCTCACGCTAAGGCATAACTCCTTAATCTCCTATATCCACTGCATCCCCAACACCACATCCATCTCCCCCAAATTAAACACATAGAAATTAGCTATCAGCTCATAATCACCAAGAAATAAAAAGAGATCTTAGATGCGCTTGGTACAGGTAAAATTGTAGCCATCAGCTACCCTAACTCTAAACCCTGCAAATTCCTCTACTTGAAGTCCACACTGACTAACAAGTCTCTCATGAATAAAGTTGTGCAAGGCTCCAGTGTCCAACATAGCAACACAGGGTTGTCCTTCCACTAATCCCTTCAATTTGAAAGCAGAGGGAACTGGCACAAAGGTGGACAACATAATCGAAGATAGTTTGGCATCAGGACCAAACCATGGAGTAACTCTTTGCTCCTCCTATGTATCAAAACTAGCAGCCTGATGAGAAGAATCAACCTCACTCTTGTGTGTGTGAAAATTGTACCTAGCTGTGGACACAACACTTCAGTAAAACATTAGAGGTTAGCAAAATTGAAATCTGCAATGCAAATAAAATAAACTAACCAAGTGATTTACTGCCTTCTAGTAGGTGTGAGTATGGTATTCTCAGATTCAGACCGACATCAGTGAAAATGCAACACCTAAATGAAGGATTTAAATGATTGAAATAAATGAAATATGTATGCAGATTAATCTATTTTTTTGGATTTTGTATGCAATAAGATGAAAAACTTGATATGAAAGTAATCTAGAATGAATTGGAATGATATGAAAATTAATCTAACAATGATATGCTATGAATGAATGAATTTTATGAACCCTAAAAAAAATAACAAAAATCTCACAATCACCTTGCGTGCAAGAGCTTGATTCTTCATATGCAAATTCACCAGAGTAAGTATGCAAATTTGATGGATATCTTTGTGAAGAGCTGAGCCTTATTTTTATAGAAATCCAAGGTTTGAGGATGCATAAGAAAAACCATAAATCACTCTTGATAAACTCAGGTTGATTTTAGAATTAACAAGAAATTAAGAATAAATAAACTCATAAAATCATGCAAAAGTAGTTTAGTTCTCTTTTTCAACTCATCATCAGATGTTGAGTTTAGAAAGTTAAGAAATTGAAATTGAAAATTGATTTAAAGTTAATTGCTTTTCTGATTGTGCATGATTTAATATGAATTAATTTAATAAATAAAGTGATTTATTTTCCACTTAACTAATTTTGATTTAAAATAATTGATTTATGGGTTAATCAATTATTAAATCAAACTTTATTCCAATTAAATCATTAAATTTGACAACTTTGATTTTAAATCAATTAAATAAATATTCAATTGATTATTTGTAGGAATTTTGATTTATTGTCAAAATAAAAACAATATTAATTTTTGATTTATTGTCAAAATAAAAATAATATTAATTAGGAATAAATACAATTAAATCTAATTAAATAATTAAGTGGCAGAATTAAATTAATTAATTAAATATTCATCATATTCAATTAATCAAATTTAGGATAAATAATGACATTTATCACTAAATAATATTTAATTAAAGATAATTATGATAAATTAAGAATATTCAAGGAATATTCCCCGATGTAGAATTAAGATGATTAGGTTTTTGATAAAGTGATGTGCAGATGTGCCTTAGGTTAGGACTTTAATGTCATTTTCAATCGAATTGTTGATGTAAGAGGTTAATGAACCTATAGCCCATTTTTGGGGTATTACATTTTGCCCCTCTTTGAATCACTCTGCAAAGCGTATTGGTTCAAAGATTAGTCTATTTTTGATGTTGAAACTGATTTGAAAGATAAACTGATTCCGAGACAGAAACTAATTGAAAGATTTGGAGAAGCTTATTCAGGTCCTGGTTGACCAAGAATTGTGATGATGTCAACTATAACAACAATGAACCGGTGATTACGAAAAAAGTATCAAAATGCCTGATTCTAAACCTTATGATTACAAAGAAGTGGGTGACCTAATTCTAGACCTAATTGTTCAAAGGAATTGAAACAGTATCACATCTGAACCCTTCAATTATGAAGAACCAAGGAAATAACACTAATGAACTGATGGTTATGAAAAGATGATATAGTTTACAAGATTGATTAGGGTACCAGATTGATATGGATCTTGATGAATCTGATATGCCCCAAGCGATGTGCTCCAAGTGATGAGGTCTTTTGATGAATCAACAACTAGACATGGTTGTTGTCTTGATTACTGAGGAAATATTTGATTAATAGAATTAGATTTATAGACTTGAATGATTTGCAATACCATGCCCCCTTCGGGATGAAAATCAAAATCTGACAAGAAAAGTCAGCGTTAAGTGGTTTAGAAGCATGTTAATTGATTTGAGAAGTGGTTATACACGTTCAAGAACATGTTTTGCATCGTTTAGAGGTCCTGGAGACCAAGTTTGACTAGGTTTGACCATGAGTTGACCATGGTTAACCAAGTTGAAATTTTGATAGTTTGATGTTAGATAATCAATTAAGTTGAAAAATGGATTTGTTTGATGTTTAGAAGGTTGATTATGCAAGTAGTCGGCCGTCCTGGGTGTGAAAATTTTAAATCACAATTTTGACAAAGTAAACGATCTTAGATTTTGGTTTTGATCCCGAAAATGGATTCTACTTGCTATTTCGTTAGAGGGACCTTCATACAATGCTCAGTACTTGTGTCATGTTTAGCATAGTTTTGGAGAATCATTTGAGTGTCAAGCTGATTTAGGCAATCATGAGATAAATGCAATCATGCAAAGTGCAAAATGAAATGCAAACCTAAGACCTAGGACCTAGCCACTGATCATGTGTCGATCATTTTCATCATTGAATTTTTATTAAGTAACCAGATAAATCATTACAACATCCACTAGTTAGAAAACTATGAATATATGAATATTGATTTTTGCGCCAAAGTCAATACAACGCCCATTGGCTAGATAACCATGGACATATGAATATTGATTTTGTTTTTGGAATGTTGGATTAAATATAAGCACCAAGGCATAAACGCCAGGATGACTTGAATATCATGTCCATTTTGATATAGAAATTGGTATAAGCATCAGAACACAAACGTTGTGATGACCTAAATACACCTTGCAAAATAAACACACCAAACAGTTTGAAAAATTCATTCTTGTCTCCAATGTGAATTACCTGCAGTGACCCTTTATCGTTCACATCCTTGGATAATAGCCGTTCACAGTAGGATTGAGAAATCATTCAAAAATATGTAAGCTAGATCAAACTTCCTTGAATTTTCTGGGTATCAATGGTCGAGGTACTCATGGCCATCCAGCACGTGATGGAGGCTCTTACAGACGGACACCTTTTCAATCCAGAATTTCCAAAGTTGTTATATTTTCACTCAAAGAAGAAAACAAAGAAAAGATTATGCCCCCATTCCTCACTCTCTAAATCTTGTAAAGGACATCATCGAAGAGCTTGAAAGGACATAATATGCAAAAATCTCAATGTGAATCAGTAAGCATATAAAGAGATAAAATCATGTGAAGCATAGATTGTTTTCATTCGTGTTGATGTTTGATTGTGTTGTTGTAGATGCAAAATCCTTTTTGGAGAGGAGACTGACTGACCAACTCAAATGTAGCTTCAAAGTACCCTAACTGGATATGACACATCTAAGATACTGAGGACTGTAGGATATGACTTTGATTGCCCCCAAGTTTGAAACATTGATAGGATACAGACGCTTTGCTGATTGGTGTATAGACCGACTTTATTGAAACAAGGATATATACAGACTAAAGTAGACTGAAAGCTGGGAAAGACCCAATATTGCATTGATAGATGGAGCATTTTGAACAAGTGGCACCCATTTGCTAGGTTTTCATTATCTTGGTAGAGATTCTATTTTTGCTACCAGGGTGCCTATTTCTAGGTTTTCACCAAGGCACTTTTTCTTTTTCTCATTTTTTTGTATTTTTCATTTTTATTAATTTTTTTGTACTTTTTAATTTTAATTTTTTTTTTGTGATACATCAAGGAGCATATTGCTAGGTTTTCACCAGGATGATCATTTTTTCAGGACTTTTTCAATTTTTATAATTTTTTTAGGACATTTTTGAATACTGAATGCCTTAGGTGTAGAATTTCTTCAGATGGAGAATGTTGATTGGTTCTCAGAGCTGTTCTCCTTTAGTCATTGAGAGTTGATAGGCACTAGAGCCAAAAGTAGTAGTGATAAAAAAGGGACTCAACCAGTTGGGTTCAAACTTCCTCTTGCGTTCTCTATGTGATTGATTTTTAGGATTCTCTCTCAAGACTAGATCGCCAACCTGAAATTCTTTGTGTCTGAGTTTCTTGTTGTAGCCTCTAGATATTCTTTTCTAATATACTCTAAGATGATCATACGCTACTTGTCTGCACTCATCTAGTAGTTCAAGTTCTTGCAACCTAGAAACTCTGTAGTCATCATTAGTTACTAGACCATGCATTCTGATTCTTAGTGATGTGATTTCAACCTCAATAGGTAGTACCGCTTCAGACCCATAAACTAAAGTGAATGGTGTAGTCCTAGTGGGTGTTCTGATACTTGTTCTATATGCCCAAAGAGATGGATTGATCATGAGACACTAGTCTCTTCCTGTTTTATTAACTGTGCAATAAAAGATCTTCAACATATTCTTGTTTGATGCTTTTGCTTGTCCATTCCCTTGAGGATAGTAGATAGATGACCAATGTTGTGTTATCTTGAATTTAGCACATAAACCATCTAAGTCTTTGTTCTTGAATTTTCCACCATTATCTATGACTATTAAATGTGGGATTCCATACCGACATATGATGTAGTTCAGAATGAACATGGAAATTTTCTTGCCAGTTGCTTGAGTTAAAGGGATTGCTTCTATCCATTTTGTGAAATAGTCCATAGCTGTAATAATATGGGTATGTCCATTAGAAGAATGAGGATG
Source organism: Chamaecyparis obtusa (assembly GCA_027943335.1). Taxonomy (NCBI): domain Eukaryota; kingdom Viridiplantae; phylum Streptophyta; class Pinopsida; order Cupressales; family Cupressaceae; genus Chamaecyparis; species Chamaecyparis obtusa. The sequence continues at coordinate 25,441 of BSBK01002894.1, forward strand.
TATGGCTCCTATAAGATCAAATACCCATTGTTGAAAATGCCATTGTGTAGTAAAGGGAATTAGATCTCTCCTTAGTGCATGAATTAAGTTTCCATGTACTTGGCACTTTTGACAGTTCTTAGCAAACTTGATAGCCTATTTTTCCATTTCAGGCCAATAGTACCCATCCCTAATAAGTTTTTGAGCTAGTGTTAAACTATTGGAATGTGATCCAGATATACCTTCGTGGACTTCCTCTAATGCATGTTGAGACTCTTCCCATTCTAAACATCTAAGGAGTGTACCATCTAGACCTCGTTTGTACAGATCATTACCAATGATGACATACCAGAATGCATTTTGGATAAGGTTTTTGTATTGGTATGAATCATGACCAAAAATAGTGTAGATCATGCAGGTTTTGGGGGAATCATATGCAGGATAAAATAGTGCTTCCACTAGGAATTTGTAGCGTAGCTCATGTTCGAGCTACTGTAATAAAGTAGATAGCGTTGCCATAGCATCAACAACTTTATTCTCTGTTCTAGGAATTTGTTCAAAGGTGATAGATATGAAATATTTCTTTAGATCATCTACCATTCTCTTGTATGGGATTGACTTTCCATCTTTCATTTGATACACATCATTGACTTGGTGTATTACAAGTTGTGAGTCTCTATGAATGTGTAGTTCTGTCACTCTCCACTCAATTGCTATTTTCATGCTGTTAAGAAGAGCTTCATATTCAGAAATATTTTTTGTGCAAGGAAACTTGATTCTGAATGCTTTAGGGATTGAGTATCCTTGAGGTGTGATGAACAATATGCCTGCTTCAGATCCATTATGTGTATAGGAGCCGTCAAAGAATAGCTTCCATGCTCTAGAAGAAAGATTCATGATACAGGAATATGGGAATTCCATTTGCATTGGTGTATCATCAAACAAAGGTGCATCAACCAATTGATCAATAATAACTTGGCCCTTGATAGCTTTTCTTTCAACATATGCAATGTCAAATTCACTTAATAACATCACCCATTTAGCTAGTCTACCTGTGAGGGTAGCTTTGCTTAGTAGGTACTTTAGTGGATCAATCTTAGCTACCAAATGTGTGGTATGAGCTAACATGTAGTGTCTTAGTTTTTGTGATGCAAAGATCACATCTAGACAAGGTTTCTCAATCATTGAATAGTTCTTCTCATATTCTACCAATGTTCTAATAATATAGTATATAGCTCTTTCCTTCTTGTTCTCATCATGCTGTGCTAGTAATGCCCCTAGTGATGTATCTATGGTGGAGACATATAAGATCAATGGCTTCCCTTGTATAGGAGGCATCAAAATAGGAGGATTTGATAAATATTTCTTGATATGATTAAAATTATTTTTACATTCCTCGTTCCATGCAAAAGTCACACCTTTATGTAATGTTTTTATGAAAGGCTGTGAAATGTCAGCTAGCTGAGATATGAAGCATCTGATAGATTGTACTCTCCCTTGTAATGTTCTCATTTGACTAATATTCTTGGGAGGTTGCATCTCCATGATAGATTTAACCTTTGCTAGGTCTACTTCAATTCCTTTCTTTGAAATAATGTAACCTAAAAGCTTTCCAAAAGTGACACCAAAAGTACACTTCTTATGGTTTAGTCTGAGACTAAACTTCTCCATTCAATCTAGTATTTTTCTCAAATCATTAAAATGTTAAGATCTTATCATATATTTTTCCAAAGTATCATCAACATAATCCTCCATAGTTTGATGCATCATGTCATGAAAATAGATGTCATAGCTCTCTGATATGTAGCACCTGCGTTCTTCAAACTGAATGGCATGACATTCCAACAGAAGGTTCCCCATGCACATGTGAAAGTAGTTTTCTCTTGATCCTCTGGAGCAATTTTGATTTGATTATATCCAGAAAAAACATCCATTAAAGAATACATCTCAAAGCCCGCAGTCATGTCCACTATCATATCAATGTTAGGTAGTGGAAAATCATCCTTAGGGAATGTTTTGTTTACATCTCTAAAATCTATGCATACTCTTATAGACTTGTTTGGTTTTGATACAGGTACAATATTTGAGATCCATTCAGTATAGTTGATAACTCAGATAAATCCAACTTTTAGTAAATTTTCAAGTTCATATTTGACAAGAAGTGCTACATGTGGATGCATCTTGCGCAATTTCTATTTGACAGGTTTCACTCTTGGAGTAATAGATAAATGGTGCATTATGAGATGGGGATCTAACCCTAGCATATCTAAATATTTCCATGCAAAGTTGATCTTCTTTTATGTTAGGAATGTGGTAAATTTTTTCTTTTCTTCTTCTGATAAGGATTGTGCTACATGAACCAACTGTGGTTCTTTTGTTGTTCCCAAGTTGATGGATTGAGTGGGCTCAATCAATACTATAGATCTATCCTATAAATGAATCAGAAGGACATCAAATATCTCATCCTTAGGTGCCTTAGAGAGGTTTTCACCTTCAGATACATCATTTATTTTTACTTTTGTAGGTTTTGAGACTGCCACAAAGTGGTTTTCACCCTCAGAATTCCTTTTCTTTTTATTTTTATTTCTATTCTTTTGACTAAGATACTTGATGTCTGACTCCGTCATGCTAATGCTCGGTTCACTGATGGAAGTCATCATAGGCTCAACTACATTGAGGTAGCAAGCAAGGGAATAGCCATTTGGAAAAGTATAGATACCTTGGCTTAGATTCGTGGAGGTTTGATCAAGAAGTTTGGGATGTTGGATAGTCAAAGTGGGGAAGCATTGGGAAATAGTGTTTACAGATATGGATCTATCATCATTGGTCCTAACCCAACTCTTGAGTTTGAAGGTGATATTAGAACTCAAAATGTTCAATTCGTGAATAGGCTCAACATCATTGTGGGAATCTATTTCAGCCATAGGTAAATTAGACTCGTTAAGTTCATCATTTCGCTCTAGACTTATGTTGGGTTTAGGTGCATATTGGTGAACAACATCAATATGTTTTTCTATGATAAGCTCATCTTTCTCTGGAATGACTCCCCATTCATAGTCATTTCATTCCTTATCTATGCCTCTAGGAAATCTAAGAACATGTGTAAAGTCAGGATGGATACCCCAAGAAGGGTTACCCTCAGATTCTGATTTGAATTCATACTCGTGAGAATTTGTCTCAGAATAGCTGCCACCTTCCTCCTTGTCTATTTGGTTTTCCTCAAGATCAGCTGGTTCTTGTGGTGCGATTGTCTTTTGTTCCATAGTAGGTTCTTGTGTATCTACTACATTGATGTTCTCCTTAGTTTTCTCTTCATATTTGAGGAGGTCTAGCATTTCTTTGGGAAAACACTCATAAGGAATAAGCTCATGAGTAGTGTCTGAATCATCACTGTCCGATTGTGGTGTTTCTTCTTTTGGTTGAGTTTCTACTGATGGTTCAATCTATTCTAAGGCATGTGGAGAGTTTTTGCTAAGAAAGAAAGGCCTCTTCTAATATCCTAGACCTTTTGTATTCTTGTTTGTTCAACCATGATGATCAAGAGGTGATAGAAGAACCTTACCTTGTAGTCCTAGAGGTCCTTTTCTAGTATATCTCATTTTTGTGATCAATTTGTCTCCTAGTCCATATGACTTCTGAGGAATTTTGATTGAAGTGGAGTCACATTTCTAGACTAATTGGGATTGAGACTCATCCTTGTATAACCATGGAAGCACAACTTCTTCCTCCTCAAACTCTTGTTTAGATACTTGTTATGTGACAAAGATTCTATTAAATATGACCTAGGATTCTTTAGCTATGGGTTTCACTTTGTCAGAAGGTTGTCCATAAGATTTTAGGGACAACGAGAGAGATGTGAGAGATAAAATGGGTTCCATTGTGTATTCTCCCATACCATTATCTTTGATTTTGACCTCTTTAGCAATTTCTTCTATCTTGGATGTTGATGCAATGTCTAGCTGCTTAGTGGAAGATTCTCTATTATTAGGAACAAGTTTATCAACACTTTCTTTCAATGCATTGCGAGTTGTAGACAGGTCAGCTGGAATCGTCACCTCTACTCCTTCATAAGGGAATTTCATACATTGATGGTATGTGGAATGAATAGCTCACATTTCATGTATCCAGGGTCTCCCTAGGAGGATATTGTAAGCCAAAGGTAGATCAAGAACTTGACATGTGATATCTCTGATAACTGGCCCTGTTCTGATTGGTAGTACAATTGTTCCTTTGGAAGATCTTTCTTGCTCATCATATACCTTGATAGTTATCTTCTTTTTAGGATCCATGGAAGTTTTTGATAATCCCAGTTGCGTAATCAAGCTGTAAGAAAAAATGTTGAGACCAGCACCTCCATCTATCAACACGCATTTGACATGATGGTTTTGGATCAAGACTTCAATGTGCAATGGCTGGTTATGTGGATGACTTAAGGAGTTATCATATTCCTTTGAAAAGGAGATATACTATGGAGATGTTAGATGACCAACCATAGTATGGAATCTATCTAAATCAAGGTTGTTAGGAACATTAGATCTGAGCAGAGCTTTGTCTAGAATGGCTCTATGAGCTGAAGATATCCGAAGCAACTCAAACATGGAGATTTTTGCATTTGTATGCTAGAGTTGTTGTACAATATTGTATGGTGTTGGCCTCGTGTCTTTAGGATTTGATTTAGAGGCAGCCTTCTATTTAGAAGCAGATGAAAGATTAAAAGACATCTTAGGGACATTTGATGAATCAAAATTTTGTCCTTGTAGATGCGCCCGAGCTTGTGATCAAGTAACTGCATTTTTTGATTGATTATCTCTATCTTTTCTTACAATTGTGATGACATTGCAATGCTTAGATAGGCATGGTTCAACCATATTTATGACAACATTGTTTCCAGAGTAAGCATAATTGACCTTAGCACCCACATTAGACTAAGAAGACAAATCTCCTTGACCATGTTTCATAAATGGTTCCGTGAATGCTGTATGATCATTATTGCTTTTATGATTGTCAATTATGATTTCTCCATTATCAATTTTGTCTTGTATGATGTGTTTCAAGTGTATGTGGTTATTGGTTTTATGACCCTTATTGTGATGGAAGTCACAGAAATCATTCTCTCTCCACCATTTTGATTTAGGTTTAGGATCAAATACCTTTATCTCAGGAAAGGTGATGATGTTGTTGGCCAACAAAGTTTTCATGGCGGATTCCAAGGACTTTGCAAGAGGAGTAAACTTGCATTTAGGATCTGTATCCCAAGGTTTATAGTAAGATGACTTCTTGTTTGACTCTGTTGCTTTTGCCTCTAAGGCTTTGATAGCTTGGGTGCCAATAGTGAGATTGAAAGCGGGTGCCTTAGGTGGGGCATGAATATTATCAACAACATCATTTGTGATGATGCCTTTATTCTTGTTCCAATTTTTGCCTTTGTCTTTAGAATTATATCCAGATTCATACCTATCCTTTTGAAGTGACATGTCTCCTTTTTGTACAAGTACTTTCTCAATTTTGATTGCATTTTCTATCATTTTATCAAAGGATGTATGATTTTGCATTTGCAAATGGTAGTTGATCTCTAGAATAAGGTTGTTGATGAAAATTTACAGCTTCTTAGTTTTTGGAATAGGTCTAGCATATAGAGAAAACATTTTCCTCCATCATTTGAGAAAAGTTAGGAATGGTTCTCCCTAGTTCTATTTCAGATTGAAGATGTTGATCATAGTGACCCGATGCTGGATGTTGTAGGAGTATTGTTGATAGAAAAATTTGATTAACTCCTCAAAAGTTTTGATTATTGGAGGCATTTTTGAGAACCAATGAATAGATGACCCTCCCAAAGATCGAGGAGAAAGATGCATTAGGTAGGTTGGTTCATGAATGAACTCCATAGATTGAGTACAAAATTCTTTGACATGATCTTGAGGATTAGAGTTTCCATCATATTTGTCATAGTTAGGCATCTCCACTCTTTTTGGGAATGGTGGTATGTACATGTCTTTATCAAATGGAAAAGGGCATAGGGCCTCCATGGAGAACTCCTTAGGTTCCTTCTCTTTTTCTAGCTTGTTGAGCTTGACTTGCATGGCATGCATCTATTTCATCATGGCTATGATAGGATTTTCTTCCTCATGTGTGATGATATCTTCAACATTAAAGTTTGGAGGAATTTTATCTCCTTGTTGAGCTAACTCTAGGAAGTATGCCTCTCTGTCATCCTTCAAGAAGTGTTTCATCATTCTTTTGAAGTTATCATCATTTTGATATTGGGCAATTTCAGATGGTGTTGGTTCGACATCTCTGCCATGATTGGAGTGATTACCTTGGGAGTTTTGATTTGCTCCTCCTTGAGACATAGTGCTATTATTAGGACTGTTGGGGATTGATTCAGGTGAGGTTAGTTGATTACCTATGTGAGTTGATGCAGGAGGAGTGATGTAACCACCTTTCAAGAATAGATTTCCAAGAGCATCTTCTCTAAATTTAGTAGTGTCGTAGGGTTGATGAAATGTTTCAGCAATCATAGAAGATGCAGCTGAAGAGAATTTGGGTTGTTCTCCTTGTTTTCTCTATGATGAAGCTCTAGTTTCCACCATTAACCTTGGGTGAAGCAAAAGAGAAAGATTATGACAACTGAAAAATGACTTGATTTAAGAAGATCGAATGATGCAACCTTGTCAAGATTGGATTGACTAAAGATAGATTTGGATGTAAATGAAGGATATTGTTCCCTAGTTATATGGGTAGACACCCAAAAGATGGCAAACACGAGCTCATAACACTTAGCCATTTTGATGAAGATTGAGTTGAAGATGGTTTTGACACAAGATCAGATGGGATTCAAATCGACAGATTAGAAGGCTGGATCAAACTCAAGAGACCACTTTGGGAAAATAGATTGGATTCTTCTGGTTTCTGCTCTGTTCCTGATACAGTGAATTTTCTGACAGAATCTGGAAGTTGGCTATAAAAACTAGATTTTTGACAGATTCAAAAGATTTTTGACAACTTTGACTTTAGCTTTGATATGATTTTTGAAATTTTAGGATGACTTTTGACACCAGAAAGGATTTTTGCTTCAGATTTGCAATTTTTTCATTGTTTCAGTTTTAGATTGTTTGCAAAATTTCCTATCTGGGTTTGAAGATTTGTGTAGTAGTTTGTCTCATGTTTGTTAATTTTCAATAACCAAATAGATACTAGGCACACAAAATAACAAGCAAGGGAGTTGAAGCAATCAATCGTCTTAAAACAATGAACAAGGGCAAAAGCAACCTTGCACATGAAAAAGCAATAGTGACTTATTGTGCTAATCCCTAGGAATGCTACTTGTGTATGTTCTCAAAAGTTTTTCAATAACGTACATAGTCCTAGAAAATGAAAAATTTGGCCTTACTAGGGTTTGTAGTAATGGTCTAACTTTGCAACTTTTGTGATCTCAAGAGGGCGAACTCCAATCCAAGGGCACTAGGGTTTTGACATAGGCTAAGAATTTAATCAATCAGGAGCTGCTAGGGAGATCTGATAGCCCAATAAGAGACCACACCTGTGGAGATTTCTTCCACAAAGACATTTATATAGCAGCTGTTGCTACCACGACAAAAATGGCTATTACCGCTTGAAGTTCCATCCACGTGGTTGACCCAATAAAGGGAATGCCCACTATGGTTAACCCTCTCTAAAGGTGACTCAAAAAATATACCACATGGGGACTTGGTCTAGATCTAAGGATTTGAGTTTTTGATACTACCCAAAAAGGGAGTAGAGCATAATCCTCTAGCCTTATCACTTTTACCCACACATAAAAAAAATATTAATCTAACATGCTAAGATTGAAATTATCTCACCAAGATTTGTGATGTCAACAACTATGTCTATCGATCTCTCTGAAGAGAGAACATATCGATCAAAAGTTGAGGACCAAACCAAGTAGAATGTGAGACAATCACAGTATCCTCCCTACCTACAAGGGGATATGTCATCAAGAAGAGCTTCACATGCATGAAAAAGTGAATGAAGCCCACTCTCTCTAGATCATCCGCAAATAGTGTGCATAGGGCCTATTTACTATGTGTAACAGATATGCAAAAAACAAATCTATGTTCATTTTATAGCCCAAAACTGAAGTGTGAATTATGAAAGTTGGAAAGACACACAAGCTTGACATGTGAGAGTTCATTTTATATCAAAAATTGAAGTGTTATCAGATTGAATAGAATACCTGAGTTCCTCACAATGTGCTTAGTATATTTTACCTATTTTAACAATTTTTGAGCATTTGTCTTCCATCTTTTGTACCCATGGGATGTACCTGCACCTGCACCTGCAAACCACTGTTATGAAAAACTTACCTATTCTTGTACATGAAACCAAATGTTATAAAAATACAAAAAAAAAACAAAAACAACTTGTCAACCCCACGTGGTAGAAAATCAGGTTAGTCAAAGATAATATGTCATTTGATAATCGAAAAACTTGTTGTCATAAAAAATCAGATTCTGACCAGTCTACACTAAATCAATCATAACTTTTGCAAATCAAGATGAAATTAATTCAAACCAATAGAAAATGAAAGCTAACTCAAATACATTTCCAAAAATATAAATTTAGGATATGTATCATGTCATATGTGCATGTACCAATAAAAATATCAGTTAGATTTCATAAAATCAGGTTCTAACCAGTCTTCACTAAAATGATCATAACTTTTTCAAATCAAGATGAAATTAATTCAAACCAATACAAAATGAAAGCTAACTGAAATAAATTTCTAGAAATATAAATTTTGGATTAGTATCATGTCATATGTGCATGTACCAATAAAAGCATTAGTCGGATTTCATAAAATCAGGTTCTGACTAGTCTGTACTAAAATGATCATAACTTTTGCAAATCAAGACGAAATTAATCCAAACCAACGGAAAATGAAAGCTAACTCAAATAAATTTCCAGAAATATAAATTTAGTATTTTTATCATGTCATATGTTCATCTAACAATAAAAACACCAGTCAGATTTCTGGAAAAAAAGCCCAAAAATTTACCACAAAACTCATAAAAATTAACCTTGTGGTCGTGGGTTCGAGAAAAATGATAGAAATTTGATAGAATAGAATGAAAACCCATTTTAGTGCCCCATGGTGGGTGCCAGAAATGTGTGTGTGAAAATTGTACCTAGCTGTGGACACAACACTTCAGTAAAACATTAGAGGTTAGCAAAATCAAAATCTGCAATGTAAATAAAATAAGCTAACCAAGCAATTTACTGCCTTCTAGTAGGTGCGAGTATGGTATTCTCAGATTTAGACTGAGATCAGTGACAATGCAACACCTAAACAAAGGATTTAAATGATTGAAAATAATGAAATATGCATGCAGATAAATCTATTTTTTTGGAAGATGAAAAACTTGATATGAAAGTAATCTAGAATGAATTGGAATGATATGAAAATTAATCTAACAATGATATGCTATGAATAAATGAATGATATGAACCCTAAAAAAACTAACAAAAATCTCACAATCGCCTTGTGTGCAGGAGCTTGATTCTTCAGATGCAAATTTGCCAGAGTAAGTATGCAAATTCGAGGGATATCTTTGTGAAGAGCTGAGCCTTGTTTTTATAGAAATTCAAGGTTTGAGGATGCATAAGAAAAACCATAAATCACTCTTGATAAACTCAGGTTGATTTTTGAGTTAACAAGAAATTAAAAATAAATAAACTCATAAAATCATGCAAAAGTAGTTTTTATCTCAAAATAGAGTTTAGTTCTCTTTTTCAACTCATCATTAGATGTTGAGTTTAGAAAGTTAACAAATTGAAATTGAAAATTGATTTAAAGTTAATTGCTTTTCTGATTGTGCATGATTTAATATGAATTAATTTAATAAATAAAGTGTTTTATTTTCCACTTAACTGATTTTGAATTAAAACAATTGATTTATGGGTTAATCAATTATTAAATCAAACTTTATTCCAATTAAATCATTAAATTTGACAACTTTGATTTTAAATCAATTAAATAAATATTCAATTGATTGTTTGTAAGAATTTTGATTTATTGTCAAAATAAAAACAATATTAATTTTTGATTTTTTGCTAAAATAAAAACAATATTAATTAGGAATAAATGCAATTAAATCTAATTAAATAATTAAGTGGTAGAATTAAATTAATTAATTAAATATTCATCATATTCAATTAATCAACTTTAGGATAAATAATGATATTTATCGGCAAATAATATTTAATTAAAGATAATTATGATAAATTGGGAATATTCAAAGAATATTCCCTGATGTAGATTTAAGATAATCAATTAGGTTTTTGATAAACTGATGTGCATATGTGCCTTAGGTTAGGACTTTGATGTCATTTTCGATCGAATTGTTGATGTAAGAGGTTAATGAACCTATAGCCCATTTTTGGGGTATTACAACTCTCACCAGAATAAACCCACATAGAGCAATTCACCCTGCCCTTAGGCCTCATAGTACAAGTATGCTCTCTATCATAAGGCTCTTTGCACCAATAGAAAGGCTGCCTCTTCCTAAAATCCTCTCACGTGGCATCATCAAGTCTACCTGTAGGCTTCTTTCTGTTAACAACTAGTGGAGGTACCTCATGTACAGGAGAAATAATAGGACTCAAAGTAGACTTGCCCCATGAAATAGAAGGCTCAAGATTCCTTGCCTTCTTCATAGCATCTCACAAAGTAGGTGGATCTAGGGACTTGAACCACCCTTTGGATGACTCTGACAAACCCTCTATGAAAAGCATGAATCTCCTCCTCTTGGAGATGTCATATACCATAACTGATAGATGTTGAAACTCACTGATGAAGGCCTCAAGGCTACCTATCTGTCTCAGCCAAGCTAACTCTCTAAAGTAAGTCTCAGGATCCTTCTTGTCAAACTACTCTATCAATCTATCTATGAACTCTTGGTACTGCACAATATGATCATAATGCAGAGACACTAACACATGATACCACCAATCATGAGAAACCCCATCTAAATGAAGCATGAAAAAATGAATAGCATCCTCCTCAGAAATAGGATGAAGTGATAGGTACGTATCTAGCTTGTGGACCCATGCTCTAGTTGTAGTCTTTCCACTTCCATCGAAGTGGTCTAATGTCAACTTGCTGGTTGCCTGCTTAAGGTCATTCTACCTAGGTCTCTGTCTCGTGTCAGGAGCTAGCCTACCTCTGGAATGGTCATGCTTCTACATCAAATATCTATCAAAATTTAAATTTCTTTTTAGTGCCTCAGGAAGAGCATCCCACTCTGCAAAATGTGCCACCATGTCATCGATAAATGGTGTTGGCTCTGACTCTACACTAACTACATCCAGCTTTGGCCTCAAGAAATTTGAATGATGAGGCCTGTCATAAGTACCAGTATGGTTAGCTCTATAATATCACCTATTATTAGCTCATGACCTGTGTGAGCTGACTAAAACACTCTGCACCCCTCTGTCTCTAGCACGATCACCTAGTAATGCCATGCACTGTAGAGTGTCTGAAAGCTATTGCAATATAGTTGCAACAGGATGTTGGCCATCTGCAATATTTATGAAGGCATCTCTAGCCTCCCTATCAATATCATTTTTGATATTATTCCTATTTCCTACCTATTCATTCTGTGGGCCCTGTTCATTACCTTCAGGAGGTGGTGAATTTTTAATCCTGCAAGTATAGTACCCTCCTGGTATAAATCTATCTGCCATTATTTTATTTTCATACTCTTCAGGATGGCAAGATCAATGCTTTGATACCACTATGGTGAGCCCAACTAGCTCACTATTGTAAATTGGACTTTCTCAAATTTAAATGCAATTTTAATTTTGTTTTAAGAACAAATAGGAAGTTCAATAAACTTTTCCATATTTTTCAATAAATACAACAAAAATAAAAACTAATTCCAATGCTCATTAAATTATCAAATTTAGTTTTCACAAAATGTCAATGAGCATAATATTAAATGAAGAAGGCACCTCTAGAATAAATAGACAACTGTCTTACAAAATAGGGAGTCCTTCAACATATGACACAACCTTAAGGAAGTTGTTTGCAACCTCCAATACTAAACGCAACCACCATTAATGTCTCACACCCTTGTATACTGATGATGCAACCATTGTATGTAGTTATGCAGCCCAAGAAAAAACTCACACTTCCCAGAATTAAAATCACAACACCTTGAATTTTAAATGCTGCTCCTTACAGACAATACTAACTCTAGAATTAGCTTATGCTGATTAGAAAATTCACACAACTTATTGACATATAGATTCAATGTAAGTGTGTAGTAAAATTAAAAACATTTTTTTGATTTTTTCAAGTCCCAGTCCAAACCCTCAATTTCTCTTCTCAAATTTGATTTTCTCCTATAAGCTTTCAACAAATTAAATTGAATCACTCATTTTGAATCTTCTCACAACATATAATTAACTGATAAATCCGGCATTCACTAACTGAATGAACTCTCTCCTGGAAGAAGACCAAGCTCAAGAATTGTTACAGAACTCTCTCAGAAAGTTGAAGACCAAGCTCAAAACCCTAGCTTCTTTCCAAGCCAAGCATAATTATCTCAAAAAACAATTTATCAAATCATCAATGGTAATGAAAAGTGTTTTTTTGAAATGAATATATAGCTTTTTTGGAAAAAGCTTCAACTTCACTTTTTTCACTTAAGAGGCTTCTTTATCACAATTTCATTTTATAACAATAAAGTTATAAAGTCATAAGTTATTAAATTTAAATAACTTAATTTGATAATGACAACTTAAATTAAGAAGCCACTAAAATCCACTGACTGCAACAAACTCATTTATGACATTAAAACCTCAAACTCCAATTGCCCTGCCAGAAATAGCCAATTGCCAAAAATAGACTTACTATAAATAGTAAGTCCCTCAAACTAGAGATCCCCTGAAACTCAATCCAGAAACATCTGATACTCCATGTAGATGCCCTGCTAACCCTGGCCATACCCAAAATACCACTTATTAAAAATAGTAAGTTGACCAAATTGACCCGAACAAAGAGCAAACCTAGAAACCTGAACCTCCATAATGGAATCCCAATACTGGCTCCGCCAAATGATCCCCTCTGATCACCTCAAACTCCAATTGCCCTGCCAGAAATAGCCAACTGCCAAAAATAGACTTACTATAAATAGTAAGTCTCTCAAACTAGAGATCCCCTGAAACTCAATCCAGAAACATCTGATACCCTATGTAGATGCCCTGCTAACCTTGGCCATACCCAAAATACCACTTATTAAAAATAGTATGTTGACCAAATCGGCCCGAACAAAGAGAAAACCTAGAAACCTGAACCTCCATAATGGAATCCCAATACTGGCTACACCAAATGATCCCCTTTGATCACCTAATTAGCTTGCGAAGGTCGCCAAACCAATATAATCTCAGAAGACTAAAAAATGGGGACATTATAGCAACACCGAACCAACTCGGTCAAAGCATGAACTGAGCAACACATGAAAACACAAACATGTTTTTGGTGACACAGGATTGCCAAGGACCTGAGATGCTCCTGTATCAGACACTTGGGTTTATTTGAAATTATTCTCCGAATCATGAAGTAGGTATGATCCAAGTTAAATCCAACTCAGATTGTAAAATCCATGAACTGTCTTCAATCAGTCTATTCTTCCACTTTACTAGATATTCCATATACTATTTTCCTCTTGCACTTCTGCCAATTCTTTGTTCCAAAATTTTCTCAACTTATTCTATCTATTTCTTAGGATAATCATTCCGTACTGTCATTTCTTCATCCAACTCATGGTACTCACACAAATCAGCAATGTTGAATATAGGTGATATATCCATGTCATCAGGTAACTCAATCTCATAAGAATTTCCACTATCAAATCTCTTCAAAATCTTGCAAGGGCCAAACTTCTTCATTTTCAGCTTCCCATATGTTCCAACAGGAAATCTACCTTTCTTCAAATGAACCATTAATTCATCACTGGCTTCATAAGTCTTATGTATTCTAGATCTATCAGCTCTATCTTTGTATTTCTTATTAATTTTTTCTAGCTTATGTTTCACATCTTCATGCAATGTCTTCATGTATTCAAAAAACTTTACTCCTTCAACACTTCTCTTTTTTTCATCAGCAATATCCCTCAAATCTGATATACCTGTTGGTTGTATTCCATTTACAATCTCAAAAGATGTTTTTCCAGTACTCCTATTCATTGAATTATTATATGCAAACTCTTCTTATGCCAACACAGAATCCAAATTACTCGGTGTGTCTCCAACTAAACATCTCAAAAGATTTTCCAAGATTCTGTTCACAACTTATGTCTATCCATTAGCCTGTGGGTGAAATGTAGAACTATATTTCAACTCAGTGCCAAATTTTTTTCAAAGGGTCTTCCAAAAGTATCCAGCAAATTTACTATCTCGGTTAGAGATAATAATCCTCAGTAATCCATGCAATCTGAAAATTTCCTTAAACAAAATATCTGCTATATGTATTGCATTTGATGTCTTTCTAGAAGGTATAAAATGTTCCATTTTAGAAAATCTATCCACAACAACAAATATAGAATCATTACCTCTTACTGTCTTCGGTAAGGCAAGAACAAAATCCATACTGATATCAATCCAAGGTTTCTCAGGAAAAAAAATTGGTGTATACAATCCAGTATTCTGACTTACTCCTTTTGTAACTTGACAAATTCCACAACTTTTCACAAATTTCTAAACATCTTTATACAATTGTGGCCAAAATTATTTCTCCTTAAGAAAATTCAATGTCTTATCAACACCAAAGTGTCTAGCCAAACCACTACTATGTTTCTCCTTTATCAAATTAGTTCTCATTGATCCTCTCGGTATACACAACTGAATACCTTTAAACAACATACCTCCTTGAATGAAATATTCTTCCCATTTAGTACTTGGTTGATCTTGAATAGGCACTTTGCACTTTCTCCATGACTCAAAAAAATTAGGATCATATTCATAAGAATCTCTCATGTCATCAAGACCAAGAACTTCAATTTTCATCTCAGTCATCAAAGATCTTCTTCTACCCAACGCATCTGCAACTTGGTTAGTGACTCCAATCTTATTCTTTATCATAAATGTATAAATTTGCAAATACTCAAACCATTTCATATGTCTCTGATTCAACTTATTTTAACTACCCAAATATTGTAAAGCTTTATGATCGGTATACAACACAAATTCACTCGGTATCAAATAATGTCTCCATTTCTTCAGTGTTTGAACAATAGCATAGAATTCTTGATCATACACAGAGGATTTATTTTTTGCATCATTCAACTTTTCACTAAAGAAAGCAACAGGTTTACCTTCTTGACTCAACATAGCTCCTATTGCACTTCCACTTGCAACACATTCCACTTGAAATACCTTATTGAAATCAAGAAATTCCAAAATAGGTAATTCAACAACTTTCTACTTTAGAGTCTCAAAACTTTTATCAGCTCCATGTGTCCACTTGAATTCTCTTTTATCTCCTCTCATAGTCTTAGTCATAACATTACAAATTGAACTAAAATTCCTAATGAACTTTCAGTAAAAAACTTGCCAAACCATGAAATGATCTTACCTCACTGTCATTCTTAGGTGTAGGTCAATTAAAAATAGCTTCAACCTTTTCAGGATCCATCTTCAAACAATCAACTGAAATCAAAAATCCCAAATACACAATCTCCTCTTTCATGAATGAACACTTTTTCAGATTTATCAACAACTTTTCTTCTTTCAATCTCTGCAATACTTGTTTAACATGCAAAAAATGTTCTTCTCTGGTCTTATCGAATATCAAAATATCATCTAAATATTCAATCAAAAATTTACCCAAGAATTTCTTCAAAACTTCATTCATCAACCTCATAAAAGTACTTGGTGCATTAGTTAAACCAAAAGGCATAACCAACCACTCATACAAACCTTCTTTTGTCTTAAAAGTAGTCTTCCACTCATCACCTTCTCTGATTCTGATATGATGATACCCACTTTTCAAATTAATTTTGGAAAAATACTTTGGTCTAGTCAAAGAGTCCATTATATCATCCATTCTTAGTATAGGAAACCTATATTTCACTGTTATCTTGTTGATTTCTCTGGAATCAGTATGCATTCACCATTCGAAATTCTTCTTATGTGCCAATACAATAGGTACTAGACAAGGACTTAGACTTTCTTGGATCAAACTTTTTTTGCAACAATTCTTGAATCTGTCAGTTCAATTCCTAATTCTCGGTAGGTGTCAACCTATGTGGTGTGTTATTTGGTAAACTAGCTCTAAGGATTAGATCCATGCAATGATCAATGCTTTTCTTTGGTGGAAAACCATCAGGTAGATTATCAGAAATGATCTCACTATTCTTGGTGAGTAACTTATCAATATCCTCAGGGATACTATCTTTTGTTTTCTTACTTAGCTTTTTAGGAATCACAACAAAAGATACATCATTATTCTTCAAATCGTTAACAAAATTTATTCCTTCCATCAAGAAAAATTTCACAGGTGTACAAACATTACTAATAGGTTCTTCAATCAAAGGTAACAAGATTTGTCTTCTTCCATCAGCCCAAATAGTATATTTATGCAATCTCCCATCATATATAGCATGTCTATCATATTGCCAAGGTCCACTCAACAAAATATGACAACAATCCTTAGGCATGATATCACATAACACCTTATCATAGTACTTTCCAATTTTCAAATTCTCATAACATTGTTCACTTACCAAGAGTGTATGCTCATCTTTGATCCATGAAATATGATAGGGCTTCAGATGTTCCAACCTTTTCAACTGCAACTTTGTAACCATTTCCTTAGATGCCAAGTTCTCCAAGCTACCATCGTCAATGATTACCTTCCAAAATTCATCAGAAACTCTACATATGTTCTTGAACAAACTTTTCCTTACTAGATCTTCCTTATTACTTTCACTCCAAAGTGCTCTCCTTACCATCAAGTTCTTTTCCTTCTCAGGTTCATTGGGTGACTCTTCTTGCACCAAATAATTTCTACTGCTACTGACCTTCTTACTTGTATGTGTACACTCAAATGATCTATGTCATTCTTCTCCACAGTTGTAACAAGTTCCTTAGAAACCACCTTTGTTATAACCACCTCGGTAGTTATTCCCTCTTCCTCTAGATGAACTTTCACCTTTCCACTCAGTCTTGCCTTTATCCAGATTTGTCTTTTCAGGTTCAAATCTATTGTTTTCACCATAAGATCTACCTCTTCCTCAAGTGAATCCACCAAATCTACCTCTTTGTCTTTGCTCATGTCTCTTGTTCAATTTATCCTCAGCTTTCAATGCAAATTGATAAGCCTCTTCAATGTTCTCCAATTTGACCAAACTGATTTCTTCTTGGATGGAAACTCTCAATCCATTCAGGTACCTATAAATTCTTTCCACATTATCTTCATCATGTCCAGATCTGATATCTAATTTATATAATTCCTTAGTATATTATTTTACCGAGCTATCTTTCTGCCTCAAACTTTGCATTCACCTAACTAGGTTAATCTGATAATCATAAGGTAAAAACTTTCCTTTCAATTTATTCACCATTTTATTCTATACCTCAATTTTGTGTTTGCCTTTCCTCTTTCTATCCAACTGCAAATGTTCCCACCACAAGGATGCATGACTTTTCAACTTTGTGCTTGCAATTTTCACCTTCTTTTCCTCCAATACATTTTCATATTCAAAATACTTTTCCATCTCGGTGATCCAGTCCACCAATTCGTCATAATCCAATTTTACACTATACTTAGGAGGATTAAAGTGTGGTGTAGACTTCAAATTTTTCAAAGCGTTCAACAATATTTCCTCACCTTGATCCATCACCGATGAAGGTTCTACATCAACATATTGTTCCTCAATCTCTGGGATATTTTAACAGCTTCTAATCTACCAGCAAGTTGTCTCAACATGTTTGCCAATCTTGGATCCACATCTCACCTCCCATGAACCATTTTGAAACCCTGTGTAATTGCAAGCCAAATTTCAATCTGCTACCCCACAAAAAATCAACTGGGGTTTGACAAGAAGGAATCCTCAAACCTAGATTCACAAACCTAGATCCAGATCTAACCTCTCTCTGATACCACCTGACGCAAGGGAGAGGGGCCAAAGGCACACCCTAACTAGATCCACCTTGCAAAGATCACACATGAAAGCATCAACACACAAGTGAGAGAGAGAGAATACATATATCTTTCATATATTTATTTCAATTGATTCATACATGCCAGGCTTTAAGGCTTTCCTAGTTTAGGCCAGTTATTACAATTCAAGTATAGAAGTCCTCCAACATGCGAGGATCTAAAAAAATATTCTATCTTCTAGCTTCTATCTCTGATGTCCTAATTGATCTCCTAAAACTACAAACAAAGATTACATTATATACAAGAGGATACTGAACAAGTTGGCCTTCAGATCCACAATCAACAGAAGGAATGAGCAGATCTAGGTCCACACTTTTCCCAATGATAGATTCCAGCGTTAAATTTGTGACCATAATTAATTGCAAGAGTCAGCATCAATAGGAAACTAAAATAAACAACTCGGCAAGAAAGGATAATAGAGCACCAGACAAGCATCACTGAGTGCTAGGGAAATTCATTGAGTGTCAGAGAGATAACTGACCAACCTCAGTAAACAAAGGAAACCGAGAAAAACCGAACCAACTCAGTCAAAGCATGAACTGAGCAACACAGGAAAACAAAAATATGTTTTTGGTGACATAGGATTTCCAAGGACCCAAGATGCTCCTTCATCACAATCTAAATCAACTTAGAGGATATCAGATCACATATGCAAATATCCCCACATTGCACCTCATATTTTCCATGTTGAACTCCATTATTGAAAACATGGAGAAACTTACAGAGCAACATAATGTTGTAGTTCTTTGGCGTGATTCCATGCACATCTAGTTTGATGATGGGCTTGACTGTGATCAAGTTATGAACCTAAACATGACAAAACATGACATATGTAATATTTTTGTGGAGCCCAAAACCAGTTTAAAAGAGGACCCTAAAAAACCCAAATTTTCAATTAAATGTTGCACAAATGATGCAATAAATGATAACTTTTGGGACCACTGGTGGATGGTTTTTGATAGACCACCTCATAGCAATTTGGATGTCCCATTCTATTTCATACAAAAATTGTATGCTGAATTTGTGCTCGGTCACAAGGTAAATTATTGGAGGATGAGACCAAACCAGGGTGTAGGCTTAGGCACTCCTCAAGATAGGCCATGGGTACACTGGGTGAAATCCTACACATATGTCCCCCCTCCCAAGATTTCACCACCTCCTACAGTACAACATCTTGATATTATTGTTGAGGCTAGCTCACATACTATTCGAGCCATTCACACCTTGAGTGATCTACTGGTTACACAGAGCATGACATTGTTGCCTCCTCATGTTGATGCTTCTGGCCCTTCCACATCCTCCATGAGCTCACATGTTTGTGTGCCCCACACTTTCATTATGTGCAAGAATCTATGCTTAGGTCCCTTGAATGATAGTGATGCATATAACTATGTCTTTGAGGTGGAAGATACTACACAACACACTATAGGCACTGAAGCACCTCATGAAGATGTGCATTAGGGGCATACAGAGCCATTGAATCCTATTGCTATGGTAAGGGTAAACAATTCACTTGTTACATTGTATTTAATTTTAAACGTTCATGTTTTTAGTAGAATTTTCTTATAATGATTTCCCACTTATATTTTTTTTGTTGCATTTATAATCAGTTGATGATAGAGGAGGAGATGGCACAAGGGGTCCACACTTTCGACCATATCATTTGGCCTTGACACTTCTATGGTACATATGTTTTAATGTAGTCACTAGTTTTCTTTTATTATAATAGTATATGTACATGTGTTTTCTAATTTTTACGATCATCTTATTACATATTGATGCAGGTGTCACCAGTTGCCACTAGGGGGTAATGTGAGGGGGTTTAGGCATCAGGCGTTGACAAGGGTAAGGTAATTAAGTAATTTAGATTGTTTATGCATACATGTATACTTGTCATTTGTGCATACTCATTTTTAATTTACATGGTTTATTTGATAGAGGGTGGTGTCTAATGATGTTGTGAGACCCTTTCACCATGATAGAGTCAGAAGCATCTCAATTCGCAATGATAGCCCCATGGTATGTATATTTCTAAAGTTATTTGTGTGTATTTTAATATCAAGTTTATATAATATGATCAAGTCATAATTGTATGAAGTATCTGTTTGACTTTTATAGGTCACCCCTAGTTTGAGGGAGGTAGACCACAAAGGGTTTGTATCGTTGATGACTTAGCTAACATTTCCTGAAGAAAGTTCAACACAGGTAAGTTTTAATGTTAATTCAATTATTTTGTAAACATATATTTTCTACCAAGGATTTGACATTAACTAGTATAATTCATAGATCAATCTCTTGTTTGCAAACATATACAGGTCAAAGTTGACATTGGTGGCATTGTCCCTTTGCTACCAGGGACATATATTAGGTCTCCTATCTGTGTGAGGAGATAGAGAGGTGAGGTACATGAGAGTTAAATTTTATTTATTTATTATTGTTGACTATGATTTTGAATTTTGAATTTTTATTTTTAGAAACCATATAAATTAAGTAATCTAACTTGGGGTTTTACTTTTTTGTTTGAATGTAGGATCCATTAGAGCCAAAGAGTACTTCAAAGAGGGTGCATTTTGATGATCCACCAGTAGAATAGGATGTCCTAGAAACATTTGTAGTTGAACTTATTATTTTGAGATGCCATATGACACATTTTGAGATGGCGTATGCTACATTGTATCTAGATATGTTGATTTTGTAAATATGTACAAAATTATTATTCATTTTGATATATATGAAACTTGATATTCGATCTAATTTGTTAATTGTGTGTTCATTTATTCATTTTTAGTATGTAAATATGCTTATGTGTATATACTAATGTGTAGGATTTATGCCTTAAGTATTGTAAGGTGGGAAAATGTGATGGATAGGGGTTTTGAACAATGCACCTAATAGAGACCCTAAACCAATATTTACCACAAAACATATAAATTTAAATGATAAGTAATGTAAATTTGGAAATGCTTGCAAAAGATAGTGAAATAAAGTACATACATCATAACATAGTTGATCTGAAAATACCTATTTTCTGGTGTCTGTACTTAGTTTTTGGAAATTCTGCAACCAAATCTAGGACAGGAACATAGAGATTGAGAAAACCCAAAAATATTTTCCTTTTCTAAGTCAGGTCGACCTTAACCCAAATAAAGGTCGACCTTGACCCCTTTATGTCAACCTTGACCTGCGTTGCTCCGATGGAAATTTTGTTCGCGGATCCTCAAAGTTTTTCGAAAAGGGTATCCAAATCTACTATACAACTCCAAAAATAGTGACTATAGATATCTGAAAATGGTGTTTTGGGGTGGCTATATAGGGTTTTGACTTAGTCAAACCCCCATTTTGGTGATCTCCACCTCCATGAATAGCTGAATGTAATAGAATATGTGTGTGTGTTGCTCGTAGGAAGAGCTTTGGATGTGCAATGCCAAGATCTAATCCTCTAGATTGAAACCCTAGCATGAATTGGAACAAGAGAGAAATGCATAGATTTGAATATGATAAAGAAAGCATACCAAGCCCCTAAGGCTAAAGTAGTCCTACCAAACTCACAATCCGTAATTGCTACCCCATGATTGTATCTTTTGAATGCTTGAATGTTGAAGATAGTAGATCAAGGAAGAAGGAATCTTTCTTGCTCCAAATGAATGTCCACAATAGCTTGTCCAAAAAATTATTTCTTGCATCGAGGCATCAACAAAATCTTGATCTTCTATATCATCCTCTTGCAATCTTGCATCATCTCCTCATCATCACCTCTTTCTTGTTACTTGAAGTTGCTTGATGTGTGATTGTGAAAATGAAGGCAAAATAGAGTGCTTCTATAGAGATTTCAAAGCAAGGCTCCTTGGGCAATGTAAGGTATCCTAATTCAAATTTCACCTTGAATTATGGTCCAATCACAATAACCAACTAGGGAGGGAAAATAATTAAATGAATTTTAAATTAAAACCCTTTCGTATTCAGATCTGGAGGCCCGCTTTTAATTTTGGGATCCACTATGATCAAAATTTGAAAAGGGGGACCAAAACCCGTCAAGGGTCAAGGTTGAACTTGACCTTGACCAAAGTTTTAGGCCTAGTCAACATTGAAAATAGGGAAGTTTCTAGGTCGACTAAATTCTTGGGATGATGAGAAAAAATGACATAGTGTTGGAAAAGGGCACAGAAGCCTAGTAGAGATGTGATGAAGGCTAGGAGGACCAATACCTAGGTCCTAGCTCAAAAATAGAGCTAAAATGAAGGAAATCAAGGAGAATCCTCGGGATCCTAACCTTAATTTCACCTAGAAATGAAGAATCAATTGCAAATGCATCGTAAATGTAAATATATTATGAAAATGCACTAAATGAGGGTGCTAAACCTACCAAAATGGAAGTTCTTCCATTTTAAGATGATACATTTAGCCCCCACTTTAGCTTAGATATGACACTACATGAATATGCAAGCTAAAGTAAGAAAACATCATAGTAAATAAAAAGGATATAACCAAGTCCTCAATGTAAAGATCCTGCAAAAAAAACCATTAGTACCTATAGCACACAAGATTAATAAAAACCCATAAATCACCTAAAACTTACTAAAATGAAATTCAGAAGTGCATAGAGCCCCTTATGCCCCCTTGTTTTGGATTTCTACTTCTGAAGGGTGAAATAGGGTGATAAGGATAGCCTTATACACTAGATATGCATTTTGTTGAGAAAGCCTTTTCCTAAACCAATCAGAAGGATTCCTATCCTTCCTAAACTGATTCAAGGAGTTAGGTATCTAAACCATGATTCCAACATCGCAGACGACACTAATAATGAAGTTACCAAACTCAATTTATGATGAAAAGAGTGGATGTATATCTAAATGCATGTGAGGGGAAATGCAAATTTAACATAAGTAAACCCTAACAAACCCTTAAAAAAACCCTAATTTTGAACTATAAATAAGGGAAGAGAACTCATACCTACTCATTCTTACCATTTGCAGATTCAAAGATAGAAAGTAGAATGTCGAGCAAAGAAGAACTTTGAGCGACACGTATGGAGCTCCTGAGATAGTGCTTGGCTACCAGACGACCGCTTCCTGAGGTAAGCTTGTTGTTGTTGATTTCTGTAATCTGAAATTCTTGTTTTTATAAGTAAGGTCGACCCTGACCTAGTTATGTCAACCTTGACCCTTAAAGGTTGACATAAACTGGAAGGTCTACACCTTTTCTGGAATGAGGTCGAACTTGACCCAAAAAGGTCAACCCTGACCCAGGAAGGTTGACCTTGACCCAGGAAGGTTAACCTTGACCTAACTGAGGTTGACCTTGACCTAATCAAGTTGGAATTATAGTTTTGTGATTCTAGAGTGCTGATATGATGTCTATTTGTGCTTATAGGACTTGGTTCATCTCTGAGAGCACCCCTTTGGAGGGATACTACTGATTATCAGAGAAAGACTATCCGAGTTGAGCAAGGATGAGATATAGTTATTGAGAGACGTAGGACTGTACTGGGTAATAGTCCTACTACATATTTGAATCCACCAAGCCATGTTATTGGATCTTATAGAGAGGTGGGATGAGGACACATGTTCCTTTCATCTTACCTTAGGTGAGATCATGGTGACAATGGAGGATGAATATAGGATCCTATAACTCCCAGTCTAAGGTGAGCCTATTAGACTGAGAGTCCAACGGGTTCTTGAGGATATCCATAGAAATGCAGAGTATTTCTTAGGATGGGTTCCACAAATGTGAACCCAAGTAGACCAGACCACCCTATCAATCATACTGGCAGGCTCGACACCCTTGGTGTGGAGGGTTATTCTATGTATACTTTCCTTGGTTGTAGTTGTTGGAGATTTTCTAGTAGGCTAGTACTGACTGTATGTTTGTCATTGATGACAACATATGGAAAATAGCATGCGTGGAAGTCTTATGTAGTAATATTTCAATATATGTAGCATGGACATGATATCAGCATGATATCATGGGCGCAAAGGTTAATTGTTAGTACAAATAGTTATATAGTAGCTTATGTCAGCAGTGTTCCTAACAGAGTAATAGAAAATGTTCTATGTATGGTTGTCTGTATAGTTATCATGGAGCCTTACGTGGTTGGATATATGTTGAAGACATGTTAGTGATATTTTAGTCATGGACGCATAGTCTGATATTTAGTAGAAGAAAAGTTATGCAATTACTATTCACCAGTAGCAGTTTCTTGTGTTTGTTCAGAAGATCCGATAGAGATTTTATTGGTTATGGAGTTGCACCTATCATTTTGGTATGTGACCTTGGATTTAAGCTTAGAGGAGAGTTAGTGATGTTTGATTAAGAGTGCATGAAGTAATTCAGCTTGAGGAGAAAGATCTAGTTGTTTTGGTAGAGCCGACAGTGTGTAGTGTGTGTCTACAATTATCTTTTTGGATATGTCCCATAATGTGTTGCGTACTTAGTAGAGTTGACTGAATTATTATTGGAGTTTTTTTATGGCTTATTTAATATGATTTCAAGGTGGTTCTAACAGGCCGACTTGATTATATCATTTAGGGGAAAGATATTTATAGGCAGTCATTTGTGATTGCTTGAGTGTGGTTCATGATCGATTAAGCAGAGTAGAGAAAAGTGTGTGAAGTGTTGAACCATCAGAGGAAGGTCTATGTGACCAAGTAAACTGTTAGTGCTATTCATTGGAAATGATCTAGACAACAGGTCTAAGCACAGTTCACCAAGATCTAGATATAGTGTGTCTCTATTATTCAGAATGTTGTAGCCTTCCCCCCTTTGAGCAGTGAGCTCTTGGATAGTGCATCCTCTCCCTTAATAGGGACTATTGTAAAAGATTCCAGTAGGGTCCAAACCTTGACTAGGTCTACTGTACTAAATATATTGTAAAGAAACTCCTAATAGGGTTAAGGATCTTCTAACAAGGATCATAAAACACTAGTACAGAATATTAGTGGGTGTCAATTCCCACCGGGGTTTTTACCTATTTGGGTTTCCTCGTAACCTAAATATTGGTGTTGTGTTTATGTTTTCTTTCATTGTGTTTATGCTTTATGTTTAAGTATACTTAATTGGATAAAAAATTGAAACTTGTAGATAACTGATTCACTCCCCCCCCCTCTCAATTATCTCTTGGGACTATTCCTAACAATTGGTATCAGAGCCAAGTGCCTTGGAGAGAAATTTTAACAGCTTGAGGTTGATCAGATGGCATACTTCAGAAAAGAAAGTCCTAAGTTTGATGGAGAGAATTATCTTGATTGGAAGAACAAGATGGTGACCCATTTGCAGTGCATTGCTTTTGAACTTTTTGATGTAACTATCAAAGCAGCCAAGATTCCTACCTTAGAAGACCTTGCAAAGGATGATGCTACTAAAAGGAAAAAGGAACTGTTTCATTAGAATGCTATATCTAAAGAAGCCCTTATCACTGAACTATCTGATAGTGAATTTTCTGAGATAAAGAAGGTAGACACCGCCCACAAGATATGGAAGCACCTAGAAGACATGTTTGAAGGTGAAAAACAAGAAAATGATGCGTGCATAAAAACATGGAAGAAAAGATACAATGCATTAGAGATGCTACCTGAAGAAAACATCAGAGCTTATAATCAGAGGATCAATGAAGCAGTTGCTGGAATCAAGAACAATGGTGGAGAAATCTCAGAAGAAGACATCATGGCCAAGTTGATGACTACTCTCCCTCCTGAATATGAAAACAAGATTAACATCCTTGATGAGCCCATGTAGCTTACATCTAATTTGAAGAGAGAGACCTTGATCAACAAAATCTCAGCTTTTGAGATTTCAAGATTGAAGATAGAACCAAAGAGTGAGACAACCTTTAAAGCAATAGTTCATGGTAAGAAATCTGTAAACACTTTTGATAATTTTGATGATGATGATGATGAAGAGAAAACACTAGATGATTTCATTGCTATGATTTCCAAAAGAGAAAAGAAAGGAAAAGGAAAATATGAAGGTCAATTACCATTTAAGTCCTTTTCATGCAATAAGATCGGTCACTTTGCATCTAAGTGTCCTACTAGAGCTAGAAAGTTCAAAAAGGATTACAAGCCTAAGTACTCTAAGGAATGCTACTATGCTGGAGATGGGGTTTTGGATGATGAATCAGGTGAAGAAGAAATTGGATTAATTGCTATTATAGACAAAATGAATAATAAGACAAATCATAAAGATGAGAAAGAGGAACAAGAGCTAGCATTGATTTCCCAAGCTGATATAAGGACATATTGGATTATAGACAGTGGTTGTTCACATCACATGACAGGTGATAAAAATAGATTTGTTCATTTGGACAAATACAATGGTGGTATGGTTAGATTTGGAGATAACACTCCTAAACCCATAGTTGGTAGAGGAGCCATCACATTGGATGGAAAAAATAGTACTGATGATGTTCTCTATGTTGATGGTTTGAAACATAACCTTCTCAGTGTTGGACAGTTACTTGGAAAAGACTATCAGTTGGAGTTTAAAGATGACAAATGCATTATTAACAAAAATGATGGTGTTATGATTGTATCAGGCTCAAAGAAAAGAGATAATGTTTTCCAACTCAATTTAGAAGCAAGTTATTTTGTTGCTAAAGTTGATGACAGTTGGTTATGGCATAAAAGACTATGTCATATCAATTTTGATAACATAGTAAAGATAAGAAATGTAAAGGCAGTAAGAGATCTACCTAGCATAGCAAAGCCAATTGATACTATATGCAGGGAATGTGTGATGGGAAAGCATGTGAGAAATTCATTTAGGAGCAAGCACAATTCAGCAAAGAACAAGTTGGATATGATTCATACAGACCTATGTGGTCCGACTCAAACAAGATCATACTATGGTGAAAGGTATTTCATTTTGTTTGTTGATGATTATACTAGGATGATGTGGGTTGCATTCTTGAAAGATAAGTCAGAAGCATTTGAGAAGTTCAAAATATTCAAAGCTAAGGTTGAGAATGAATCTAGACTAAAGATAAATTTTTTGAGACCGGATAGAGGAGGAGAATTCACCTCTGATAGATTCTATGAGTACTGCGAAGAACATGGCATAAAGAGATAATTAAGTGCACCTAGAACCCCTCAGCAGAATGGAATTGCAGAAAGAAAGAATAAGATCATCCTTGATACAACGTGCACCATTATGATAGAAGGAAAAGTTGCACACACCTATTGGAGAGATGCGGTCAATACAGTAGTCTACATGTAAGAAGAATGAAAACTTAAACAAGTATTAATCCAAGAAAATGAAATGTTGGAAGATTTTACCAAAACCAAAGGAGAGAAGATT
This sequence comes from Chamaecyparis obtusa, assembly GCA_027943335.1. Taxonomy (NCBI): domain Eukaryota; kingdom Viridiplantae; phylum Streptophyta; class Pinopsida; order Cupressales; family Cupressaceae; genus Chamaecyparis; species Chamaecyparis obtusa. Next base: position 52,916 of record BSBK01002894.1, read on the forward strand.
TCAAGATCAACCACAAAGCACTTCAAGAATCAAACAATGAGCCAAGAGATTTTGGTAAGGGGAAAAGCAAAGAAAAACCCCTTTGTGAATAAGAATATGGCAAAAAGCCTAAAAGATGAGAGCAATGAGCTCAATACAATAATGAGAGCAATGAGAGATTGAGAGAGAGAGGAGAAGATTATGCACTTCAAGTGTGTGAGAGACATCTCTTAAGTAGAGATGAGTGAAGGAGTTTGCATGTAACTCCCTTCTCCTATGGATGCCACATTCCTATTGTGTGTGTGACAAATGTGTGATTCCTCTTAAGGAGGAATATCTATTTTCCTTATTAAAGGAAATACAAAATAGTGACATGTCCTCTTACATGGACTAGAGGACAAATACAAATAAGGATACCTTGGTTTATCCTTTTAATTACATATTTTCAACCAAGGAAAGATTAATTCTAACACCCCCCTTTAATCTTTACTTGGGGGATTTACATCAAGGGGTAGCAAACCCAAATTTTTACAATGAAATTCAAATTTCTCTCTAGAAAGAGGCTTTGTTAAAATATCTGCAACTTGATCTTCACCCTTGCAATAGATGAGTGAAACTTTCTTTTCTTCAATTTGCTCTCTAATAAAGTGATGGTGGAGAGAGATGTGCTTTGACTTTGCATGGTAGACTAGATTCTTTGCCAAGGCTATTGCACTTTGATTGTCACAATATAGAGGTGTAGGTTCTTGTTGAGGTAGACCCAAATCTTCAAGAATTCTTCTAAGCCATAAGGACTCTTTGGAGGCATTGGTACAACTTTTATATTCAGCTTCAGTAGAACATAGTGAAACAGATTGATCTTTTTTACTTTTCCAAGATATAGCACCTGAACCAAGAAAAAAACAATACCCAAAAGTAGATTTCCCATCATTGGGGTCTCCACCTAAATCTGAATTAGTAAATCCTTTTAAAGTAAAATCAGAATTTGCATCATAAAATAAACCTAAATCAAGAGTACCTTTAATATACCTTAATATTCTTTTAGCAATTTTGAAGTGAGTTTGTTGGGGTTTGGACATAAATCTTGAAACTAAACTAACACTAAAAGATATATCAGGTCTAGTAAGAGTTAGATAATTTAAACTTCCAACAAGTTGTCTATAAGGAGTAGCATCTATAAATGGAGTTTTCATATCTATCATTAACTTAGTTCCTAATTCACATGGAGTTGAAACATGATTAGCATCATTCATATGAAATTTATCAAGAAGATCTTTAGCATATTTACTTTGAGAAAGAAAAATACCCTTAGGGGTTTGCCAAATTTGCATTCCTAAAAAGTAATGAAGAAGTCCTAAATCAGTCATTTGAAACTTTTGGTTAAGTTTAGACTTAATATCATCAATTAAATGGTTATAACTTGAAGTAAGAATCAAATCATCAACATAAAGAATGATAATAATAATGTCATTTTCACTATGCTTGATATACAAGTTAGGATCATTTTTACTTCTAGAAAAACCTTGAGAAAGAAAGAAAGCATTAATTTTAGAGTACCATTCTCTAGGAGATTGTTTTAAACCATAGCTAGTTTTCTTTAGTTTACATACAAGATGTTCATAACCTTCTTTAATAAAGCCAGAAGGTTCAGACATATAAATTTCTTCATGCAAGTCACCATTTAAAAAGGCACATTTAACATCCATTTGGTGAATGGGCCAATTCATTTTTGCAGCTAAAGCAAGAACAACTTTAATAGTAGGCATTTTAGCAACAGGAGCAAAGGTTTCATTATAATCTATTCCTTCAAGTTGAGAAAAACCTCTTGCTACTAGTCTAGCTTTAAACTTACTAATTTCATTATTAGCATTCAACTTAGTTTTATATAACCATTTACATGAAACAAGATTTTTTCCATGTGGTAAAGTAACTAAATCCCAAGTATTATTAGAAATTAAACTATCATATTCATCTTGCATAGCACTTTGCCAATGAGGTTGACTTTTAGCTTGAGAAAATTTTTGAGGATCTTTAGAATGCATAAGAGAAGACATCAAAGCATAGTTACAATAATTAAGTCTCCTAGGTCTAAGACCACCCATTCTAGAAATATAATTATCACCTTCATTAAGTAAATCTTTAAACCATTTAGGATTTCTCTTAGAAGTAATGGAAGTATCACTATGAGGAGTAAATTCATCATTTTCATCATCACTATGAGGAATAAATTCATCATTATCATCATGCACAACATTATCACTATCATGAGCAAACTTATCATTAAGAGGAGTAGAGATATTCTTACCATCATCATCATCATCATCATCATCATCATCATCTTTTTAAATATTTATAGGAATAGAAATAGGTGATTTAGGAGTAGGGTTTAGAATAGGAGGTTGGTCCTCCAAGAGATCAATAATACCCCCTTTAAATTCATCATCTTTAGCCTTGGAACAATCATGAACTTCATTTTCTGCAATAACAACATCTCTTGCAATGTGCACCTTGTTAGTAGTAGGATCATAAACCCTATAACCTTTAGTAGATTCATCATACCCAACAAAAGTAAAGGGAGAGGATTTAGAATCAAGTTTATGCCTTTTTTGTTTAGGTGTGTGAACATAAGCAATAGATCCAAAAAATTTTAAGTGTTGTAAATTTGGCTTCCTACTGGACCATGCTTCCTCAGGAGTTATATTTTGCAAAGCTTTAGTAGGAGTTCTATTAAGAAGATAAGTGGCACAAGCCATAGCTTCAGCCCAAAACTTGTAATGCATATTTTTGGCATGTAACATACATCTAGCCATTTCCACAATAGTTCTATGCTTCCTTTCCGCCACACCATTTTGTTCTGGTGTATAAGGAACAGTAAGCTGATGTTTGATACCAAAAGATCTTAAGTAAGAATGAAAGGCATTATTAACATATTCAGTACCATTATCTATTCTAAGTATTTTAAGTTTAAAACCAGATTGCCTCTCCACAAACATATGAAATTTAGAAAATGTATCAAGTACTTGATCTTTAGTATGCAAAAAGTAAATCCAAATTCTTCTAGTAAAATCATCCACAAAGGTTAGAGCATACTTTGAACCTTGTATGGATATGTTCTCCATTGGACCCAAAAGATCACTATGAATAAGATGTAACTTATGAGATGCCCTCGATGAAGTACCATGAGGAAAGGGCTCCCTTTTCATTTTCCCACTCATGCACCCTGTGCATGTTAGTTTAGGGGGAACAATATGAGGTAAACCATCAACCATATTAGATTTTTGCATCAAAGTAATATAATCAGAATTCAAATGGCCAAGCCTTTCATGCCATGTATTAAAATCAATATTCACTTTCAAAGAGTACCTTGTAGAGGCAAACTCATAAAACTTAAACAAGTTATCATGATCCATCTTAGCATTAGCAACAACATGATTAGTGTTAAGATCAATAATATAGCACATATCCTTGTGAAATTCAACTTTGTAATCTTGGCATAATTGAGAAACTGAGAGTAGGTTAGATTTCAATTTAGGAACATAAAGAACATTGTGCAACTTTCCATTTGGAACATTAACATCACCAAAACCATCCACTTTGCAACTATGATCATTAGCTAATTGAATAGGAACATTTGTAGTATCAGGTTGCAAAGAATAAAAAATTTCTCTATGAGATGTAACATGATGAGAAACACCACTATCAATAATCCATTCTAAGGCATGAGAAGCTTTATAACAAACAGTAAAAGCACGACGAGATTGATTACCTTGAGATTTGAAGTTATTTTGATTATTGTTATTAATGGGCTTCTTATCATTTTGCTTTTTGAAACAAACATTAGTTAGGTGACCATCTTTACCACAATAAGTACAATGTGGTGTTTTGTTATGTTGATTATTGTAATTATTGTTATTATTATTGTATGAAGGCCTAGAATTAGACCTATTATTTGAATAATTATTATTATGATTATTATTGTTACGATAGTTATTGTTGTTATTGGAATAATTTTTATTATGATGATTATTATTATAATGATTACTATTAGAAGTATGAGATTTATTATTATGATTTGGAGTTTTAGAAACAAAAGCATGTTCAAAAGACTTAATAGTACCAAATTGCAATAATTTAGCCTCTTCTTGACGCAACAAATTTTGAAAGATTGCGTAAGTTAAATGAGGAGCTAAAGTAGGAATAGCAAGCTGAGAGTGAATGTTAGTAATAAATTGCTGAAATTCTTTTGGAAGACATTTCTTAAGAATAATTGTAATCAATCTAATATCACTTAAATGAACATTAACACCACTTAGTTGAGTTTTAACTGCATCAAATTTAAGTAAAAAGTCATCCATATTTTTAAAGTCATTATACCTTAAGTCCTCCAAGTTGTCTTGGAGTTGAATCTTACGAGATTCTGAAGAGCTGTCATATGTCTGTTGTAGAATGGTCCACGCTTCATGAGCTTTAGTGCAATGTCCAATTAGGACATAAAGATCAGGGATGATGGAGAGACCAATCAAACCAAGGGCTTCCTCGTTTTTGGTCTTCCATGCATCTTTTTCTGCTTGTGAAGCAGAGGTAGCGGGTTCAATAGCTGCATCTGTAGCAACTTCAAGTAAATGTTTAAAATGAAATAAAAATGACACATGGGTTTTCCATTGATGATAGTTAGAGCTATTGAGCTTGATTTCCGGGATTAAAGTAGACATGATAAATTAATCAAATTAACTTACACAAAGTAAATAACAGTGAATATATAAAGTGCAAGATTAAGAAAAGGAAGATTACTTGAAGTTAACTTCTTAATATAAGAGTTAAATAAAGATATTAAATAGATTTAAAAAATTTAATGTAAATGGAGAAACAATTTTTAAATGCAACGATTTAAGAAAGAATCCTAAATTAAACAAATCAAAGAATCTTCTAGGATAAGTGAAATAACTAATGAAAGAGCTGAATAAAGAAAAGAATATAATAGATAATTATTAGTGCTGCAAGATACCTGCAAAAACTGAGAAATATGTTATAAAAATAGATGTAATAATAACTTGAAATAATAATTAAACTGCAACAAAATTATTAAAATGCAGAGATTTGACTGTTTCAGAAATACAGTCTTAGTGCGGGAGTCATATCTCCCAAATGAACCATTGGATCTGGCTGATTTTGAAATATGTTTTGTAAAACCTAATTATCTACAACTCCACCGAAGAGATTGACAAGATAATATCTGAAACAAAAGTTATTAGCCACTAAGTACGGGTCTCTAAAACTGTCTTAAAAAAAAATGTTAAAAAAAAATGGTTAGATTTAAGTGAAAAACACAGATTTAAAGTCTGCAATAGAGATGTTAGTAAAGTAAAATCTGTGTTAGAAGTATTTAAAAATAGAGATATAAATTTGGATATAGTTGAGAAGTAAACTTAAAAAAAATTGAAAATGAGATTGAAAGAGCTTAGATTTGGCGGCAAGCCATCCAAAATTAAGGGGTTAGAATGAAAAAAAGTTAGATTTGCAAAAAAAATCTACAAAAAAAATATTAGATAAACAAAGAGAGATTGCTCCTTTGAATGACACCTTCCTACAAAACACTTAAACAAGGATTAGATAGCTCTGATACCATGTAAGAAGAATGAAAACTTAAACAAGTATTAATCCAAGAAAATGAAATGTTGGAAGATTTTACCAAAACCAAAGGAGAGAAGATTTCAAGATCAACCACAAAGCACTTCAAGAATCAAACAATGAGCCAAGAGATTTTGGTAAGGGGAAAAGCAAAGAAAAACCCCTTTGTGAATAAGAATATGGCAAAAAGCCTAAAAGATGAGAGCAATGAGCTCAATACAATAATGAGAGCAATGAGAGATTGAGAGAGAGAGGAGAAGATTATGCACTTCAAGTGTGTGAGAGACATCTCTTAAGTAGAGACGAGTGGAGGAGTTTGCATGTAACTCCCTTCTCCTATGGATGCCACATTCCTATTGTGTATGTGACAAATGTGTGATTCTTCTTAAGGAGGAATATCTATTTTCCTTATTAAAGGAAATACAAAATAGTGACATGTCCTCTTACATGGACTAGAGGACAAATACAAATAAGGATACCTTGGTTTATCTTTTTAATTACATATTTTCAACCAAGGAAAGATTAATTCTAACACTACACCATCAATAGAATTCAATTAAGGCCTGGCACTGACAAAACACCATATGAGCTATGGTTTGGTAATGTTCTCATAGTAAATACTTTAGAATCTTTAGAAGCAAGTGCTACATCAAGAGGGATGAAGTAGTAGGCAAGTTTGATGCAAGAAATGATGAAGGTATTTTTCTTGGTTACTCTACTAAAAGTAAAGCTTATAGATGTTTCAATTTAAGATTGAAATTTTTTTTTGAAAGTGCTCATGTTAAGATGGATGAAAAGTTTATGATTCAAGAAAGATATCATGATTACTCACCCATGATTGAAGAAGAACCTAGACCCTCCACTAGTGAGACAATTATTGAGGAAATGTTTGACAGTATTGATGTATTATTGAATGACCTTGAGATAATTGAAGAAGGTACTCCTAAGGCTGATGAGTATGCATCACCTAAAGTGCCAAAGTTTACATCTAGAAACCATTCCAAGAAAGACATAATTGGAGATCAGAGTGACAAAGTCTTAACAAGATCACATGCAAATAACTCAGCTAACAATGAAGCAGTATGTTTACTATCTCAGATTGAACCTTTAAGAGTTGAAGATGCTTGTAATGATTCAGATTGGCATGATGCTATGAAAGAAGAACTTGATCAAATTATTAAGAATGACACTTGGGAATTGGTCCCAAGACCTAGTGATAAGAATGTGATTGGAACAAAGTGGATATTCAGAAACAAGATGAATGAAGATGGTATAGTAGTAAGAAGTAAAGAAAGGTTAGTATGTAAGGGATATGTGCAAAGAGAAGGCATTGACTATTCAGACACATTTGCACCTGTGAGAAGATTAGAATCTATTAAGTTATTTCTAGCTTATGCTATAGTCAAAAACTTCAAAGTATATCAGATGGATGTCAAGTTAGCATTCCTAAATGGAGATTTGAAAGAAGTATACATTGAGCAGCTAGAAGGATTCACCTTATCAGATAGACCTAATATGGTATGCAGATTCAAGAAGGCCTTCTATGGACTTAAGCAAGCCCCTAGAGCATGGTATGAGAGAATAGATGGATATCTAACAAAGATTGGATTCAAGAACAGAGGAGCAGATTGTAATCTATTCATTAGAGAGACATCTGAAGGTCTACTACTTGTAGCTATATTTGTTGATGATATTATCTTTGGAGGTAATGACAAACTTAGTGCTGAATTTTCTAAGGAGATGCAAAATGAATTTGAGATGAGTATGATTGGTCCTATCAAATACATTTTGGGATTAAATGTGCAGCAAACAAAGAAAGGCATTTTCATTAATCAGTCCAAGTATGGGAAAGAAATATTAAATAAATTCAAGATGGATGATTGCAAGCCAGTAGGGACTCCTATGATCACTGGATGTAAACTTCCAAAAGAAGATGACTCACCAGCAATGGATACAACATTGTACAAGTCTATGATTGGTAAACTCATATATCTTACTCAGACTAGACCTGATATTTATAATGCAGTTGGCATAGTTGGAAGATTTGTAGCAGAACCTAAGAAAAGTCACCTCATGGAAGGAAAGAGAATATTTAGATACTTGCAGGGAACTATAGATTATGGTATATGGTATCCTAATTCAAAAAATGTTGAGCTTCGTATGTACACTGATGTAGATTGGGCAAGATGTGTTGATGACAGAAAGAGTACGTCAGGTGGAGCAGTGTTTGTTGGTGATAGACTTGTCACTTGGACAAGCAAGAAACAAAATTGTATTTCTTAGTTAACAACATAAGCAGAGTATGTTGCAACAACCTTGAATTGTTCTACAATTGTTTGGATCAAGCAGATGATAAAAGATTTTGGAATTCAGATTGATTATCCTATTGTTATTCACTGTGATAACACTAGCACTATTAATATGTCGAAGAACCCTGTGATGCATGCAAAGACAAAGCACATTGAGATCAAGTATCACTTCCTAAGAGAGAAAGTGGTAGAGAAAGAAGTCAAGCTAGACTATGTGAGTACCATAGATCAGTTGGAAGACATATTTACAAAGCCCTTGCCAAAGGATACTTTTGAGTATCTCAGGGAGAAGTTGGGAGTAATTCCCTTCCCTAATTCTACTTAGAAGAAATAAGGAAAGACATCAGTCCTTAGGGACTGATGGAAGGTTGTATAATATACCTCAGGAGTAGTACTGGTGCTTAAAATGAATGGCACCCTTTGCCGTTGATGTCAAAGGGGGAGTAATATACTGATGCAGGAGCATCTTGGGTGTAAGAGCGATCTTGCATCACCCAAAAATATTTCTGTTTGTTTTTCAATAAGGGCTATCTTGTGTAGAGCTGCTATTTATGGAAACTTACTATTTTTAGTAAGTTGGTCATACGATCTCGGAATGTTCTGATTTCAAAGTTGGAGATTCATCTCAATCATTTCAGCCTACCAGTTGAGTTTCATTGCCACATCATCAGTATTGGTGAAGTTATTGAGATTTTTGGGTACGAAATCTTTTAGGTCAATTTTGATGGCCTTAGAGGCTCCAGATTGTGATCTACCCCTGACTAATTAGCACAAGTGCGTATTAGGCACTATAGATCTCGTCATGGTGTTTCTAAAAAGTGGTTACAATAGAAAAAGAAGCTACGGTTAAAAAGTTATGGCCTGTGGAAGTTGGGTTACCTAATTCATATTTTGTATTTCTTTTGAGCCGACCCTATTGTAAAAATTGTGAAAATAAAATAATTCTATGTATAGTTGGCCTTAAGGGCTAAATTTTTGGAACCTTCTCAGGCAGTGGAAATTGCCTATATAAAGAAGGTCTGTAGTGTTGTCTTAGGAAATTTGGGACACTTCTAGATAGTAGATCTGGGTATTGATTCAAAGCTTTGTCCTACATAATGTTGTAAGGGAATGCCCATGTGGCTTTGCATATTGTAATTCTGAAAGTTTTTAATTCCACATTTGTGGAGATAATAAGAAGCCCATTTTCTATTGTTGCATATTGTTGTTGTTTCTATTATGTGTTTGTGGTATTAAGGGGAGCACCCTTCATCAAGTGGTATTAGAGCAGGAGTTCCTGAGTGTGTAAACAAATCACCGACTGTGAGGCAGTTTGCACTAGGACCGTGGGTTAGGGTTTCTATGTAAATAGATCACCGTCTATGAGGTAGTTTGCACCAGGACCATGGTTAGGGTTTCTATGTAAATAGATCACCGACTGTGAGGTAGTTTGTACCAGGACTATGGTTAGGGTTTTAGCGTGCATCGTGAAAATGCCTCCACGAAGGGAATGTGGCGGAAGAGGTAGTGTTGTAACACCTAAGGTTAGAGCGCTCTAGAGACAAGTGCGAGCATTGCAAGAAGAGATTCACAGAGGAATGAATCTTAATGTTAGAGATGAAATCAATGATGAAGCCAAAGAAGAAGGTCAAGAAGGAGAAGTTGAAATTGTGAACCAGGAGGAAGAAAGACTTTTCCGAGCCATTTCAAAGATCGGGAAGAGACCTAAGATTGAGGTCTCGACATTTTTTGGAAGTATTAACCTAGAAGAATTGATCAACTAGATCAATGAATGTGAAGAATATTTTGAGTATGAAGATATTGAGGATCCTGACCGGGTCAAGTTTGCGAAGGCTAGACTGAAAGGTCATGCGAAGCTCTGGTGGCAAGAGATTAAATTGGAGTGAAATCAAAGAGGAAAGGATAAAATCACAAGATGGGAGCGGATGGTGGATAAATTGAAGTGACAGTTCATCCCTATTGATTATGAGCTTGACCTACTGAAAAAAATGCAAAGTTTGAAGCAAGTGGGACGATCTATTCAGGAGTATACAGAGGAGTTCTATCGAATCCTCATCAGAACAGGCTATGCAAAAGTTGATAAGGAGAAAGTTGCCTATTACCTTAATGGGTTAAGGTTGAGCATTTAGGAAGAATTGAATCTGGTTCGAATGAATAGTATTGAAGAGGCATACCAGTTTGCCCTAAAAGTAGAGGAAAAGTTGAACAAGAAGTTTGAGAGAAGACAAACTTGCAGAAGGTCATATCTTTAATTTTTTCCCTAAGTCTAAAGGCCCAGTGATATTAATATTTCCTAAGTCCTTAAGGCCTTATCTTTCTAAATGTTTTGGTGTTCTTTGAATCTTGGAATCCTCAGTTGATCGATGACTGTCGTGTAATCGCATGGGATCTTTCAAGCCTATGCAATCATGCAACCAGCCATTGATTTTACTTTATAACACAGCATTGAAAAAGGAGTGGGACCATTGATAGGTGTGCATAAGTGATAGTTTCTCATTGGTTGAAAGTGAAGTGGGACCAACTGCATGAGGAATCAATGATGGAGGAAAGATCTAATGGCTATCTTATGTTCACATGGGATCTTTCAAGCTTATGTGATCATAAGACTAGCTGTCGATCTTGCATAAAAGCCATGAAATATTATAGATTCAAAGAGTATGTAGTCTCCTATTCACTTAATATCTGGCGGTCTCATGTAAACTTCTAGTGACCTGGCGTGACGGTGTTCGCTTATTCTTAGAATCGGGCGGCTAAGGATTGTGTCACTCAGCGATTTGGTGAACACCGTTGATTATCTGTAAGATCGGCGGTCAGGTTTCAATCTCAAAATGTTTGGGTCCTACATGGATTGTTTTGGCGATTCAGTGACTAGGATGTAAGCATCAGTGTCCTCTAAATTTGGCAGCTCTGACAGTTTGGCATGATGAATTTAGCAAAGATGGGTTTTCCTCTTGTTTGCGTATTCTCGTAATAAGTTGGTAGGGTTTCTAATGTTCTGGCAATTAGGTGAATGAAGTAGTCGCAACTTCTCTTAAAAGATTGGTTAAGGCTACAAGCATTTGGTGAATGAGCAAAACAAGTAATCAAGGAAAGTATTAAGCCTTCAGTCACTTAATTACATGATGGAATGGTCAATTTTTAAAGTTTTGGGTGATTCGGTGAACCCTCTGTTCGCTGAGTCTCGTAATCAAAAGGTGATTGTCTTATTCACTCAGCAAATTAACGAGGATTGTTGATTATGTCTATGATCAATGGTTGAATCAAGGTCGCAGTCAAATACAGGCAGTCAGCAAAGAATTTAGCAATTCAGAGAGGAAAGTTTATTCGCTGGTTCACACATTAAACATGTAGTTAATTTTCCCTTTCAGCGAATAAGCAAAGCTGTTGGTCACCAAGTCTCAGAATAAGTGACTATGGTCAGTTGTTTAGGCTATGTTCACTGGTTCACTGAATGGGGCTTGAGTTAAGAGATTCATTTCACAAATGAGCGAAGCCATTGTTCGCTAGTTCTTTGAATGTGAGCTAGACTTAACTTTTCATTCAGCGATCATGAGAACCTTCAGTCGCTGGTTCGCTAAATAAGCTCAGTTGGAGAAAAATAATAAAGGAAATTTAGAGACCGTTGCTACGTGGATAAAGTACATTATCAAGTTGGAGAAAAAGGCAACTATCTATCCAATCAATTTTAAAGGAGGATTTTGTGATGTTATCAGGGAGTTAAAGTATAGAGCTGTAATCATTGCCTTTTTGCCTTGTTTTTGAATTTTTAAATGTATCTGTCAGCATCTCAGTATCGACTAGCTTTGATTTGAAAACTGGTGATATGTGGAATTGAATGTGGGAGTAATTAAGGATAGATTTGCAACAATTCTGGTAGTTGTATGCATCCAATTTGCATTGATAAACAAGCTAAACTCATTATTTTCTGTGTTCGAGATCATTTGAAGAGAGTTGTCTTTCCTGAAGTAGTCATTAAGTGCCTAGTAAATCAAGTTTGCAGAGCTAAGAGCAATTGGGTAGAAAGAATGAGTCAACCACTAGAGCCAAGCATGATTTCTTCCAGTGGTGAAGCCAAAGGCAAAGGTGGTGAGGATAAAAACAAGCCAAATTATTTAGATGAGTTTCTCAAATTGTTGCCTGGTTCTAGTCAGAACAAAAGAGCTCCAAATGATGTCTTTGAAGATGTTTTGGGTCATTGCAAAGATCTTGTTACACCAAATTGCTCAGGTTATACTGTTTTCAATTATTTTTATCGAAATAGGGGTGGGCCAGTTCCTGTTTGTAATGTTTGGGCTTTGAGTCTAGGGAAATTGATTGCCCCTGATGTATTTTTAGACATAGACCTAATTGTTGCATTGGCTAGGTTGTATGATCCTATCTCCAAAACAATTAGGAAGGTAGACCAATCACCTTTGGTTACTCTTGATAGGGGTTCTTTCATGAAAGCTTTTAGTTTTTTCACGTCTTCCTCTACTAAAATTAATCTGAGCCAAGAGAGAGAGAAGTATACAAAAAATATAGGGTTAGTAAAAGACCAAATGGTGAAGCATATCCCAAAGCAGGGCACATATATAGCTCCCCTCCCTGATAACATGAATGCCCCCTACCAGTTTAAATCTCTCCATTACAATATGAAGTAGACTTGTTATGGGTTGTGTAGAGTATTGGGAGTAGATGGGGATGCAAAATTCTTGCCAGTTGACCTTTTGATGATGATTTTAGATATCTAGAATTCTCTAGTAAACACAGATTATGATTACATCTAGTATGTAATTGACAGGATGCATGAAGGGTTAATGTCTATCAAAGAGAGTAGGAAGCCCATCAAGTTCTTGCATTACTCTATGTTGATGCACTTAATTTTGTTTTTCAATATCAATAGTTTTGATTTGAACATGTTGAAACTAGAATTCACTTTTCAAGATCAACATAATCTAGTGCAATTATGGGTAAAAGTATGGAACACTACTGCAAATAGGTGTGACTTTTGTGTTTTCAAGAATTACATTGTTTTTCCTATTTTGAGGTGGCTGGGCATCAATGTTGCAAGATTACCACCTAAGGTTCTAAGGTTGCTAAGACCTATGCATTGGGAGGACAATTGGGAGGGAAACCATAATTGGGGTGATTTCTATTTAGGGGAAAATTCTACAATCATAAGAGTTTACGGTTGCCCCCAACCCCCACATTTGAGCACTAACAAAAATGGTGACTCTGCTGGGGACTACTCTGAATGGAAATGAACAATAGGTTGTTACAATACTCATTCATTGTGTGTTTGCAAGCCAATATAATAATTTGATTCCCACTTGTTAGTGGGTGGTGACTCTAATAATCTGTGTTTACCAGTCGCTGGTATCTGTAAGTTGTGATATATTTTGTGTGCATACCATGAGTCGACTGAGGTTCACTAGGCCATATTTCATGGACCACCTTGACAGTAATATGGGTGATGAGCTTCGTACACCTGGTAGAAAGCAATGGTCTAGGAGAAATCACATCAATACTAATTTCCCAGGACCTTCAAGACATAGAATACCTACACCACGTCCCCATGAAGCTTCATCTTCTTCTGATGACCCTGAGCATGTCAAGAATGTCACACCTAGTGTACACTTTTCCCAAGAAGAAGAAATCATAGAAGTAGGTTATTTCCCTGTGAGAGAAATCCTAGAACAACTGGGAGAAACTTCTGCTGCTGAAACTGCCTCATATGATTCTGAAAAATTGAGGGAAGAGGTGCTTGCTTTAAGAAAGGAGCATGAACAACTAGCTAAGATTGCTAATAGAGTGAGAATAAGGGAACAACAAATTTATGAATTGCTCCTGGAGAGGCAAGAACTTATCATCAAAACTAGGAGAAATGAAGCCCAGGCTAGGGATCTAAGCCAAAATGTTTAGGGTTTAGACAAAGAATTGTTTGGTGATATGGAGGTTTTGAGGAAGCAGGCTCAGGATACCAAGCTTAACCAAAATGAGTTTGAAGGAATAGGCCATGTTCTCAGGCAATTGCACTCCTCTAAAATCCAGAGAAATGAGGATACTAAAAATGCTCCCAAAGAAGTCCCTGATAAGGGAAAACAAAAAATGATGAGTGTGAATATTAATGAGCCTAAGAAAATTGTTGTTGTTCCTAGTGTACCTTCTCAAACAAGTGTAGATTTGGAAAAAGCTAGAAAAGCTAAAGAGGATTTAGCTATTCAACTTGAGAAACTAGAATTGGAAGCTGCTATAGATTAGATGAAGAGGAAGATTGCTTTCTTGCATGCCAATATAAACACATCTGCTAGTAGCTCTATCCCTATTATCTTGGGAATTATCCCACCCAATCAGCCTAATACTTCACTTCCAAATCCTCAAGCCCTTCATCTTGGACAAAGTACACCTGGATCAAATCTGAATACAAGTCAAGTTCCCCTTGCAGCTGGTGGTCTGATGGGGACTGTACCTTGTCAAAATATTGTAGTAACCCCTCCAATCCAACCAAACTTCCAAAGGAGACTGGTCGATTTGGATAGGTATAGGCCTTTATTCTTTGATGGTATTCCTGGTCAACCCAATGCTGTCCCAAATGAAATCAGGAAGAAAATTCCATTGTTCACTGGAAATAATGTAATTGCCTATGAAGAGCATTTGAAATTTTTCATAGATAAAGTTAATGATTATGAAATTGAGCATGAAGATTTTATAATGAAGATTTTTGTCCAGTCATTAATTGAAGATGCTCAGGATTGGTATAGGGGTTTTCCAGAGAATAGTATTGCATCATGGGAGGAGTTTGTCAAATGTTTTAAGGAACAATATGTAGAACATGTGAATTCAAGCTACATGCTCAATGAGTTTAACAATATAAAAAAAAATTACAATGAGAGCATGTCAGAGTTTAATAGCAGGTTCCAAAAGGCTATGTATAAATTGTTCCAAGTATTAAGATTAGATGATGCAGTTTGCCTAACCACATATTTCAATTCTATGGATGGTAAAATGTCTTATCTATTAAGAGATAAGAATCCCTATACCCTTAGGGATGCATTTAAATTGGCCATAAATATTGAAAGCAACCGAAAGGCATCTGGTCAAATGTACAAGAGGGATGAGGGTAGAATGTGGAAGGAAACCAGGCCACAACCTGCAAGGCCATCCAAAGATGAGGATAAAATAGACAAAGGGGCTGGTATTAACAAAGACTTCCCAACAAAGTTTGACAAGGGTGGTAGAAATTTTCAAGATACTAGACCACCTTATCAGAGGCAGGATAGAATCCCCAACTTAAGAGATATGGCCTACAAGACAAATTGGAAAGATGGGAGGCCTGTTCCTGACAACAATGAGCCCCAAAAGGGAAGAGATACACCAGATCCATTGAAGAAAAGTACAACACATAATGTGGAAAATACCCCTTGGTGTTTGGCTTTTAATATGCCTCATTCACCATTCCAATGTGATGTGGCTCAGGCCTTGGGAGAGGAGGCCAATGATTCATATGCAGGAGATTATGAAGGATCTGAAAAGCCTACAATTAACATGTTCATGATTGAAATAATGGGGGACCTTGTATCCTTAGATGATGAAGAGATTTGTCCTGATGTTGATCATAAGAGAATGATTTTCTCAGATTATGAACAACAAATATTTACTCAATCTGATCATGATGAGTTTGATAATGATAATTGTAAAGCTCATATGGTAGAATCAGGATCAAATGAGAAGCAATGGAGAAAGCCCAGTGAAGAAGAGATCAGAACTCTAACTGTGGCTACTATAATTCAAGCCAAGTCCTCATACAATTTGAGGAACAGAAAGGTGGATGCTGATCAAGGAGTCCCTAGGTCAGTATTTGTTAAAGATAACCTTCAAAATAAGGATTCTCCAAAGCCTAATGTTGTAAATAATAAGGAGGAGGGTCGTGTATCTGAGAAGAAAAAAGGAGAGGAAATTTTTGATGATAAGAATAAAAGGAAAATTGGTAGGCCTAAGGATTACCCTATTTTTTCTACTGATCCCCCTACCTTTGATATAAGACAAGCTTTGTCCCAGATGAAAGTTTCAATCCCTTTGCTTGAAATGTTGGAAATTGAGGAGCATAAGACAATAGCCCTGGCTCTCATAAGTGAACAAGGGATAGCTCCTCCCATGCAAGAGAAGGGAATTTTAGTAGAAGGGCCTATTTCAATTGATAACATCTTTGATGTATGTGTTGGAACTATTGTGACACAAGAGCCTTCCTCTATTGACCCTTTCTATGTGACACTAATTGTAAATAATTTTCTGCTGAAGAATTGTATGATTGACTCTGGTGCTGCTACAACTGTAATGCCTTATCATGTAATGAAAGAGTTAGGATTACAAGTTGACACATCTAATGGAAGGTTCTATGCTATGGATAACATGGTAGTACCTATTGTAGGAACTCTAGTTGGAATTGAAGTAAAAATTACTATATTCCCAGAGGCCACATACAAAATGGATGTGGTTGTTGTTGATACAAAACCTCATTATGGTATGCTGCTGTCAAGACAATGGGCTGTAGTATTTGGTGGAGAATTGCAATTAGAATTGTCATATGCTACTATCCCAGTCAATGGGACTGAGGTAAAATTGTATAGGGAGCCTCGTTCCTCAGTCATGATTGAAAAGGTTGCACCAGAAGATTTGAACTGCTCTATAGATATTGACATGAACATTTTCATGATTGAGGAGGTAGTACCCCAGATGAAAAACATAGATCCAATTATGGATGAGTTGATACAACAACAAGATGGGCTTTGGAAAATGTTCTTTGATGGTGGATGTTCCAAGGAAGGATCAGGATCTGGTGTTGTTTTCATTTCCCCATCAGGTATTACATTTAAGTACTCTTTCTTGCTGACTTTTGAGTGTACCAATAATACTGCTGAGTATGAAGCTCTGATATTGGGATTAGATGTAGCCATAAAGCATGGTATCAAATATTTAAAGGTTCATGGTGAATCCCAATTAATTATAGCCCAAGTAAGATCTCAGTATGCTGCCAAGGATGAAAGACTGAAATTGTATAAACATGCTGTCTAGGATAGACTAGAGTTTTTTGATGCTTTCAATCTGCTTTGGGTAGAAAGATCCAATAATATCATGGTATATTTTCTTGCTAATGTTTCCCTTAAGAGTGATGATATTACCCTCACTGGTGTTTCTATGCTAGAAATCAAAAGTAGGCCTGCAGTGCATGACAATGTATATAATTGGCAAGTTTTTGAGGATGATTATGATATCCTTAGATTTCTTCAGGGCCTTGATCAGTATGATGGCCAAAAAATAGATTTCAATGAAGCACATCAGTGTGTTGAGGGAAAGGAGTGTATCATGGGAAATGAGATAGTACAATTACCCTCAAATCATATACCTAAAGGGTTAGTGGAGCTAGAGGGAATGTTCAAAATAAATGATGGTTATCTGTCTCAAAAGTCTAACACTAAAATGGAGGATGTAGAGGGAATAAAATTAGGATTTGAAACCTCCCCACAAATGGTGTACATTGGAAATAAATTGAGCAGAGAGGTCAGAGGAAATCTGATAAGACTTTTGAAGAGATACAAGCATGTATTTTCTTGGTCTTATGATGATCTCAAGGTATATAGGGCTGATCTGTTTCAGCATGAGATCCCTCTAAAAGAAGAGACTAAACCATTCAAACAGAAACAAAGACCTATTAACCCTCTGCTAGCTACAAAGATGTAGGTTGAATTGACAAAATTAAGAGATACTGGCATCATAGAACCAATTAGGCATTCTACATGGGTTTCCAATCTTATGCCAGTTAGGAAAAAGAATGGTGACATAAGACTTTGTGTTGATTTCAAGAACCTAAATGTGGCTTCATTAAAAGATAATTATGGATTGCCTAATATGGAAGCCATGCTGCATAGGGTAACTAGTTGTGAGCTCTTGTCAATGATGGATGGTTTCTCAGGTTACAATCAAGTGTTGGTCAAAGAATCAGAGTAGTTTAAGACAACATTTACAACCCCATGGGGAACATATGTATGTATTCGCATGCCTTTTGGTTTAAAAAATGCTGGAGAAACCTTTCAGAGAGCAATGGATGTTTCATTCAAGGAACTGATCAATGTCTTGATGGTTGTATACTAGGATGATCTTACTACTTATTCTAAAAAGGTTGAGGACCATTGTTGTCACTTGGAAAAGGTCATTGTCAAGGCCTTAGAATTTGGTGTTTCCTTAGATCCAAAAAAATGTCAATTTGCTATGATAGAGGGGAAGTTACTTGGACATATAGTATCAAAAGAAGGAGTCAAGATTGATCCTAAAAGAGTAGAGGCAATCAAGAAGGTCCTTCCACCAAAAAATGTAAAGGGTGTGCAATATTTCTTAGGACAGATTAATTTTGTCAGGAGATTTATTGCTAATTTTGCAGAGTTGGTGAAGCCTATAGTCAAATTTTTGAAAAAAGATGCAAAATTTGATTGGAATTCTGAGGCTCAGTAGGCCTTTGAGAAAATTAAACAAGAAATCCAGGAAGCCCTTGTTTTGGTGTCACTTGATTATTCAAAGCCATTTTCTCTATTCTCCTTTGCATCTTTCACACAATTGTGGCCATCCTATTGCAAAAGGATCAAGAAGGTTTTAAACATCCTATAGCCTTTTTCAGTAAGTCATTACAGTCGGCTGAATTAAATTATGAATTAATGGAAAAGAAGGCATATGCCCTAGTAAAGGCTGTTAAAGATTTTAAACCCTATCTTGTCTGTGTAAAGATTAATGCATATGTACCTCATGCAGTAGTGAAAGATATTTTGGTGCAAAGTGAGGTCATAGGAAAAAGATGCAAGTGGATCAATAGGATTCAAGAGTTTGATATTGAACTCCACATTACCAAATTGGTAAGAGGTTTGGGACTTGCAAAATTAATGACCGAGGAGAACATGGATCTCGTACAAGTGAATGGTGTTGATGTCAAGGAGACTACAATCACTAGCATTGAAATGCAACCATGGTACAAAGATGTTATTTATTTTATCAAAAATGCTAAGTGTCCACAAGATTTGAATGATAATCAAAGGAGAAGTTTGAGACTACAGGACCAAAGGTATGTACTAATCCAGGGTGATTTGTATTGGAAAGATAATGATGGAATTCTATTATTTTGTCTAGACAAACACCAATCAGAAAAGGTATTGAAATAAATGCACTCCGGGTTGTGTGGAGGACATCATTCTGCCCGGTCCACAACTAATAAGATTTTGAGAGCCAAATATTATTGGCCTATGTTATTTAAAGATACTCATTCTTTTGTTAGAAAGTGTGAGCCATGCTAAAGATTTTCTAAGAAATTGAAATTCTCAGGGGCATTATTGTTGAACCCTATTATTGCAGAAGCTCCTTTTGCAATGTGGGGATGGAATTTATTGGAGAATTTTTTGAAAAATCTAGTGGGGGACATAGTCATATCCTAGTGGCTACCAATTATTTTACCAAATGGATAGAGGCTATCCCAACCAAAAGGGCAACCAGTGCTGTTGTAATTGAGTTCTTGATGAACAATGTAATCACTAGATTTGGTGTTCCCATCAAATTGGTTGTAGATAATGCTATGAGTTTCAGATCTTAGGAGATCACTAATTTTTGTTCAGAGATGGGAATCATTTTGTCTTATTCATCTCCTTACCATCCACAAGCAAATGGGCAGGGAGAATCTAGTAATAAGAGTATCCTACAAATTTTGAAGAAAACTCTGGAAAAGAATAAAAGGAGTTGGCATACAAAATTGAAACTAGCATTGTGGGCTGATAGGATTGCAGAGAAAAAAGCTACAGGGAAATCCCCTTTTGAAATGGTATATGGTTTAAAGTCTAGGCTTCCAGTAAACAACTTCTTACAAATTTACAAATTCATGCAAGAAGAAGACATGGAAATCAGTGATCCATTGAAGGATAGAATGATTAAGTTGGTGGAATTGGATGAGATCACAAGAGAAGGACAAAAGGAAAATATGAAGTTGCAACAAAAAATGAAATATCTTTTTGATAAAAGAGCAACTGTGAGGAAATTCCATCCTGGTAACATGGTTCTTCAGTGGAATGCCAAAGCTGAAGACAAGGGGAAACACAAAAAATTTGAGTCTTTATGGATGGGACCTTTTATTGTTCATCAAGCTCATGGCAAGGATTCATATTTTTTGCAAAATTTGGATGGTGAAGAATAGGAATTGCCAGTGCATGGATAGTTCTTGAAGTTTTTCTTCAATTAGTTCTTTTCCTTTTCCATGCACAGTAGGTATGTATATATGCATAGGTGTGTTTGTTTTTGTTGTGTGTTGTTTCCTGCTTTAGGTTAAGGTTTAGTGGTCTACCTCCCAGAGATTCATAAGTTATTGCTATGATCTTGCATTCAAAGCATCCTCAGATAGAGCCACTGTTGGGTATATTCTTAGTTTTCTGAGGTTTTTGTTCAATTTTTGTTTAATCTCCCTGCAAGTGTTTTTGTCTGGTCAAGGGTTCTTAAAATTCACCAAAATTTCTTTAACCAAGTTTGAAAACCCTAGGTCTCTCTTTTTATGTCTTTTTGAGCGTTACTTTTCCAGTCACTTAAGTTCCTAAAAGGCATGTGCTCTATTTTCCTCACCACGCAAAGGTCATATCTTTAATTTTTTCCCTAAGTCTAAAGGCCTAGTGATATTAATATTTCCTAAGTCCTTAAGGCCTTATCTTTCTAAATGTTTTGGTGTTCTTTGAATCTTATAATCCTCAGTTGATCAATGACTATCGTGTAATCGCATGGGATCTTTCAAGCCTATGCAATCATGCGACTAGTTGTTGATTTTACTTTATAACACAGCATTTTAGAAGGAGTGGGACCATTGACAGGTGTGCATAAGTGACGGTTTCTCATTGGTTGAAAGTGAAGTGGGACTAATTTCATGAGGAATCAATGATGGAGGAAAGATCTAATGGTTGTCTTATGTTCACATGGGATCTTTCAAGCTTATGCGATCATAAGACTAGCCGTTGATCTTGCATAAAAGCCATGAAATATTAGTGATTCAGTGAGTATGTAGTCTCCTATTCACTTAATATCTGGTAGTCTCATGTAAACTTCTAGCAACCTGGCATGACGGTGTTTGCTTATTCTTAGAATCAGGTGGCTAAGGATTGTATCACTCAACCATTTGGCGAACACCGCTGATTATCTATAAGATCGACGATCAAGTTTCAATCTCAAAATGTTTGGGTCCTACATGGATTGTTTTGGTGATTTAGTGACTGGGATGTAAGCATCAGTGTCCTCTAAATTTGGCAGCTTTGATAGTTTGGCATGATGAATTTAGCAAAGATGGTTTTCCCTCTTATTCGCGTATTCTCATAATAAGTTGGCAGGGTTTCTAATGTTCTGGTGATTGGGTGAATGAAGTAGTCGCAAGTTCTCTTAAAAGATTGGTTGAGGCTAAAAGCATTTGGTGAATGAGAGAAACAAGTAATCAATGAAAGCATTAAGCCTTCAGTCACTTAATCGCATGATGGAATGGTCAGTGTTTAAAGTTTTGGGCGATTCAGTGAACCCTCTGTTCACTGAGTCTCGTAATCAAAAGGTGATTATCTTATTCACTCAGTGAATTAATGAGGATTGTTGATTATGTCTATGATCAACGGTTGAATCAAGGTCGTAGTCAAATATGGGCAGTTAGGAAAGAATTCAATGATTCAGAGAGGAAAGTTTATTTGCTAGTTCGCACATTAAACATGCAGTTAAGTTTCCCTTTCAGCAAATAAGCGAAGCTGTTGGTCACCAAGTCTCAGAATAAATTGGTAGTTAACCAGGACATTTAGTGAATAAGAGATATCCTTTGTTGCTAATTCTCCTAATAAGTGACTGTGGTCAGTTGTTTAGGCTATGTTCACTGGTTCGCTAAACGGGGCTTGAGTTAAGAGATTCATTTTGTGAATGAGTGAAGCCGTTGTTCGCTAGTTCTTTGAATGTGAGCTAGACTTAACTTTTCATTCAGTGATCATGAGAACCTTTAGTCACTGGTTCGCTGAATAAGCTCAGTTGGAGAAAAATAATAAAGGAAAGTTAGAGACCATTGCTACATGGATAAAGTACATTGTCGAGCTGGAGAAAAAGGAAACTAGCTATCCAATCAGTTTTAAAGGAGGATTTTGTGATGTTATCAGGGAGTTAAATTATAGAGCTGTAATCATTGCCTTTTTGCCTTGTTTTTGAATTTTTAAATGTATCTGTCAGCATCCTAGTATTGGCTAGCTCTGATTTGAAAACTGGTGATATGTGACATTGAATGCAGGAGTAATTAAGGATAGATTTGCAATGATTCTAGTAGTTGTACGCGTTCGATTTGCATCGATAAACAAGCTAAACTCATTGTTTTCTGTGTTTAAGATCATTTGAAGAGAGTTGTGTTTCCTGAGGTAGTCATTGAGTGCCAAGCAAATCAAGTTTGCAGAGCTAAGAGCAATTGGGCAGAAAGAATGAGTCAACCAAGCTGAGCATGATTTCTTTTGGTCGTGAAGCCAAAGGCAAAGGTGGTGAGGATAAAAATAAGCCAAATTATTTAGATGAGTTTCTCAAATTGTTGCCTAGTCCTAGTTAGAACAAAAGAGCTCCGGATGATGTCTTTGAAGATGTTCTGGGTCATTGCAGAGATCCTGTTACACCAAATTGCTCAGGTTATACCATTTTTAGTTATTTTTATTGAAATAGGGGTGGGCCAGTTCTTGTTTGTAATGTTTGGGCTTTGGGTCTAGGGAAATTTATTGTCCTTGATGTATTTTTAGACGTAGACCTAATTGTTGCATTGGCTAGGTTTTGTGATCCTATCTCCAAAACAATTAGGAAGGCAGACCAGTCACCTTTGGTTACTCTTGATAGGGGTTCTTTCATGAAAGCTTTTAGTTTTTTCACATCTTCCTCTACTAAAATTAATGAGCCAAGAGAGAGAGAAGTATACAAAAAATATAGGGTTAGTAAAAGACCAAATGGTGAAACATATCCCAAAGTAGGGCACATATATAGCTCCCCTCCTTGATAACATGAATGCCCCCTACGAGTTTAAATCTCTCCATTACTATATGAAGCAGACTTGTGATGGGTTGTGTAGAGTATTGGGAGTAGATGGGGATGAATAATTCTCACCAACTGACCTTTTGATGATGATTTTAGATATCCGAAATTCTCTAGTAAACACAGATTATGATTACATCCAGTATGTAATCGACAGGATGCATGAAGGGTTAATGTCTATCAAAGAGAGTAGGAAGCCCATCAAGTTCTTGCATTACTCTATGTTGATGCACTTAAATTTGTTTTTCAATATCAAAAGTTTTGATTTGAACATGTTGAAACTAGAATTCACTTTCCAAGATCAACATAATCCAATGCAATTATGGGTAAAAGTATGGAACAGTACTGTAAATAGGTGTGAATTTTTTGTTTTCAAGAATTACATTATTTTTCCTATTCTGAGGTGGCTGGGCATCAATGTTGCAAGATTACCACCTAAGGTTCTAAGGTTGCTAAGACCTATGCATTGGGAGGACAATTGGGAGGGAAACCATAATTGGGGTGATTTCTATTTAGTGGAAAATTCTACAATCATAAGAGTTTACGGTTGCCCCCAACCCCCACATTTGTTACCAAAATTTGTTCCACCAAGGGTTGCTTCTTTAGAATTTGCGTGGCAGTTGATGTGGATAGACAAAGAACTTTTGGCCTCTCATAAGAAATGTACTTTCACACCTAGGTAGTTCAGAATCAGTGATTTCTTGATTGGTAAGAGGGCTTTCCCACAAATTACCACCTGGCTGAATCAATTTAAGATAGTATTTGGTTTTTGTAGACATGTGGACCCTGAGGGTTTCATTAAAACTACAAGGTTGACACTAATACCTAGTATTGGTGTCAACAGAGAACATGAGGGCCTTGATGAGGAGGATGTGATTAGGAATATTATGGAGAAGGATGAAATCACTACTAGATGGAACAAGTTTTTTGACCTAAAGGATTTGCAAGCTTAGTTGAAGGTAGCCCAAATTCCTTTTGATGGTTTCTTCCCTGACCTTCCTTATTTAGAAATAATTAAAAAGATAATAGAGATGCGTGACACCCTATCAAATTAGTTGGAAAGGTTGATTGATCAGAAGCAACCAAAGAAAAAGAAGGATTACTCATCTTCTGATCATGGGGATTTCTCTGATGGATCCCAAGAAGGGGATAGCCCACCACAAGTTAGAAACTTGCCAGTTATGGATCTTACTAGAGACCAATCAGAGGTAGAGGACCTTCCGGAGCCACCATTGAAGAAGTAGAGGTTTGAAGAGGGAGAGCCTTCTAAGAAAAGCAAATAGAAAGGAAGGATTGATAGTGCATCTGCTCTTATACCAGGTGATAGGGCTTACCATCACCAATTAAGGAAAACAATAAGGGCCAACAAGATGGTGGCCACTAATGAAGGAAATGAAGAACAGTCCTTGTGGTCAGGATGAGATATCAAAGAGGTGTATCAAGAGGAGTTATTAAGTGATGACCAATTCATCAAGATTGATGAATTTAAGAATTTTCTTATCTGGAAAAAGAAACAAGATGTGGCTAAAGCTATGCTTGAGGGAGTACAACCAAGTGAAGAAACCATGAGGGCATTAGCCTCTTATGATCCTAGCCTTGATGCTATAACTATAGATGAAGCCAGAGATATGGTTAGATCAAGTGGAATGCTACTAACTCTAGGATGGGATTTAACCTCTGCTTTTATCATTGATCAGATAAGAAAGCAACCAGAGGGAATTTTATCCTATGAGGTTCATATTGGTGAAATGATAAGAGGAAGTGGATATGACCCAAGGTCTTAGGCTGTTGCAATGTGGTCTATTGCCCCAAAGACTCAAAAGCCATCTCTACTGAGTATAGAGGATCAGATGGAAGGGAATAAAATTATATGGATTGTACAAAATACAACCAATCTTGAGGTTTACAAGGCAGTGACCCATTTTGCTAACTTGAATGAAGCAAAGACAGTTCAGTTGTCTGAAAGGTATGCAAAATTGTTTGAGAATGCAAGTATAGTGGCCAAAGATAGGGATTTGAAAATGGTAAAGATCAAGCAGTTGTAAGATGAGTTGGAAGAATTGAAGGTTAGGCTTGAAGAAGCCTCAAAGATAGGTCTTCCCCCTCCTTTGCAAATTGAGGTCCTTATTCAAATAGATACAAAGGTTCTTGATAATCCTACTGAGGACCTAGAAAAAATAAGATTAGATGCATCCCTGGATACTATAGCAAGGATTGTACAATATAGACAAGGAAAGATAAATGACATGATGGAATCAGTCCATCAATCAGTCAGTCTATTACACCAGGCCAGTGGAAAGGTGAATGAGTTTTTGACTACCTTGGAGCTACTTTTTAGTACATGGTTAGGGAGGAGCTCACTGTTTGATAAGCTTGATGATTTGCAAGAATATAGGTCTGATATTCCTAAGGTAGTGACTAAGGTTTTTGAAAAGATTGGTTTAGTAAGTGTTGTGTCGAAGTTTTTAAAGGTAAGTCTAACTAGATAGCAACCAAGCTGGCTATGTTTGATGGGAGTAGCAATAAGTACTTGCCTACAATATATGATGATGATGGGGGTATTTTCAGTATAGATGAGTGGAAAGTATCAATGGATCAAATAATAATTAAGCAAGATGCTTTCCTAAATAGTGACAGTGCTTTGGATTTAAGAAGACGCAACAGTATAATTGACAACTTATTTAAAGTTGAAAGTGATTGCATAAGGTTTGTAGCAGATGCTAGAAGTGTAACTAATTCAATGTGGGATCAGTAGATCAAAACACTACAGGAGTTGCAAGCTTACATTTGGCCATCTGATGATGAAGTGGCAGCATGGGACAAACTGACAAAGAAAAGGAAGAATAAGCCAGTTGCCCAAGTGACAGAAGAAGAAGAAGAATAGAGTACAAATGGCACCTGATCCAAAAATTGAGGGAGAGCATGTTTTAAACAAGGGATGATGTAGGTTAGTTGGATGGTAGTCATCATTCATGCAAAAAATTTAGCAACTGCTTTGAAATATCTTTAGACAAAGGTGCCACTTGTAAAATTGTTAAGTAGTTGAGAACTACAGTTTGTTATCTTAATTAATATCTTTCAGTTTGTACTTTTGTTTTTAGTGCAAGATCTTTTCCTAGCCATTTGAAGCTTGTTGCATCCTTTTGAGGATTCCAAGATGGGTGTGGGTATATGTAGCAAGTTTTTTCTCTTTTCTGGGGTGTGGTTAATACATCTTTGTAAAGAAGTTCTGAAATATAGAACCTTATTTTCTTTGAAGTTAAGAGAACACTGTATTGACATAGTTTGATTATTAATACAAAGATGATGGAACTCTGTTACTACTACTTGTTGTCTTTGTGTATGGATACTTTAGTTTTCTTATGCATTTAAATTTTAAGGCTTTTTCAATGCATATGTTCACAAGGTGAATATAGGGGTTAAACTTCAGTTTCTTTCAAGGAAAGAGTAAAATCTTAAGGGAGGTCTCTGTGAACTAATTGTCCATGTATGAATCTGATAATAGTTGTAGGAATTAAAGGAATGGGATGTTAGGCATGTCATTTGGGTTTTAGTATATTTGTCTTGATAGATTTCTATGGAGATAGGGTTTGACTCTGATGCCCAAGTAGATAAGGCACTGGTTTTAGATCCATTTGCACCTGTTGCCACTAGAAAATATAAACAATTCATTCATTTTACTTTATTTGCACGATCTTTATTTGAATTATTCTATGATAAATTCATGGATGTGTATTGTAATGCTTTATAGAAGCACTAAATGAGGTTAACCTTCCTTGAGTTTAACTCTTAAAAAGAAGAAGGATGAATGTCCTTAAGCCACTGTTCCATGTTGTTGCTTTCATAATTTCCATCATAACATTATGTATCAGGATAATTTGGGCCATAATAAGAGTTGTAACATCTTATTGAGTTGATTTTGAAAGGAATAATACAGCAATGAAGGAGCTAGTTCACAATTCAAAGCTCATTCAAATAGTAAATTGCTATAGGTAAACCCACTTGAGTTTTTATATTCGAAGTGAAGAAGGTTTTACAACCTTAATACCTTAGTGCTTGCATTTTGTTAGATACATCTATTGGGACTACAAGAGTTTATGAAATTGTAATCATCTGTAGATTTGAGCACTAACAAGAGAGTTAGTGATGTTTGGTTAAGAGCACATGAAGTAATTCAACTTGATAAGAAAGATCTAGTTGTTTTGGTAGAGCCAAAAATGTGTAGCGTGTGTCTACAATTATCTTTTTGGACAGGTCCCATAATGTGTTGCGTGCTTAGTAGAGCCAACTAAATTATTATTGGAGTTTTTTATGGCTTCTCTAATATGATTTCAAGGTGGTTCTAATAGGCCGACTTGATTATATCATTTAGAGGAAAGATATTTATAGGTAGTCATTTGTGATTGCTTGAGTGTGGTTCATGATTGATTAAGCAGAATAGAGCAGAGTGTGTGAAGTGTTGAACCATCAGAGGAAGGTCTATGTGACCAAGTAAAGTGTTAGTGCTATTCATTGGAACTGATCTAGATAGAAGGTCTAAGCACAGCTCACCAAGATCCAGATATAGTGTGTATTTGTTATTCAAAAGGTTGTAGCCTTTGCCCCTTTGAGCAGTGAGCTCTTGGATAGTGCATCCTCTCCCTTAATAGGGAATATTGTAAAAGAATCCTAATAGGATCTGACCCTTGACCATGTCTACTATACTAAATATATTGTAAAGAAACTCCTAACAGGGTTAAGGATCTTCTAACAAGGATCATAATACACTAGTACATAATATTAGTGGGTGTCAATTCCCACCGGGGTTTTTACCTATTTGGGTTTCCCCGTAACCAAAATATTAGTGTTGTTTTCATGCATTCTTTCATTGTGTTTATGATTTATTTTTAAGTATACTTAATTGGATAAAGAATTGAAACTTGCAGATAACTGATTCACCCCCCCCCCCCCCCTCTTAGTTATCTCTTGGGACTATTCCTAACAGTAGTACCCAACACAAAGGGTACATTATTTTTAGTACCTTTCACCCATATCATATGCATGATGGAGAGTGATAGGGCTATCTTTGCATGGGGCCACAACATGCTAGCCTACTTATACCATGAGCTATGTCAGTTGGTGAGATATCAACGAGAGAGTCTCATGATATGTACACTTTTGCAGATTTGGTTGTTTGAGAAATTCACATGTACATAACCACAGGATGTTCCTATGATGGTATATGCTAACACACTAAGAGCCTTTGATTATCCACTAAGAGATGTCTGGCAGCATGGAGATATCCTCTACTGGAGGGTATGTCTAGACCCTGTTCTAGTCGTAGATGTGATATGGAGACCATACTGTTGTATGATAGAGTGGCCAGATACGCAACACCAAATGAGGCACTCATAGTAGAAAAAGATGCTAGAGGGTCATCAAAGTGACATAGTGATGCCATAATACTATGATTGAGTGATGAGATAGTTCAGTCTGATACAGGGGGTCCCTAGAGTAGTACCTCGGTATGCACATGCGATGAGGTATTATCAGAGACCCAATGCTATATGCCAGCCATCAGTAGAAGACATTGTAGATAGTGATGAAAATGAGGTAAAGGATATAGAGGTAGCCCTAGATGTAGCCTATTTAGGCATCAGTAGAGACTACATCAGATACTGGAGTATGAAGGGAACCCACCCCATCTTCCCTGATGACTATCCCTAGGTGATCCAGACCTTTCAAAAAGGACACACCGAGATGGTGGCATACTAGAGGAGGAGGAGGAGCATAGAGACAATGAGGAGGCCACCTCTATAGGAGATACCATGGAGGAGGATGGAGAAGAGGAGAGAGAAGATGAGATGCCCCCAGCTGATAGTACTGATGTAGATGTGCATTTTTTACATGCATCACCATTGAGATCACGACGACCTCCACGTGCCCATACAGAGACACCACCTCTGAGACCTAAACACATCGAGCATGGAGAGAGAAGTCACTCCATGCCCCTACCATCCAAATCCTTCGGTGATGACCAAGAGGGAGATCTAGGTATAACACATGCATTTGATTTGAATATTTAACTTAATTTATGAAGAAAAAGTACTAAAAGATAAATATATTTCCATTCTACAACTATCATGGTAGAGTGGAGGAGTTTTGTTTCTGAGGTTCTGAAGGATACATGTTTGTCCTACCAACTACTAGCCAGTGAGTGAGAGTTTCCCATTGGTCATAGAGATCCCGATAGACATGCTGATATCTTTGCATGTGTCTAGCAAGAGCTGAGGTTGTGTAGAGAGAGAGAAGAGAGGCTGATGGATGACTTATGGAGATCACATGACCACACATATGAGCTAAGCATATCGAGGAGCCACTTGCAGACTACCAGATAGAGATCTGTATCTTCTCATCATAGATCAGAGAGATTTGGGAGTCATCAACCATCAGAGCATAGGGATATACAGAGTGATAGATAGGGCCTTGTGCCACATATGTATCAAAATCAAAAGAATTTATAAATGAAAAACTCTCTTTACTAGTTAGTTCTATGTTTGATTACTATATTTTCACCAATAACATAAAACTTAACAGAAAGAAAGAATATGTATAAATGTATTCAAATTTAATCGGCTAAAATCACATAACCCATAAAATAAACATAACTATTTTATAAGGAATACATAAATACATAAGAAAATAAAGATGAATTAAGGATAATAATGTTTGAGATGCATAATATTGATAGGTTCCTTAAAAGGCACACCATCCATATCAACAATTTTGTAAGAACCTGAACCAAAGTCCTCAATTACAACAAAAGGTCCAAGCCAATTAGGGCTAAACTTTCCTTTTTCACAAGGTAAAACATTCACATTTATTTGATTCTCATATAATACTAAATCACCCACTGAAAATGATCATTCAATTACCTTATAATTATACTACTTCTGAAGTGATTTATGATAAGCCTTTATATGTTCCAAAGCATTTATTCATTGTTCATCCAACATTTCCAATTCTTTTAATCATTGTTTTTTATTCATTGTTCATCCAACATTTCCAATTCTTTTAATCGTTGTTCTTGAAATGTTTCTTTGTCGATTATCCCATGAAATGGAACACGTAAAGAGGGTATTTCCAATTCCAAAGGCATAATAGCATCAGTACCATAGAAAAGATTGTAAGGAGAAGTACCCATGGCAGTATGAACACTAGTCCTATAAGCCCATAAAGCATAGGTAAGTTAGGTATGCCAATCTTTCGCATGGTTATTATTTTCCTCAGAATTTGCTCAATGACTTTATTTGATGCTTCAACTTGACCATTAGCTTGAGGATAATAAGGAGTCAAAAATTTGTGTTGAATTTGATATTTCTCCAAGAATTTTGTGACTTCTTTATTCTTAAAAGAGGTACCATTATCCAAAACTATCATCAAAGGAATACCAAATCATGTTATAATATTATTAAGGATGAAATCACTAATAACATCTGCAGTAGTTGAATGAAGAGGGACAACTTCCACCCACTTCATAAAGTAATCTATAGCTGTCAGTATGTATGTATGTCCTTGAGAAGAAGCTGGTGAGATTTTTCCAATAAGATCAAAACCCTAAATGCTAAAAGGCCATGGAGAAACTTGATTGTGAAGCTCATGAGCAGGAGCATGAATCAAATTACTATGCTGTTGACATTGAGGACATTTCTTAACAAACATAAAAGAATCTTGTTCTATCATTTGCCAATAATATCCCATTCTAAGAAGTTTATTAACTAAATATTTTCCACCAAAATGTCCTCCACAAGAACCAAAATGAGCTTCTTCCAAAGCTACTAGAATTTTGGTTCTTCTAAGACATCTTAATAACAAACCATCATAAGAACATTTGTAAAGTGTATCTCCCAAAATGATATAACATGTTGTAAGATTCCTAATATGATTACACATGTTCCTTGTTGCTGATTGAAGAAAAGTACCATGTTTCAAGAAATGAAAGATATGAGAGTACCATTCATCCAAATGCAAATTGAAATAATCAGAGGTAACCTTATCAGAAATTGTAGGGTTTTTAAGAGTATGTATAGTAAATTGAAAATTTTTAGCATTATTTTTTGAGACAAACCAAAGAAGTTGCACTTGTCATGGTGTCCGCATGTCGATTATCTTTCCTAGGTAAAGTTTGAATCACATAAGAAGAGATTTTTGACAGAACATCAAGAGCCAAATCTCTATATTGTGTCATTTTATCATTCTTAGTTTGATAACCTCCTTTAATCCATTCTAAAATCAACTATGAATCTCCATAAATTTCCAAGTTTTTAATGTTAAGAGATGAAGTTTCTCGTAAGCCAGCTATAAGAGCTTCATACTCCACAATATTGTTAGTACAAGGAAAAGTCAATTTATATAATAGAGGGATTAGATTTTTGGTAGGAGGGATCAAGATAATACCAACACCAGAGCCTATCTTACATCTAGATCTATCAAAATATAACTCCTAAATACCATCCTGTTTAATAGCTAGAATGTTTTCATCGAGGAATTCTATTGAAGTAATGTATGCATTAGAATGAGGACAAGGAGCTTTAGCCAAATAATCTGTTAAAGATTTTCCTTTAATTGAATTTTAAGAAATGAAATTAAGATCAAATTCCATAAGTAACATCACCCAGTTTGCAAGATGGCTAGAGAGATCAGTTTTTGAGAAAAGATGTTTCAAAGGATCAAATTTAACAATCACATTAACTTCAACATTTGAGAGATAATGCCCAAGTTTCTAACAGGCATAAACTACAACTAAGCATTGTCTTTCAAATCTGTATATCTTGTTTCATAATAGAGTAAAGTCTGACTAATTTAGTACACAGGTCTTTCCTTACCTTCACTATCATATTGAGCCAATGACACACTCACCACTTTCAGAGTGGCTGAAGTATACAAATAAAAGGGTTTATCAAATTGAGCAGGTTGCAAAATAGGAGGATTGGTGAGATACTCCTTAAATTTCTCAAAGGATTGTTTACAATCTTCATTCCAAGAGAAAATACTATCCTTTCTAAGAAAGAAAGTAAAAGGAATAGTTCTATCAGCTAAGTTGGAAATAAAGTGACAAATAGATTGAATTTTTCCTTGTAAACTTCGTAACTGAGAAATATTCTTAGGAGGAGGCATATTAACAATAGCTTCAATCTTTTCAGTATCTACCTCTATGCCTCGCTTAGAGATTATAAACCCTAATAATTTACCAGAATCAACTCCAAAGACACATTTCTTAGGATTCAATCTCATATTGTAACTTCTAATCCTTTCGAATATCTGTCATAAAATACTAACATGATCTTCTCTTTGTATAGATTTTTCCAAGATATCATCCACATAATCCTCTAGAATCTTATGAATGTAATCATGAAAAATCAAAGTCATGGCTCGCTGATAAGTTGCTCCCACATTTTTTAATCCAAAAGGCATCATGACCCAATAAAATGTTCCCCAAGGTGTTATAAATGTAGTCTTAAATTGATCTTCAGGAGGAATAAAAATTTGATTATAGCCAAAAAAACCATCCATAAAAGATAATAAAGCATGACCCGCTATTGAATCCACAATCATATCAATATTAGGTAACAGGAAATCATCTTTTAAGGATGATTTATTTAAATATCTAAAGTAAGTACACATCCTTATCTTATTTTCTCCTTTTGAAACAGGCACAATATTTGAAATCTAGTCTGAGTAATCAATAGAGTGGATGAATCTAGCATCCAATAATCTTTCAATTTTAGCCTTAACTAATAAAGCAATTCGCAAATTCATCTTTCAGATTTTTTGCTTCACAGGTTTAACATTTGGTTTGAGAACAATATTGGGAGTAACAATCTTAGAATCTATACCCGACATATCTGAATATGTCCAAGAAAAAATATCCTTAAATTCAAGTAAAAGGGAAACCAACTGATCACGTTCATCCTGATTCAAACATTTCCTAATTTTTATCATCTTCTCATAGTCATTTTCATCCATTTGAAGCTCAAAAGTCTCAGTTATTAGCAAATTACTTTGTATCGGAGAATCCATTGGTAGAGAAGAAATATTCTGTTCATCATGTTCTGCAAAATAAGCTTATGTACTTAGACAATAAGGCTTCTGTCATTTATGATGAAACGTAGGTAAATCCTCATAAACTCCTAAAAAATCCACTAAGGCTTCATCTTTGGGAAAAAAATCCAAGATAGGTTTTTGATTCATGTCAAGGAGGACTGGGTTAACCAAATTCAAATGTCCACCACATACATGATTAACATTGAGAGGAAAAGCTGATGGTTGTTTGTAAGGATTGAACCCTAATCCATATGTATAATAATAAATTTCATTTTCCAAAGGTACTTGTATACCTTGTTCATATTTACCACATCCTTTCCCATTAAATCCTGATTTCTTGGGTAGATGATAACCAGAACCATATCTATTGGCCATATCATATGGAGTCCAAGGAGAGGCATGTGTCACAATATCATAGCAATCAGGTTTTATTGTTTCAATTGTTTCTTCAATTGAGGTGGAAAAAAAATTACTTTTTAATTCCTTAGAAAGTGGGGAAGGAGTAAAAACTTATTTTTCAAACTCACTTTGTTGTTTCATGAATTCCAAATCAGAGACTTTATATTCTCCAATGATAGAAGGATTAAAGTCCAATGTTCCCCAATCATCCCCAGTCAAAGAAGAAGATGGATTTTCCATTTGTTTAATCTCAGGTTGCCTTTCAGGCTCTTTACTTGGTTGGAGAGGTTCAGAAACTTTAGCATATTCTACATTTAAGCAAGGATTCAACACATCATCCGCATGTAGCGCATACATCAAATTGTTATAAATGAACCTAACCTTGTGATGAAGATTAGAAGGAACTACATGCATAGTATGTAACCAAGGTCTACCTAAAAAATATTATAATTGAGAGGTCCACGCATAACATGAATAGGCGTATTGAGAATAACCGGACCAACTTTAACAGGTAAGGTAATAATGGCCAAAGTTCTCTTTGTAATATTGTCAAATCCATGAATAGGGACATTATTAGGTTGAATAGTTGTAAGATCAACCTTATTTGCCTTAAGCATATCCATGCTACAAACATTAAGCCCAGATCCATTGTTAATTAATGTTCTATAAATGATACTATGACTAATAGAAACAACAACCATAAGAGCATCATATTGATTCTGCACCTCAACAGAAGGTAAATCATCATCAGTAAATACAATAGGAGGTACAAAAGGCATAGTATGCATGCACTTTGAAAAGGAATTAATGTTATCTTGGTTAGAAGGTGAATCAGGAAGGGTAGATAAAGCCTTTTACAATGCCTCATGATATGTCGGGGAAGTTTGAAGTAATTCCCATAAAGATATCTTAGCAAGAGTAGCACATAATTGTTATACTAAGTCATACTCCTTAAAGGTAGATGGAAACCTAGGAACTTGAGGAAGCATAGGTTGGGAAGGTGGTAAAGAAACAAGAATAGTAGGCTAAGGGTTATTCCATGTGCAATAAGCATGTGAAATGGAATATGTGTTATCAAAGATATCCAAAGGACCTCTAGGTTTACCCTTAATTGTTATTCGAGGACATCCTTTTACCGTTAGCAAAGGTTTAGGATATATCATTATAGGTGTATCAATGTTGCAAATAGTGGAACATGAAGGTAACCATGCACACACCCTATGGTAAAGGTCAATTGAAGAGGTTGTGGAGGAGGGTGAAATAGGAATAGGATCAATGAAGATCTCATTCAAACAATTTTCATCCTCACTTCCATGTACCTCATTAAGGGATTTATCCTCTTTCGTAATAAAAGCCTCATCAAAGTATTCAAAATAAAAATCATACATGTTGAACACAAAGTAATACTACAAGCATGAAAAATGTAAATATTTTTGTATGTTTAAAGAAATTTTGCAATTTTTTTTGTATTTTTGAAATATAAATGCAAGAGTATAAAAGAAATCTAATTTTATAAGCATGTAAGATCTAACACAAAATGCAAATCTAACACCAAAAAGAAAGAGTTGTTGTAAACGGGTTCACCAAAATGTAAGGTAGGAAAATGTGATGGATAGGGGTTTTGAACAATGCACCTAATAGAGCCCCTAAACCAATATTTACCACAAAACATATAAATTTAAATGATAAGTACTGTAAATCTAGAAATGCTTGCAAAAGATAGTGAAATAAAGTACATACATCATAACATAGCTGATCTGAAAATACCTATTTTTTGGTGTCTGTACTAAGTTTCTAGAAATTATGCAACTAGATCTGGGACAGGAACACAGAGACATCGAAAACCCAAAAATATTTTCCTTTTCTGAGTCAAGTCGACCTTGACCCAAATAAAGTTTGACCTTGACCCCTTTATGTCTACCTTGACTTGTGTTGCTCTAACGAAAATTCTGTTTGCGGATCCCAGAAGTTTGTTGAAAAGGGTATCTAGATCTACTCTACAACTCCTAAAACAATGACTGTAGATATCTAAAAATGGTGTTTTGAGGTGGCTATATAGGGTTTTTCCTTATTCAAACCCCCATTTTGGTGATCTCCACCTCCACGAATAGCTGAATGTAATAGAATATGTGTGTGTGTTGCTCGTAGGAAGCGCTTTGAATGTGCAATACCAAGATCTAATCCTCTATATTGAAACCCTAGCATGAATTGAAATGAGAGAGAAATACATAGATTTGAATATGATAAAGAAAACATACCAAGCCCCCAAGGCTAAAGTACTCCGACCAAACTCACAACCCGTAATTTCTACCCCATGATTGTATCTTTTGAATTCTTGAATGTTGAAGATAGTAGATCAAGGAAGAAGGAATCTTTCTTTCTCCAAATGAATGTCCACATATCTTGTCCACAAAATGATTTCTTGCATCAAGGCATCAACAAAATCTTGATCTTCTATATCATCCTCTTGCAATATTGCATCATCTCCTCATCATCACCTCTTGCTTGTTACTTGAAGTTGCTTGATGTGTGATTGTTAAAATGAAGGCAAAAGAGAGTGCTTATATAGAGATTTCAAGGCAAGGCTCCTTGGGCACTGTAAGGGTCGCTAATTTAAATTTCACCTCAAATTATGGTCCAATCACAATAACCAACTAAGGTGGGAAAATACTTAAATGAATTTTAAATTAAAACCCTTCTGCATTTAGATCTAGAGGCCCACTTTTAATTTCAGGACTTGCTATGATCAAAATTTGAAAAGGGGGACCAAAACCTGACAAGGGTCAAGGTCGACCTTGACCTTGACCCAAAGTTTTAGGCCCAGTCAACATTGAAAACAAGGAAGTTTCTAGGTCAGCCAAAGACTTGGGATGATGAGAAAACAAGACAGAGTGCTGGAAAAGGGCATAGAGGCCTAGGAGAGATGTGATGAAGGCTAGGAGGACCAATACCTAGGTCCTAGCTAGAAAATAGAGCCAAAATGAAGGAAATCAAGGATAATCCTTGGGATCCTAACCCTAATTTCACTTATAAATGAAGAATCAAGTGCAAATGCACCCTAAATGCAAATCTATCATGAAAACACACTAAATGAGGGTGCTAAACCTACCAAAATGGAAGTGCTTCCATTTTAAGATGATACAAGTATATTCATGTATATTTAAGTACATTTGTCATAACCTAAATTCATGTGTATGGGCTACGTGCATGACTTAAGTGAATTCATGTGTATGCTTTATAATCTATGTACTTCATGTATGCTTCATGACTTAAGAAAATTTATGTGTATGCTTTATGTGCTATGTGTGTTCACATGTGTAATTCATCATTTATGTGAATTCAAAATTTATGTGCTAAATTGTATTGATGTATATCTAATGCAAAAAGACTCTTGCAAATCTATTTAGATCCCCCCAATGGATCTAACACATCCCTATGGACCCCAATGACATAGATCCATCACAAAATATACTCATCCATTAGATTATATGCTCACAAAAATGATTGGTGTTGCTTCATGCACCTTTAATCAACATTTACGTCCATTTGTGGTCTCTCCACCACCATATATCTTGCATATCCCTGCAACCAAACACTATTGAAAAAGATACTAGTTAATTCCTTTCCTTCAAATGCTAATGAAATGATGCAATACGAACATGGAAGTGATAAAAAGACAATAAAAAATCCATTTACTCCATTTCAAATCATAGACACATTCCACAATGCATTCAAATGACCATCCTTGGTCTCTTTACATTTGCAAATGACCCTTTATGGTCATTTCCCCATCTCCCTTGGAGAAGCAACATTTGTTCATTGTGGGTACAAACTGATGCTTCCATCATGTTTGGCTGGGTATGTTTACCCTAAGAATGGTCCCACTTTGCCTCTTGACACACCAGATTACTCACCAACATATGCAATGGTGTTTAGTACACCTTGAGGACACTTTGGTTTGACATTTTCATGAATGTTCTACTAAATTCATGTTCAAAATGATATTGTCACTAGTGTTTAACCACATAATGAGAGCTAATGGCATAGACCATTCTGTGTCAGGACGAATGGTTTGGAAGAAACCCAGTGGTGCAACTTTCAACTGACCCTCACTGGAAGTTTTGGCATCAAGCAAGATTGGTGTGCAAAATTCAAACAAAGTAAAATATCCCAAAAAGGAGAGACTTTATTGTAGGCCTCAAAAATACGGTCCTGTAGCATCTCACGGTTTGCCAATACCTCTCACAAGGTTTGAGATATGAACCTCGAAAGATCGCTTCCCAATCGTGCTTAGTACACCTTGGGGACACTTTGGTCCAGCATGTTTGTAATGTTCTAGTGACTCTATGGTCAAAATGGGGTTGTCACTAGAGTTTACCCACCCAACCAGAGCTAATGATGTAGACCATTTGGTGCTAGGACAAACAGTTTGGAAGAAACTCAGTGGTGCAACTTTCAATTGACCCTCACTACAAGTTTTAGCATAAAGCAAGATTGGCGTGCCTAATTTAAACAAATTTGAATCTCCAAAAAAGGAGAGAGGTTCTTGTAGGCCTCCATTGCTTGGGCTATAAAATTAATGGAGACCACCACTCAAAAATACAAGAATGCATCAATGAAGGGAGAAAGGTATATAGTTTTTGTACAAATTATTTTAAGCATGTACACAATATTGTAGATATTATACATAAGGAGGAAGAGAAATTAGATAAGTCAGTGAAGTATTGTGAATCATCTAGATAGATGATAACAAATTTTGACAAGAAAGTAACAAGGATCTCAGATAAGATCAGTGTGCTTGAGGCAGAGAAGGGGAGAGTGCAGAAAATATTCTCTGAGTTGAGGAGTCTGATTACTCCTAATCTTTCTATTTTGGAGATTGAGCTTAAAGAACTTGAATCAACACAGAAGTCCTATATTGGATTTGTTCCCACAAATTTGTAGGAAGTCGAGACATCTTCTTATGGATTGTGTTGTCTGATCCGAGTTTTCAAATCTATGATGAATTCTTGGGAGGCTGATTTACAGAATTTGAAGACCAACTACAAAGATATTATTTAGATGGTATAAGTGCATGGTGAGAGACTCTTAATTTTTCTTGTATATATATATTTTTTTCATACCTTTTTCATTGATGTCGAAGAGGGGTGATAAGGTGAAAAATGTTTAGGCCAATAATGAATATGAAGATAATGTGTATAGGCAGATATAATGAGTATGTATAGTTTTGATTTGGTACTTAGTCATTTTTCCACTAAGTGTTTCCATCAATGCCAAAGGGGGATATTGTTGGCAAGTGAGTAGTGTATGAAGGTGTATATGTTGACATTTATGGAAACACATACTTCTATGATACTTTACTAAACTGGAAATATGTTTGTGGTAATTAGTTAAGTGAAAAATGCCTAAGTAGAGAGACAGTTTCCAGAATAGAATAATACTATTTTGGTCAGCGAGCATGTTCTACTTATCTCTATGGCCTACAAGCATAGAGCTATATTTTGTGGATACAATAAAGCTTTTTTTCTGATCGTTTGATTTTTGTATTTGTCTGGATAGATTCTCATGCTTCTGAAGTTGTGCGATCATAGTATGTAATGAAAATAAAGCACCTAAGTAGACACGATGATTGGGGTAATAACATAAGTTATTTTTGTGATGTGATTTATGATTTATGATAGTTAGTTTGAATCATTTAAAATTATTAGTAAAGTGTTGCGATATTGATTCACCCCCCTCTTAGTATTTCTTGATCCTAACAAAACCTAGTTTTCTTTGGGAAGTAGTCTCAAAGTTCTCTCCTAAGAGGGGAGATAGTGGGAATCTTGTATTTTGGACTTCTCTACATCAACTACCACATAGTATGGTGATGGAACAACACACATATTCTATTAGGGATCTATTCTCTATGATTGGCTAGTGGCAATTGAAATTGAAATTATAGTGGAATAACCTGTAGCTTGTTGCATTCCTTGTGTCTA
Source organism: Chamaecyparis obtusa (assembly GCA_027943335.1). Taxonomy (NCBI): domain Eukaryota; kingdom Viridiplantae; phylum Streptophyta; class Pinopsida; order Cupressales; family Cupressaceae; genus Chamaecyparis; species Chamaecyparis obtusa. The sequence goes on from BSBK01002894.1 coordinate 92,367, forward strand.
TTTAATGATTATCAAGGCCATTTCCAAGGGTCCTAAAAATTCTCTAGATGTTCCAATCATTTTGTACTGGGGATGCTTAAGACCAATGTAACAGAAAATAGTTTTAGTATGTCTCGTGTAAATGAATTATAATTGTGCATATTGAATAAAATAATGAAAATATTAACATGTTTCATCTCTTGTAGTTTTTTCTTCATGTTGTATGATTAAATATGTTAAGGATAGATTTATATTGTTACTATATTTTTTTTAATTAAAAAAATGCAGATTACACAAGAGAATAACAACTCAAATAGAACTACAGAAGAAAATGAGAATTTACCACAGATTGCTAAATGATGTGTACATGTTTGGTGACAAGAAGATCAGTTATTGTGTTGTCATTGATGTCAAATTAATGTTGTGTTGGTTGACAATGTTACTAATATGCTTCTAAGTATCCAGTATTGTCGAAGGAATTGGAGTGTGTTGTTCTTATGGGAGACTTATAGTTATCTCTATATGTTTTATGTTGGATTGCATAGGTTGGAAACATGAATGAAGAGAGTTATGATCAATCGAAGGTTGATAGAGTAACCACAAGAATAGACAGTGACAGATGATGAATGATTTGAGTGTTCTATCAAATCAGCGTGGATTCAGGTGTTGCGGTTCAGTAAGAATTATCTTAACTAAGCTATGAGATTGATATCAAAACCAAAAGATGATTGGAATACCACAAGGTATAGTTTTAATACCAGAAGATCGCTCTATGCAAAATGGAAAAGTTTTTAGAACAATTAGTGTTAGATCCCCAACTGATGATGATGCAGTTTGTTGTGGTAATTATTTTCATGTTCCAGGTGTCATGGTAATATGGTAGATTTGATTTTTAATAGAGTTGATCTCACATTGTTCAAGGTGATCAAATTTATCAAGATTTTGTAAGCATGTTGGAAAAGTCAAGGAGTTTGACTTTTCTAGATGAAATCAATGTGCAAGTGCATTTGGAGGCCAAAATGGATTTGCAAATGTATTTTATTGTTTGGTAAATAAGTTTTGGCAGAATAAGTTGAAGCACAAAAGATTCAAATGGTAAAATTTAAATGTAATATGTTTTGTTTAAGGTAGTGGCCGCCCTAGTGAGTGAAAATGATATTTATATTCAGATTGATGAATTGTGAAGCTTTAGATTGTGTATGTTGTGGTGTAGTTGAGAGAAGGGTGAAGATGGCTTAGAAGAAGTAGAAGTTTGAGATTAATTAGATCTATACTGGTAAATGAGGAGTTTTGTTCTCAGATCATTGTACTTGTTGAATCCTAACAGGTTATCCAATATAGTTCCTTAACAACTTCAACTTCAACTAATACACATTGGCTCCACATAACTTCAACTAATATACATCGACAATACACTATTGCATAAGCTCCATATGACAATCACCCACTAGTCATAACCCATACAATTTTGCATGCAACAACTAGCTATAGGTCCATTCAACATTTCCTTCAAGAATTTACCGACCACATATCAAATCCTCACAAATTATGATCTAATTGAGTAAACCACATAAATTATCACAGGGTTGTGACTTACCCAACCTAGGTTATTAGTTCATTTCATCACAAGCTCGTAACCATTTTCCTTAACAATAATTTAGGCCTACAAGGATGTAAGACCAAAGGTCTTCAACATGTTTTAGTACCTCACTCAACTAATATAGAAAACTATACCAATTTGCTAAGTCCATAGTAAAATAGTGAACAAAACCCATCAAGTGCATCCATTAGTCATAAAGAGTTCCACGTGTAACATCCTGCCTTTCTTGTAGGCCAAAACTAGTTCCCACATAATAAGATGTGAGGCTGCAACAAGGTACCACTATAGAATATTATTCTTCCTTGCAAGGTCACAAAATCTAAACATTTCCCCACTAGCCACCATGAGGATGTGACAAATCATTACAATCATCACAAACATCTACTTGCGGGGTTACAAGTCTAATTGACTGTCTTAAAAAACCATTATGAGGATGCAATAAGAAATTTTGTTTATCTGTTAACATATTCAATTTTTGACAGATTTATTTTATGTAGTCACTTTAAAATAGTGTCTACTTGTTAAATAGGCATAAATTTAGGCACCAATTTAGGTGCAAATTTAGACATTATATTGTGCCTAAGATTGTGTCTGCATGTTCTGCTAGGTGAAGGAAATGTGAGGAATAGCACCGTCCCAATTAATAGCACCTATATTTCAAAAAATTGGATGAAAAATACATTAAAATAGTGGGTGAAAGAAAGAAATCGAGCCAAAAAAGGGAATTAATCATAGGGATTTGTTGTACTAACTGCATCAATTTTAAGAAATGTAGATAACATTATATACTGAAAATGAAATTGAAATGCCTTCAAGCATATGTTTTTAGTTGGTGCAAATCCTAAATTTAAAACTATTACCAACATCCTTTCTCCCTTACATGTAAGAGTTTTACAATAGAGCATGGACATCCATCGAAGAAAAATAGAGGGCAAAATTACTTGTAAGAGATGATCTATAGATATGTATGTGTAGACACGGAAAATTGGCAAAAGGCTTAAATCAATCAAAAGGTGCAACAAATCATCAAAATAGCACGAAAAATCAATAAATGGAACAAAGACAATTCAAATCAAAGGAAAATTCAATTAAATGATTAAATGATTAAATAAAGCTTGAAAAGAGGAAAAACACTACGAAATTGATTAAATTCAATTAATGACATAGTTGTTGAAATGAAAAATCAAAATGAACATCTTACCCTTCATGGCTAAATTTAATTACTTTAATTAATTAATAAATCATAATTCCCCTCAACAAAGCAAATTGGAGACAAAATGGACACAAATCACTCACTTTTGTTGAAATGGTCCAGCTTTTTGAAATCATTTAAATGATTGTCCCCTCCTTGTCCCCCCATTTATGGACAAAGCAAAGCCAATTGACCTTACCCAAACATAACCATGATCAACTCACTCTACCCCCTACCCTTGGGAAAATCCTATAAGTAGAAAGCATTTTGAGGCATTAAGGATCCACTCCATATCTTTGAATTGCAGCAAAGCCCTAGCAATTTGCATCCACATCACTCACTTATCATTTTTCATTGCTAATTAGCTTAAATTGCTTTGATCATAGTAGATTGCTCATCAAATAGAGCTAGAATTTGATAGAATAGATCTAAATTTGCATATCATATAGCTTAATTCTCATCTTTAGAGTGTCACTAGTGAGGATCATAGCTGAGAGCCTCATTTACCACTTTATTTTAGAGATCCATGAGATATTTAGATTAATTGTGCATTATTTAGATTAGTTTGCTTTGAATAGTGTAATTGTCTTTTAAATCTTGTTATTTCATGAAGGTGTAAATCACTCACACACAAATGGCACCCACCGTGGGGCTCTAGGCCTCAAATTCATCATTATTTCCATGTTATTTGCAAAATTTAGGCTAGAATTGCATGAATTTGCTTGTTGTTTGCAGGTTACAAAGAAGAAATCACACCTGCCAGTAAAGAAGTCACGCCTAAAGCAAAGAAATGTCACGGATGTTGAATTAAAATGTCGCCTATAGTCTGGACTCTTACGCTTTGAAACCTGCAGAGTCACGCTTTCGCGAAAGAAATCACATGGCCGAAAATTAAACTCTCGCGTTTGGTATAAAGTAGTGATGCTTTGGTCATTTAAATGTCGCTTAATCTGATTTAAAAAGTCACGGTCGAGGAATCATTTTACGTCTGGTGTAAAGGGAGTATTCTACCTTACTCATTTAATTTCTCGCGTTCTTCATTTTAAATGTCGCCTTTGATAAATTAGATATCGCTTTTATCACATCATTTGTTGCGGTCTTGTAAAGATTTCACATGTGGATAAAATTAGACATTGCTCCTAGTTATTTTAATCTCGCTTGAGCCTTGTAAGGTGACGCTCATGGTTAAAGTAATCACGCCTTTGTCAAATTTGATCTCGCGTGCAGTCTGGACAATGTCGCGTGGACTGTATTTTTGTGTTTTATCAAATTGTTAAAATGATGACTGAATTTTAACTCTGTGTCCATTTTTTTGTCTCAGGTACATGCTCCAAATTTGATCTCGCGTGCACCTTTTGGATTTAATTTGCAAATATTTGAGTTCAAAATAAATCAAGAGCATAATCAATTTGATCATTTTAAGCTTTGATTTTGGTTTCCCCTCACTTTGTTTGTATTGTGCCGACTAACTTGTTGGTGGAGGGAACGTTTCATTAAGGTAAGGGAAGGATTTGGAGAGAAAATGAGAAAATCTACTACTTAAAAATGCACCTAGCCTTTGCTAGCATCATTTGAGGTATTTCTCTCGTCAAGCTTGCAAACTTCCCTTAAATTGTGGCATTTTCAAAGTTCAAAACATAGTTTAATCATAAAAGGAAAAGAACAAACATTTCAATTCTAAGAACCCCTTTGTCACGGGGTTGAAAAAGAACTAAATTGATTGTGAGTGTTTGGGATAAGGGAAAAGCAATAGGGATATGCTCTTCACTCTTTGAGTGAATCAAATTCCCAAGCTTGCTCTACCAAATCCATTTTTCATGCTTTCAAATGAACATGTTTAAAACTTAGTGGGCTCACCTCCTGAGATTGCCTTAAAAGGGCCGGTGAGAGGGACAACCCAAAGTGGGATACACTTGCTTTTGCCGCGAGAATCTGACCCACTATAAAAAGAAACGTGTGTATCCTTAATGGGGTGCACGACAAAAGGATTTTAGCTCTTTCGAACTTCCTCTAGTAGTCTTAACAGATTGCGTAAAATCGTGCTTCAGTGCATGTGGGAAGCCCCTTAACATACTTGGGGGATGAATGGTTGAAATCCATTTTGAACGGAATCCACACTACAAAATGGTAAAAATAGCAAAAACTACCTAATAGAGCCATTTAAAAGCCAAATTTGTGCTAGGTAGCTTGCTTGGAAGTCTTTCTTGTGATCAAACCCATGGAAACATTCGAGAATATACACATTAGAGTGATCTAGGGATATGGTGAACTATTGATGTGTGTGTTGCGATTGTCTTCAACTTTTCAAACAAGAAGTTCCAAAGTACTTGATCAAACTACAATTAAATTTTTAAATCTTATAAATTGATCAATACCATTTACCCATTCCAAACCAACCCAACCAGATTGAAATTAAAGAAGGAAGGATTGATCCATAATGATGAGCCTATTTGAGAAACAAATCAATCCTATTATGGAGCATAATTATCAAAGTCAAGATCAAGATCTCCATAGGAATCAAATTGATGAGGTTTCTAAAGATGACGTTGTTGAAGCATCCCAAAGTCCTAGGTTTCTGGAAATAATGGAATTACTTTTGAAGTGGGATAAAGAAGCATACTTTCTAACTTTAGCTCAAGCAGGAGCTAAACTTCCTTATAATTATGACACATCAAACTTGAGAAAGAATGAGGAAAAACAAAGAGATACATCACATAAAAGGCCATTATTAATATCAAGCTATTCTTTTCAAAGTGATGAGGTGTCTAAAGATTATGTTGTGAGAGCATCCCAAGATCCCATGTTTATAGAGATAATGGAATGAATTTCGGACTGGGATAAAGAAGCATATTTCCTAACTTTAGCTCAATCAGGAGCTAAGCTTCCACACAATTATGACACATCAACCTTGAGAAAGGATGAGGAAAAATAAAAAGATACTTTATATAAAGAGCCATCATTAAGATCAATTTGGCCATTCCTTTATGATGATGGGCCATCTGTATCTTCATCCTCCTCACAAAAAGAAGCATTTTAGAGAAACAAAGTTATCTCAGATCAAAGGAAATTGCATAATCAACCTATTTGTGATCAAGATAATAAAGAGTATGGAGTGAAACATACCACTCTCAAGAAAGATAATAAACCTCCATATAGCAAGAGTAATCCATTCATCCTTTGTCCATCTCCTAACAAGGTTTCTCCCTGGATGACTTGTACACCTTTCATCCTTCATCCATCTCCCGAACCTCTATCTAGCAAAGACCCTCCCATAGCTAGCATTCCTTTCATCTTTTCTTCATCTCCCAAAGCTCCACAACTATCCAAAATTCCTCCATCAAAGAATGAGCCTAATGATGACACTTTTCCCATTAACTATGTCTACCCTCAAGGGCTACCTCTAAAAGAAACCCAAGCTAACTCACATCTTGCTGCAGATTGTTTCCATGCTTCAAAGATCTTAGAACCCAAAGCTTCATGTGCCTCAATGCCTATTATACCTATTCAAGAGGATCCTACACCATTCTTCCAAACATTCCCCACACATATCCAAACATCTACCTTGTCCTTAGAAGTGGCTTCATGTCAAGAGGATAATCTAAAAAGAAAAGAAACAAATATTGATAAAGATCAAGATCAAGATTATATACAAATCCCTCCCATATTTGATGAAGGTCCCATGTCCCTTGAACCTTGTGATGATCCCCTTGCATCCTTTCATGTCTTTCAAGATGATATCCTTCCGTTCCAAGAACAAAGTACCCTTCCAAGTTCCATATTTTCTCCACTTCCCGAGCAAGATCAAGATATCCCTTCCATAACTTCCAATGAGCATATTGAAAATCAAGAGAAAAATACCTTCTCGACATCATTCAAAGATCCCTGTCAAGATCAAAGCATCCCATCATTTCCTTGTCATATTCCTCCATGTTCACCTCAAGAAAACATCATTCTTCCAAATCCCTTGCAAGATAATAAATCCCTTCAAGCTTCAGTTGATCCTATCAAATGTGTTCCTATCAAAGCTACTCATGAGCCTATTAGTATAAAGATAAATCTTAAAAATGAGAACGTTGATGATGGAGCTCCTTCCAAAGATATTGATATCCCTTTCACACCTTATATCCCTCCATTCAAATACGACCACATACCTCCACTATCCTCCAAATCCATTTTGGGTGCCTATGTCCCAAAAAAAAAGTCTTCATCCCTTCCATCCATACTAGGTCCATATATTCCCCCATCAACCATTCCTATCATCCCTAGCTATCCATTCACTTACCCTACCATGTATCAAGATCAACAAAGACACACATACTTGAAGAATGTCCAAACACTGATCCATGTGAACCCTTCATATTATTCCTATTCATCCACAATTCCTAAGTCTTTTGGAAGCAATGTTGATGTGCAACATAAAAATCATAAATCCAAGAATCCATATGTGCATAAACATCACAATGTCCCATCTAATCGACATGTGAATGAAAAGAAAAATGAAATATCCAAAAGGCCGCAAAGGTCCACAAAGCAAAAAGAAAAAAATAAAATGTGGGTTCCTAAATCCCTCATTGAAGAAATGCATTCAAAAGCATTCCAAAAGGAAGAAAAATCAAAGAATATGTGGATTCCCAAGTCATTGTTGAAAGACTTGCACACAAAAGAAGAATCAAAATTGACATTCAAGCTTCCAAAGGCTTCCATTCCATCTCCTTCCAAACATCCTTCATCTTCTCATATCCAAAAATCTACTACCTCAAAAGGACCCTTACCTCCATCTATCGTTCCCTCATCATTCCACCACTCTTCAAAGTGTGTGTCAAAGTTGATCTTGCCAACATTTCCATCTTCAACATACCTTCTTCTTATCCTCACATTCATTTTCCAATGCATACTTTCCATACTTCCATCCCTCTTATCAATATCTTTGAGCATCCTAGTCATACCCATGGTTTATTACAACATATCTTTCAAAGGAGCATTGTCCAAAGATTTCGATGTTGGGAAAATATTGAAAAATACAAAAAAAGAAAAAAACAAAGAAAAAAAGAAAAAAATGAAAAAAGAGAAAAAGTGCCTTGGTGAAAACCTAGCAATAGGCACCTTGGTAGCAAAAATAAAAAGAAATAAATCTAGGGTGAAAACCACTTCTTGTGGCACCTTAGACAAGTACCATGATGAAAACCTGGCAAACAAGCATCATGCGTAATTCTTCCTTTTGCACTCTACACTTGGGGGTAAGTTTCATCCATGCCATCTTCCATCTTCCTATCATTTACCTCACTTTCGTCCATATTTCCTCTATCACCTTCATCTTGACAAGGTTGAACACATCCATGAGCATCAAGTATCTTGACATCCGTTCTCCTTTCCATCAACTTATGTACTTGCTGCATCCATGTTACCCTATCATGATCTTGCTTATCCCAAATTCACCTTCATTATTCCTTGATAGTCTTTTCATAATCCCAAAACATCCCTTCATAGCCTCCATCACTCCTTTATCTTGATTGTGTTATCTTATCCACATCTTACCCAAATTGACCCTTGGTCTTGATCAAAATGAAAAAAATAAAAATAAAAATAAAAATTGTTATCAAAAACTTCTTGACATGTCCACTCTTTTGGATCACTCCTTTTCATGGTAGCAGATCGTTATCCTATAGGCTATCTAACACTATATCATTGGCTTTCATGGCTTATCCAAAAACATGCTTCACATTGCTATATCATTTTTTCCTTAGCTTGGGTACTCTTGAGGAGATAGTCCTATGGGTCACATTCGCATACTTCTTCCATCATAGCCTTTCCATCTCTAATCCATCAGCTTGCAAATCCATCCTTCATGTCCTATATCTTGCTAAGACATTGGGGGGAAAACCAATGTGATCTTGTTTGAGAGCGGGTAAAAAGGACAGCATGAAGTGCTTTTGAGCTGCATCTTGCATAAACTGAGCTTCGGTAATATGTTGGAAGTTTTTCCAAGTCCAACATTTTTTCTATCCAACTGGGGCATTTGATCTTAATCAATGGATTTCAACAACATGCATGAATTCACATGAAGCAAGGCATTAAACCCAAAAAGGATTCAATAGTACAATATTTAGTCACATCAGAGAGACTTATCAGAGCTTCAGAAGAGAGTGATTTTCGTGAACCTTTGATGGATATCATTGTTCATACCCAAGTATTTGAGCCTACAACTTGATCCATGAGCCTTCATTGACTTTATTATTTGGGATTAAAAATTGACAACACTTTAAAGATCAGAATGCTTGGAAATACTTTTTGAAAATCATGAAACAATGCAAAACACTTGAAGCTTTCTTTTGATGATCTTTACTTACATTGATTTTTATCACATCTTTTTAGCTAATCGATGATGTTTCGACTAGATTGGCAATGATGGAGACATGATATTTTTCCTGCCTTTGAGTGACTGTCTTGAGGGATATCCAACAACTTATGTGAATTCGTCTAACGACATGGTCATCAAAGAACCATCAAGGACTTTCATATAGGGTGGAAGGTTGACCTTTGCTTGTTTATGTAACATTGAATTCGTTGAAACTGGTATTCATACTCTCATAGTTGGTTTATTCGACTAATGTGGGTTGTACTAGTTCAAAAAGGAGGTTACCAAATGCAATAAAAAGTGGTATTCATATCATCATGTCAGTAGGCAGTGGTGATTGTACTTGCTTTCCGGTCCCAAAGTGCTCAATGATGAAAATTTATCCTCAAGGCATTTATTTGCTTAAAGCTAGTGACACTTAGCTGCATTGCATTGCATTATCATGGAAGGTTAATTGCATTATCATGTTAGATTAATTGCATGTGCATTTGTTTGTAGTATTTTTCCAAGGACAAGGGGGTTCATTCAATCAAAATCTTGATCAATCATCAAATGGGGGGGTTCAATCAAAGAACCAAGGAAAGTCCATAAATCAAATAAGTGTCCATAACATCAAAGATTCATGAAGTCTGTCTAATCAACAATGTCATCAAAGTGATACATCCAAGTCTTGATCAATAACTAAAACATGATATAATATCAACAAACTGAAGGAGCTCCATTATCAATCATCTCAATAACATATACTCTAGTTGGGTCAAACCATGACTTAAATCCAAATATCTAAGAAGCTAAGGTTCGTATATATATCATTTATGAAAATGTACCTATTTTACAAATCAAGGGAATCATATCAGTATTCTATATCAGTGAGTCATTTTACGTCAATCAATCCTATCAAAGTATCAAGCAATCACACCCCATACCATTTGTTCATGTCTCTGTGTCCTGAGAACGAAGCAGCAGTATCAAATCATATCAGTTTTCACACTGATTGATTTATCCTATCAACTGTATCAGTTTTCACACTGATCAGTTATCCCATATAAGTTTTACTATCCTATCAGATTGACAAATCACATTCATTGGTACCATTATCTTGTTATTATAATCACTTGTTTTTCTTAACTACAACAGACCTATCTATCTTGGATATGCAAATTTGTGAGTCATGGCATATCATCAATATTTTTCAGAAATGAAAACATATTGGACCAATCAATCAAAATCTTTCAAATCAAGGAATCAATATGTTTTATTTCTGAGGGGGCATCAGAGTATCAAATTGGCATCACATCAAAATATCATATCAAGTTATCATATCATATCAATTTCATATCAGGAGGCAAATCAGTATTAGATCAGTTTACCATATCATATCAAACCTATCATCATATCAGAAATCAGTGAACCTAGGACCTATCATCAAACCAGGACCCATATCATATTAGAGGCATCAAAATCATATCAGCACCATCATCAGAGGCACATCATCATCATCAGGAAGTACATCAATCAGAACGATCAGAGGCATATCAGAACCAAGACCTGAATCAGATCATCATACTAAGGGAATCTTTGAATTGGTGTTCTTTGCACATCGACTCAAAGAGGGGCATTTGTAGACATGAAAAATTGGCAAAAGACTTAAATCAATCAAAAGGTGCAACAAATCATCAAAATAGCACGAAAAATCAATAAATGGAACAAAAGCAATTCAAATCAAAGGAAAATTCAATTAAATGATTAAATAAAGCTTGAAAAGAGGAAAAACACTACGAAATTGATTAAATTCAATTAATGACATAGTTGTTGAAATAAAAAATCAAAATGAACATCTTACCCTTCATGGCTAAATTTAATTACTTTAATTAATTAATAAATCATAATTTCCCTCAACAAAGCAAATTGGAGACAAAATGGACACAAATCACTCACTTTTGTTGAAATGGTCCAGCTTTTTGAAACCATTTAAATGATTGTCCCCTCCTTGTCCCCCCATTTATGGACAAAGCAAAGCCAATTGACCTTACCCAAACATAACCATGATCAACTCACTCTACCCCCTACCCTTGGGAAAATCCTATAAGTAGAAAGCATTTTGAGGCATTAAGGATCCACTCCATATCTTTGAATTGCAGCAAAGCCCTAGCAATTTGCATCCACATCACTCACTTATCATTTTTCATTGCTAATTAGCTTAAATTGCTTTGATAATAGTAGATTGCTCATCAAATAGAGCTAGAATTTGATAGAATAGATCTAAATTTGCATATCATATAGCTTAATTCTCATCTTTAGAGTGTCACTAGTGAGGATCATAGCTGAGAGCCTCATTTACCACTTTATTTTAGAGATCCATGAGATATTTAGATTAATTGTGCATTATTTAGATTAGTTTGCTTTGAATAGTGTAATTGTCTTTTAAATCTTGTTATTTCATGAAGGTGTAAATCACTCACACATAGTATGCAAAACATTGAATCAACAAGAAAATGCACTTAATAGATTTATAGGCCAATCTCCATAATTTTTACCAATATCCTCTATTCTTTCAAAATGGGAGCCATAAAATATGGATGTAAAAAAATAAGTTTGTAGAAGGGCCAAGAAAGTTTAAATCAAATGAGAATTATAGGTGTAATACTATACTTAACAATCTTTACGATTTTTTCCTAGTCTATGTGATATGAGAGCTGTGACAATATATTGAATTTATTAATTTTTTTGGAAATTAATTGCACAAAGAGCCCCTATGAACTTGTTGAGCTGTTGTTCAAAATACATTATACTAGTGAATTAGTTGATTAGGAGCAAACTTCATCTTATGACCAGAAGATAGTAGGAAGGGACATAGGAATTGAGATTTAGAGCCACTGATTGCATTTTTTTGAAAACATATAAAGCCTTTTCAACATTCTAATTTGTGTCTTATAACCACCAATGCAACCTTTTTCAATACAAGGCTGCAAATGGTGGAAATTGATGGTGTTAAAATATACACTATTTTGTGTATTGTGAATAGAAAATCAATAAGATGAAACAAGAAGATATCATGTTGAAACTTTGACAATTGATGAATATTTAAACATGTGAGATTTGTGCATTTTGTTAGTAAGAGTCAAGAGATTTTTACAGATGTTTTCTGATTTTAAAACTAAAATGGGCTCAATGTTTTACTAACAATAATAGCATAGGAGTGGTCTTAATTTGGACTAAAAAAAAGGATTTTCATAGGAAGGGCCAGATGATGGGAATGAAGGGCATTACTTTTGGTTGCACAAAATGCTAAAAATGAGAATAAAGTATTTTTAGTCACAGGTGAATATTCTTAGTTGTAATCAAGAGGAGTGCAAGTAACGAGGGAGATATTATTTTTTGTTAAAATGAAATACAGATCAAAGAAAATTAGATATTTTCATAGGAGAGAGGGAAAATAAAAGATTCCAAATCGAATGGGAAGATGGGACACATGTCATCGGCTGAATAGATCTAGAGCTTCCTTCTTCACCATAGTTTCTCCTTTCTTCTCATTTTTTGGGAGTTCCACTTCTAATTTTTCTCATGTAATTATTTGTACACAATAGCTTAGATTTTTGTTTTTCCTTGAAGTTATAGTCTCAAAGTGATGTAATAAGTCTTATGACAATGGCTAACAAATCAATTTGTAGTAAAGTTTTTAAAACATGTTGTAATATCTCTGTTTATCTTTTCAATCATAATAATAAGGGATTAAGATGAGTTTTGTTACACATTTTATATAGTAGGTGTTCTATTGATGGCTCATGTTCAAGGAGCATGTTAAAGATAAATTTTAGTGATGTGTTGAAGATTTGTAATACATCTCAATATCAATAAGTAAATTACCAACATGTTCAAATGAGATCTCATTATTGCAATGCAGAATTGTTTAAAGATAATTGGTTTTGTGTTTACTTCATTTTCATTAGTGGTCATTTTATTTTGACTCTTTTAATGGACAAGGGACTGGTTCAGTCTATCCAATATATCTTGCCAAAGCTCCCTAGATAGGCATCATGTCGAAAGAGGGACTCCAAGATAAACAAAATAAATGGCACAAGTTTGAAACCTCAAAATCCCAGAAACCCTAGCTTGAATGAGGGAAAGGGTATTAAATAAGAAGATGAAATATTTATCTTCATTAATCTTTTGTCTCGAGGCTTTCAAATAAATATCCATAGCAATTTCGAAGTTAATAGCCTCATTAATTCTTGCCACACCCAATAAGGTAGTGTCATCCACAAATCGAAGGTGATAAAAAGGAGGAAGAACATGAACCCAATTCCTGTATAGTCCTGAAAAGTTATCACCAATTATTGGATACTTTACTAGGACCTATTAGACCTCATTTTGGCAATTTTAAGGTCTAAATGCCTATTATGCTTGCTCCTAGCAAGCTATCTTTTCTCCCCCACCTCTTTTCATCTATCCCAATATCCCCTAGAAAATTGGGCTCTTTTTCCATGGTAAGAATGCCAATGGTGTGCCATCCTTGGCATTTTGGGCCCAAAGTTTTCCTGGGACCCGATGTTAGGGTATTAGTGGGATTTTTTAAATTTGTGGTTGACCTAGATCATTTTTGAATCCTAAAATGATGGAGTAAAGCATAAAAGGACCTTATCTCTCCTCATTTTTATATCCATTACACATTCATGATCTACAAATGTTTCAAGAAAGATAACAATATTTTCAAGCAATCAAGTGCAATTGGGTATTTGGATTTAAGAATTGAAGGAAAGCATACGAGTTTAAGATCTTCAAGTCTCCATTTATTTAAGATCTATCAAGTCAAAGGAAATATCATCCAATTGATGAAGTTTCTCTCCCATGATGACCAAGTAGAGGAATTCTCAATCAAGCAAGAAGATTCATCATCCATTCCTTCTCTTCGCTCCTTCTTTGTAAGTATTTTCAAGCATATCAACATTAAAGATCTAGGAGTGGTATTCATATATCCATGCATTTATGAATGAATCCTTGATTCTACATCACATTCCAATGTCAAATATTTGTATTCCAAGCACATTAAAGAATCTTCATGGGTATAAGAGATCTCTACATCCATCCATGAGGGTTTATGCAAGGTAAATCTAGTGTTTTCCTTTTCATATACTTTCCTTCATGTGATTTTTTTCCTATTTTCAAGGTTTATTCCTAAACAAGGGTTTGACCAAGGGAAAATCCTTTCCACAACCTTTTACCCCATTTTTCTATGTGCAGGAATAGGTTATGGAGCCATCGAATCGGGTTCAGATAGATCAAGTATATTCGTAAGTCCTAAAAAAAATTAGTCAAAATTGCTAGGTGCAGAACATCATCTATGATCTATACTTTTCTTCTCAAAATCACTCTATTTCTATTTTTATTTTTAATTTTATGCATCTTATCTAATTAGGCACCTAATTAACATTAATACATCATTTCTATTTCATCAATCACATATTTTAGTGAAGGAAGCATTGTCCCACTTAGTGCTTGAGTCTCCTCTTGAAACGATTAGGGAATATTCCTTTTGAATGTTTAATTGGTGGAAAGAGAGGTGATTTAACTTTCTTTTACATTGCTTCCCTTTCCCATACTATAAATTTTGGTGAAGTCAACTCCTTTTACATAGTTTTTATTTTTTCGTTGGATGATCTTTTCATAATCTCCTTGTATGAATTACATTAGCTCTTATGTTTATCACATTGTATGCATCTAAATTTATTGATCCACTTCATTGCATTTGATAGTTAGATGTGATTAAATAAATTATTATTTTGGTTAAAGTTGAATTGCATATCTCTTTCAAATCTTGTAATTGCATTTAGATATACCTTAATTTTATATTCTTGTCTATGAGTATTATCACCTTGAGTCCTACTTATAGAATTTTTGTTAGGAGAAGCTGTAGACTTATGGGTTTCTTTGATCCTAAGTCTTCTAGTTTTTGTAGGAATCTTGATGAGACCAACATACATCCTAATGAAATTAATCCCATGAATGAAAAAAAATCTTCCCATTCTTCTCATGATGAAGATGAGGCCTTAAGAGTCTCTCTTTTGCAAGTTCAAAAAACTTTCTCATGAATTTGAAAAATTTGAGAAATGGTTAGGATAAGAGAATTCTAATCCTTAGGTCATATCCATTGTACATGGTTTAAGAAATATAACCCATTATGATGAACATGGTGTGAATATATTGCTTGGTATCTCTCATCTAATTTATAGCAATGTCAAGTCTAAAAATATTTTTCTCAAGAGATAGGTGATAGAAATAAGGCATAACACACAACTGAAAGGGGGGTGAATCCATTTTATCCTGAAATAGATATATCAAACCAAAACTCAAATTCCTTACATAGATGATTAATAATAAACATTAGATAATTGAGCCATCAACACAAGAACACATAACACTAGAATTGTTTTGTGTGGAAACCCATTAAGGGAAAAACCACGGTGGGGATCAAACCCATAAGATGATTCACTAGAACATAAAAATCCTATTAAAGGTACAATGGGGAATGCACATGCATTCAAGATCACTTCTTAGAGATCACTAAAATAAAAATGAGGGAAACAACCCAAAATACAACTAGAGCTACAACCCCAAAATTGGACTACAATCCACTATGGACAACAATCCACTAATTGAGTGGATTGACTGATAGCACCTTATTCATGCCAATATGATTCCAACAAAGAAAATATTTATTCTAGATTTATTTTATATTCCACTCATACCTCTTTGCACATCCACTTTATTTGCATCTCACACATCCACCCACACATTCACAATTACAAATGATCTCATCTTTAAATGCAATATACCAACTCATTACAACAAGGTCAATTAGGGACCTAATTGAAAAAAATTACAAAGAGTAATACACAATGCACAATGTGATCCAAGACATGTTAGTTAAGATATAGCTAGGACCCAAATATCCATCCATGAACACACCATGATCCAAATAACATGCATCAAATCTTTGCAACATGCTAACTCACCAAGTCAGCCAAGAACACCAACACTTCTCAAGAAGATCACTGAATCCAATCACTTAAATCAATGTGACTCACCAACACAAATATCACATGATTTATAAACATCAACAAGTAGCGTGAATTACTACAAAAATAACACGTGTCATTGTCTCAAAATTTATAATTGTCTCTACACTGCTCACCAGGAACCTTAAACATTAACCTTTGTCATACAAGAAGAATAGATTTCCAGCATACAAATTATGATCCATTCAAGCTTAGAAAACACATCCATGCTCTAAAATCACCACTAGGTTAGAAACCAAATATATTATATATCTAGTCCTCACCAATCCAAAAACTACAACACTATCACCACATAAGTAACCATAAAACTGTCCTCTGATAAATCAATCATAACTTCCTCAAATCATATAGTGAACCTTTGTAACTTGAAAAAGATCAAGTATAGACATTAATCAACACTTATTCAACTTTAGAACAATTGATATTAAGTAAACTATCCATATCAAACCAAAACTTCAACTAAACAAACCAAGAAATGGCCAAGAATAAAGAAATATGTTGACATCAATGATAAAACATTAATGCCAACACATATATGCATGAAATCTCCAAAAATCTCCCCCTTTGCAATTGATGGAAACATATGATGTGAAAAAATAAATAAATGTACAAAGAAATAATCATCCTCAATACATCAACTACTCCCTCTAAGTTTGACACTTCATTTCCACGGGCTATCTCTCCCTTGATTATCTCTATTTTTAACATGGCTATCTCCACCCCTTTCACATCAATGAAAAAGGCACATATATGCACTAAGTCATAGAGGAAAAAAATAAAATTGAACAACATAACAACTACTCCCCCTAAGGAGAAGTCGCCAAAAAAACATCAACCTAGAATAAGGATAATTCTATTAAGATCACTAGACTAGTGCAAATTTATGCATCTCTAGCTCTGATTAGGAGGGGCTATCACCCCGAGCTTACCCCAAAGATACTCAAAAGTATCCTTTGGAAAGGGCTTCATGAAAATATCTACAATTATCTCTTTCATAGACATATATTCCAATATGAATTCCTTTTCATTCAGCTTTTCCTTCAAGAAATGATACTGTTGGAGCTCTAAATTTTGGGCAAAATTTGGAGTCCTATATAGTGATAAAACCCTAAAAAATGACCTCTTAATTTCCATGCCAAATAATTAATGATGAAGTACATGAAATGGGATAAAATATTACATTAATTTTCAATTAAAAAGTTGAGATATTATGGAAGGAAGCTCTGTGACAAGAACAATCAAAATTCTATGATCAAAGCCTTCAGAAAATGTTAGAATTTCAACTTGCTGCAAAGATGATGTCGATAGAGGCAGAAGATGGTTTAATTTTAAAAATATAAAAAAGACCCAGTTCGGGAAATCAAATTTCCTATCTTCAATAAAAATCTTAGCTTTCCATGAGGTGTTTTGGTTTTTCAACCAAGCCCAAATCCGAAAGTTAGGTAGTTATTTTTTAGTTAGTTTATCATTTTTTCAAAACAATTTGTAATAAGGGTGTGTCTTTTCACCCTAAAGAGGTGTGAAAGCCACTCAAACATGTATATATACATAATGTAAAATGTAAAGAGAGAGAATACAATACAAGATATACTTTCATAGGATATAATTTGATGAAAACTACAATATGAACTCTAATGTACTATTTTTTTCAATATTAATAAAGATAAGTGCTCTTCCTTTTTATTTGTGGTTATAAGTTATATGTTTTCAATTAGTCTTTCAGATTACTCTATGAACTAGGGTATCCTACTATGTTTTTCTATTTGATGTATTCATTTATGACTAATTTGTACAATTTGAATAATGGTAGCATGGTTTGAGAACCTGTTACTGTTTCCTTTTGGGGCTCTTAAGTTGGGTTAAAAACCATAGGACCTATTCTATAAGTTGTTTTAAATTTTGTTTCAATAGAAGCTTGTAGGGTGATGGTCTCACTTTAAAGGAGTGAGTTACCTTAAAATCATCTCTGATTGTACGTAGGATTGAAATTTTTATGACTCTATAGCCCAAGTATTTAGAAGGCACTGATCTAACTATAATTTGGAAATTGTCATTTGGTTCATACTTTGTGGTTTGTAGATTATATAATCATTATTTCAAAAATATTACTTTTGAGTCCTTAGTTTAATCCACTTTAGTCAAGATTTATAGAATAGAGATTATTAGAGGATTTGTTTCTTTCCTCCAAGGATCATTCACCACCTTGGGAGGAACTTTGTTTATTTATGTACGCAGTTGTGCAACATAGAGAATTTGATAGTTTAAAGTGAATTTAGGCCTACCAGCCTTGGTTCGATTGAACCAAAATTGCAGAGGCATTTATTGTGCCTGTCAGTTGGCCCCAAAAATGGTCCAACATTTTTGAGCACCAACAGATACTTTATAGAAATATGCTTTATCGTTGAAGGAAACACATGATTCTTTAAAATATTGACAACACTTGAATTATCACAATAAATAAATATGTTAGGAATGAATGCAAAGTGTTTTGATAGTCATTCTATAGTAGTTGTTGTTGCATTCATGACTTGGATTGTCATTGATGTCAACATAGTGATATTCTGGATATTAGCAGGAAAAAAGGTACAGTTTTGTTTTGCACACATGTTATATTGCAGATTGGCTTTTGCACAGTTGATGGTATGTTCTTTGGTGTGTTATTAACCTATGGTTAACATCACAAAAATAAATTCATTCATTTGTAAGAGTTATGAGCATTTTGGTGAAAGCAGTGTTTAGATAGTGTTTCTATGTAGCGATGTTTGAAAATCAGAGGATATCTCTTAGCTGGGATGGAATCTAATTTTGCGTAGTTAAAGAGATGTTGGAGACTCATTAATGATGACATGGTTCATAGCACAAACTTTGAGGACATGTTTGAAGAAAGTTACAGTAACTGGAAGCCGACAGTTTTATGTGAATTCTGTGTGTAGCGTGTAGAATTTATTATTTTGTAATTGAGGACTGAATCATTTGTAATTATTTGATTTTGGTATATAAGAAGGAATTTTTTCATTATTTTAATGTGTACTATGAAGATTGAGATGTGAATATATGCATGAAGTGAAGAAAAGAGCTAATTCAGTGATGAAGGAAGACTTGTGAGTACAGAGATCTGGAATTGTGATCTTGTGTAGCAGAGAGTGCAGTTTGGCATAGTGTGAAGGAGGTAATATATTTCATATTATTATATTGAATAATTCTAAGATCTTTTGGATAGTGGGTTCAGAGATCTTGCCTTGAAGCTGTTTGGGCAGTGGGTCCTTCTGTCTTCCATAAACTCTTAACCAGGTTAGAATCTTTTAACAGGGATTCAAAATCTCCTAACAGGGATTTATATGTACTGAATGTATTTCATAAGACTCCTAATAGGGTCCATCCTCTAACAAGGAACTTTCATATTAGTACATCATTTTGTGGGCATCATTCCCACCGGGGTTTACTCTTTTCAAGAGGTTCCCTAGTTAACATATCTTGTGTTATTGTGCAATTGTGTATGGTTATCTTTCTATGGTTGATCAGTACATTGATTATATTGTTTAAAGCTATTGAATGGATAAATTATCTGATAATTGATTCACCCCCCCCCCCCCCCCTCTTAGTTATCTTGGGGATCTTTACTTTCTAACAATTGGTATCAGAGCAGCAGGTCCTTGAAAGAAAATTTTAACAACTTAAGGAGATCCATGGTGAATTTCAGAAAAGAAAGCCCTACGTTTGATGGAGTAAATTTTGACAGCTGGAAAGAAAAGATGAAGACAAATCTATTGTTTTTAGGACCAAGTTATTGGTTGATTACAAAGAATGAGAAGACTATCATTGAGGAAGACAATCTAGAGGCAGGAACTAAAGATGAACTAGATCTATTCATGTGCAACATACTTGCAAGAGAAGCACTTTTGTCAGCACTACCGGAGAATGAATATAGTCAGGTAAGATGTTTGAAAACATCTCATGCAATTTGGAAAGCTTTACATTCTACTTTTGAAGGTGATGAACATGCAAAGAAGGCTAGATTACATAATTGGATTTGTGCATTTGAAGATATCAGAATGATGGAAGATGAATCTATTAGAAACTGTATTGGTAGGATGTTTGAGATTGTGATAGGAATAAAGTCTTGTGGAGGTGATAAGATAGAGAATGAAGTGATATGGAAAATTTTGAGAACTTTGACACTAGTATTCAAGTAGACAACCTAGATGATCGAACAAGTGATACCTCGTACATCAAACTTTTCAAGAGAGATTCTTCTTGGAAGATTAGAAACAATAGAGATGAACTTGAGATTATTAGGAGAGCTACCTAGAATGGAAACAACATTCAGTGCTCTTAGCATTAGACCTACAAGAAGTACTAGTGTGAATGAAGATTATGCCAATAGTAGCAGATCTGAGGAAGATAAGAAGATTGAAGAAGGTATTGCATTACTTGTAAAAAGAGAACCAGATGGTAAGAAAATCTTTAAATGTTGGACTTGTAAAGAATATGGTCATTTTGCATCTAAATGTCCTAAAAGAGTTAAGAAGTATAGAAGTAACTTTAAACCTAGGAGATCTAAAGAATGTTATTATGCAAATGATGAAAATTTTGAAGCAGGAATTGAAAAACATTTAAGTGACAGTGATAATGATAACTTTGAGGAAATAGGATTTGTAGCAATTAAAGATGAAAGTTCTAAATCTGATAAAAGGGAAGAAAAAGCATTAGTTTCACAAGTTGAAAAGAAATTTGATTGGATTATAGATAGTGGTTGTTCACATCATATGACTGGAGATAAAAGAAAGTTTGTTAAGTTAGATAATTATGATGGAGGAATTGTTAGGGTTGGTAACAATGCACCTTGTTTGATTAAGGGTATAGGATCTATTACTCTTGATGGAAAGACTAACACTGATGATGTTTACTTTGTTGATGGACTAAGACATAATCTACTAAGCATTGGACAATTGGCTGATAAGGGTTATCAAGTTTGGTTTTCTGAGAAAACTTGTGTGATAAAAGATAAAGATGGAAATTTGATTGGAAAAGGATCCAGAACCAGAGGTAATGTGTTTCAGTTGAATCCTACTGAGATGACATGTTTGATAACTAGGATTGATGACAGTTGGTTATGGCATAAAAGGTTTTGTCATATAAACTTTGATAATATTGTCAAGGTGAGCACTACACTTGCGGTAAGAGATTTACCTAGAATTATGAAACCTACTAACATGATTTGCAAAGAATGTATGATGGCAAAGCAAAAAAGGAGTTCATTTCCCAATAAGAAGTTCACTTCGGCAGAGACGTTGGAGATTGTTCATACAGACTTGAGTGGTCCTACTAGGACTAGAGGATTCTATGGTGAAAGGTATTTTATGATTCTTGTTGATGATTTTACAAGAATGATGTGGATTGCATTTTTGAAAGAAAAATCTGAATCATTTAATAAATTTAAGATCATGAAAAGCAAAATTGAGAATGAATCTGGAATGAAGATTAAGTGTCTAAGATCTGATAGAGGTGGTGAATTTACATCTAGAGAGTTTAACACTTTTTGTGAAATGAATGGTATTAAAAGACAACTTTTAGCCCCTAGAACACCAGAACAAAATGGTATTGCAGAAAGAAGAAACAGGTCAATAACTGAAGCAGCAAGAGCTATGTTGTTTGAAAATGATTTGGCTAAAATTTTTTGGAGAGAAGTAGTGAACACAACAGTATACACTATGAACAAAGTACAAATTAGAGCAGATACAAACAAGACACCTTATGAATTATGGTTTGGACATACACCCTCAGTTAAGTATTTTAGAATTTTTGGAAGTAAATGTTATATTAAGAGAGATGATATAGGAAAGTTTGATCCTAGAAGTGATGAAGGAATATTTCTTGGATATTCTTTAAAAAGCAAAGCATATAGATGTTATAACAAAAGAACTAAGACTATTGTTGAAACTGCAAATGTAAAAGTTGATGAGAAGTTTAAAATTTAGGAAAGAATGCTTGATTATGAATCTGATGGAGAAGCACAACCTCAGCCTAACATTGAAAATGCATAATTATTTTTTGAAACTAACAGTGATTTTCTGAATGAAAGTCATACTGAAGAAAATAGAGAAGAATCTACAGTCGGAACAAGATCAGTAACTATGACACCTAACAAGTATACTTCAAGACATCACCCTGTTGAGCAAGTTATTGGAAGTTTAGATAGAGGAGTTTTGACTCGGAATAAGGTACATTTATGTTTGATTTCTCAAATTGAACCTAAGACTACTAATGAAGCTTGTGAAGATGAACATTGGATCAATGCTATGAAAGAAGAACTAGAGCAAATTGAAAAAAACAAGACATGGGAATTGGTCCCTAGACCTGAAGACAAGAATGTGATTGGAACAAAGTGGGTATTCAAAAATAAGATGAATGAACAAGGAGAAGTGATAAGAAACAAAGCAAGATTGGTATGTAAAGGATATTCACAACAAGAAGGAATTGACTATGAAGAAACTTTTGCACCTATGGCCAGACTTGAAGCAATGAGAATGTTTCTAGCATATGCAACTTACAAGAAATTCAGAGTGTATCAGATGGATGTGAAGTCAACATTTTTGAATGGTGAATTGGAAGAAGAAGTCTACATTGAGCAGCCTGAAGGTTTTCCTTTGACACAAGAAGGAGATATGGTATGTAAGTTAAAGAAAGCTTTATATGGATTAAAACAAGCACCTAGAACCTGGTATGCAAGATTGGATAAGTATTTATTGAAATTAGGATTTATAAAAGGAATAGTAGATAGTAACTTATACACAAAAGAAATTGAGAAAGGTTTGTTGGTTATAATTATATTTGTTGATGATATTATCTTTGGAGGAGAAGATGAAGCTAGTGAGAAATTTGCAGATGAAATGAAGACTGAATTTGAGATGAGCATGATTGGAGAAATGAAATGTTTTTTGGGATTACAGATAACACAAAGCAAGGAAGGTATATTTGTAAGTCAGACTAAGTATTTAAATGAATTATTGAAAAGATTTGGAATGGAAGATTCTAAACCTATTGGAACACCTATGGTAACCGAACATAAGTTATCTAGCAAAGATGAGACACCAGCAGTTGAGCAGAAAAAGTACAAATCTATGATTGGAGGATTTCAGTACTTGACACATACAAGACCTAATATAGCACATTCAGTGGGGATTGTAGCAAGATTTCAAGTAGAACCTAGAGAATCACATTATGCAGCAGTAAAGAGGATATTGAGATATCTGAAAGGAACAATGGATTATGGATTATGGTATGAGAATTCTAATGATTTTACTTTATGTGCCTATACTGATGCAGATTGGGGAGGCAGCATTGATGACAAGAAAAGCACCAGTGGTGGAGCCTTTTTTTCTTGGAGGTAAATTGGTCTCTTGGTTAAGTAAGAAGCAAAATTGTACTTCATAAAGTACAACAGAGTAGAATATGTTGCAGCAGCAAATAATTGTAATCAGATTATTTGGATGAAGTAGATGTTGAAAGATATTGGAATAAAGTTTGATGAGCCTGTTCTTATACATTGTGATAACACCAGTATAGTGAGTATGTCAAAAAATCCTGTTTTACATTCTAAGACTAAACATATTGAGATCAAGTATCATGTTGTAAGAGAGAAAGTTGCAGAAAAAGAAGTAAGATTGGAGTACATAAGTACAAAGGAGTAGATAGCAGATATATTTACAAAGCCTTTACCTAAGGATACATTTGTGTATCTAAGAGGTATGCTTGGGGTTATGCCCCAACCTATTTTTGAGAGTTGATGCAGATGGTTGCATCCATCCAGTGGTATATGAGCCCTATCTTTCTTCTGGATTGGATGTTGGAACTTCCTTTATGGGGGAGTTTATGAGCTGAGTCATGAGGACTCTTGTTATTGTATTTTTCTAAAAAGTGTCTTTTGACATTAAGTTTTTGTTGACTTAGTGATAGAATTTCTATCATTGATGTCAATGGGGGAGAGATATACATGAAAAACATTGTGGATTGTATGAGAGAGCTGAATAGGAAAACGAAGCAAGATTTGATTTGATATTTTGCAGTGATGTTGTAGTATTGGATTTTTGGAACATTGGATGTTTTTCATCTATGTTGCCATCAATGCCAATGGGGGAGATTGTTAGGAATGAATGCAAAGTGTTTTGGCAGTCATTCTATAGCAGTTGTTGTTGCATTCATGACTTGGATTGTCATTGATGTCAACACAGTGATATTTTGGATATTAGCAGGAAAGTAGGTATAGTTTTGTTTTGAACACATGTTATATTGTAGATTGGCTTTTGTGCAGTTGATGGTATGTTCTTTGGTGTGTTATTAACCTATGGTTAATAGTGCAAAAAGAAATTCATTCATTTGTAAGAGTTATGAGCATTTTGGTGAAAGCAGTGTTTAGATAGTGTTTCTGTGTAGCGATGTTCAGAAATCGGAGGATATCTCTTAGCTGGGATGGAATCTGATTTTGTGCAGTTAAAGGGATGTTGGAGACTCATTAATGATGATGTGGTTCATGACACAAACTTTGAGGACATGTTTGAAGAAAGTTACAGTAACTGGAAGCCGACAGTTTTATGTGAATTTTGTGTGTAGCGTGTAGAATTTATTATTTTGTAATTGAGGACTGACTCATTTGTAATTATTTGATTTTGGTATATAAGAAGGAATGTTTTCCTTATTTTAATGTGTACTATGAAGATTGAGATGCGAATATATGCATGAAGTGAAGAAAAGAGCTAATTCAGTGATGAAGGAAGACTTGTGAGTACAGAGATCTGGAATTGTGATCTTGTGTAGCAAAGAGTACAGTTTGGCATAGTGTGAAGGAGGTAATATATTTCATATTATTATATTGAATAATTCTAAGATCTTTTGGACAGTGGGTTCAAAGATCTTGCCTTGAAGTTGTTTGGGCAGTGGGTCCTTCTGTCTTCCATAAACTCTTAACCAGGTTAGAATCTTTTAACAGGGATTCAAAATCTCCTAACAGGGATTTATATGTACTGAATGTATTTCATAAGAATCCTAACAGGGTCCATCCTCTAACAAGGAACTTTCATATTAGTACATCATTTTGTGGGCATCATTCCCACCGGGGTTTACTCTTTTCAAGAGGTTCCCTAGTTAACATATCTTGTGTTATTGTGCAATTGTGTATGGTTATCTTTCTATGGTTGATCAGTACATTGATTATATTATTTAAAGTTTTTGAATGGATAAATTATCTGATAACTGATTCACCCCCCCCTCTTAGTTATCTTGGGGATCTTTACTTTCTAACAAACTATACGATCACCAAAGCTTATTCTGATATCTTCCATCATTGTCTTCATCTATACTACCTTCTAACAGTTTTTAGAAGCAACAACATACTCATCTTCAATAGTAGATTGAGATATAAAAGTTTTTTTCTTACTAGCCCAAGAAACTAACTTCTTCCCAAATAAAAATTCTCCACCTGTAGTACTTTTCTTGTCATCCATATTACCTTCCCAATCAACATCAATGTAAACACACAAAGTAAGATCATAATCCTTAGGATACCATAGGCCATAATCTATTGTCCCTTTCAAGTATCTGAATATCATCTTAACAATAGTAACATGTGATTCCTTCAATTCTTCTTGAAATCTTGCAACAATACAGACAAAATTCATTATGTATGGTCTGGTCTAAGTCAAGTATATCAATCCACTGATCATTTATTTGTACCTTTTCTGATTAGAAAGAGGGGAATTATCATTGTTTGTTAATTTTAAACTAGTAACCATAGGGGTTCCAACAAGTTTTGAATCATCCATTCCAAATCTCTTAAATAATTCCTTCACATACTTAGATTGTGATATGAAAATCCATTTTTTTGATTTGAGTAATTTGAAGACAAATAAATAATTTCATCTCAACTATCAATGACATCTCAAATTCCTTTTGCATCGCATCAGAAAAATCCTTACTCAACTTGTCATTTTCAACAAAAAATCATATCATCCATAAATACTTCAACAATCAAGACATTTTCATGACTGTTAATAAATCCTTTAATAAAAGCAAGCTTCAATGAATAGTTATCTAACCTTTCATATCAGGCCCTCATTGTTTATTTCAATCTATACAATGTGTTCTTCATTCAACACACCATAAAACCTTGATTAGTCAAAGGAAAACCATTAGGTTTCTCAATGTATACTTCATCTTCCAATTCTCCATTCAAGAATATAGACTTAACATCCATATGATATACCTTGAAATTTTTGTAAGTATAATATTCAAGAAAGATTCTAACTACTTCAATTCTATCAATAGTAGAAAAGGAATCCTCAAAATCAATACCTCACATTTGTGAGTATCCTTTGCAAACCAATCTAGCTTTATCCCTTACTACTTCACCATCTTCATTCAATTTGTTTCTAAGAAACCCATTTTGTTCCAATCACATTCTTGTATTTTTGTCTAGGAACCAAGATCCATGTTTAATTATTTTAAATTTGTTCTAGTTCTTCTTTCATTTCCCTAACCCAAATTTCATCTTTTCAAGCTTCATCAACATCTTTAGGTTCAACTTGATAAATCAAACAAATTTCATTTATGATTCTAGCATGTTTACTTCTAGTCATAAAAAATTCATTCATATAACCAATAATATGATTTTATAAATGATTTAACCTTACATACCTTGGATTCTTCTAATTTTATTTGGTAGAAAACTCTTGAGTTTCCACTTATTCATAAACAAATTCTCCAGCCCATTATGTTGATCCACTCTAGCTCTGATTTTGATTTTGCACTTGAACAATCTGATTTTCTTCATCATCATTTGACATAATTGCATGAATTGACTTATTTCTGATAATTCTCATCAACTCTCACATTAAAGCTCTCCACTATATTTCTCAATTGATTGTTAAAATATTTATATGCTTTTCTCTTTGTAGAATATCCAATAAAGATACCTTCATCACATCTAGGATCAAATTTTCCTATATTTTCATCTCTTCTGATATAGCATTTACTTCCAAAGATTCTAAAGTACTTCACTATGGGAACATGACCATACGAAAGTTCATAAGGGCTCTTACCAGTACCATTATTTATCTGAACTCAGTTCAATGTGTAGACAATAGTACTCATGGATTCTCTCCAATACATCTATCGTACTTTTGCTTCCATCATCATAGTTCTTGTAGTGTCAAGAATTGTTCTATTCCTTTTCACTGCAATTCCATTCTATTGAGGGGTTCAGGGAGATGACGTTTGTCTCCTTTTTTTTTTTTTTTTGAAAGTAACCATGAAATTCTCCTAAAGTGAACTCTCCACCTGTATCCAATCTTAATAATTTCATCTTCAATTCTGTATCAGTCTCAACCATAGCTCTAAAGATCTTAAATTTGTCAAAATATTTATATTTTATTTCAAAAATGCAACCCACATCATCCATTAATAGTCATCAATGAATAGAAAGAAATATTTGTCACTATAATAACTCTTACTTCTAGTAGGACCACATAAATATATATGCACCAAATATAACAATCTATTTGAAGAATATATATTTCTTTTAAAATTAGATCTTGTTAGCTTTCCCAACTGACATTCCTTACACATAACAATATCAGGCTTCATCAATCTAGACATATCTATCATAGCATGTGTAGCACTTATCTTCAAAATTTATCAAAGTTTACTTGAAAAGTATCTTATGACACAACCAACTATCATCAATTATAGAAATCAAACATTTATCCTCGGTGCTATTAAAATGAAAAAATTTACCTCTTTTCTTGGTACTTGATGTAATTTCATTTCTAGAACTTCCTTTGATTATGCATTTTATATCCTTGAATTCCAACATGTATCCCTTACCAACAAGATGTCTAACACTCAAAATATTATGCGTTAAACCTTCAAAATATAAGACATCATCAGTATTATTATTACTATCAAGTGTAATCAAACCTTTCCCTTTGATAAAACAAGGAGTATTGTCATCTAATTTGACAAAAACCACCATCATACCTTTCCAATTTCACAATTTTTCTCTTATCGCTAGCCTTATGATGCGAACAACCACTATCTATTACCCATTCATCTCTTACCTCAACATTTGTAAACATGGATCTTTCCTCATTCAATAAGGTAGGGTTCTCATCTTTAATAGAAACAAAGACAATCTCTTCTTCACTTTTCTCAGACTCTTCATTAGTCACACCCTCACTAGCATAATCATACTTATGATATTTAGGATGAAATTTTATAGGTTTATGATTCAGTACTCTTTGAGGACATCTAGAAGAAAAATGACCAATCTTATTGGAAGAAAAAAATTTCAAAGGTAGCTTCCCTTCATACTTACTTGCACCTATAGGAACTCTCTTTGCAATCAAGGCTTCTAGCTCTTCCAAATTTCTTTCCTTTTCTTCAATCTCTTCCCATTCCTTAGCATATCTAGATCCAAAATTAGATGATCTTGAATAAATTTCAATAGATTCATAATTCATCTTATCCTTAGAGATAGTAGCTTTAAATGAATTTTCATACTTAGGAAGATTATCATGAAGTCTAGTCATTTCAAAAGAAGATAACTTACCAACCAGTGAATCTCTTGTCACCTTAGTAACAATCCCAATCTCTTCAATTGCATCATCTTTATTCTCATAGGAAGGAGGAAAGGATCTTATAATTTTAGAAATAATCTTATACCATTCCATTACACCACTAGCACCTCTGATTCCACTAAAAATTTTGGTCACCTTTTGATCATAGGCTTGAATATTTTCATCTTCACTCATCCTCAAGGATTTCAGCTCCCCTTTAAGGATTTGCAATTTTTATTTCTTCACACATGCATCCCCTTCATGTAATGCTTCAATTTTTATCCATATCTCATGCATGCTCTCCAAATCCATGACATTTGTATATTCGACATCTATTAAAGCACTCAATAAGGCTTCCTTGGCTCTTATGTTACATTTGAATGCTATCTTCTCATCAGTAGTAGCAATGGACAAATCAATAGGAGGCTTGTAATATTTCTTTGTAACATCCCAATATTATTCTCTAATGCATTTCAAATGTATAATCATTATTCCCTTCCATAAAACATAGTTGGTTCTATTAAATCTCAGATTGTCCTTCTTAAAAGCTTCCATACTGGACCTCCTCAAGTGACCAAGCTTCAAAAATAGGATCTAGCTCTTATACCAACTGATAGAAACAAGGTAGCATACATAATTGAGAGGGGGGTAGATCAGTTGCATCCTAAAATAGATATATCAAACCAAAACTCAACTTCCTTACATAGATTCTTAATGATAAATATTAAAGAACTAAACAATCAACACAAGAACACATTACACTAGAATTTGTTTAAGTGGAAACCTAGTTAAGGGAAAAACCACGATGGGGATAAAACCCACAAGATGATGCACTACTACATAAAAAATCTATTAAAGGTACAAAAGGGAATACATAGACATTCAAGTTCACTACCTAGAGCTCACTACTCAAAAAAATGAGGGAAACAACCCAAAACACAACTAGGGCTACAACCCCAAAAATGGACTATAATCCACTAATTGAGTGAATTGGCTGATACCATCTCAGTGATACCAATACAGTTCTAATGAAGTACATTTCCACTCTAAATTTATTTTAGATTCCCCTCACACCTCTTTGCACATCCACTTTATCTACATCTCACAGATCCACCATATAGTCACAATTATAAATGATGTCATCTTTAAATACATTACACCAACTCATTAAAAATAAGTAGACTAGGGACCTAATTACAAAAAATTATGAAGAGTAATACATAATGCACAATACAATCCAAGACATGTCTACTAAGAAATATCTAGGACCCAAATATTTATCCATGAACACACCATGATCTAAAGAACATGCCTCAAATCAACATGCTAACTCACCAAGTCAGCTAGGAACACCAAAAATTCTCAAGAAAATCACTGAATATGATTAGATAACTCAATGTGATCCACCAACATGAATATAACATAATTCAAAAACATCAGCAAGCAACATGAATTACCACAATATCAACACTAGCATCTCTATCTCAGAATCTATAACTATCTCTGCACTATTCACCAAGAACACTAAACATCAACCTCTGTCATATAAGAAGAATAGCTTTCCAACATCCAAATCATGATCCATCCAAGATTAGAAAAAACTTCCATGTTCTAAACTCACCACCAGGTTAGCAACCAAAGATGTTGTATAACTAATTCTCATTGATCCAAAAACTACAACACTATCACCATAGAAGTAACCATAAAATTGTCCTCTGATAAATCAATCATAACTTCCTCAAATCATACATTGAACCTCTAAAACTTGAACAAGATAAAGTACAAACATTACTCAATAGTTTTTCATCTTGCAACAACTAGTATCAAGTGCACTATCCATACTGAACCAAAATGTCAACTGAACAAACCTAGAAACTATCAAGAATAAAGAAATATATTAAAATCAATGAAAAAATATTAATGTCATCACATATATGCATGAAATGTCCAACACTAGGTTTCATTCCACCTATTACTAGTTTTAAGACCTCCATGCCTCTTTCTACCTCTATTCCTTGTGTATCCATTTA
The DNA here is from genome assembly GCA_027943335.1 of Chamaecyparis obtusa. NCBI lineage: Eukaryota > Viridiplantae > Streptophyta > Pinopsida > Cupressales > Cupressaceae > Chamaecyparis > Chamaecyparis obtusa. The sequence continues at coordinate 123,207 of BSBK01002894.1, forward strand.
TGCTCCACCCATTGTAACAACTTTAATTCAAAATCTCAATCCTACACATGTTAGTATTCCTAATCTCATTGTTTCCATTATTCCTTCAAGTGTGCCATTTGTTACTTTACTTTCATCAATTCCCACTTACAATAGTATTCTTTTTTCATAATCCATTGTCCCTTCAATTTACTATAATGCTGTAAACATTTCAAATGTCTCTCCTACCATTCTTTCTATTGATTCCACTATTAGTAGCTTTTCTCAAAATATGTCCTATTTGGTAAAATACATTTCTTCTATGAATCAATCCAATTTCAACATCCCTACTTGTAACATTGATAATCCTTTGTCCTTGGATATCATCCATGTTGTTATTCCTCAATACATGGAAATCCCTCACCTAGAGATTTACAATGAAAAAGGTGGTACTTTGATCCACGTCAAAACCTTTCAAGCCTTTTGTAGTGATTTCTCTCATGATCATAGGTTCATGGCCAAATTATTCACTAGAACCTTTTGAGATAAATAATTTCAACGGTAATGTTCTTTGCCTCCTTATTCCATTGAATCCTTTCAAAATATTTCTAATGCTTTCATCCAATAGTTTCAAAATAACATTGGTCCTAAGATTTCTTTGACTAATTTAATGCATTATAAACAAGGTGATAAAGAAAAAGTAACTAATTTCATTGGTATATTTAACCATTTTCATGCTCAGATTTCTTATCCTATGCCTGATATTAATGTGTAACATTTTTTTTATTTTTCATTTGCAAAAAGACATTAGAGATAAGATTCTACTTTCTAAATTTTCTTCTTTCACTCAATTATGTGTAGTGCTTCATAATTATTAGTTTCAAGTGAGGAAATTTGAGAGCACCAATCCAATGGATCAAATTGATAAGAGTGATGCCACATCCTACAACAAGTTTTAGAAACCAAATAATTTCATAAAAATCAACAACTCATACAAAAATGTCGATGAGAAAGTGCCATCAACATTCAAAGATGTGGCTCCTTTGTTATCTCTTTTTAGAACTTCTCATAATTTTACTCATCTTCCTAAATCCTTTCATAATGTGATGTTGAAGTTGATTAATGATAAAGTGTTAAATCTTCCTCATGTTAAACTAATTGACGCATCCAAACCCTTTCTTAAATCCTTTGATCACAAAGATTTCTACCAAAACCATTTTCAATTTGGTTGTGATACTAAAAGGTTTTTTCATTTGAAATATGTTATTCAATAAATTATTGATTAAAATACCATATTTTTTGAGGGTTTTAATGATCAAGAAAAACAATCTATAGCACCTCCTAATCAAAACTTTCAAATCTATACCAACCCCTTGCCATCCCATTCTACCAATAATGTTGACTCTACCTAGTATTTTCTTTCTTCCTTCTCTTGTGTTGTTGACTATGATGATAAGTGTGCTAAAGCTGATAATGTTGTCAATCTCATTGATCAATCTCCACCCAAGCCTAAACCTAAACCCCAACTTGAGATTTGCATTACCTTTCATCCAAGTGAGACAATTAAAGCACCTGATGGTCCACTCTATATTTTTGCAAAGATTAATGATCTCTATTCTTGTGGTGTCCTTATTGAACATACCTACATGGTGAATGTGATAATTGAAGAAAATATCTTTAGTAGATGATTGCAAAGTGATTTATATGGTAAACCTAATGTTATTATTCAAACTTGAAATGGTTTCCTTTATCTTACTTATGGTTATATTACATTACTCATTTAAGTTTGTGGTAAAACTCTAGATGTAACCTTTGATGACATCCCCACTTATGATCAATTCAAAGTCAAACTTTGTGTTCCTTGGATTAGCTAAATGAAAGATATAGTCTCTCCTATTCATAAGTGTTTAAAATTTCCCTACAATGAAAAAATAATGACTATTAATCATAATGTCTATAAGACTTATATACCTTGAGAGTCTATTGATCTTGATTTATTGTGTCCTTCTATGTTGAATGGATTGAATAACTGAGAGGGGGGGTGATTCAGTTATTCCCACACAAGTTATAAAAAATTTCTCTGTCGGTAAATTCACAAATAATAATACTAAAAAATTTAGATTTGTTGATTAAGCATATCAGGAATCCACTTAAATCTAAGAATTAAGAACACAGAAACACCAACATAGAGAACACTAGGATTTACATGAAAACCCAAATTGCAAAAAACCATGCAAAAGATAATTCTCATGAAATGTAAAATACCTATTAAGGTGACACTGGTATGGTGATTTTTATAAAGGCTCACTTCCAGTACTATACATTGCAGGTATAGTAAGGATCACTACTATAATATTAAGGATCACTTCCAATAGGGATCATTATTGATACAATAAGGCTCACTACCAAAACACAGGGGATTACTACTGGAATATATGAAAAGAGATAGAATCCACCACTAAGATCAACAGGTTTCTCTGCATGAACATGGATCTCCTTTGCATATATTCCTAGATACTTTGCATATGACCCACATAAGCCACTTACTACCACATCAATTGTATCACTTTCACTACTACTACTCTTGATACAAAGATGTTCTTCTTTAATTATACTAGTATGTAATCTTACATATGTCAGATTCAAACCAAGTTTTTGATATCACTAATGTGACATATATTACATTAAATTCATAGAATCGATCCAAAATATAGGACATACATAAGAGAACTTGATAAAATTATACAATGCTATCCACATATAGGTCAGACTTAAGATATTGTAATCCATATTATATTTTCTGAGGCCATCTGAATGCTACAACCAAGACCAAAAGATGGCAACATAGAATAACCAATAACATTGATAGAATATTTCTTTGAGTATGTTATAGCTGATACATCGATCCACCTTTAAAGAAATTTATGCACTTGATAACATGATATATCTTTATTCTAAACCATTTGTGTGCATAACCAAAAAATCCTATTACAACACCAATAACTAATAGGATGTGACCAAAACTATCAACCACCAACTGATACTGCTAGAGAGTTTGTATGGAGGTTTTGACATCAATGATAACCAATTATAGCACTTCCTCACATATTATAAAAAACTCCCCCTTTGGCATTAATGGAAAAATATTGAAAACAAAAAGTTACGAAGAAACTGATTTGCCAAATATCCAAAAACACTCCCCTTGAGTAGATTCTATCTTTTGTTTTCTTCTCATAAAAAAATCTTTTTGTTTTTTTCCATAATAGAAAAGGGACAAAAATAAATCAGTGAAACCTACCTATAGTAAAACAATAGTTTTAACTATAAATACCATTTTATATCTCCCCTTAAAAACTAGAAACTCTTTCTTCCATTCTACAATCATTACCTCCATTTGGGACACAAACTATCACATTCCACTAGTTTTTCAAATGATCTATCCAACTTGAAATAGGAAATTTTTTCTCATATGTCTCAACGTTGATTATGACATTGGAAACATGCTCCATCCTAACTTCCACAATGTCCTTCATAAGATAGAAAGTCTTGATCAGTTCTTCCCTTTGCCTTTACTGAGGTAGAAACTCATCCTACAATTCTCCTATTCTCATCCTCTTCCTTCCCTCTTTATCACTGGATATATCATATGTTTTTCCCAATTCATTAAGCTCAGTCTCAATATTCTCACATTATCCACTAAAATTTTCAATTGCAACAGGCCATCAAAGACAATACTGGTAGACCTTTGTGATTTTTTCTAGGTAGGTTCTTGTCTTATTGATAAATAGAGGCAGTTTCTTCTTAGCACTATCATACTTCTTCTCAAGTTTCCTTTTCTAGTCCAATAATCATCACTAAACTATAATAAAATTCTTCTCAACCTCTGGAACCAAGTCACCTAGTAGGAAACTAGATATACTAGATACCACAAAAAATTTGTTAATCAAATGAATAATAAGCTTTTTCATCACAAGGGTTCTATTAGCTAGAGAGCATTCAGCCCACAAACCACCAAATTTGTCAAATTATTCGTTATCCACTATTGACCTGACAACATCAGAATCAATAGCTTATGATCCAAATGAATAATTTTCTTCTTCAACTACCAATTCCTCTAACTCCTCTTCTCCTTTTGTTTCTTCCATTATCTTAGCAACGCTCTCTTCTCTTCCATCATCTTCATCTTCAATCTCAGATACCAAAATTGTAATAGATTTCTTTCTTTTCACACTTTTCTTCATCCTCATAGGTTTAGAGAGTGAACCACCGATGACTACTTCCAATCTCTTTTGTTCCAAAGATGAACCTTTGTAATACTACCTTACCGATAAAACACTAGTAACCACTTGATCAAAACTAAGTCTCTCTTGAAGTGATATGAATTATTCCTTATAGGCATCTATTTCATTTTCTATCCCTTTCAAGTACCTTTGAATTTTTCTACCAAATGGAATGTTGGTTCTCCATAAAACATTCTCCTTGTTAGGTAAAGAGATCATGAAGTAAAATACTAGGCACATAACCAACGACCCAAAATTGAAACTATAGTTATTCTCCACTAACATTTTTACATTCAATAATGAATTGTCCAATAACATTTTACACAAGTCCATTTTAGCATCCTCATGCAACATCTTACTTGTCATATACATAGCTAGAACAAAAGTAGAATTGTCACAATTACAAAATTGAGTTTTGTAAGATATGCCATGTGCAACATATCTCATAATAGGATCTTTAATAGTGTAAATTGTAAATATTGATCCCTTCCAATCACCATTAGGGCCTCCACCTCATCATCACTAATAGATTTATTTTTAGGCACTTTTCCAATACTACACAGACCAATGATTACTTTAATTACTTACTTCGTTATGATGCATATTCTATCCAGTATTAATGTTTTACCTTGAAACAACTTCAACATGAATAAGATAAATTCCTTGTTGTCACACCATAGGAACTATCCCCAAATGTTGATCCATATCTCTCTTAATTTCTACATTCCATCCTTTGGAAATCCAAACTCCAATTATTTCATTTACTCCTAATTAAATTCCTTCATCTCAATCCCTTTCTTCACCTTTCTTTTTCATATCGACACGAGAAACTGATTTTGGTGCCATGAATCTTGATAGATTTTTCTCACTTGAGTGCTTTGAAATCTTCAAATGAAATATTTAATGTTAGAGTACCAAGTGATTTGAGAAATTCACCTTTTAAAGAACCAAAAATGTCCATAATTATGAATCCCACTCAAATTAATTATTTCTTTCGCAACCAATGTACTGCACTTGTGAAAAATTTAAAACCATCTTGTCATCATTAATGCTTTACCCTTTTTCTGATCAGTAAAAACCTAATTTCAACCTATACTTCTCTAGAATAGGGGAACTGTAAGATTTAAATTATTTAGAACTCCTCATGAGCCACAACTCTCGACTTAGTTGTTGGTAAGACTACTACCGAGATCTAGTTCCACTAAAATACCTACACCGTGAGATTTCTTTCTCCATTCCATCTTCTACTTCTTAGATCCACTAGATTCTGCAATATGATTATCACATATTGTATTTACCCATCCATAACTAGATGTGTATGATTTAGCATAGTGATTATTATGCCCACATATGAAACAATTTATATTCCTTTTTCTTTATTTCATCGATAGATGATTAGATTGTTAGAATTATTTTAGAATAACTGAGAGGGGGGGGGGTGAATTAGTTATCCTTAGGTCTAGATGTACCAATTCAACTTTCTATCTCTTCAACAAACTTAGATATAATCAGCAATTTACTTTGTCTCTATAGCATATATCAATAACATAAAACTTTTAGCCCATTGTCCAAAAGTAATTAACTTGCAGAATATAAAAATTTCAACAAAATTCACATCAAATAACATTCACATAAGTATATCACTAGGATTTATAGTGGAAACCCAATTTGGGAAAAACCACTTGTAACATGCTACTAATTTTCACTCTTTTGAAGTGAGCTCTATGAGAAGCCAACCCTGTTAAAGGTTTACAATACACACTGTTAGGTGTGACCTTGTTAAAGGATTTAATCACCCTATTAAGAGTAGTCTGTTTAGAGGGCTTAAGAACATTCCATCAGAATTTCACCTTGATTAAAGGGTTTATACAATGACTGTTAGGTCAACCTTGATTAAAGGATTTAACTAATACAATGGATAGAAAGTAACAGTCGGTTCTTATCTGAAAATATAAAACTCACTTTGAAAATATAGATCCACTTTGCACATATGTTTACTGACTGACCTTCATTTCCATCACCATCTCTGATCTACTCAGAATTCTCTTCAAGAAATCACCACAACTCTATTTATCTCTTCACAACTTTTCCTTTAGCCTTCTGCTTAGATTCATCAGTCAATAACATCAACTTCTTCTTCTCTCTATGTAACCTCATAATTAGGTCATCCTTATACCTCCTTGATCAGGTAGATTAATCTTTTTCCACTTAATCTCTTCTGTAGATCTTAGGTTTAGGTCAGATTCATCGAATCCTTCCATCATTTTGTTCTCCTTCTTTTCCTTCTAGATACATCTCCAAAATTCTATTTGAATCCATAAGAAAATGATTTACCATGCATTAAATGCTTCATACCATTCATTAATAATGTCAACACATTTTACATATCCCAAGAATTCAACTATGTCAGCTAGGATTCTCAATTCCTTCTCAAACTGTAAATTACTAACACTTGATCAATACCATGTTCATCTCCTCGGTCATTACTAGGTATCTCGGTCATCACTAAAACTTTCTTTCTTGACAAACATTGTCTTTGCTTGGTAATTATCTATCGCTCAACAATTACTGATGTTCAGTTGACACTAGATTTTCTTGGTATATACTGGCGCTTGGTCGACACTAGCATCACTCGGCTTAAACTAGATTTCTTCACTTTTTCTTAGTTAAGCCTATTTTTCCAGTCTTTCTTCTTCACTTGATGTTAAAGATAAAAAACACATTACCTTGTCAATGTGCCGACTGATCAAGTACCCATTGAAGTAACACATAACTAAACCTTTCCTTAGGTCCTCTTGTTATCTCCTCTTTTCAAATCCTCTTCATCAATCAAAATATATGGTACTCTCCTAGATAGAAATTGTCTTACCAGTTAAGGTTTGACATCAATGACAATATAACAATTATTTCAATTGTAGTTTCCAACAATCTTCCTCTTTGGCATTGATGGAAACACCACATGGACATCACATGATTCATCATACAATTCCAAAATTCTCTTTGCATCAAATCTTCATTAATATCCTTAACTTTATTTTGATTCACATCCAACACATCCAAGTACTAGCTCCCTCTTGGATAAATTCAACTTTTCCTGTTCACTAAATCTCTCCCTCTTTGCTTAGGGTCATTTAATTTTCTATATTTCTCCCTCAGGTTTATTTAATCTCTCCCTCTTTGACAACAATGCCAAAGAAACTTGTATATGTCACTTGAATCTTTTCCATGTACATGTCTTCATGTTAGTTCTCTTATTTGTATGCTCACTCTGTCATCTTTCTTATAACTGATCAATATATTTTGTTGTTCTTCTCACAACTCTAGGCAACTCCTAAAGTGTGACCTCTTCTGTATCAATTTGTCAGATAATATGATTAGCACATTTGATGCAATGCTCCTATATGTTTCTAGGTAACTTGAGTTAGGGGAATCACCCCTAATTTACCTCTAAGGTATTCATGAGCATCTTTAGGTAATGCTTTTATGAATATATCTGCTAATTGTTCCTTTGTATTCACATATTCCAATCTCACTTCTATGTCTTGAACTAACTTTCTCAAGTAATGATACTTGATAGAAATATTCTTAGTCTTAGTGTGCATAACATGATTCTTTGGTATGTTAATAGAACTTGTGTTAACACAAAAAATAACAACCAGCTCAGTGATTTCCTCCTTCATACCTTTTAACAATTGCTTGATCCACACTAAATTTGAATAATTTACTGCTGCTGCTACATATTCAGCTTCTGTTGTAGATTGGGAAATGCAGTTTTGTTCTTTCTTTTCCAAGAGACTAATATCTTTCCTATAATGAATGTACCACCACTTGTACTCTTTTTGTCATTAAAATTTCCAGCCCATTCTACACCAGTGTAGACTTTCAGTTCAAACTTATCATTCTTCTTGCAATACAATCCATAGTCCTCTGTTCCTTTTAGATATCTCAATATCCTTTTCACTACCATCATGTGACTCTCTTTAGGATTTGAAAAAAATATTGCAACAATCCCGACTGCTAGGGCAATATCCAGTCTGATATGGACAACATATTGTAGCTTTCCAATCATGGATCTATATAGGCTTTGATTGACTTCAACTGTATCATCAATTTTAGATAACTTTTGTCCAATAGCCATAGGTGTACTCACTGGTCTGGAATCTTCCATACCAAAAGTTTTTAGTATCTCCTTGACATATTTAGATTGAGTAATATAGATACCTTTCTTCATCTGCTAAACTTGCAAACCAAAAAATCCAAACATAGACATTTCAAATTCAGTTTGCATCTCATTTGAAAGGGTTTGACATAGGGCATCTTGTCCTCCAAATATGATATCATCAACAAATATTTTAGCTAACAAAATACCTTTACCTTTTTTAGTCTTTAAATACATATTTTTGTTGTCATTCGTCCTTACAAATCCAATCTTTATCAAATAATTATGTAGTCTCTCATACCATGCACTGGGGGCTTGTTTCAATCCATACAGTGCCTTGTGTAGCTTGCAAACCATATTCCTTTTTCTTGGGTCAACAAATCCTTCTGGTTGTTCAATGTATACTTCTTCTTCCAATATTCCATTTAGAAATGCAGATTTGACATCCATTTGATATACTTTGAATCTTTTATAAGCTGCATATGCAAGTAGAGTCCTCACTCCTTCCAATCTTGCAACTTGGGAAAATGTCTCCCCATAGTCAATGCCTTCATCTTGTGCATACCCCTTGCATACCAATTTGGCTTTGTTTCTAGTGACTTCTCCATGTTCAGTTAGCTTATTTATGAATACCCATTTTGTTCCAATAACATTCATGTCTTCTAGTTTTGGCACTAGTGTCCAAGTTTTGTTCTTTTCTATTTTCTTTATTTCTTCATTCATGGCTTGTATCCAATCGTTATTCTCTAAAGCATCTTTCACTATCTTAGGCTCAAACTCACATAGTAAGCATGTATGATCTTTTAGCTTACTTCTTGTCATAAATCTAGATTCCTTATCTCCAATGATTTGTTCAGGCTTATGATGTCTTCTTACATACTGTGCCAATGTAGGCTTATATTTCTTTTCTACTTGTTCTTGATCTTCAGGTTCATCTTATAGATTCTCTATCTCTTTTTCTGATTTCTCAGTAGTGTCCTCTTGATACTTGGTAGCATCCTCCTGATGCTCAACAACATCCTCCTAATGCTCAACATGCTCATGCAGTTCCTCGGTATCTGGTTTAGGTGAATTACTAGCCTCTCCTTCTTCCATGTCTACAAAAGATCTGTAATATTGAGTTTCTTTCTTGCACTCAACTTCATTCTTTCCTACATATTCATCAACTCTAACATTTGCACTTTAAACAATTTTGTTAGTGTTAGAATTCAAACACTTGTAAGATTTTCTCTTAGTGGAATATCCTAGTAATATGCCTTCATCAGTTTTTGCATCAAGTTTTCCATTCTTATTGTCTTTCAATATATAACATTTACTTCCTAGTGTTGGATTTCTTTTTAGTTATGGGTTGCATGACGGTTGTTTCATGCTTGAATCATCCAGGTTGTGGGTTCCTATTGTAAAACCCTCTCTTTGGTCTTGACCCATTTCATTTAGTGGGATTTTGTTGAATATCTTTAGTGACCTTTATGTACACGGTTTTGGGGCCCCTTCAAAACCTGCTTTTACATTTATAAAAAATATTTACTTCCAAAGACTTTAAAATACTTCACATTAGGTGCATATCCATACCATAACTCAAAAGGTGTAGCATTTGTACCTTTCTTGATTTGTACTTGGTTCAAGGTATAAACAGTTGTACTTACAACTTCTCTCCAATATTTTTGTGCAACATTCTTCTCTATCATCATTATTCTATCATAATCCATAATTGATCTATTTATTCTTTCTGCTATACCATTATGTGGAGGTGTCCTTAGTGCAGACATCTGTCTCTTTATTCCTCTATCATTGCAAAATAGATTGAACTCATTTGATATAAAATCTCCTCCTCTGTTAGATCTCAAACATTTCAATCTTTTACCTATTTATTTTTCAACCTTTTCCAAATACCACTTAAACAACTAAAATGCATCAGATTTCTCTTTTAAAAATATTACAGTCATCATTCTAGAATAGTCATCAACAAACATAATGAAATACTTATCACCACAATAACTTTGTACACCCATAGGTCCACAAAGGTTAGTATGAACCAAATCCAAAATATTGTCAGAAGTATATGCCTTTCTCTTGAAACTAGACTTTGTCATTTTTCCCAATTGACATTGTTTACACCACATTATTAGGTTTCTTCAATCTTGGAAAACCTCTAACTTTCTTCATCTTACTAATATTTACCAAATTGTCAAAGTTCACATGACACAACCTCTTATGCCATAACCATACATCATCAAATTGTGCAAACAAACATATTTCTTTAGATAGGTCTAGATAGAACAAATTACCTCTTGTTTGTTCTCCACTTGGAAAAATAGTTCACCAGTGGCATCAAATCTTTTAGCTTTCCTCTGATGAAATTTAACTCGGTAACAAAGTACTATTCAATTGAGAAACACTAAGAAAATTATAGTTAGAACCTTCAACCCAATAAGCATTATCACATATGATCTTATCAGTCAATATTATTGATCCTTTTCCTTTCATAGGACATGGTATAACCAATCTTATTGATCATTTTCCTTTCACTCAAATTAATTATTTCTCTCACAACCAATGTACTTCACTTGTGAAAAATTTAAAACCATCTTGTCATCATTAATGCTTTACCCTTTTTCTCAGTAACAACCTAGTTGCAACCTATACTTCTCTAGAATAGGGGAACTACAATATTTAAATTATTCAGAACTCCTCATGAGCCACAACTCTCACCTTAGTTGTTGGTAGGACTACTATCAAGATCTGGTTCCACTGAAATATCTACACTGTGAGATTTATTTCTCCATTCCATGATCTACTTCTCAGATTCACTAGATTCTGCAATATGATTATCACATATTGTATTTACCCATCCATAACCAGATGTGTATGATTTAGCATAGTCACTATTATGCCCACATATGAAATAATTTATATTCTTTTTTCTTTACTTCATCGATAAATGATTGGATTGTTAGAATGATTTTAGAATAACTGAAAGGGGGGTGAATCAGTTATCCTTAGGTCCAGATGTACCAATTCAACTTTCTATCTCTTTAACAAACTTAGATCTAATCAGTAATTTACTTGGTCTCTATAGCATATATCGATAACATTAAACTTGCAATCCATTGTCCAAAAGTAATTAACTTGTATAATATAAAAATTTCAACAATAGTCATATCAAATAACATTCACACAAGTATAACACCAGGATTTATAGTGGAAACCTAATTTGGGAAAAACCACTTGTAACATGCTACTGATTTTCACTCTTCTGAAGTGAGCTCTATGAGAAGCCAACCCTGTTAAAGGTTTACAATACACATTGTTAGGTTTGACCTTGTTAAAGGATTTAATCACCCTATTAAGAGTGGTCTGGTTAAAGGGCTTAAGAACATTCCATTAGAATGTCACCTTGATGAAAGAGTTTATACAATGACTATTAGGTCAACCTTTATTAAAGGATTTAACTGATACAATGGTTAGAAAGTAACAATAGGTTCTGATTTGGAAATATAAAACTCACTTTGCAAATATAGATCCACTTCAAGCATATGTTGATTTACTGATTGACCTTCATTTCCATCACCATCTCTGATCTTCTCAGAATTCTATTCAAGCAATCACCACAACTCTGTCCATCTCTTCACAGCTTCACCTTCAGCCTTCTTCTTAGATTCATCAGTCAATAACATCAACTTCTTCTTCTCTCTCTATAACATCACAATAAGGTCATCCTTATACCTCCTTGATCAAGTAGATTAATCTTTTTCCTCTTAATCTCTTCCATAGATCTTAGGTTTAGGTCTGATTCATCAAATCCTTCCATCATTTTGTTCTCCTTCTTTTCCTTCTAGATACATCTCCAAACTTCTCTTTTAATCCATAAGAAAATGATTTACCATGCATTAAATGCTTCATACCATTCATTAATAATGTCAACATGTTTTACACATCCCAAGAATTCAACTATGTCGGCTGGGATTCTTAATTCCTTCTCAAACTATAAATTACTGACACTCAGTCAATACTATGTTCAACTCCTTGGTCATTACTAGATATCTCGGTCATCACTAAAACTTTCTTTCTTTGCAAACACTACCTTTTCTCGGTAATTATATGCCACTTAGAAATTACTGATGTTTGGTCGACACTAGATTTTCTTGACATATACTGGTGCTCTGTTGACACTACCATCACTCAGCTTAAGCTAAATTTCTTCACTTTTGCTTGGTTAAGCCTACGTTTCCAATCTTTCTTCTTTACTTGGTGTTAAAGATAAACAACACATTACCTTGTCAATGTGCCAACTGATCAAGTACCCATTGAAGTATCACATAACTCAACTTTTCCTTAGGTCCTCTTGTTATCTCCTCTTTTCAAATCCTCTTCATCAATCAAAAGATATGGTACTCTCCTAGATAGCAACCATCTTACCAATTAAGGTTTGACATCAATGACAATATAACAATTGTTTCAATTTTAGTTTCCAATATAGATTTGCATTGCCTATCTTTATGACCATCGTTATGACATACATAACAATTTCCATGAAAATATTGATCTTTTCATTCTCCTGAACTGAGATTTGACTCTTGCACATACTTCCTTTATGACTAAATTTATGACAGATAAAGCATTGAATTATTTGTTCCTTTCTCATTTTGCAATCAACTGCCTTATGCCAAAAAAATTTGCAAACATAATGGTGCGGGAGCCCCAAGCATGGTCATCACCATATCCATTCAAATTTTGATGTGTTTAGATGTTTTTAGAGGTCAGTTCAAAGTAGCATAGGTGTGTATTCAATTTAATGTTGATATGTTTTCATTTGAAGCAATTGACAATGTAATAAGACCCATTTCTCCAAGGGTCAAACTAGGTCAACGCAGTCAATGGTCAAAGGTAGAGCTTTAGAGTCATATTTTGTCAAATTTATTCTAATGAGGTTTAAAATGGTCAAGTAGACCCTTTTTTGTGGTAATGTGTGTATATAATGTCAAATTATACTAAAATTGCAAAAAAATGCTAAGTGCAACTTTACAATTTTGCAAAATTGCAAAGTTACAACTTTGCAACTTGTCTGTTTTGTCCTTTTTGGAGCAGTTGAATGGTCACCAATTGTTCAAGTCAAGATGTGGCATGCATGGAAGTGGAAGGGATAGGTTGAACACCTATTTGAAAGGGAAAAATCAGATTTTATTGGTTGATGAAAAGAGAGAAAAGATTTTGGTGGGAATTAATGCTTTTGATTGCACCTGTCCGAGAAGTGACTTTTGACTTCATTGTTTGAGTTTTATTTGCATGCATAGTTCAAGAATGTGTAGTAAGTTGGTATTATTCATTTTTTAACATTTTGAATAGTTTTGGAGAGTAGGGTTTAAGTTTTTTTCACATTTTTTGTTTTTGAGTGCTCATTGGTTATCTTAAGACTATACCTAGGGTTTGAATAGAAGATGGACTATCTCTCTTGATCCCACCGTGCAATAAAAATGGTGATCTTAGGCATGAGAGAGGTATTCCCATGGTTTTTTTGGTTCTGCATGTGAAAATCTCACGACCCACCAAGATCATGATTTTGGAGACATATTAGACTAGGCATACTTATGTGACTAGTATAGGTTGGAATAGTAGTATATTACATGGACGTGCTTAGGAGGTATTGATCTAGTTGGAAGGATGTATTGGGAGGAATTTTTTATGGTGATGGAGTGGAAAAAAATAATAATTGAGGTTTGTGTGTGTGGATGACATAAAAGTTGTTGTTTCACTTATTAGGCCTATTAAGCCCACAACTAGGGCTTGTGAGAAAAGTTCACCATTAGAAACTTGGAAGTATAAGCTTGTGGGGTTTTGAAGGTCTCCAAAAAGGATATTAGAATCAAATATTTTTTCCTATGGTTGTTTGGAAGTATTTGGAGTTAAGGGCCAAAAAGCCCACTAAATGTGGCTACTATAAAGAGCCCCAATTAGGCCTCCCTATCAACTATACAAGTTGGGACCATTTTGATGAAGAAAACCTTAGGGATGGGTTGGAAATAGTTGGAAGGATTATGTTATGAATATAAGAATCCATTGGAATTATAGATTTATCAAGGTCCTAGTAGATGCATATTGGTGCTTTGAAGGGGTGGAAAGTGACCTATTTAATGAAGTTTTGAAGGGTGTCTTCGCTAGGTTAGGTGATCCTTTTGTGAGGGATACTTTGGGAGCCTACTATAGGGTTAATTGAACCATTTTAAATCCTTAAGGAATCCACCATCATATTTTCTTGAGTGTTAAGTCTAAAGACTTGATTTTTGGATACTTTTACCCAGAGGACCAAGTATACTTGCATCATATTTGGTATCAGAGAAAATCGAGATTGTTTGTGTTAAGTGGAATTGTAAGAATTGAATAAATGACACCAAGAGGTGTTAAAAATGAATAATTTCAAGAGATGGAAAAGAGGATGGACCAAAAGTGGGAAGAGAAGATGAAGAAAATGACAAGGGATTTGAAAACAAGAGATAATGACTCTGAGAGTGAAGAGGAAGAATGGAAAGAACAAGAAGATAGAGATGATAAAAATCAAGATCCTAATCATGTGAAAACTCTTGAAGTTGTTAGAGTTAGGGCTGTAGAGGAGAAGAAGAATTTTCTAGATGCTCTAAGAGATTCAAAGAAAGGGGACTTCAAAGTGGAGGTGCTTACTTTCAGTGGAAAGATAGATGGAGAGGAGTTAATAGAATGGTTCACTTCTCTAGACAACTATTTTGACTTGAATGAAGTGGATGGAGATGAGAGGGTCAAGTATTCAAGAACCAAGCTCAAGGGTTCAACCCTCATATGGTGGAATTACACTCAAGATGAGAGAGAGAGAGAGAGAGAAACAAAAAGAGATCCATTACAAAATGGAATAGAATGATAGCCCTAATGAAGAAGAATTTCATGCCTGTAGATTTTGAGGTGCAAATGATTAGAAAGTTTCATAATTTAAGGAAAAAGGACCTTGATGTGGCCACCTAAAAGAAGGAGTTTCATAGATTGAGCATGAGGTCCAATCATAATGAAGATGAAAAGGAACTTGTGGAAAGGTATGTTAATGGGTCAAAATACAATATACAAGATGAGATAAGATTGTTCATACCCAAGACTATGGATGAGTTCTTCCATCTTTCTTGTAGGGAAGAAGAGAAGCTTAAGAGGAAAGGGGAGTAGTCTAATAGAGGTAGAGGTGGAAGAAAAACCTATTATAGAGGAAAAGGTAGTTATGGAAGAGGAAAAAGTAGTAGACAAGATGAGGTACAAAGCCATGAAGGAAGAGGTGAATCAAATTTCAAAGGTGGAGAAGGATTTAGAGGTTAGAGAAGAGGCAGATGACCTAATAAAAGATGAAGGCGTAATAATGGAGGACCAGGGAGAGGTGGTTCTTTCACAGGAAGATGTTACACTTGTGATCAACCAAGACATACCATGGGCCAATGCCCTAATAAATCTTCAAGCTCATTCCATAACAAGGAAATAAGAGATCAATTAATCATGGAGGATGAATGTGGTAGCACTAGTGGGAGTACACCAATTGGAAGTGTAGCTCCAACCTTATAAGGGGAGAACATGATGATTAAGAGGACATTATTGAAGGCTCCATTGAAGTTAGAGCCACCACAAAGAAAATCCTTGTTTAGGACACAAGGAAAATCCTATGGGAAGTTATGCAAGATAATTGTGGATTTAGGATCAATAGAGAATGTTGTATCCTTGGAGATGGTTGAAAAATGGAAGTTGAAAAGGCTTCCACACATTTGACCTCATAAAATATCTGGGCTCAACAAAATTCAGAGCTATACTATGGAAGAGCAATCTTGGGTAGAGTTTGAGATTAGAGAGTATAAGGACGAGATACTTCTTGAGATCATTCCTATGGATGCATGCCATGTAATACTGGGCACACCATGGAAATTTGATGTAAAGGCTCAACATGATGGTGGAAAGAATACTTATATGATCACCAAAAATGGGAGAAAATTCAAGATGGATCCACTACCAGAGCATTTAGTCAAGCAGAAGAATGATTCTACTATTATGATTGTAGGGGGTAAGGAGTTCATCAATTTGACTAAAGAGGAATATTTCCAAGGGTTAACCATAATCGTTAAGCCAAAGGATGAGGTCAAGAAAAAGGAAATTTTTACAACCTTTATTGTAGGAGAACAACCTGTTAGTTTTCCACTAATCAAGAGTATTAGCCATCAAATTTATTTGATCCTAGGGGCTAATCTACAAAACAAGGCCACTTATAAGCTTACCCCTTAGAAAAATGAAGAAATCAGGAAGAAAGTGTAGGATTTATTAGATAAAAGGATTGGTAGGGAATAATTTAAGTCCTTGCGCTTGTCCGTCTATTTTAGCACCTAAAAAGGATGGTAAATGGAGAAATTGTGTGGACTCTAGGGTCATAAATAAGGTCACCATTAGGTATAGGTTCCCCATGCCAAGGATAGAGGACCTATTAGATTACCTTGGTGGATCTCTCATATATTCAAAAATAGATTTCAATTCTAGTTATCATCATATTCAAATAAGGCAGGGAGATGAGCGGAAAACTACCTTTAAGACTAATGAAGGCTTGTATGAATGGCTTGTTATGCCTTTTGGATTGAGAAATGCTCCAAGTACCTTCATGAGACTTATGAATGACATTTTAGTCCAATTTATTGGTAGGTTTATTATTGTTTATTTGGATAACATATTTATTTTTAGTAGGTCCAAAGAAGAGCATTTGAAATACTTAAGGATGGTGATGAAAAAGCTTCATGAGGAGAAATCTAAAATCAATTAGGAAAAATATGAGTTTATGAAATCAAAACTTGTATATTTTGGTTTTGTCATTTCAAAGGGATGTTTGAAGATGGATCCAAGTAAAGTGGATTCCATACTTAATTGGCCTAGTCCTAAGTCCATAGGGGACATCAAAAGTCTTCATGGGCTTGCTAACTTTTTATAGGAAGTTCATTAAGGGGTTTAGTGGCATTTGTGAACCTATTTTAGATACCATTAAAAGTGGCATAAAGTGTAAATTTCATTGGACTGAAGAGACAGAAAAGAGATTCCAATACCTCAAGCAAAGGATAGTAGAACTCCCTAGTCTAGTGTTGCCTAACTTTGATAAGGTTTTTGCAGTTGAATGTGATGCTAGTAAGGTTGCAATAGGAGTAGTATTGTGCCAAGAGGTGAACCCAATAGTCTTCTTTTGAGAGAAGCTAAATGAGGAAAAACAAAGGTATTCTATATATGATCTGGAATTGTATTCCATGGTGAAAGCCCTAAGGAAGTGGAGGCATTACTTAATTCCCAAGTATTTTTTTGTTTATACGGATAAAAATTATTTGAGCTACTTGAATAGGTAGGAGATATTGAACCATAGACATGTAAAATGGATGGAGAAAATTCAGTCCTTCACCTTCGCTATCAAGCACAAAAAGTGGGTAGAAAACAAAGTTGCACATCCTCTTAGTAGAAGAGTTCTTACCATCCAAGAGATCCAACTGCAAAGTGTGGGTATAGAGAAGATTAAGGAGTTGTATAAGGAAGATGAATACTTCCATGAAGCTTATGAAGTTTTTTATAACATGGCTAATACTTTTCACATTGATTTTTCTGATTTTATTTTATAGGATGGGCTCTTGTTTAAAGGAAACATAACATGTATCCAAAAATCCTCCATGGGGAAGAATTTTGTGAAATAAAAGCATAATGGGGCCTTAGGTGGACACTTTGGAGTAGAAAATACACTTGAAAAAGTCTCAAGGTCCTACTATTGGCCTAGGATGCAAAATGAGGTAAAAAAGTATGTGGAGAGATGCATGATTTGTCAAAGAGAAAAAGGATCATCTTCTAATTTAGGTTTATACCAACCTCTACCTATTCCTTCTAAACCATGGGACAATATTAGTATGGATTTTGTCCTAGGATTTCCTAAAAAAACTATAGGTGTGGATATGATCTTTGTAGTGGTCAAAAAATTCACCAAAATGGCCCACTTTGTGCCATGTAAGAGAAACAATGATTCTTCACAAATAGAAAGTTTGTTTTTTAAGGAAATTGTAAAGATACATGGATTACCATTATCCATTGTGACTGATAGGGACATTAAGTTTATAGGTCATTTTTGGAGGACCTTATGGAAAAATTTAGGTACCCAACTCTCTTACTGATCCTCCTACCATCCACAAAGAGATGGGGAGACTAAAGTGGTTAATAGGGCTTTGGGAAACCTTCTAAGATGCTTGAAAAAATAACATGGACTAGTTTGGGACCAAGTGCTTAGTCAAGTTGAATATGCATACAATATATCACTCAATAGGTCAATAGGTAAGACTCCATTTGAAACAATATATGGGTTTTATCTAAGGGGTCCTATGTAGTTGAGATATATCCATAACATGCATAACAAGAGTGCAGTGGGTGAAAATTTTGTAGAGGTTATGAAATCAGTTCATGAAAAAGTCAAAAATTAGTTAGAGAAATCAATCACCAAGTACAAGGAAAAGGCATACCAAAGAAGGAAGGAAATCAATCTCAAGGTGGGAGATCTTGTTATGGCATTCTTGAGGAAAGAAATATTACCCAAGGGGTAGAAGAGTAAGCTCGTGATGAAGAAAACTAGTCCTTGCAAGATATTACACAAGTATGGAGCCAATGCATATGAAATTGAACTAACACCAGGGATAGGCATATCTCCTATTTTTAACATTGAAAATTTAACACTTTTCAAAGGGAAAAATATCATCTCAGATCAAGGTAGGGATAAAGAATTTGTAGATGATGTGGAGTGGGTCAAGGAGCTTCCTCCTAGTAGGCCACTTAAGCTTGAATGCATTTTGGACTCTAAGGAGGTGAAGAAGACTAGAAACAGGGTCTATAAGGAGTTTATTCTTAAACAGAAGGGGCTCCCAAAATCAAAGGTAGAATGGATGTCTAATTCAGATACATCAAGCATGGGACAACTCTGCAGGAGCTAGAAACTCAAGGGACTTGAGTTTTCAAGTCACGGGGAGTATGGTGTAGGAGCCCCAAGAATGGTCTTGACCATCTCCATTTAAATTTTAACATGCTTAGATATTTTTAGAGGTCATTCCAAATTAGCATAGGTGTGTAGTCAATTTCATGTTTATATATTTTCATTTGAAGCAATTAGCAATGTAATAAGACCTATTTCTCCAAGGGTCAAACTGGGTCAATTCCAGTTAATGGTCAAAGGTAGAGCTTTGGAGTCATATTTTGTCAAATTTATGTTAATGAGGGTTAAAATGGTCAAATATACCCTTTTGTGTGGTAATGTGTGTATAATGTCAATTTGTGCTAAAATTGCAAAAAATGCTAAGTGCAACTTTGCAACTTGTCAGTTTTGTCCTTTTTGGAGAATTTGAATGGTCACCAACTGTTCAAGTTGAGATGTGGCATGCATGGAAGTGGAAGGGATGGGTTGTACACCTATTTTTAAGGGAAAAATCATATTTTCTTGGTTAATGAAAAGAGAGAAAATTTTTTGGTGGGAAAAGCTTATGACTGTACCTATCCAAGAAGTGACTTTTGACTTCATTGCTTGAGTTTCTTTTGCATGCATAGTATAAGAACTTGAAGTAAGTTTTCTTCATTTTTAATGTTTTGAATAGTTTTAGAGAGTAGGAGTTAAGTTTTGTTCACATTTGTTTTTTTGAGTGCTCATTGGTTACCCTGAGACTGTAACTAGGGTTTGAATAGAAGATAGACTATCTCTCTTGATCCCACCATGTAAAAAAATGGGGATCTTGGGTATGGAGATTTGTATTGCCATGGTGTGTTTAGTTTTTCATGTGAAAATCTTGCCACCGACCAAGATCAGGTTTTTGGAGACATATTAGACTAGGCATCCTCATGTGACTAGTCTAGGTTGAATAGTAGTATATTGCATGGACATGCTTAGGATGTATTGATCTAGTTGGAAGGATTTATTAGGAGGAATTTATGATGGTGATGGAGTGAAAACACATAATCATTGAGGTTTGTGTATGTGGAAGACATAAAATTTGTTTCCCCTATTAGGCCTAATAAGCCCACAACTATGGCTTGTGAGAAAAGTTCACTAGTAGAAACTTGGAAGTTTGAGCTTGTGGGGTTTTGAAGGTCTCTGAGAAGGATATTATAATACACTATGTGTTCCTATGGTTGTTTGGAATTATTTGGATTTAAGGGCCAAAAAACCCACAAAACAGGGCTACTAGAAAGAGCCCCAATTAGGCCTTAGTGTCGGCTATACAAGTTGGGCCCACTTTGATGAAGACAACATAAAGATGGGTTGGAACTAATTGGAAGGCTTATGTTATGAATTTAAGAAGCCATTGAAAGTATAGATTTATAAAGGTATTGGTAGATGCAGATATTGGTACTTTGAAGGGGTGGAAAGTGACCTATTTAGTGAAGTTTTAAAGAGTGTCATTGCTAGGTTAGGTGAACCTTTTGTGAGGGATACTTTGGGAGCCTACTACAGGGTTAATTGAACCATTTTGAACCCTTAAGGAATCCACCATTAGATTTTATTAATTTTTAAGTTCAAAGCTTTGATTGTTTGACACTTTTACCCAAAAGACCAAGTATACTTGCATCACATAACAACAACCATTAAAAGTTAAAAACTTCCGAGGGTCTAGTTTTCTTACTGGTAGCATTCTTCTAGGTGTGTTCTAATTTCTAATCTTATTTTTTTCCTCAACCTTTACATTTTTTTAACCATCATTTCCTTTCCTTTATTATTATGATTTGAGATTTTACTGATAAACCCTAGTTTCTCTTTGTCTTTCTGATCTTTTGGTATGTCTAGTAATTGATCCAAGATAGAACTTATTTCACATGCTTTAGTCTCTTCCATTAGTTTCTTCAATTCCATCTCTAATTTCTCATTTTTCTCTGAACTCTTCCTAATAATTTCCTTGAAATTTTCTTTTGTGACCTTCCATTCTTCCAATGTTGTTTCTAGTTCAAATATTGTGATCCAAGGATTCTTGGTTTTATACTTTGATCCAACTCCAATTGAATCTTCCTTCTAATCATTTTCCTTCGACTCTATCTTCATGTTTGATGCTAGATTCATATATGTACTATTGATTGAGTTCCTTATGCATTTCTTTAAACTTCTTAATTTGATCTCTTAGCTGAAAGTATTCAGTTCCTTCAGGTTTTCCTTCATCTCCTCATTTTTTGATTCAGTATCTTCAATGTCACTCAACATGATCTTCCAATCTTCCTCAGTGAAATACTCTCCTTCCATCTGTTCAAACTTCCAAGATCTCGCCAAGTAGTTAAGCTCTATCTGCAAGGGACCAAGATCTAATACCAATTGTTGAATAGGATGAATAACTGAGAGGGGGGTGGGTGAATCAGTTATTCCCATACAAGTTATAAAAATCTCTTTGTCAGTAAACTCACAAAAAATAGTACTAATAACTTTATATTTTTTGATTAAGCATATCAAACATCCACATAAAAGTAATCATTAAGAATACATAAACACAAACATAGAGAACACTAGGATTTATGTGGAAACCCAAATTAGGATAAACCATGGAGAAGCTAATTATTATAAAATATAAAATATTTATTAAGATCACATTGGTATGGTAATTTTTACAAAGGCTCACTACTAGTACTGCACACTGTAGGTACAATAAGGATCATTTCCAAAACACAAGGGCTTACTACTAGAAGATAAGAAAAGAGATAGAATTAACCACTAATATAAACATACTTCTCTAAACAAACATGAATCTCCTTCACATAAATTTGTAGTCACTTCACATACAACCAACATTAGCCACTTACTGTCACATCAAATATATCACTTTCACTAATTGTCCTCAATTTTGACATCACAAAATTGTGGCAACCCTACACAATTTTCTAATGAATTCGTAGGTGTATCCTCTACATTTTTTATGTTTTGGATAATACATTATAAGGAAAATTTTTCATCCCTAAAATATTCTTTATTTTTCATATTTCATGCATCCTTTTTGAGGTTTCCCATCAAGTTAATCACCTTATCACTTGTCAGGACAAGTTTTTCTTCTCTTACTACAAACACTTGATTTTTGGCACTCTTCAAGTCCTTTTCTTGGGTTTTCCCTTTCTCGATAGTATTTTTAATCTTATTTTTCCCTTAAGTCAACAACCCTTTGAATTCTGCTTGTTTCGAGCTATCTTAGGCATCGAATAGAGCTGTCTAGCTCAAGTTATGAAGGGAAAGGTGGGGTTTTTCAGGCTGACTGCATATTTTGTTAAAAATCCTCTAAAAGTGGGCTTTTTATTGTCAATTGCATGAAATAAAATTATTTTTAATATCTAAAATGAATTTTGACATCCATTTTTAAATTTCCACTCATTTTGAGTTGATTTGACCATAGTTTTTAATGATTTTATGAAAATTGGCTTTTTCTAGTCTATTTTCATGTTACTTTATTAAAAACTATAGTTATATATTAAATTTAACTAAATTTAGTCACTTAAGTGCATAAAAGTAGGGTTTTTATCATTCATTGCATATCATCCACATGAAAGTCATCTTTTAAAACCCACTTCCAATAAAATCTAAATCTTAAATGCATAAAGGTGGGCTTTTCATATGTAATTGCATATACTTGAGTTTAAAATAATGCATTTCAATGTTATGTTTTACAACTTAAGTGAAAAGTTGGCTTTTTCAAGCCTAATTACATGTGCAGTTGATATCTAAAAGTACTTATGCACAACTTAAGTGAAAATGTGGCTTTTTCAAGACCAATTGCATATGCAATTGATATTAAAAATCCCATTTTATAACTTACGTGGAAAAGTGGCTTTTTCCAAGCCAAATACATGTCTTTTGAAATATGTATTTGCACTCAAAAAGTGCATATTTAATCACTTAAGTTGTAGATTGTTGTTTTTATATGCAAATGCACATATAAAAGATGTTTTTAACACATTATTTCTATCAAGTTGCCAAGGATGCCAAATTTGGGAGCATATGCATGTCTTTTACCACATGTATTTGCATTCAAAAAGTGTGTATTTAATTACTTAAGTTATAAAGTGTTGTTTTTATATGCAAATGCATATATAAAACAACATTTTTAAAACCATTGAAGCTAAAATACATGTTATTGACTCCAAAAAGTGCATTTTTACTCATTTTTGTTCATGTTTTCATTAAAAAGCAAGAAGTGGCAAGAACAGGATTTTGAAGCCAAAAGTCACAAGATTCAAGGTAAAAAATCAATCATTTTTTCTCCCCATAGGGTCATTTTTGCAACAAATATTCCAAGGATCATTCTTGGCTACTCAAAAATGAAGATTTGAAAGGATTTTTGTTCACAAAAATAATGCATTTATGGCACATTTTTGGGTGTTTTAGCTAAAAAATGACCCATTTTTTTGCCATTTTTCTTTATCAAATCCAAACAATTTTCTTCCAAGGTGAGTTCTTGGGTATTGTCTATCATTCTTTTTAAGTTGCATTCGATGCTCTGGATGCCATTTTTAATTGCCGTTACATGTGCATTTGAAATAGTCAATTTTTGTTGCTATTCTCTTGCATTTTGTTTCTCTAACTTCCCACACTTGGCAAGAAATGGATCTTGTAATACCCCCAAAATGGGCTTTAGAACCATTGACCTCCTACATCGACAAATTGATTGAAATCAACATAAAAGTCCTAACCAAATGCACATCTACACATTGAATTATCAAAACCCTAATCGATCCTATCCTAATTTTGCATCAGGGAATATTCCTAAATATTCCTAAATTTATCCTAGTTATCTTTAATTAAATATTATTTGGCAATAAATGATATTATTTTATTTATCCTAAAGTTAATTAATTAAATATGTTGAATATTTGATTAATTGAATTTAATTCTGACACTTAATTATTTAATTAGATTTAATAACATTTATTCCTAATTAATATTATTTTTATTTGACAATAAATCAAAATTGTTAAAAATAATCAATTGAACATTTATTTAATTGATTAAATCAAATTGTCAAATTTAATGATATAGTTTTGGGATAAAGTTTGATTAAATAATTGATTAACTCATAAATTAGTTATTTTTATTCAAAAATCAGTTAAGTTGAGAATAAATACTTGGAATATTAAATAAATTCATAATTATCCATGCACATTTAGAAAATAAGTTAAACTCTAAATCAACAAATCAATTCAATTTGTTAACTTTTCGAACTCAACATGTGATTGTGAGTTAAAAAAGTGATCTGAACTCCTGATTTGAGTTAAAAAGCTATTTTTGCATGATTTTATGAGTTAAATCTTTCTGATTTTCTGATAACTCAATAATCAATTTGAGTTGACCAGGGAGAGATTTTTGGTTTTCCATGAGTTTTCATAGAACCTGGATTTCTATATAAATGAGGCTCAGTCCTTCACAAACGATAATCCCTCAACTGTGAATCTAGAGAAGCTTACTTGTGCGATCGGGCGATTTTGTGAGATTGTGCTAATTTCTTGAGATTCTTGTTATCATTTCGTTCATTTTTCATTTCCAATTCATATCATTGTTAGATTAGATTGCATTCATCTTCATTCAGTTTTTAGATCAATTTCCATACAATTTTCATGCATATTGCATAGAAAAAATAAA
Source organism: Chamaecyparis obtusa (assembly GCA_027943335.1). Classification (NCBI taxonomy): domain Eukaryota; kingdom Viridiplantae; phylum Streptophyta; class Pinopsida; order Cupressales; family Cupressaceae; genus Chamaecyparis; species Chamaecyparis obtusa. The sequence continues at coordinate 148,246 of BSBK01002894.1, forward strand.
AAACATAGATTAATTTGCATTCATATTCCATTTGTTTTTCATCATTAAAATCCTTCGTTTAGGTGTTGCATTGTCACTGGTCTCAGTCTAATTCTGAGAATATCAAACTCGCATCTACTAGAAGGCAATAAATCACCTGGTTAGAAATATTTGTCTTATTTGTAGATTTTTTGGATTTTGTTAACCTCTAATGTTTTACTAAAGTGTTGTGTCCACAACTAGGTACAATTTCACATGCACATTTCTGGCACCCACCGTGGGGCATGACAGCAAGTTTCCATTCTAATTTTATCAATTTTCTAACATTTTCATTTTAAGCTTCGATTTTTAATTTTTTTTTCCGTACAATCTAATATGACATTTTGCAGATTGTCGTATCAGAATACTCTATCTGTTATATGATAGATGACAATCTGCATTGTTGTACTAGTTGTATTGGTATTGTCATATGAGAGTTGAAGTGTCGTGCATGTAGGAACCCATTGTCATATTGTACCAGAATTGTTGTATGGGAACAACTATATTTTCGTACGAGTTTTGACTCCAGTATTGCATTGTCGTATCAAAAATTTTAGCAGTGTTTGATATTTTGATTTTAGATTTTGACAGACAACTAACCCTAACAATTGATGCTTGCTATTTTTTTGTCATTTTAACAGTCTAACACATTTGTGCAGGATGAGAGTTGAAGACTGAGCCTAAAAACACTTCTTTAGCCTCTTCTCGTCTTGACTTCTAAGCCCATCTTTTGCAGATAACCCCATTTTCAGAAAAAATGCTGGTCAAAGACGCTCATTCAACAAAATTTCTGACAAGTGGTTTTGCAGGTTGCCTAATATTATTTGAGAAAATATTGTGTTTTCTTAAATTTCATTTCATTTTCATAGGCACTTAGCTAAATATGTACGTGCATCTATTGCCATCAGAGAAAATACTGAGGGGATTATGCTCTTCTCCTTCTTAGGAGAATCAGAAACCCAGAGGATGTCTTCCTTGGTGCCACTTTGCATACTATCTCTGGATTAATCTACTTGGTGTGTCTTAGATAGGGAAAAGGACAAGGTTAGGGGATTATGCTTTTCTCTTTTAGAGAATAAAAAACCTAGATCTTGTGGTCCCCAACCTCACATTTGCATTAAACCTTTAGAGGGCCTATTTGAGAGGTAAAAAGCTCCGAGGAACAACCCAAGTGGGGACAAGTCTTACGCTGACTCTTCCACTCCACTATAAAATTTGACGCTTCCTTGAGGCTAAAGCCTTAGAAGACATAGCTATGTTTCTTCCTTGGACTCGTTCCATGAACACACTTTGATTTTGTGTAGAGTGGTGCTCCTTAAATATTGCTTGCGAGACTACATTGAGCAGAGTGTTCATAGGGTTAACAGCCTAAATCCTACTTGTGGGACTATGGGAGACAGTTGTGAATGGATGCCTTGATTAAAATCCTAAGCTAATTTTTCCACCAATCCACCTTGAAGGATTTTTAGTGCTTGTGCAAGGTGAACAGTAATCACCCCAAGAAACTCATCATATCAAGCCCTCTTCGACGCTTGAACTTGGCTAATATGGGCTTCAAAATTCATTGCATGTTGTTGGACCTACATATTCTGAGGAGTCCATGAGTGTGTTCCTAAGTCAATGAGAAAGTAATACATCTCTTCTCCTAGCTAGGGTAAGATATGTTAATATGATTTAGAATAATAGAGAGGGGGGGGGGGTGAATCAGTTGTTCTCAGGACCAGATGTATAAAAAAACCTTTAAAATTTTTCAACAAATTAGATCCAACAACCAATAGCTACTCGGTCATTGCTGATTGCATAACAGAAACATATAATAGTGCAGTCCATTATCCAATAGTATCTAACTTGTAAAACATAGAAATGTTCAAACCAAAACATTCACACAAGTATTAACACCAGGATTTATAGTGGAAACCCAATTAGGGAAAAACCACATTGTAACATGTTGCTATTATTTTCACTCTTCTGAAGCGAGCTCTGTGAAAAGCCAACCCTGTCAAAAGTTACAAATACACTATCAAGTGTGATCTGATTAAAGGATTTAAACCACTCTGTTAAAAGTGTGCCTTGTTATAGGACTTACATACATCCCATTAGAATGCAACCTTGTTCAAAGGATTTATACAAATGACCGTTAGGTCAACTTCTATTAAAAGGATTTTGACTGATACAATGGTTAGAAAGTAACAGTAGTATTGATTTGAAAAACATACAACTCACTTTGCAAATATTAGATCCAATTCCGTACACATATGCTAGCTTACTAACTGTGAACCTTTACCATCTCCATCACTGATATGCTTAGAAATCTCTTCAAGAAATCACAACACTTCTCCTTCAACCTTTTCTACTTATATAGTCAATAACATCATCAATACTTCCAACATCCTCTTCTCTTTTCAACCTCATGCTTAGGTTTCCTTAATACTTCCTCAATTAGGTCAATACATCTTTTGTCGCTTAATCTCCTTCATAGATCTTAGGGTTAGGCCAGATTCATTGAATCCTTCCAGCTTTATGTTCTTCATCTATCCTTCTAGAAATATCTCAAATCTCTTAATAGATTTACAATAAAGCATTTTACAGTGCATTAAATGCTTTCATAGAATAAATAAATAAACTCAACACATTTTACATAATCCAAGAATTCAACTATGTCGGTTGGAAATCTGAATTCTTCCTCAAATGTAAATTACTGACGCTCAGTCAATACTGTGTTCAACTCCTCGATCTTCATTAGAAAGCTCGGTCACCTCAAAAACTATTTCCTTGGCTAATATTGTCTTCCTTGACAATTAACTGATGTTCGGTCAACACTGAATTTACTCGGCATATACTAGCTCGGTCGACACTAACATCACTCGGCTTAAACTAGATTTCTTCACTTTTTCTCGGTTAAGCCTACCAGTTTAGTCTTCATTCTTAGATAAACAATACATTATCTTATCATTTTTCCACATAATCAAGTACTCATTGAAGTATCAAGATAACTCAACCTTTCCTTAGGTGCTATTGTTACCAACCTTGCCTATCCCCTTCACAACAATCAAATAGATATAGTACTTTCTTAGATAGCAATAGTCTTACCAGTTAAGGTTTGACATCAATGACAATACAACAATTGCTTCAATTGTAGTTTCCAATAATCTCCCTCTTTGGCATTGATGGAAACACCATACGAATAACACATGAATCACCAACCAATCCAAAACTTATCTTTCCATCAGAAATATTTATAATATCCTTAGCTTCATTCTGATACATAATCAATTAGCCATGATTGTATGACCATCCATTGAATCTCTCCCTCTTACTTGATCTTCCATGAAATCTCACCATGTGTATTCATTTTGATCATCTCCCTCTTTGACAAAAATGCCAAAGAAACAACTAAAACATACATCTTGCAAATGTAGATATCATTTTTTTCAGTTTAGTAACAGTATTTCTCCCTCTGTCATCTTTTCTTATGATTGATTCTTGGCTTTGTTGTACTTTTCACAACTCTAGGATGCTCCTAAAGTGTGACCTATCTCTGTATCAATTTGTCAGATACTCTTTGCAGCACATTTGATGAAGTTCTCCTAGCTTGACTAGGTAGCCTCAGTTAGGGGAAGAACCCCTAATCGACCTCTCAAATATTCATGAGCATCTTTAGGTAAAGCTTTAGTGAATATGTCTGCTAGTTGTTCCTTTGTATTCACATATTCCATTCGGACCTCTTTATCTTGTACCAGTTCCCTCAAGTAATGATACTTGATGGTGATGTGTTTGGTCTTTGTATGCATCATTGGATTCTTAGAGATGTTGATAGCACTTGTGTTGTCATAGTAGATGAAAACTAGTTCAGTGATCTCTTCTTTCATGCCTACCAACAATTGCTTTATCCATACCAAGTTTGAACAATTCACTATTGCAGCCACATACTCGGCTTCAGCAGTAGATTGGAAAATGCAATTTTGTTTCTTGCTTGTCCAGGAAACTAATCTCTATCCATGAAAGAAAGCTCCACCACTAGTACTCTTTCTATCATCCACATTTCCTACCCAATTAGCATCAGTATACACTCTCAGTTCAAACTTTTCATGCTTCTTGTAGTACAATCCATAGTCAGCAGTCCCTTTCAAATATCTCATTATCCTTTTGATAGCCATCATGTGAGTTTCCTTAGGATTGGCAAAGAATCTTGCCACAATCTCAATAGCTAAAGCAATATCTGATCCACTGTGTACATCATACTGTAGCTTTCCAATCATGGATCTATACAAAGTTTGGTTTACTTCTGCAGCATCATCATTTTTAGACAAATTTTGTCTAGTAGCCATGGGAGTACTTACTGGCTGTGAATCTTCCATACCAAAGGTTTTCAGTATCTCATGAACATATTTAGACTGGGTGATGAAAATTCCTTTCTCCATCTGATATACTTGTAAACCAACAAAAAATTTGATCTCCCCAAACATACTCATTTCAAATTCAGTTTGCATTTCCTTTGAAAATTTCTTACACAAGGCATCTTGTCCACCAAATATAATATCATCTACAAAAATATTAGCCAACAAGATTCCTTTACCTTCTTCATCTTTCATGTACAGATTGCTTGTGTCATTTGTCCTTGAGAATCCAATCTATATCAGGTAGTTGTGTAGTCTCACATACCATGCTCTAGGAGCTTGCTTTAGTCCATATAGTACTTTATTCAGTTTGCAAACCATATGTCTTTTGTTTGGATCAACAAATCCTTTTGGCTATTCAATGTACATTTATTCTTTTAATATATCATTTAAAAATGCAGACTTAACATCCATTTGGTATACCTTGAAATCTTTGTAGAAAGCATATGCAAGTGAGGTTCTTACTCCTTCCAATCTAGCTACAATGGCAAATGTCTCCCCATGATCTATTCCCTCTTATTGTGCATAGCCTTTGCATACCAGCCTAGCTTTGTTTCTTGTGATTTGACCATGCTCATTCAGCTTGTTTCAGAACACCCACTTTGTTCCAATGACATTTTTATTTTCTGGTCTTGGTACCAGAGTCCAGGTATCATTCTTCTCTATCTGGTCTATCTCCTCATTCATTTCTTGTATCCAATCTTCATTTTCTAATGCCTCCCTTGTTGCCTTAGGCTCAAATCCACATAGTAAACATGTAGGATCTCTTGTCTTGCTTCTAGTCAGAACTCTAGTATCTTTGTCTCCAATGATCTATTCAGGCTTGTGATGTCTCCTTACATATTGTGCCAAAATAGGTTTTTCTCTCCTTTCATCTTGCTCTTTAGGTTCACCAACCAGATTGTCAGATTCAGCTTCTGAATGCTCGACAACCTCTTCCTAATACTCGACAGCTTCCTCCTGTAGCTTGGCACGTTCTTCTTCTCTCTCGGCATTGTTTTCTTGATGCTCGACATTGCTTACTCCAGACTCTACATCAGGTGTAAGTTTGTCATTTGCCTCTCCTTCCTCTATATACACAAAAGATCTGTAATCTTCTGGTTCTCTTTTATTGTCAGCTTCATTTTTCTCTGCATACTCATCAACTTTGACATTCACACTTTCCACAATTTTGTTAGTGTTAGAGTTCAAACACTTATATGCTTTACTTTTTGTGGAATAGCCTAGGAATATGCCCTCATCACTTTTAGCATCAAATTTTCCATTCCTATTGTCCTTTAGTATGTAGCATTTTCTTCCAAAAATTCTAAAGTACTTTACATTAGGTGCATACCCATGCCATAGCTCATAAGGTGTTAGATTTGTACCTTTTTTGATCTGTACTTGGTTAAGAGTATAAATAGATGTACTTATAGCTTCTCTCTAGTACTTTTGTGAAACATTCTTTTCAATCATTAATGTCCTTGCACAATCCATGATAGATCTATTCCTTCTCTTTGCTATACCATTCTGTGGAGGAGTTCTTGGTGCAAACACCTATCTTTTGATCCCTCTATCATTGCAAAATAGATTGAATTCATTGGATATAAATTCTCCACCTTGGTCAGATCTCAGACACTTCAAGTTCCTACTTGTATCCTTTTCAACCTTAGCCAAATACCACTTAAAAGATTGAAAAGCATCATATTTTTATTTTAAGAACATTACAGTCATCATTATGGTATAATCATTGAAAAACATGATAAAATATCTAGCACCAAAATAGCTTTGTACACCCATAGGTCCACAAAGGTCAGTATGAACCAAATCTAAAGCGTTCTCAAAAGTAAAAGTCTTGCTCTTAAAACTAGACTTTGTCATCTTACCCAACTAACATTCTTTGCACATTACATTCTCAGGTTTCTTCAATCTAGGCAGACCTTTGACTTTCTTCTTCTTACTAATTTATACCAAATTATCAAAGTTAACATGACATAGCCACTTATGCCATAACCAAATATCATCAAGTTGTGAAATCATACATGTTTCTTCAGATAGGTTTAGATAGAACAAATTACCTCTTGTCTATTCTCCACTTCCAATCAATTCATCAGTGGCATCAAATATTTTGGCCTTCTTGTGATGAAATTCCACTCGGTAGCTAGTACTATTAAGCTGTGCAACACTCAACAGATTATAGTTAAGACCCTCAACCCAATAAGCATTCTCACAAGTGATCTTATCAGTTAGCTTAATCAATCCTTTACCTCTAACAGGACATGGTGCATCATTACCAAATTTCACACTTCTACCTTTATAATGATCTAAGGTATCAAACTTACTCTTGTCACTAGTCATGTGATATGAAAAACCACTGTCAATAATCCATTTATCATTTTTGTTCACATAAGATATCAATGCAGTTTTCTCATCCTCATCAAACTCATCTTTCATTACAACATAGACAACCTCAATTTCAAAATCATCACTATCAGTGTTAGTCTCTTCTTCGGCAATATAGCATGATTTCTTACCTTTTCCTTTGTAGTCCTTGTACCTTCAGTAACCTCTATCTTCTCTTTTGTCTTTATGCTTTTTGTCTCTTTCTTCATCCTTATCATCCCTGTCAGGACATCTAGCACCTATATGACCAACTTTATTACATGAAAAACATATAATAGGGAGTTTACCTTTATACTTTCCTTTTCCCCTTTTCAGTCTTCTAGCCATAAGAGCTTCTAGATCCTCAAGTTCTTCATTAGATGTGTCACTTTCACTTTCACTATCACTCTCACCGATGCATCTTTATTTTCCCTTCTTTGACTTATTCAAAACCATTTGTGACTTAAAAGCAGATTCAACATTAGAAATAGTGAAGTTATCATAGTTAGAAGTTCAAAAGCAGTAAGCTTACCAACCAAACTTTCCAAAGTAAGAGCATTGTTAGGGTTACATCTAGATTCCTGAATTATTGAAATTTTGATGGCATAAATAGGATGCAGAGTTCTCAATACTTTTCCAATTATAGTTTCATCGTCAATAGTTCCTTTTGCTCCTCTAATAGCATTTACAACTTTTATTCTACCATAATATTGTGCAATATTCTCACCTTCTTGCATTCTCATTTCATCAAATTTACCTCTTAGGCTCTCAGCTTTTACTCTTAGTACATTTATGTCACCACCATAGACGTTTGCAAGAGTGTCCCACATTTGATTTGCATTAGTGCAGTCTTTGATGTCTTCAAATTTTGGATAATTTAGGGTAGATGCAATCTCCAACATTTCTTGGTTGTGCTCTTGTTTAGCTCTCATCTCCTCGGCAATTAGAGGTGCAATAGGTGTAACATAATCATGCTCAACATAATACTTTGCAGAATCACCAATACCAGCTAGATACAGGTCCATCAAAATTTTCCATGCAGGGAAGTTCTCCTTATTTAGCTTTGGTACCTCCTTCTTATACATCCTGATCATTTGCTTCAAGTACCTTTAAACTTGTTCTCTGTAAGAACCAACAACTTTGATACCAATTGTTAACATGATTTAGAACAATAGAGAGGGTGGGGGGGTGAATCAATTGTTCTCAGGTCTATATGTATAAAACAAACTTTAAAATTTTTCAACAAATCAGATCCAACAACCAACAACTACTCGGTCATTACTGATTGCATAACAGAAACATATAATAGTGTAGTCCACTATCCAATAGTATCTAACTTGTAAATCATAGAAATGTTCAAACCAAAAAATTCACATGAGTATTAACACCAGGATTTATAGTGGAAACCCAATTAGGGAAAAACCACTTTGTAACATGTTACTATTATTTTCACTCTTCTGAAGTGAGCTCTGTGAAAAGCCAACCCTATCAAAGGTTACAAACACACTGTCAGGTGTGACCCGGTTAAAATATTTAAACCACTCTGTTAAAAGTGTGCCTTGTTATAGGACTTACATACATCCCATTAGAATGCAACCTTGTTCAAAGGATTTATACAAATGACTGTTAGGTCAACCTCTGTTAAAAGTATTTTGATTGATACAATGGTTAGAAAGTAATAGTAGTATTGATCTGAAAAACATACAACTCACTTTACAAATATCAGATCCAATTCCATACACATATGCTGGCTTACTGACTATGAACCTTTACCATTTCCATCACTGATCTGCTTAGAAATCTCTTCAAGAAATCACAACACTTCTCCTTCAACCTTTTCTGCTTATATAGTCAATAACATCAACAATACTTCTAGCATCCTCTTCTCTTTTCAACCTCATGCTTAGGTTTCCTTAATACTTCCTCAATTAGGTCAATACATCTTTTTCTGCTTAATCTCCTTCGTAGATCTTAGGATTAGGTTAGATTCATCGAATCCTTCCAACTTTATGTTCTTCATCTATCCTTCTAGAAATATCTCAAATCTCTTAATAGATTTACAATAAAATGTTTTACAGTGCATTAAATGCTTTTGTACAATCAATAAATAAAATCAACATGTTTTACATAATCCAAGAATTCAACTATGTCGGTTGGAAATATGAATTCTTCCTCAAATGTAAATTACTGACGCTCGGTCAATACAGTGTTCAACTCCTCTTCATTAGAAAGCTCAGTCACCTCAAAAACTATTTCCTTAGCTAATATTGTCTTCCTCGGTAATTAACTGATGTTTGGTCAACACTGAATTTACTTGGCATATACTAGCTCGGTCAACACTAACATCACTCGGATTAAACTAGATTTCTTCACTTTTGCTCGGTTAAGCCTACTAGTTTAGTCTTCATTCTTAGATAAACAATACATTATCTTATCATTTTTCCACATAATCAAGTACTAATTGAAGTATCAAGATAACTCAACCTTTCCTTAGGTGCTATTGTTACCAACCTTGCCTATCCCCTTCACAACAATCAAATAGATATAGTACTTTCTTAGATAGCAACAGTCTTACCAGTTAAGGTTTGACATCAATGACAATACAACAATTGCTTCAATTGTAGATTCCAACAAGATAGGTCTGATTGATTCATTGAGTCAGTTCCCTTTGTTTTCTATGATTGTGAGCCTACTGCTATGCTAAAGAACCTAAGACAATCAATTAAACAGATTTTCAAAAACTTGGACAGAGAAATTTGCAAGCAACTTGATACCGGAAACACCCAACAACTAAAAAACTTGCAAAATTTGAGGGAAAAATCCTTTTCTGGTATAAACTATCATCCTAGAATTTCAATCGTCATACGAGTCTTAATTGTCATATCAAAACCCCTAGAAACTCATATAGGAACTATTACTATGTTGTACGAGTCCTTTCAGAAACCCTAAGAAAAAAGATATTCTAGAGTCATTTGTCGTATGAGCCTCTGCAATTGTCGTGCCAGCCTTGATTCTGTGTCGTATGAGCCTGGATAAAGTCATACAAGATTTGACCCAAAAATTGTTAGAAGATCCCCATTTTGTTAGAAAATCAACCACTTGCAGTCATCATTCAAATTCTACTAGAAAATCCCCTATGTTAGGAACATAGCAGAGTCAACAGAGAATCCAACTCATTTTCCCAAAGTGGTACTTTTAGCTCAATTTTTCCTTCTAATTCCTTGATCTGAATCCTATCTCATCTTGTGTCAAAACCTTGTCAAAATAATCTTGAAATATATACTAAAAATGGCTAAGTGTTGTGAGCTCGTGTTTGTCATCTTTTGGGCATCTATCCATACACCTAGGGCACAGTATCTTGCACTTACATCCAATCAATATTTCAATCAATTTGATCTTGATAAGGTTGCATCATTTGATTTTTCCCGAATCAGATCATCAATCAGTTGTCTTATCTTTCTGTCTTGATTCACTTAAGGTTAATGGTGGAAACTAGGGCTTCCTCACATAGAAAACAAAGAGAAGAACCAAAAATCTCTCCATCATCTTCTATTCTGGCTCATACATTTCATCAGCCTTATGATAAAAATCTATATGAAGAAGACACCCTTGGCAATTTTTACTTTAAAAGTGGGTACATAACCCCTCCAATATCAATACCAGATCCAAATCAAAATCAAAGCACCACTATGTCTCAATGAGGAGCGAACCAAGGCTCCCAAGGTCACCAATCTAAACATGGTGGGGATCAAGAACCCACACCCTCAAAAATTTCCTAATATCAGAATGATGATGTCTTCAAGAAAATGATGAAACACTTCTTGTGTGAAGACAAATAGGCATATCTCCTTGAATTAGCCCAACAAGGGGCCAAAATTCCTCCAATCTTCAACATTGACAATATCATCACACATGAGGAAGAAACACCCATCACCGCTATGATGAAACAAATGCATGCAATGCAAGTTAAGCTAAACTAGTTGAAAAAGGAGAAAGAACCTAAGGAATTATCCATGGATGCTCTATGTCCTTTCCCTTTCGATCGTAGCTTGTATATGACACCATTCCCTAAAGGGGTAGAACTCGCAAAATATGACAAATATGATAGAAATTCTGATCCTCAAGATCATGTCACAGAGTTCTGCACTTTGTCCATGGAATTTATGCATGAACCTACATTCTTAATGTGTCTCTTCCCTTAATCTTTGGGAGGGACAACCATCAATTGGTTCTCTAAGATACCCCCTGCAATTAAGAATTTTGAGGAGTTAATCAAACTATTTTATCAACAATACTCTTACAATATCCAATGTTTGGTCACCATGATCGATATCTGTAGTCTAAAACAAAACTCCGGAGAACCCTTCTTGACCTTCCTCAAATGATGGAGGAAGAAGTTTTCACTCTATGCCTAACCAATTCCAGAGAATGAGAAACTAGAAATCTTTATCAATAATCTAATTTTGGAAATCAATTATCATCTACAAATGCAAAATCATACATCCTTTGATAAAATGGTAGAGAATGCCATCAGGATAAAAAATGTGCTTGTTCAAAAGGGAGACATATCACTTTATAAAGAAAACAAGTACGAATCAGGATTTAGTTCCAACAAAGATAAAGGAAAAATATGGAACAAGAAAATAAACATTTTTACAGACGGTGTTGTCGATCATATCAGTGCTCCATCTAAAGCACCAACATTCAATCTCACCATTGGAACCCAAGCCATAAAAGCTTCAGATATGAAAGCGACTGAACCAGCTAAGAAGTCAACTGACTATAAACCTTAGGTTACAAAACCAAAGTATGAGTTCAATCCTCTAGGTGAGTCCTTGGAATCTTCCATGAAAACTCTATTGGCAAATAATATCATCACATTGCCTGAAATCAAACCTTATGACCCCAAAGTCAAACCTAAGTGGTGGAAAGATACCAATTTCTGTGATTTCCATCAAAATAAGGGTCATAAAACCAATAAATGCATGCATTTGAAACATCTCATTCAAGAAAAAATTGACGCTAGAGAAATTGTAATTGATAACCATAAGTCCAACAATGATCATACAAAATTCACAAAACCTTTTCTGAAACATAATCAAGGAGATTCATCTTCTAAACCTAATATGGGTGCCAAAGTCAATTACACTTACTCTAGTAATAATGATGTCATCAACATGGTAGATCCATGCCTATTTGAACATTGTAATGTCATCACTATTGTCAGAAAGGATAGAGATAACCAAATAACTAATGCAGTTACTCAATCTTTGTGTGTGAAAATTGTACCTTAGAGGTTAGCAAAATTGAAATCTATAAGTAATTGAAACTAAGCTAACCAGGCAATTTACTACCTTCTAGTAGGTGTGAGTATGATGTTCTCAGATTGAAATCAAGATCAGTGACAATGCAACACCTAAATGAAGGATTTGAATGCAAAAAAATGAAAAACTGTATGAATGCAGATTAATCTATTTTTTTGGATTTTGTATGCAATTTGATGAAAAACCTGTATGAAACTAATCTAGATGAAAATGAAATGATATGCAGATTTAATCTAGGAATGATATGAATGAATGAATGCTATGATATGCTATGAAAAACTATGAATTCTTATGACCAACAATGAAAAATCTCACAAATTGCCTGTCGCAAGTGCTCGATCCTTCAGCTACAAATTTGTCAAAGTAATTGTGCAAATTCAAGAGTGTTCATTGTGAAGAGCTGAGCCTTGATTTTATAGAAATTCAGGGCTTGAGGATGCATTGAGAAAAGCTATAAATCACTCTTGATAAACTCAAGTTGATTTTTGAGTTAACAAGAAATTAGAAATAGATCAACTCACAAAATCATGCAACGATAACTTTTTAACTCAAATCAGAAGTTTAGATCATCTTTCAACTCAAAATAGATGTTGAGTTTCCAAAAGATAACAACTTGAATTGATTTTCTGATTTAAAGTTTAACTGCTCTTTGAATGTGCATAATAATTATGAATTAATTAAATAAATAAAGTGATTTATCTTCAACTTAACTGATTTTTGAAATAATTGATTTATGGGTTAATCAATTATCAAATCAAACTTTTATTCAAAAACTATATTATTAAATATTGACAATTGACATTAATTAATTAAATAAGAATTTAATTAATTAGTCATAAGATTTTTGATTTATTGTCAAAATTAAATAATACAATTTAGGAATAAATTGAATTAATTTTAATTAAACAATTAAGTAGCAGTATTAAATCTGATTAATTAAATATTCAAAATATTCAATTAATCAAACTTTAGGATAAATAGGATTTATCGCCAAATAATTATTAAATTAAAGATAATTAAATTAGGATAAATAGGAATATTCAAGGAATATTCCCCGATGTAGAATTAAGATAATCAATTAGGTTTTGATGATTTGATTGTGCAGATGTGCCTTAGGTTAGGACTTTGATGTCGATTTCATTCGATTTGTTGATGTAAGAGGTTAATGAACCTATAGCCCATTTTTGGGGTATTACATTTTGCCCCTCTTTGAATTACTGTGCGAAGCGCAGTGGTTCAAAGATTAGTCTATGTTTGATAAAGATGTATGAAACTGATTTGAAAGATGAACTGATTCTGAGACAGAAACCGATTGAAAGATTTGAGGATGTTAGGTCCTAATTGACCAAAGATGATGTTAACTATAGAAATGATGAACCGATGATTACGAAAAAGTATCAAAACACCTGATTCTGAACCTTATGATTACGAAGAAGTGAGTGACCTTATTCCAGACCTGATTGTCCAAAGGAATCAAAATTGTATCACATCCAAACCCTTCAGTTACGAAGAAACAAGGAAATAACACTAATGAACCGTGGTTACTAAGAGCTAATACAATTTACAAGATTAAGAGAATACCATATTGATATGGATCTTGATGAATCTGATATGCCCCAAGCAATATGCCCCTAGAGATGAGGTCTTTTGATGAATCAACAACTAGATGTGGTTGTTGTCTTGATTAATGAGGAAAGATTTGATTTACATATTTGATTGATGTGCAATACCATGCCCCCTTCGGGATGAAAATCAAAATTTGACAAGAAAAGTCAATGTTAAATGGTTTAGAAGTATGTTAATTGATTTGAGAAGTGGTTATACACGTCCAAAAATGTGTTCTACATCATTTTAGAGGTTCTGGAGACCAAGTTTGACTAGGTTTGACCATGAGTTGACCATGGGTGACCAAGTTGAAATTTTGATAGTTTGATGTAAGATAATTAGTTAAGTTGAATTCTAGATTTTTGTGATGATTAAAGGTCGATTATGCAAGCAGTTGGCCATCCTTGGTTTGAAAATTTGAAATCGCTATTTTGACAATATAAATGATTTCAGATTTCAATTTTGATCCCAAAAATGGCTTTAGAAAATTGAAATTAGCTAGGGGTACCTTCTTGGTGATCTGTTAAGAAGACCTTTGTGTGATTCTCAGTCTTTATGATATGTTTAGCATAGATTTTAGAGAATCATTAAGCATCAAGATGATTTGGGCAATCGTGAGATAAATGCAATCATGCAAAGTGCAAAATGAAATGCAAACCTCAGACCTAGGACCTAGTCACTGATCACGTGTTGGTCATTTTCATCATTGTATTTTTAGTAGGTAACCGGATAAATCAATACAATGCCCACTAGTTAGGAAACTATAGACATAAGAATATTGATTTGTATACGCAAGAATCAATACAATGCCCACTAGTTAGGAAACCATGGACATATGAATATTGATTTTGTTTTCAGAATGTCGAATTAGATATAAGCACCAAGGCAAAAATGCCAGGATGACCTAAATATTATGTCCATTTTGATATAGCAATTTGTATAAGCATCAAAACGTAAACATCATGATGACCTGAATATGCCTTGCGGTACAAACACATCAAGCAGTCAAAAGATTATTCTAAATCCAGTGTGAATTACCCGTAGTGACCCTTTATCGTTCACATCCTTAGGTAAGATCATATTTCATAGTAGGAGAAATAAATCACTCAAAAAGACAATAGTTAGATCAAACTTCCTTGAATTTTTTGGGTATCAATGGTCGAGGTACTCATGACCATCCAATACGAGATGAAGGCTCTTACAGATGGACACCATTTCAATCCAGAATTTCCAAAGTTAGATTTTCACATACAAGAAGAAAACAAAGAAAAGATTATGCCCCCAATCATCACCCTCAAAATCTTGTAAAGGACATCATTGAAGAGCTTGAAAGGACACAATATGCAAAAATCTCAATATGAATTAGTAAGCATACAAGGAGATAAAAGCATGTGAAGAATAGAATGTTTTCAGTTTGTTTTGATGTTTGATTACATTGTTGTAGATGCAAAATAATTTCTAGAGAGGAGACTGACTGACTGACTTGGAAGTGGCTTCAAAGGACCTTGACTAGATATGACACATCTGAGGATTGAGGATTGTAGGTATTCTAAGATTGATCCTAGGTCTGAAAATTTGAAATCGCTATTTTGACAATATAAATGATCTCAAATTTTGATTTTGATCTTGAAAATGGGTTCAGAACATCAAAATTAGCTAGGGGTACCTGCTTGGTGCTATGTTAAGAAGACCTTCGTGTGATACTCAGTCTTTACGATATGTTTAGCATAGATTTTAGAGAATCATTAAGCATCAAGATAATTTGGGAAATCATGAGATAAATGCAATCATGCAAAGTGCAAAATGAAATGCAAACCTAAGACCTAGGACCTAGTCACTGATCATGTGTCGGTCATTTTCATCATTGAGTTTTTAGTAGGTAACCGGATAAATCAATACAATGCCCACTAGTTAGGAAACTATAGACATATGAATATTGATTTGTATATGCAAGAATCAATACGATGCCCACTAGTTAGGCAGCCATGGACATATGAATATTGATTTTGTTTTCAGAATGTTAGATTAGATATAAGCACCAAGGCACAAACACTAGGATGACTTGAATATCATGTCCATTTTGATATAGCAATTTGTACAAGCATCAAAACATAAACGTCATGATGACTTGAATAAGCCTTGTGGTACAAACACATCAAGTAGTCAAGAGATTATTCTAAATCCAGTGTGAATTACCCGTACTGACCCTTTACCATTCACATCCTTAGGTAAGATCATGTTTCACAGTAGGAGAAAGAACTCACTCAAAAAGAAAATAGTTAGATCAAACTTCCTTGAATTTTCCAGGTATCAATGGTTGAGGTACTCATGGCCATCCAATACAAGATGAAGGCTCTTACAGACGGACACCATTTCGATCCAAAATTTCCAAAGTTATTAGATTTTCACATACAAGCAGAAAAAAAAGAAAATAGTATGCCATCACCCTCTAAATCCTATAAAGGACATCATCGAAGAGCTTGAAAGGACACAATATGAAAAAATCTCAATGCGAATCAGTAAGCATACAAGGAGATAAAAGCATGTAAAGCATATAATGTTTTCAGTTTGTTTTGATGTTTGATTGTGTTGTTGTAGATGCAAAATCCTTTCTGGAGAGGAGAAAAACTGACTAACTTGGATGTAGCTTCAAAGGACCCTAACTGGATATGACATGTCTACGATACTAAGGGCTATAGGATATGAATTTGATTGCCCCCAAGTTTGAACATTGATAGGAGATAGACACTTTTGATAATTGGTGTACAGACTGACTTTATTGAAACCAGGATATATACAGACTAAAGCAGATTGAAAGCTGGGAAAGACCAAGATTGTGCTGATAGATGGAGTGTTTTGAACAAGTGGCACCCATTTGCTAGGTTTTCACCATCTTGGCAGAGATTCTATTTTTGCTACCAAGGTGCCTATTTCCAGGTTTTCACCAAGGAACTTTTTCTTTTTCTCATTTTTTTGTATTTTTCAAATTTTTCAATTTTTTTTGTACTTTTGATATTTTTTTATTTTATTGTGATACATCAAGGAGCCTATTGCTAGGTTTTCACTAGGATGATCATTTTTTTAGGAATTTTTCTGATTTTTTAGGATATTTTTGAATATTGAATGCCTTAGGCATATAATTTCTTCAGATGGAGAATGTTGATTGGTTCTCAGAGTTTTTCTCCTTTAGTCATTGAGAGTTGATAGGCTCGAGAGCCAAAAGTAGTAGTGATAACAAAGGGACCCAGCTAGTTGGGTTCAAACTTCCCCTTGCGCTCTCTATGTGATTGATTTTTAGGATTCTCTCTCAAGACTAGATCGTCAACCTGAAATTATCTATGTCTGACTTTCTTGTTGTAACCTCTAGACATTCTCTTTTGATATACTCTGAGATGATCATACACTACTTGTCTATGCTCATCTAGTAGTTCAAGTTCTTGCAACCTAGACACTTTGTAGTCATCATTAGTTACTAGACCATGCATTCTAATTCTTAGTGATGGGATTTCATCCTCAATAGGTAGTACCACTTCAGACCCATAAACTAAAGTGAACGGTGTAGCCCCAGTGGGTGTTTTGATACTTGTTCTATAGGCCCAGAGAGATGGATTGATCATGAGATGCTAGTCTCTTCCTATTTTATTAACTGTACAATGCAGGATTTTTAATAAATTCTTGTTTTAAGCCTCTGCTTGTCTATTCCCTTGAGGATAGTAGATTGATGACCAATGTTGTGTAGTCTTGAATTTTGAACACAAGGAATCTAAGTCCTTATTCTTGAATTGGCCACCATTATTTGTGACTATTGAATGTGGAATTCCATACTAACATATGTAGTTCATAATGAACATTGAAATTTGTTTTCCGGTTTCTTGAGTCAAAGGGACTGCTTCTACCCATTTTGTGAAATAGTCTCTAGCTATAATGATATGGGTATGCCCATTATAAGAATGAGGATGTATGGCTCCTATAAGATCAAATTCCCATTGGTGAAAAGGCCATTGTGTAGTAAAGGGAATTAGATCTCTCCCTAGTGCATGAATTAAGTTACCATGTACTTGACACTTTTGACAATTCTTTGCAAACTTGATAGCCTCTTTTTCCATTTTAGGCCAATAGTACCCATCCCTAATAAGTTTTTGCGCTAGTGTTAAACCATTGAAATGTGATCCAAAAATACCATCGTGGAATTCCTCTAATGCATGTTGAGACTCTTCCCATTCTAAACATCCAAGGAGTGTACCATCTAGACCTCATTTGTACAGATCATTACCAATGATGACATACCGGGATGCATTTCGGATAAGGTATCATTTCTTATGGGAATTGAAGGTATCGGGAATGATTTGGTCTTGGAGATAGGAGAAAAGGTTTTTGTATCAAGATGAATCATGACCAACAATAGTGCAGATCATGCAGGTATTAGGGGAATCATATGCAGGATAAGATAGCGCTTCCACCAGGAACTCGTAGCGTAGCTCATGTTCGGGCTGCTGTAATAAAGTAGATATCATTGCCATAGCATCAACAACTTTATTCTTTGTTCTAGGAATTTTTTCAAAGGTGATAGATATGAAATATTTCTTTAGATCATCTACCATTCTCTTGTATGGGATCAGCTTTCCATCTTTTGTTTGATACACATCATTGACTTGGTGTATTACAAGTTGTGAGTCTCCATGAATGTGTAGTTTTTCCACTCTCCACTCAATTGCTATTTTCATGTCGTTAAGAAGAGCATCATATTCAAAAATATTGTTTGTGCAAGGAAACTTGATTCTAAATGCTTTAGGGATTGAGTATCCTTGAGGTGTGATGAACAATATGCTTGCTCTAGATCCATTCTATGTATAGGAGCCATCAAAGAATAGATTTCATGCTCTAGAAGAAAGATTCATGATGGAGGAATCTGGTAATTCCATTTGCATTGGTGTATCATCAAACAAAGGTGTGTCAGCCAGTTGATCTGCAATTACTTGGCCCTTAGTAGCTTTTGTTAGAAATAGGGAATACTAAGAGGGGGGGTGAATAAGTATTCTACAAACTTTTACTTTTTCCCAATTATGGATATAATAGATTATCTTAAAGCATGCATAACACAGTAAAATAAATAACATGCATAGCAATAAAACAAATGAACTCATAACACATTATTTGTTCTCGAGGAAACCTTGGCCAAGGGAAAACCCTGGTGGGGATGGTACCCACAAAGATCCACTAATCAAAAGTATCTTGTTCAGGATGTTGACCCTGTTAGGAGCCTATTACATGCACATAGTTTCTCAGTCCTGATTAAGGGACTATAGGCCTTGTTAGAAGCCTCAACCCTGCTAAGAGTTGGTAGTACAAACTATGATTACCAGATGAGCCCACTGCCCAAACAAGTAATGTACAATGATTATTGATTATAAAATAAGTCAAGGTACATAACCTTATACTTCTTGCAACTTTGCATCAATGTCTCTTCTCTTGCTTTTTCACTATCGCTATTGCTCTATTACAACTTCTTCATGTGTCATTACAATTACATCATTACATCTCTTTATACAAGTTATTAAGGCTAATAACTCTTACAGTCAGCTTGACATAAGCATTATACAAAATGTATCTTTACTCAAGGGTTAACATCTAGGATGTCATCCCTTTATATTGTTAAGACATTATTTTGGTAAACAAAATAATCCCTTAACTCTTTACCAATTATGTCATGTCGGCTTAACACTGTCTTCAGTAGAAATGTCATAACTTCTTTTGTACATGCCATAATGAATTGCACTCTTAGGTGAGTCTTCTATAGTCTCCATAGTATCTATGTTCAAGTGCAAAAGAACTGAACTTACTCCAATAAACATCGCTAATCAAAATTGTCTTCGGGTACATTGGCAAAAACACTATCTCATACTTAGACAATTTTGCATTGCGCTTTGTCATACTTGCTCTCTGTCATGTGCGATCTTCATGTAGATCATATCTTTCCATAATGACAACATCTAAGTATCTAACTCAACCAAATTTCCAACAACTTTTCTTTCAACATATTCAATGTCAAATTTACTTAATAGCATCACCCATTTAGCTAATCTACCCGTGAGGGAGCTTTGCTTAGCAAGTACTTTAGTGGATCAATCTTAGCTACCAAGTGTATGGTATGAGCTAACATGTAATTTCTTAGTTTATGTGATGCAAAGATCATAGCTAGACAAGCTTTCTCAATCATTGAATAGTTCTTCTCATATGCTACCAATGTTCTACCGATATAGTATATAGCCCTTTCCTTCTTGTTCTCATTATGCTGTGCTAGAAGTGCCCCCAATGATGTATCTGTGGTAGAGACATATAAGATCAATGGCTTCCCTTGAATAGGAGGCATAAAAATAGGAGGATTTGATAGATATTTATTGATATGATTAAAGTTATTTTCACATTCCTCATTCCATGAAAAAGTCACACCTTTTTGTAATGTTTTTGTGAAAGGCTGTGATATGTCTACTAGTTGAGATATGAAGCTTCTGATAGATTGTAATCTCCCTTGTAATGTTGTCATTTGAATGATATTCTTGGGAGGTTTCATCTCCATGATAGCTTTAACCTTAGCTAGATCTACTTCAATTCTTTTCTTTGAAATAATGTAGCCTAAGAGCTTTCCAGAAGTGACACCAAAAGCACACTTCTTAGGGTTTAGTATGAGACTAAACTTCTCCATTCGATCTAGTATTTTGTTCAAATCATTCAAATGTTTTGACCTTATCATATATTTTGCCAAAGTATCATCAACATAATCCTCCATAGTTCGATGCATCATGTCATGAAAGATAGATGTCATAGCTCTTTGATATGTAGCACCAACATTCTTAAGCTCAAATGGCATGACATTCCAAAAGAAGGTTCCCCACACACATGTGAAATTAGTTTTCTCTTGATCCTCTAGAGAAATTTTGATTTGATTATATCCAGAAAAACCATCCATTAAAGAATACATCTCAAAGCTCGCAATCATGTCCACTATCATATTAATGTTAGGTAGTTGAAAATCATCCTTAGGGCATGCTTTGTTTACATCTCTAAAATCTGTGCATACTCTTATAGACTTGTCTGGTTTTGATACAGGTACAATATTTGAGATCCATTTAGCATAATCAATAACATGGATGAATCTGAATTTTAGTAGTTTCTCTAATTCAGCTTTGACCAAGAGTGCAACATGTGGATGCATCTTTCTCAATTTTTTCTTAATAGGTTTGACACCTGGAGCTATAGATAAATGGTGCATTATAAGATCAGGATCCAACCCTGGCATATCTAAATATTTCCATGCAAATTTGATCTTCTTTTCTATTAGGAATGTGGTAAATTTTTTCTTTTCTTCTTCTAATAAGGATTGTGCCACATGGATCAATTGTGGTTCTTCTGCTATTCCCAAGTTGATAGATTGAGTGGGCTCAATTAGTACTGGAGATCTATCCTATAAATGACTCAGAAGGACATCAAATATCTCATCCTTAGGTGCCTCAGAGAGGTTTTCACCTTTGGATACATCATTTATTTTTACTTTTGTAAGTTCTGAGACTGCCACAAAGTGGTTTTCACCCTCAGAACTCCTTTTCTTTTTATTTTTACTCTTATTCTTTTGACTAAGATACTTGATGTCCAACTCCATCATGCTAATGCTTAGTTCACTGATGGAAGTCATCATAGGCTCAACTGCATTGAGGTAGCAACCAAGGGCATAGTCATTTGGAAAAGTATAGATACCTTGGCTCAGATTTGTGGAGATTTGGTCAAGAAGTTTGGGATGTTGGATAGTCAAAGTGGGGAAAGATTGGGAAATTGTGTTTATGGATATGGATCTGTCATCATTGGTCCTAACCCCACTCTCAAGTTCGAAGGTGATATTACAACTCAAAATGTTCAATTTTTGAATAGGCTCAATGTCATTGTGGGAGTCCACTTCAGTCATTGGTGGATCAGACTCATTAAGTTCATCATTTCGTTCTAGAATTACGTCAGGTTTAGGTGTGTATTGGTGAATAGAATCAACATGTTTTTAAGTGATAAGTTCATCTTCTTTAGGAATAACTCCCCACTCATAGTCATTTGATTCATCCTCTGATTTTTCATCAAGACCTTTGAGAAATCTAAGAACATGTGTAAAGTCAGGATGAATACCCCAAGAAGGGTTACCCTCAAATTTAGATTTGAATTCATACTCAAGAGAATCTATCTCAGAATAGCTACCACCTTCCTCCTAGTCTATTTGGTTTCCTTTGAGATCAACTGGTTCTTGTGGTGCAATTGTCTTTTATTCCATAGTAGGTTCTTGTATTTCTACTATATTGATATTCTCTTTAGGTTTCTCTCCATCTTTAAGGAGGTCTAGTATTTATTTGGGAAAACACTCATAAGGAATGAGCTCATCAGTAGTGTCCAAATCATCATTGTCAGATTGTTGTGTTTCTTCCTTTGGTTGAATTGCTGCTGATGGTTCAATCTGTTCTAAGACATGTGGAGAGTTTTTGCTAAGATAGAAAGGCTTCTTCTAATATCCTAGACCTATTGTATTCTTGTTTTTTCATCCATGATGATCAAGAGGTGATAGAAGACCCTTACCTTGTAGTCCTAGAGGTCCTTTTCCAGTATATCCCATTTTTGTGATCAATTTGTCTCCTGGTCCATATGAATTATGAGGAATTTTTCTTGAAGTGGAGTCACATTTTTGGATTGATTGGGATCGAGACTCATCCTTGTATAACTATGAAAGTACAACTTCCTCTTCCTCAAACTCTTGTTTAGATACTTGTTCTATGACAAAGCTTCCATTGAATATAACCTGAGATTCTTTAGCTATGGGTTTCACTTTTTCAAAAGGTTGTCTAGAAGATTTAGGGGACAAAGGAAGAGATGTGAGAGATACAACAGGTTCTTCTATTTTGGAAGTTGATGCAATGTCTAGCTGTTTAGTCGAAGATTCTCTATTATTAGGAACAAGTTTATCAATACTTTCTTTCAATGCATTGCAAGAGGTAGATAGATTAGCCGAAATTGTCACCTCTACTCCTTCATAAGGAAATTTCACACATTGATGGTATGTGGAAGGAATAGCTCTCATTTCATGTATCCAGGGTCTCCCTAGAAGGATGTTGTAAACCAAAGGTAGATCAAGAACTTGACATGTGATATCTCTGATAACTGGACCTATTCTGATAGGTAAGATAATTGTTCCTTTGGAAGATCTTTCTTGTTCATCATATGACTTGATAGTTATCTTCTTCTTAGGATCAATGGCAACTTTAGATAATCCCAATTGTGTGATCAAGCTGTAAGAAAAAATGTTGAGACCAGCACCTCCATCTATCAACACACATTTGACATGATGGTTTTGGATCAAGACTTCAATGTGCAAGGGCTGGTTATGCGGATGACTCAAGGAGTTATCATCTTCCTCTGAAAAGGAGATATACTGGGGAGACATCAGATGACCAACCATAGTCTGGAATCTATCTAAATCAAGGTTGTTAGGAACATTGGATCCGAGAAGTGCTTTGTCTATAATCACTCTATGAGTTGGAGATATCTGAAGCAACTCAAACATGGAGATTTTGGCATTGGTATGCTAGAGTTGTTGGACAATATTGTATGATGTTGGCCTCGTGTCTTTAGGATTTGATGATTTAGAGGCAGTCTTATGTTTAGAAGAAGATGAAAGATTGAAAGGCATCTTAGGGACATTTGATGAATCTAAATTTTGTCCTTGTAGATGCGCCTGAGCTTGTGATCTAGTAATTGCATTTGCTGATTGATTATCTCTATCTTTTCTTACAATTGTGATGACATTGCAATGCTCAAATAGGCATGGTTCAACCATATTTATGACAACATTGTTTCCAGAGTAAGCATAATTAACTTTAGCACCCACATTAGGCTGAGAAGATGAATCTCCTTGACCATGTTTCAGAAATGGCTCCATGAATGTTGTATGATCATTATTGCTTTTATGATTGTCAATTATGATTTCTCCATTATCAATTTTGTCTTGTATGATGTGTTTCAAGTGTATGCAGTTATTAGTTTTATGACCCTTATTGTGATGGAATTCATAGAAATCATTCTCTCTCCACCATTTTGGTTTAGGTTCAGGATCAAATACTTTTATCTCAGGAAAGGTAATGGTATTATTGGCCAATAGAGTTTTCATGGCTGATTCCAAGGATTCTCTAAGAGGAGTAAACTTGCATTTAGGATCTGTAGCCCAAGGTTTGTAGTAAGATGACTTCTTGTTTGATTCTATTTATTTTTCCTCTAAGGCTTTGATAGCTTGGGTGCCAACAGTGAGATTGAAAGTGGGTGCCTTAGAAGGGGCATGGATATTATCAATAACGCCATCTATGATGATGCCTTTATTCTTTTTGTAGTTTTTGCCTTTGTCTTTAGAATTAGATCCAGATTCATACTTGTCTTTTTGAAGTGATATGTCTCCTTTTTGTACAAGTACTTTCTCAATTTTGATTGCATTTTCTACCATTTTATCAAAGAATGTATGATTTTTCATTTGTAAATGGTAGTTGATCTCTGGAACAAGGTTGTTGATGAAAATTTCTAGCTTCTCAGTTTCTAGAATAGGTCTAGCATATAGAAAAAACTTCTTCCTCCATTGTTTGAGAAAATTCAGGAATGGTTCTCCTGAGTTTTGTTTCAGATTGCAGATGTCAATCATAGTGACTGGATGCTAGATGTTGTAGGAGTATTGTTGATAGAACAGTTTGATTAACTCCTCAAAATTTTTGATAGTTGGAGGCCTTTTTGAGAACCAATGAATAGCTGAACCTCCCAGAGATCGAGGGAAAAGATGCATTAGGTAGGTTGGTTCATGCATGAACTCCATAGATTGAGTGCAAAATTATCTGACATGATCTTGAGGGTCAGATTTTGTATCATATTTGTAATATTTAGGCATCTCCACTCTTTTTGGGAATGGTGGCATGTACAAGTCTATATCAAATGGAAAAGGACATAGAGGTTCCATGGAGAAATCCTTAGCTTCCTTTTCTTTTTTAATTTTGTTGAGTTTGAATTGCATGGCATGCATCTATTTCATCATAGTGGTGATTGGAGTTTCTTCCTCATGCGTAATGATATCTTCAAAATTAAAGTTGGGAGGAAGTTTAGCCCCTTGATGAGCCGACTCTAGGAAGTATGTTTCTCTGTCTTCTTCCAAGAAATGCCTCATCATTTTCTTGAAGTCATCATCATTTTCTTGAAGTCATCATCATTTTGATATCAAACAATTTTAGAAGGTGTGGGTTCTTGATTTGCACCATGTTGGGATTGATGTCTTTGGGACCCTTGGCCTGCACCTCCTCCTTGAGACATAGTGTTATTGAGAGAACTACCAGGGATTTATCGATGAGAAATTGCTTGATGACCTGTGTGGGTTGATGCAGGAGGGGTGACATAACCACCTATCAAGTAAAGATTTCCAAGAGAATCTTCTACAAATTTAGTTGTGTCGAAAGGTTGATGAAATGTATCAACAATCACAGAAGATGCAGCTGAAGAGAATCTGGGTTTTTCTCATTTTTGCTGTGATGAAGCTCTAGTTTCCACCATTAACCTTGGGTGAAACAAAAGAGAAAGATGAAGACAACTGAAGAATGATTTGATTCAAGAAGATCGAATGATGCAACCTTGTCAAGATTGGATTGGTTGAAGATTAGATTGGACATAAATGAAGGATATTGTGCCCTAGTAGTATGGGTAGATGCCCAAAAGATGGTAGACACGAGCTCGCAACATTTAGCTATTTTTGTTTGAAGATTGAGTTGAAGGTAATATTGACAAGGTTTTGACACAAGATGGAAAAGACTCAAATCGATATATCAAAAGGCTAGATTAGATTCAAGAGACCACTTTTAGGCAAATAGATTGGATTCTTTCTAGTTTCTGCTCTGTTCCCGACACAGTGAATATTTTGACAGAATCTGGAAGTAGGCTGTAAAAATTAGATTTCTGGCAATTTGGCAAGTTTCTGGAAATTTTTTCAAAATTCTCATATGACTTTCTACAGGCTCATACGACAGTGGGTAAGCTTTGGCACAAAAATTAATAAGACTTGTACGACAATTGCAAAGCTCGCACGATAATTGATAGTAGTTTTTGACTTTTTGCTTGTGATTTTTGGCAAAACTCGTACGAAAATATACAAGCTCTCATATGACAATCTGGGGGTTCTCATACCACAAAGGGTCAAAAATCATATGACTCTTTGATCCTATGGGATGACTTTTGACTCCAGAAAGGAATTTTGCATCAGATTTTGCAATTTTTCAATTTTCAAAATTAGTGTGTTTGCAAGTTTTTTTGTCCAGATTTGAAGTTCATTTTAGGATTGTTCATTTTTAATAACCAAGTAGATAAACAAGCACATAGAATAGAAGGTAAGTGATTTTGATTACGTTTGAAAATAATGAATAGGGGACAAAGCAACCCTGTGCATGAACAATCAAGTGACTTAATGTGCTAATCCCTAGGAATGCTAGTTGTGTATGTTCCAAAAAGTTTTTCAATAATGCACAGAGTCCTAGAAAATGAAAAATTTGGCCTCACTAGGGTTTGTAGTAATGTTCTAACTTTGCAACTTTTGTGATTTCAAGAGGGCGAACTCCAATCCAGACGCACCAGGGTTTTGACATAGTCCAAGAAATTAATCAATCAAGAGCTGCTAGGGAGATTTGACAACCCAACAAGAGACCACACCTGTGAAGATTTCCTCCACAAGGACATTTATATAGCGGCTGTTGCTACCACGATGAAAATGGCTATTACCACTTGAGGTTCCATCCACGTGGTTGACTCAATAAAGGGAATGTACACTATGGTTAACCCTCTCTAAAGGTGACTCACAAAAGATACCACATGGGGACTTGGTCCAGATCCAAGGATTTGAATTTCTGATACTACCCAAAAAGGGAGTAGAGCATAGTCCTCTAGCCTTATCACTTTTACCCAAACATAGCAGATAGATTAATCCGACACACTAAGATTGAAATTATCTCACCAAGATTTGTGATGTCAATAACTATGCTCTATCAATCTCTCCGGAGAGAAAACATATTGATCAAAAGCTGAGGACCAAACCTAGTAGAATGAAAGATAATCTCAGTATCCTCCCTACCTACAAGGGGATCCTTCATCAAGAAGAGGTTCACATGCGTGAACAAGTGAATTAATCCCACTCTCTCAAGATCATCCACAAATAGTGTTCATAGGGCCTATTTACTATGTGTAACATATATGCAAAAGGCAAATCTATGTTCATTTCCAAAACTGAAGTGTGAATTATGAAAGCTGTAAAAGGCACTCAAGCTTGACCCAAGAGAGTTCATTTTAAATCCAAATCAAAATATTATTAGTGTTAGAGTAATCATACTTTATGCTTATTAATTAAATCACTTTGGTTTAATTAATTAAGTCATTTATTACTCTATTTACTTAAGCTATCTTTTAGGTGCATTATAATTAATATATTTATTAATTATAATGTGCAACCTAGCTTTATTTTTTGCTTTATACCTTTAGGGTTTTGGTATCCTTTTATAAGGATTCCCTCTTTGTATTTCTTCAATTCACTTATTGGATCATAATAGAGATTGCTCTTTGCATGTCCATAAGATGTCTCTGGCTTTTTGGCCTCCATGATTTTTCTTGCTTCTGTGCTTTGCTTCTTCCATGTGACAGGGTTATGCATGCAGGTGTTCTTGGGAGATTAGTATTTCACCTAATCTAACATGGTATCAGAGCCATCTTGCTGCTCGCTGTTCGTATTTTGTTGAAGTGTTTCAGAAGCAGGAGGTTTTCAAGGGTTTCAGAAGTTTTTTTTATGGATCTGGGGGGGAGCCGAAATTTGGCTCACCTTGGGCAAAAACGGACACCACCATTGTGTCCGGAAGGCCCAAGAACCCCTAAATCCATATAAAATTTGTCCATTTTGGACATCTTTGCCATCTGAGGCAAAATTTTTTTTTGCATACCAGGGCCGTACGGCTCTGGCACGCACTCCGAGGTGGGTACAGTCGGCGATTTTAAAAAATATATATATATATTTTGGCCACCGAGCGGCCACCCAGGCACTGCCCGGCAGCCACCCAGGCGCCACCCACCCCCGGCCACCGGCCACCGCCAGCCCCTGATAGCGGCCACCGCCCAGTCCGCCGCCCTCAGCGGCGCTGACAGCGCCGCCCAGTCTGCGGCCCGCCGCCCGCCGAGATTGCCGCCCTCTGGCCATTCCGCTGGCCCCCACCACCCAGCTCCGCCAGCCCGTGGTCACATGGGCGATCGGACCCAAGCCCCTGGTGCCTTTTGAGCCGTGACGGCCATTTGGCCGTCAACTTTAGGCTCGCTAATTGATGATGTTGGCAATTTTTTTTGCATGGCTTGTTTTCTAAGCCCGCCTGTGCAAGCTCGGCCTCCAGGGCCATAACTTCTTCATCTGGAGGCGTATTTGGGAGTTTTTTATATCATCGGAAAGCTCTTTCCGAGACGAACGCAATTATGGAGGTTTCTTTTCAAGTTTTTTGCCTCGTTTTTCGTACCATGCCTTCGAAGGCAGGACTGCTTTTTTGCCTTCCTGGAGCACCTGATGCTTTTTTTGGCATAACTTGCTCATACGGAGGAGTTAGTGGGCGAATGAGACATCATCGGAAAGATGATTCCGAGACGGTCATTTTATATGCAGAGCTTTTTTCTAGATTCTTCTTCCATTTTTCGCACCAGGCTGTTGAATTTAGAGGTTTTCTTTTTTAGGTGCCTGCCAGAGCACCTGTCACTGTTTTTGCCGTAACTTGAGCATACGATGGTATTTTTTTCCAAACAAGATATCAACAGAAAGCTGGTTCCGAGATCGTTCTATTTTTTTCAGTTTGGTTGTTTGATTTTGCTGTTTGCAGGGGTTTTCTGCTAGTCAAAGTCACGGGTACTTTTTGCATTCCGGACACTATATCTCTCTCATTCGGGCTCAATTTTCAGCAAACTTGGTATTTTCGGAAAGCTTGTTCAGTGTACTTTTCAGTTTCAGAGGTCTTATTTCCAGATTCTATACCAGGTTCTTCCTCCATTGAGTTTTGCTTTTCTGCACTCAGATGGACTACTTGGCTTTTACAGGTCCACGGATCTCCATTCTTGGGATGACTTCTACTTCTGTTCTCACTGTTCTTCTTTCCTTCTTCTTTTGAGTATTGTATTTATCTCTACTGTTGCATTCTTTTCTGTAAACGCACTGAGATAAAGTGCCCACTTTTGCATTTTGGGATCTTGAACACTATGTGTTTGTTTGTATACGCACTCAGTTATAAAGTGCCATGGGGGGGTTATAATGTTTTGCCTTTTGTGCTCATCCACCTTTGTCAAGTGAGTGTATCTTCCATGACATTAGCCTCATGTAGTTTGTGTCTATGACACCGCCCTTTATCCTGTGCTTGTCCCTTCTTTTGCACATAGGTGTTCCTGTTTCTTCTTCTTGCAGATGTTTCTGGCATTGCATTTCAGTGTTCCTGTCACCCCGTTCAGCATTATGGGGGGGTTCACCTGTTGGCTCTATTGCTTCTTTGGTTCAGTTGAGTGATCTACGTATTCAGTTTTTGTTCCTATGTACTAGGCGGATGCAGTGGCTAGGCACCTATGCATTTCGGTGAGATGGATCATCTACTATATAGACACTCGTTCATTCCTATTTTGGAGGTCACCTCTTCGATTGATCAGCTCTTCAGACTTTGTCTTCTCTACCTGATCATGCACTATTTCAGTGGGGGTTCCAGTAGTATTCTTCTGACAGTGTTTGCAGCTTTATGCTTCGGAGATGCTTCATGCTCTTTCTTGTTCCTTTCTTTGGGACATTCCCTAGATTGGAGGCTTTGTTTCCTTCATCTAGTTTATTTCTTGTACTGGGTACCTGATCAGGCCTTGTTGCCGGGACCCATTGCTCTTTCTTGCATTTTCTGCTTTCATAGCTGTGCTAGGTTAGCTTCCCTCTTGAGCTACGCTTAAGGGGGGGTGTTAGAGTAATCATACTTTATGCTTATTAATTAAATCACTTTGGTTTAATTAATTAAGTCATTTATTACTCTATTTACTTAAGCTATCTTTTAGGTGCATTATAATTAATATATTTATTAATTATAATGTGCAACCTAGCTTTATTTTTTGCTTTATACCTTTAGGGTTTTGGTATCCTTTTATAAGGATTCCCTCTTTTTATTTCTTCAATTCACTTATTGGATCATAATAGAGATTGCTCTTTGCATGTCCATAAGATGTCTCTGGCTTTTTGGCCTCCATGATTTTTCTTGCTTCTGTGCTTTGCTTCCTCCATGTGACAGGGTTATGCATGCAGGTGTTCTTGGGAGATTAGTATTTCACCTAATCTAACAATTAGACCATAGTAGAATACCTGAATTCCTCACAACACGCTTAGTAGATTTTACTTGTTTTAGTAATTTTTCTTGTGATTTTCCAATCAGAATCAACAAATACCAATCACAAACATAAGATCTCAATTGTTGGGGTTAGCTATTAGTCGAAATCCAAAAATCAAATCTGGAAAACTGCCTAAAAATCTTAAATGATAATTAAATTCTGATGGCAAAACTCGTACAATAGTTAGTTACCTCTCGTACGATAATCTGGAAACTTGTACGACAGTGGGTGTCTTCCCACATGATAGAGTAGCTCCCAAATGATAATATGTAAGTTATGATACGAACCTCAAAAATCTCAACTGTCGTACGATAGTCAGGGGGTCCTGGTACAACTTTCTAACAAAAGTCATACGAAAAATGTACGGACATAATCTGAAAATCATAGAATTGGCAGAAAATGACAGAAAATTGAATGAAATTGTTAGAATAGAAATGGAAACCCATTTCAAGCCCCCATGGTGGGTGCCAAAAATGTGTGTGAAAATTGTACCTAGCTGCGGACACAACACTTTAGTAAAATATTAGAGGTTAGCAAAATCAAAATCTATAAGTAATTGAAACTAAGCTAGCTAGGCAATTTACTGCCTTCTAGTAGGTGCGAGTATGATGTTCTCAGATTGAAATCGAGATCAGTGACAATGCAACACCTAAATGAAGGATTTGAATGCAAAAGAATGAAAAATTGTATGAATGCAGATTAATATATTTTTTTGGATTTTGTATGCAATTTGATGAAAAACCTGTATGAAACTAATCTAGATGAAAATGAAATGATATGTAGATTTAATCTAGGAATGATATGAATGAATGAATGTTATGATATGCTATGAAAAACTATGAAATCTTATGACCAACAATGAAAAATCTCACAAATCGCCTGTCGCAAGTGCTCGATCCTTCAGCTACAAATTTGTCAGAGTAATTGTGCAAATTCAAGAGTGTTCATTGTGAAGAGCTGAGCCTTGATTTTATAGAAATTCAGGGCTTGAGGATGCATTGAGAAAAGCTATAAATCACTATTGATAAACTCAGGTTGATTTTTGAGTTAACAAGAAATTAGAAACAGATCAACTCACAAAATCATGCAAAATCATGCAAGAACAATTTTTTAACTCAAATCAGAAGTTTAGATCAACTTTCAACTCAAAATAGATGTTGAGTTTCCAAAAGATAACAACTTGAATTGATTTTCTAATTTAAAGTTTAACTGCTCTTTGAATGTGCATAATAATTATGAATTAATTAAATAAATAAAGTGATTTATCTTCAACTTAACTGATTTTTGAAATAATTGATTTATGGGTTAATCAATTATCAAATCAAACTTTTATTCAAAAACTATATTATTAAATATTGAAAATTGACATTAATTAATTAAATAAGAATTTAATCAATTACTCATAAGATTTTTGATTTATTGTCAAAATTAAATAATACAATTTAGGAATAAATTGAATTAATTTTAATTAAACAATTAAGTGGCAGTATTAAATCTAATTAATTAAATATTCAGAATATTCAATTAATCAAACTTTAGGATAAATAAGATTTATCGCCAAATAATTATTAAATTAAAGATAATTAAATTAGGATAAATAGGAATATTCAAGGAATATTCCCCAATGTAGAATTAGGATAATCAATTAGGTTTCGATGATTTGATTGTGCAGATGTGCCTTAGGTTAGGACTTTGATGTCGATTTCATTCGATTTGTTGATGTAAGAGGTTAATGAACCTATAGCCCATTTTTGGGGTATTACAATCTCAAGCTCAGGCAAATCACCAAGGAAAAAACTTGGGATCATCAAATGCCCTAAAGGTACCATTCAATCTTGCATCAGCATCTAAACAAAGGACTACTTCCAAATCTTCCAATTCTAAAGAGTCCAAAGAGATATCATACAGTATGATCCAAAAACTACAACACACTAATTCTAAAATCTCTATATTCGAGTTGCTTCGCATCTCTCTTGCTCATCGTGCAATCCTAGATAAAGCTCTGATTGGCCCTAATGTTCCTGAAGATCTTGATCTTGAATGATTCTAAATAATGGTGGGTCACTTGACGTCCCCTCAATACATATCATTTTTAGAAGAAGAT
Source organism: Chamaecyparis obtusa (assembly GCA_027943335.1). Classification (NCBI taxonomy): domain Eukaryota; kingdom Viridiplantae; phylum Streptophyta; class Pinopsida; order Cupressales; family Cupressaceae; genus Chamaecyparis; species Chamaecyparis obtusa. Next base: position 180,519 of record BSBK01002894.1, read on the forward strand.
GACAACTCGTTGAGTCATCCACATAACTAGCCCTTTCATATTGAAGTCTTAATCCAAAACCATCATGTCAAATGTGTGTTGATAGATGGAGGTGCTGGTCTAAATATCTACTCTTACAAATTGGTTACACAACTAGGATTGTCAGAAGATGCTATTGATCCTAAAAATAAGATAACCATAAAAGCATATGATGAACAAGAAAGGAATTCCAAAGGAGTCATTGTGTTACCTATTAGAACTGGGGCATGTCATCAGAGATATCACCTGTCAAGTGCTAGATCTTCCCTTGGCCTATAACATTCTTATAGGAAGACCCTAGATACATGAGATGCAAGCTATTCCATCAACATACCATCAATGTCTCAAATTTCCCTACGATGGAGTAGAGGTCACTATACCAGAAGACACATCAGCATCTTGCAACGCTTTGAAGGAAAGTGTAGATAAACTTGTTCCACACAATAGAGAGTCTTATACGAAACAAATAGACATAGCTTCTACATCTAAAATAGAAGACCTATCAAAAGGAGTCAAGATCAAAGAAACTGGCATGGGATAATATACAATGGAATTAGTCCTATCTCTCACGTCTCTCCCACTTTCACCTAAATCTTATGGACAACCTTCAGAAAAGATGAAAGTGACATCTAAAGAATCCAAGGTCATATTTGATGGGAATTTTGTCATAGAGCAAGTATCAAAACAAGAATCAAATGAAGAAGAGGCTATCCTAGCATGGCTACACAAAGATGAATCTCAATCATAGATAGTCCAAAAATGTGACTCCAAAACACCTAATATTCTTGCAAGATCATATGGACCGGGTCACAAGCTAATGTCTAAAATGGGATATTCAGGAAAAGGACCTCTAGGAACAAGAGGCAAAGGCATCATAACATCCATTGAACATTGTGGAAGAACAACAAAGGATACTACCGGTTTGGGCTATCACAAGAAATCTTTCCATCTGGGTGGAAGTTCTATACATATCCTAGAACAAATAAAACTAAAGACAAATATTCAGTAGAAGGAAGAACCCCAACACTTAGACAATGATGATTCAGATGAAACTGATGTTTTTCCCTATGAACATGTACCTCAACATATATTAGACCTTCTTGAAAATGAAAAAGATCCTAAAAGAATTAATGTAGTAGACACACAAGAACCTACTACTAAACAAGAGATAGTATAATACCCTCTCCTATGGTGATACTTGGACTTTCTAATTTGGACATTTTATTATGATGGTTAGAACAATATGTTTACATTTATGCTTTATGACATATGTTATCTAATGTTTAGATACACTTATTATGGTTATCATTATATGTTCATGAAATTGGAAATCATTTATCTTTATATTGATGAAGCTAACCCAAGGATTTGAGAGCAACCACTATTATCTATGATGTTTTATGGTTCATGTATATGTGTTTGATGTGCTTTTATGACTCAAGTCAAAGTCGTAGTTACTCACTTAGTTGAGGTCCACATGATGTATTAATCCTAGTCATTTGTTTTCATATATCTGATTGTACGTATATCCATATGTGTACATGTATCTCTTCTTGGTGACGCAGGATTGCAGGTACCAGGTATCATCTCCACCTGGCTTCACAGGTTTGAGTGATCCCTCAAAATCCTTGATCATTGTTGTTGTTACGGAGATATCACCAGGTTCCATGGGAAGGAACTTTACCCTTGACCCTTTTATCCTTAGGTGGGGGAATTCTCGAGTTAGTCTCCTGTGTAGATGATGCATCTTGTTTATGGGATTTTTTGCTTTTGTGTCTGAAAGGTTTGTGTTGTGATCTAGATTATGTCTGTTAAGGAATCTCTTATGTTATGTTAGTAAATATGGATATATATAGATGAATACATATATATATATATGTGTGTGTGTAGAGTATGATTATATTTTGTGGATATAAATTAGTAGTGGATTTAAATTATAATATACTTGGTTTAAATAATAATAGTCATAATATTTAAATATTTGTAATATTAAAAATATTGTGCATTGCTTATGGTATATGTACACATAAGCATATGGGTGCACACATATGCCTATGAATACATATATAAATATATATTATTATATAATAAATTATTTATTTGAAGGAAACCATTATAAGGCTATAGTAAATCTATGTTATTTTTATAATTGGAAAATGCCTTTGGTAGATTACTGTAGTAAGTAAGTTAGTAAAGTATTCCTAAAAATTTTATTACCTATTTTGCCACCCTTAAATCTAGGAGTCATAGATTAAAGTTTTATTAAATAAAATTTATTTATCCCTTCACGGGAATGGTTCTACAAACCATATTATTAATGAATAATTGATGGATAGTTGGGATGGTTGCATTTATTGGATTACCCATGCAACCACTCCCTCCAATCTATATACAAGAGAGATCTCTTGTGTGAGAGGGTGTTGGATAGGAGTTGATTCAAAAAGAGACAATAATAGGATGAGAGTTATGCTTGTAGGAAAGTTATATTGGTGAGGAGAGAGTTTATTATTCTTTGAGATTGGCATTTGGTTGCTTCCGGTAGAGGCTAGAGATTACATCCAGAAGGAATTGAAGTAGTGCTAGAAGAGATTGAGAGGATTGGATCCTTCTTCATCAAACCGAATCCCCGCAAGACTCCAGGTTGGAATCCATCCTGAGAGATAATTCTCCTTTGTGATATGAATTTGATGAAAGTCTCGTTGAATATTTTCTCTATATGCTTTTTTTTCTACATAAATTGTAGAATGTTTATGTTATATATATCATTGTGTCTGTATTATTGATTAGGAGATTAGGATCATGTTTAAATAGAATTATTTCCTATGCTGTATGGATATGAATATTTCTTCTTCCCTGCATTTGTAAGAGTCCGTAGACTCCATAGTACTTTCCTTATATCTACTTTCATATTCAGAATGTTTAGGAGTGCTTCTAGGCCTTAGAACAATTGTTTCATCGTTGGTGGTTCATGTTAATTTTTGCACCACTTTTCATTGTTCAAATCTAGAGTAGGTTTAGATGGCTGGTAATCCTGGTTGGAGAGCCATTTTTACATGAAAACCGAGGGATCTCAAATGGGTCTTGCCCCAATTAGGCATCCACAGCCCCCATAATGCCCATTTTTACTTGAAAGTTGGATTTGTCGGTCATTTTTTTAATTTTTCTATCATTCTGTCCAACTGTGCAATTCCTTGGATCAATTGCGCAACTTCTCCAACCAAATGCGCAGTTTGATCTAGGGTTAGAGTTTAGGCCATTTTTGAGGTGTAGGGGTCCCGAGGTGACTTGGGGATAACCCTAAGTGTTTTTGGGGCATTTTGTGTCATCTATGGTTGCCGTTAACTTGTTTTGTGAATGTTATTATGTGTTGCTTATGGTTTTCAGTACTTGGCTTGTACTTAAGTCCTTTTTTATGAGGCCACAACCTGATATGGTGGCAAGATTTATACAAATATAACATTTCTTATAATTTAAGTTATATTTGTATAAATACATTCTAGGATGTTTGAGATAGGTTTCAGCTTCATAGGAGTTAAGATACAGATTCTAGATTTTGGAGATTTAAAAAAAAATTGAGACTTAGCCAAATTTCAGGCACAGGAGGTTTCCATAGATGGAGCATTGTGTTTTGCATATGGAATTTTGTATAAACTATATATGTTCATTACTTGTTTGGTTGAGGTTATATGGTGCATTTAGATGCTTTAATAAGGTTTAGGATGTGTTTAGGAAGTAGGATTAGGGTTTAGGGTTGTTTGGAGGATCAAGAGTATTCTAGGTCTTCCTAAACGCTCCTAATTGTTCCTTAACATCCCTAAATTTTCCTATTTTTTTTAATTCTTTGATGCAAGTTCTAAAATGTGTTTATGATGTATTTTACTTCATGTATGATGTGTATGTGATGTTTGGGTTAAGGGTAGAAAACCTAAGAACACTAAGTGAGTCGCTCTCAGTGCAGGGCCGGGGCCGTAAGTGGCTAGTACTAGGATAACCGACTAAAGAGTTGTTTTAACAAGTGATAACTTAATTAAAACTTATAGGAATGGGTTCAAACACTAAAAAGATTAATGTATGCCTCGCCCATGCCATTAGTGCTAGTAAAGGCTATGGATGGGAGTGGGAGAAGGTACCTATGCGTAGGTACGATCGAATGGTGCTTATCTATATGAAAGGCATTCAATCCCACATGTGCCTACTTGGGGGCTAGTGCCAAGAGTGGCTAGTACTAGGAAACCCCAAGGGATGAGGGCTATGCGATGAAACTCACTTAGCTTGTTTCTTAGAGTTTCTACCAAACCTTAGATCCTTTTGGGAAATGATTTATACTTTGATCTTCTTTTCATTTGCTATTTGGAAAAGGTTACCCAACCCTAGGTATGGCCTAGTTATCACTTCCTTTTGGACCTTGGTGTTTATCTCCTAGCATGAGAGAGTGGGCCTTTTGGTATCCATGTGGTTGGGTGGTAAATATTTTTATCGAGGTACCTTTTACGGATGCAATGCTTAAGGATTCATGCTTGCATAATGTTCCCATTTTTTAAGGATGAAGACTTTGTACTTATCTTTCATGTTATTCAAATTAAATTTAAAGTTATTGTTACCTCCCAAGAGGAGATGAATATAATGTAATCAATAAAGTATTTCAAAATGATGTATTTGGAATGGGTAGACTTAGGAAAAAGGAAAAGAGAAAGTATGAACTTTACATAATGATGTTGTTGGAAAAGAAAGGATTTTGTAAGATTTCTCATTATTGTTGATTAAGGGAAAAACTATTGAAACAAATGTAACATGTGCAATGTATCCAATGTTTAGATGATTCTATTATGTGGTATTAATGTTTTAAATGTTATATCATTCATAAAGGATACTTAGGAATATAGATGGATTTAAATGGAAAATTGAAATGAAAATACTTTGTATTTCTTTATAAAGAATCTACAAATGTTGTGATGTAGTTTTCTTAAGAAGTAAATCATGTTGCTAGTACACTAAATGGACTTAAATGGATTGTGCATTAAATAAGAAGGGCACCTTGGAGGAATCTAAGTTAAACTATGTTTTGTTTATGTAATTCTTTTAAAAATTCAAAAATTTTCATAAATCATTACTTAGGTTTTCTTTTCCAAAGAGAATCTTTGTTCTCTTCCCTGGTTCCCTTGCGAGGCATGATAGATAGTCACCACACAAGAATTGGCTGATCCTGAAAATAAGAAGTAGGAAGAAGGTGAGAATATAACGATAGCTAAGCAATTGGGACACCATAGTGATTATGAGATAGACTCCCATGAATATGAATTCTGCTCAGACTCCAAAGGTAATCCTGCTTGGGGAATCCGTCTTGACTTCACACATATTCTTAACTTTCCCAGAGATCCAGATGAAGATTGTGAATGGGGAATTGTTCCAGAAGAAGATGAGCTTATAATAGAAAAACACATAGATGTCATTCACCGATACATACCCATGCCCAAAATGAGTCTCGAATGAAATGACAGACCTCGTGAGTCTGATTCACTTATCACTAACGTAGGATCCAATGATGATGTTGAGGCACTTAACAAACTGAACATTCTGAGTAGTAATATCATCCTTAAATTTGAGAGTCAAATCAGAGCCAATAATGACAATACTATATCCGTAAACAACATTACTCAATCCTTTCCCACACTTACTATCCGACACCCTGAGCTTATTGACCAAACATCTATCGACCCAAACCAAGACATCCATACCTTCCAATCAGACTATGCTCTCGCTTGATACCTCAATGTGGTAGAACCCATGATGACTTTCATCAATGAACCTAGTGTCAACATGATAGAGTTGGATATTAAATATCTCAGTCAAAAGAATAAAAGTAAAAAGAAAAAGAGCTCTGAGGGTGAAAACCACTATGTGGCAGTCTCATAACCTAAAATAGTAAAAACCAAAGACATATTCGAAGGTGAAATCCTTGTTGAGGTGCCTAAGGATGAGATATTTGATGTCCTTCCAAGTCATTTACATGACAAATCTCCAGTATTGATAGAACCAACTCAATCTATCAATTTGGGCACAACAGAAGAACCACAGTTGATTCATGTAGCACAATCTCTGTTAGATAAAGAAAAACAAGCATTTACAAAATTCCTAACAGAGAAGAAGATCAACTTTGCATGGAAATATTCAGATATGCTTGGGTTAGTGTAAAGGATAAAATATGGATGGGGTCCTAGAACAATGGTTTGCACATAAAAGAGACCCCAAAACTAATATTTTACACTTACATTTGAATTGTATTGATATAGAAAGTAAATGTAAATAAATAATGTTGAAATGAAGAGATAAAGATACTTACCTCCAAAAATGAACCTGCTGAAAACCTTGTCAAACAATCTCAAAAACTATTGATTTTTGCATTCTTGAATTGAAACTGCGAGATCTACAAAACCCAGAAATCTTTTCCTGAGATTCAATCAGGTCGATCTTGGGTCAAAATCAAGGTTGTAACTGACCAGGTCAGGATCAAGGTTGTAACTAACTAGGTCAGGGGCTACAGTTTTATTCTGAATGTTGATTTTGACTTTGTTCACAGATCCTGGAAGTTCACCGAAAAGGGTATGCAAATCTGCTCTCAGATCCAAAAATCCGCACCTATACCTGCAAGAAAAATAGTTTTATTATTTGTTTGGGGGGTTTGCCTTGGTCAAACCTCAGTTTGGAATCAACCTTAATATTGAAATTGAAATGGAGAATGCTAGCAAGTAGTAGAAGTAGATCTAAGAATGAAGCTATGACATTCAATAGATATGCAATTGTATTTGAAATGTAATCAAGTATGTTGATATGGAAGCTTGAACATAACATCAATAAATGTAAATCAAACATCCATGATTGTATGCTTGGAATCCACCTTGAGGGAAGAATGAAATGGATCTTGAAGATGAACAAAGGATCTTGAAGGAAGATCACACCATCATGATGGATAGATCTAGGGTTTGAATGATGAATCTTGAATGCTTGAACCAAATCCCTTTAATGGCTTGAATGCTTGAATCCTTGATCTTCAATGCAGAACTTGATGGAGAAGAGGACTTGAATGCTTGAATGGATGCTTTCTTGAACTTGATAAAATATTGAGAGCTTGGTATCTTGATCATGAAAGTGGATGGATGAAATGAGAGAGGAAGGCCTCCTTTTATAGTGAACTAGGGCACAATCCTCTAGCGGGGCCACCTTGGAGAATTAAATCCCAATTAGGTCCTAACCTTTAGAAAATATACCAAGATTAAATGCAATTAGAGGATTTACCATCCCGAAACCCAAAATGGCCAACCCGGAGGTTGGAAAACAAATATCCTGAAAGCCCGATGCCCGAAAATCAAGGATTCTAGAAACTTGAAAGAGGGGGGAAAAATCGAGGTTGGGACTAACCTAGTTAGGTATGACCTTGATCCTGACCTAGTCAGGATCAACCTTGAATTTGACCCTAGGCCTAGATTCAATCATAACGAGGACAGGAGGTCCCGGGGATGCCCATAGACCTAGAAATGATATTAGAATAGGGTAGAGTGCCAGGGAGAGGCATAAAATCCTATGATGAATATGATGAAGTCAAGGAGGACCTATTTGTAAGTCCTACCTAGAAAATAGAGCCATAGAAGAGGGAAATTAAGGAGAATCCTCAGGATCCTAACCCTAATTTCACCTAGAATGAAGGAATCAAGTGCAGAAAAGAAGTGGAAAGTGGGGAGAAAGCCATATCCAAGAAAAGATCAATTCAAGGTGTTTGACATAACCCCAAACCACTTACTTGGAGGGCTAAATTCTCTTAACATGGAAGTGCTTCCATTTTAAGATGATACATTAAGCCCCCACTTTAGCAAGAGTATGGACTCGATGGAAACTCTTGGTAAAGGAGAAGAAAGAGGAGATCTAAGTGGATTAACAATGAGATAAAATAACACTTAGTTAAGGACACAAGCCCCCAGACTAAGGATTCTAACTTGACATACATGCATTAGGGTGCGAAAAGAACAAGGGTTAGTACTAAACAACCCAAATCAACTAGCATAACAAACCTTGCTAAGAAACATTTCTTATACTAACATCATATTTGGAAAGCTATCATAAAAGCATAAATGATTACATAAGAAAGACAAGAGAAACACTATAAATAACATCGCTTCATGATCCTATCCTACTAGCATGAAAGCAAAAAAGAGAGAGAGGGAAAAGAGTGATTACCTCACCTAGTAAGATGCCCCCCTTACCATGAATCACCCTGGAGGGAGAGCCCAAAAGGTTCACCCATAAACTATGCTTGCAATTGTAATGCATCTTCTGACAGCTTCTGGAATACTCATAGATCCACCTTCTTGTATCACTATGAATATAAAATGTGTGTCTCCTCAAGATTTAGCAACTTATATGCATTACCTTCAGAAGATTTAGAATATGAATGCATGTCTTTTTAGGATTTAGCAACTTATGTGTGTTACCTTCCAAGATTTAGCACATTTGAAATTGGAAATGTGTGTCCCTTCAGGATTTAGAAACTTATGTGCATTACCTTCAGAGGATTTAGCATATTGAAAAATTTGAAAAATGTGCATCTCCTCAGGATTTAGCAACTTATGTGCGTTACCATCAGAAGATTTATTATATAGATGCGTGTCTTTTCAGGATTTAGCAACTTATGTGCATTACCTTCCAAGATTTAGCATGTAAAAATTAAAAAAACAATAGTACAAGGGAGGCCCTATATATGCCCCCCTCCTTAATATGACAAAAACATACTATTTTGACATGTTAAGGAAAGAAAAGAACAAGGATAAAGCCTTCCTCAGCATCAAGACAATATCCACAAACAACACCCAGTCCAAGCCAAGAAGGTCACAGCTCCTATGAGGCCATGGAAGGGACAAATGTAAAGAGATATCATGCAAGAAGTGAAAAGAAAGTAACCCTTATGAGAGATAGCACACTATTTAGTTTCCAAGGTGAGAGATATATCAACCATGGAAACCCAATGTCAAACAACAAAAGAGGTTGTTATCAAGGACATATATCCTCAATGCAAACCAAAATTTTCATGTATGATTGGATATCACATAATAGATAGATACTACTTAACCAAGGAAAGAGGTGAATCCTAGAAAGACAGAAAAGAAGGAGATGGCATCCCTACTCCCCAAGTGTAGGAACAAAGATGGAAGAGGATACCTACTTCATAATGTAAGGAGATATCTTGTTTACAACAATGTATACTATATTCTTAGCAAGGGATATTGACCCCTACATCCAAGAGTATAGATAATCATGAAAAGGATATTTTACTCATGGAAAAGGATCCTCAAATGAAAGAGATCTTATCAACAAGACCTGAGAAAAGAGGAAAGCTTTAGATAAAATATCATCTTTCAAAGGTAGGAACATAGATTCAATCATCAAGCCCCCTACAAAGAAGAGGAAGAGGAATCTTTGGAATGAAGGAAAACAACTCTAACACCAAAGCAAGGGTAAGAGTTTATAAAGAACATAATTTGTAACATAGAGAAGAAGTGATGACTTAGGACAAATTCTCATATAAGAAGGTTATCCATAGTCAAAACATCTCTCAATATGATGAAATAATATTTCAATACCACTAAGCTAAGGAAAGTAGTTCCCTAGACAAAGAGAGAAAAGGAAGAACCTTGCCCCCCAGGGATGAAAGGAAAGGGATACCTTTGCAAAACACATGTCCTAGAAAAGATATCTTGAATAATAGAAGAGAGCAATAGATGAAAAACTATCATAATACAAACCATCAAGATAAATGAAAGAATAACCAATTAAGCTCAAAGCAGGAATATAATGGATTCTAAAAGATAGGAAGAAATATAACTCTTGCCCCCTAGTCTAGAGAGTGAGGGGTAAAATTATGAAGAAATCTCAAAGGAGAAATTTATTTTCTTTTATCTTTATGGATTGGATAATAAGGAGAAGGTACTTTGAAGAATCTTTTCACATCATGAACCATAGTTTGAACCTCAACATAAGTGTGGGAAGAACTAGGAATAGTAGATGGAGAATTAGGAATCGGATTAGGAAAAATAGGATTATGATTAGGAAGATTAGGAACACTAGGAAAAGTGTAGGAAGTGATATGAATGGAAGACACAACTAGAGGAACACTTGGAACCATAGTTGGAAAATGATTTGAATAGATATATGTAATACTATGGTAAGAAGGCTGAGGTAGGATCTTGATTTCCCATAAGATCACCACTAAGAGGAAGAGCATTAAGGGAATTCTCATCTTTCTGTGCTAATGCCTCATCACTAGAAGGAATCCTAAATGGAGGTGAAGGATCTATAATGCCATCTTCTTTCACATAAGGGAAGTGTGTTTTAGAGAATATGTCATCCTTTTGTATCAAAAATTCTTCACAAGGAGGGGATAAATCAATGTATTTATCCAAGGGTTCATCCCAAAAAGTAGAATTATCCACAATGGCTTCATGAGGAAGAGAGTAATCAACATCCAAATCCAAAGGTTCATCCCAAATAGGAGGAAGAGAGTAATCAATATCCAAATTCAAAGGTTCATCCCAAATAGGAGGATTATCCACAATAGTTTCATGAGGAAGAGAGTAATCAACATCCAAATCCAAAGGTTCATCCCAAATAGGAGGATTATTTATAATGGTTTCATGAGGAAGAGAGTAATCAAGATCCAAATCCAAAGGCTCATCCCAAATAGGAGGATTATCATCCCTATCAATAAAGCACATTGTATGAGTGTCATAAGTCATTAAAGCTTGATCCCTAAAGGGGAAATAAGGTAAATTGTATTCTAAAGTAGGATCATTGAAAAGACATATTAGGAGAAGAATTAACATCAATCCCTAACTCATCTTTGTAAAGGTTAATTGAAGAGGTTTTGGAGGAGGGTGAAATAGGAATAGGATCAATGGAGATCGCATTCGAACAATTTTCATCCTCACTTCCATGTACCTCATTAAGGGATCTATCCTCTTGAACAACAAAAGCCTCATCAAAGCACTCAAAACAAGAATCATACATGTTGAATACTAAAAGCATGAAAATGTAAATGTTTTTGTATTTTTAAAGGAATTTTTCAATTTTTTATTTTTAATTATTTTTGAAATGTAAATGCAAGAGCATAAAAGAAATCTAATCTTAAGGAAAGAAAACAAATGATCTAACACCAAAAAGAAAGAGTTGTCTATCGCAGGTTCACCAAAATGTAAAGTGATGGTGAACACACAAGATAATATAAAAAACACAATAGGGCATCTAAATCCACAAACAATAGGGGGTAAGTATGTCGGGTTCACCAAAATGTAAAGGATAAAATGTGGATGGGGTCCTAGAACAATGGTTTGCACATAAAAGAGACCCCAAAACTAATATTTTACATTTACATTTGAATTGTATTGATATGGAAAGAAAATGTAAATAACTAATGTTGAAATGAAGAGATAAAGGTACTTACCTCCAAAAAAGAATATGTTGAAAACCCTGTCAAACAGTCTTAGAAACTGTTGATTTTCATGCACTTGAATCGAAACTACAAGATCTACAAAACGTAGAAATCTTTTTCTGAGATTGGATTAGGTCAATGTTGGGTCAAAATCGAGGTTGTAACTGACTAGGTTAGGATCAAGGTTGTAACTAACCAGGTCAAGGGCTACATTTTTATTCTGAAGGTCGATTCTGACTTTGTTCGCAAATCCTGGAAGTTCACTAAAAAGGGTATCCAAATCTGCTCTCAAATCTGAAATTCTACACCTATACCTGCAAGAAAAATGGTTTTTTTGTTTGTTTGGGGGGTTTGCCTTGGTCAAACCCTGGTTTGGAATCAACCTTAATATTGAAATTGAAATGGAGAATGCTAGGAAGTAGTAGAAGTAGATCTAAGAATGAAGTTATGACATTCAATAGATATGCAATTGTATTTGAAATGTAATCAAGTATGTTGATATGGAAGCTTGAACATAACATTAATAAATGTAAATCAACCTCCATGATTGTATGCTTGGAATCCACCTTGAGGGAAGAATGCAATGGATCTTGAAGATGAACAAAGGATCTTGAAGGAAGATCACACCATCATGATGGCTAGATCTAGGGTTTGAATGATGAATCTTGAATGCTTGAACCAAATCCCTTTAATGGCTTGAATGCTTGAATCCTTGATCTTCAATAGAGAACTTGGATGGAGAAGAGGACTTGAATGCTTGAATGGATGCTTGCTTGAACTTGAGAAAATCTTGAGAGCTTGGTATCTTGATCATGAAAGTGGATGGATGAAATGAGAGAGGAAGGCCTCCTTTTATAGTGAACTAGAGCATAATCCACTAGAGGGGCCACCTTGGAGAATTAAATCCCAATTAGGTCTTAACCTTTAGAAAATATACCTAGATTAAATGCAATTAGAGGATTTACCATCTCAAAACCCAAAATGGCCAACCCGAAGGCGGGAAAACAAATATCCCAAAAGCCCGATGCCTGAAAATCAAGGATTCTGAAAACTTGAAAGAGGGGAGAAAAATCAAGGTTGGGACTGACCTAGTTAGGTACGACCTCAATCTTGACCTAGTTAGGTTCAAGCTCGATCCTGACCTAGTCAGGATCAACCTCAAATTTGACCCTGGGCCCAGATTCAGTCAGAACTAGGACAAGAGGTCCCGAGGATGCCCAAAGACCTAAAAATGATATCAGAATAGGGTAGAGTGCCAGGGAGAGGCACAAAATCCTATGATGAACATGATGAAGTCCAGGAGGACCTATTTGTAAGTCCTACCTAGAAAATAGAGCCATAGAAGAGGGAAATTAAGGAGAATCCTCAGGATCCTAACCCTAATTTCACATAGAATGAAGGAATCAAGTGCAGAAAAGAAGTGTAAAGCAGGGAGAAAGCAAGATCCAAGAAAAGATCAATTCAAGGTGTTCAACATAACCCAAAACCACTTACTCGAAGGGATAAATTCTCTTAACATGGAAGTGCTTCCATTTTAAGATGATACAGTTAGATCCTGATCTCATAATGCATCATCTCTCTATCACTCCAAGAGTCAAACCAATCAAACAAAAGTTGCATAAAATGCATCCTCATGTGGCACTCCTTGTCAAAGTTGAACTAGAGAAACTACTAAAAGACAGATTTATCCGAGTTATAGATTATGCTGAATGGACCTCCAACATAGTTCTAGTTTCAAAACCAGACAAATCTATTAGAGTATGCACAAACTTCAGAGATGTAAACAAAGCATGCCCTAAGGATGATTTTTTTCTACCAAACATTGAGATGATAGTGGATATGACTACAGGCTTTGAAATGTACTCTTTAATGGATGGTTTCTCTAGATACAACCAAATCAAGATCGCACCAAAAGATCAAGAGAAGACAACTTTCACCTGTGCATGGGGTACTTTCTGCTGGAACATCATGCCATTCAGTCTTAAGAATGATGGTGCTACATATCAATGAGCTATGACATTAATTTTTCATGATATGATGCATCAAACTATGGAGGATTATTTTGATGACACCCTAGCTAAATCGATGACAAGATCTGAACATCTAGCTAACTTAAGCAAAATGCTAGATATAATGGAAAATTATAGTCTCCAACTAAATCCTAAGAAATGTGCTTTTGGTGTCACTTCAGGGAAACTTCTAGGGTACATTATTTCAAAGAAAGGAATTGAAGTAGATCCAGCAAAGGTCAAAGTAATGATGGAGATGCAACCTCCTAAAAACATCAGTCAAATGAGGACCTTACAAGGAAGAGTACAATCAATCAGGCATTTCATATCTCAACTAGTAGATATATCACAACCTTTCACAAAGACATTGCATAAAGGTGTGACCTTTGCATGGAATGAGGAATGTGAAAATAACTTCAATCACATCAAGAAATATTTGGAAAACCCACCTATTCTCATGCCTCCTATACAAGGGAAGCCATTGATATTGTATGTCTCCGCTATAGATACTTCACTAGGGGCATTACTCGTGCAACATGATGAAAATAAGGAGAGAGCTATCTACTATATCAACATAACATTGGTAGCTTACGAGAAGAACTATTCCATGATAGAAAAAGTGTGTCTAGCTGTCATCTTTGCATCACAAAAGCTACGACACTACATGTTAGCTCATACTACACAATTGATAGCTAAAATTGATCCACTGAAGTACTTATTAAGAAAAGCTACCCTCACAAGTAGACTAGCCAAATGGGTCATACTACTGAGTGAATTTGACATTGAGTATGTTGAAAGAAAAGCTATCAAAGGACAAGTCATTGCGGATCAGTTAGCTGAAGCACCAATGTTTGATGATCAACCAATGCAAATGGAATTTCTAGATTCTTCTATCATGCATCTATCTTCAAGAATGTGGAAATTATTCTTTGATGGATCCTACACACAAAATAGATCTAGAGCGGGCATATTGTTCATCACACCATAGGGTTACTCTATTCCAAAGGCATTCAGAATCAAATTCCCTTGTACCAAAAACATAGATGAGTATGAAGCTTTACTAAATGGTATGAAAATGGCACTCGAATAGAGAGTAAAAAAACTACACATTCATGGAGACTCACACCTGGTCATACACCAAGTCAATGATGTGTATCAAACAAAAGATGAGAAGCTTGTTTCGTACAAACATATGGTAGATGACCTAAAGAAATATTTCATATCTATCACATTCGAACATGTTCCTAGAATGGAGAAGAAGGCTGCTAATGCTATGGAAATGCTATCATCTTTACTACAACACCCCGAACATGAGCTACACTACAAGTTCTTGGTGGAAGCATTGTCATTCCCTACCTATGATTTCCCAAAAACCCAAATGATCTACAACATTGTTGGTCATGATTCCTCTTGCTACAAAGACATACTTCTACCTTCAAGACCAAATCATTCCTGATACCTTTAACCACCATGAAAAATGTTACCTTATCCGAAACATATCATGGTATGTCATCATTGGTAATGATTTATACAAATGAAGTCTGGATGGTACACTTCTTAGGTTTTTAGAACGTGATGAGTCACAACACCCATTAGAGGATGTCCATGAAGGTATTTGTGGATCACATTCCAATGGTCTAAAACTATCTTAAAAACTCATTAGGGATGGGTACTATTGCCTAGACATGGAAAAAGAGGTCATCAAATATGCTAAGAATTGTCTGAAGTGTCAGGTCCATGGTAACTTGATTCATGCACCAGGGAGAGACTTGATTCCTTTTACAACACAATGGCCTTTTCAATAATGGGAATTTGATCTTATAGGGGCTATCTACCCTCATTATTCTAATGGTCACACCTACATAATCATAGAAATAGATTATTTCATGAAATGGGTTGAAGAAGTCCCTTTAACACAGGCCACAAACAAACATATATCAATGTTCATTTTGAATTACATCATTTACAGATATGGTATACCACACTCCATCATCACAGACAATGGAGGCCAATTCAAGAACAAGGACCTAGATTCCTTATGCTCTAAATCCAAGATCAGTCAACATTGGTTGTCCATTTACTATCCTTAAGGGAATGGACAAGCTGAAGCGTCCAATAAGAACTTATTGAAAATCCTACATCGAACAGTCAACAAGATAGGAATAGACTGGCACTTGATGATAAATTGAGCTCTTTGGGCATATAGAAAAAGTATCAGAATGCCCACTGGGGCTACTCCTTTTGCTTTAGTATATGGGGCTAAAGTGGTACTACCTATTGAGGTTGAAATCCCATCACTACGAATCAGAATGCATGGTATGATAATTGATGATGACTATAGAGTGTCTAGGTAACAAGAACTTGAACTACTAGATGAGAATAGACAAGCTGCATATGATCATCTTAGAGTATATCAGAAATGAATGTCTAGAGGCTACAACAAGAAAGTCAAACACAAAGAATTTTAGGTTGGCGATCTGGTCTTGAGAGAGAACACTAAAAATCAATCACATAGAGAATGCAAGGGGAAGTTTGAACCCAATTGGCTGGTTCCCTTTTTTATCACTGCTACTTTTGGCTCTGGAGCCTATCAACTCTCAACAACTAGAGGAGAACAGCTCTAAGAACCCATCAACATTCTCCATCTGAAGAAATTCTATGCCTAAGGCATTCAGTCTATGAAAATGTCCTTAAAAAATCATAAAAATCATAAAAAGTCTTGAAAAAATGATCATCCTAGTGAAAACCTAGCAATAGGCGCCTTGATGGATCACAAAAAATTTAAAAAAATGGAAAAATATAAAAAAACTGAAAAGAGGAAAAATATGAAAAAAAGAAGAAAAAGAAAAAGTAACTTGGCAAAAACCTAGTAAATAGGCGCCTTGGTAGCAAAAATAGAATCTCTACGAAGATGGTGAAAACCTAGCAAACGAGTGCCACTGGTATCAAAATGCTCCATCTATCAGCACAATCTTGGTCTTTCCCAGCTTTCAGTACTGCTTTAGTTTGTACATATCTCCTAGTTTTCTTTTACATCATGTTTTCAATAAATTCAGTCTGTGCACCAAAGAAAAAGTGTCTACATCCTATCAACATTTCAAACTTGGGAGGAAACCAATGTCATATCCTATGGTCCTCAATATACATTAGATGAGTCATATCCAGTCAAAGTCCTTCAAAGCCATATTCAAGTTAGTTTGTCTATCTCCCTACCAGAAAAGGATTTTGGACACCAAACAAACAAAACAAACAAACAAAAAAAATCTTTGCACAAATTCTTTTATCTCCTTGTATGCTAACTGATTCATATTGAGATTTATGCATATTCTATCCCCTCGAGCTCTTCGATGATGTCCTTTACAAGATTTAGAGAGTGGTGACTGGGGGCATAATCTTTTCTTTGTCTTCTATTTGTAAGTGAAAATATAACAACTTTGGAAATTATGGATTGAATTGGTGTCCACTATAAGTGCCTCTAGCATGAATTAGGTGTCCATGTGTACCTCGACCATTAATACTTGGATGCTTCAAGGAAGTCTAATCACTATTGTCTTTTGAGTGATTTCTTACTCCTACGGTGAAACGTGATTCTACCCAAGGATGTGAATGATAAAGGGTCACTACAGGTAATTCACATTGCAATCAGAATGATCTCCCTACTACTTGGTGTGTTTGTATGTAAGGCATATTCAGGTTATCACAACATTTATGTTTAGATGCTTATACAAATTGCAAAATCAAAATAGACATGATATTCAAGTCATCCTAGCTTTTGTGCCTTGGTGCTTATATCTAATCCAACATTTCCAACTAAAAGTCAATATTCATATGTCCATGGTTGTCTAGCTAGTGGACATTGTATCGACTATCTAGTTACCTAATAAATTTAGTGATGGTAAAGACCGACATATGATTAGTGACTAAGTCCTAGGTCTACATTTCATTTGCATTTTGCACTTTGCATGGTTACATTTCTCATGGATTAAATTCAAATCAATGCTTAAATTCTCCAAATTTTCACTAAATGCAATGCAAGGATTGAACATCATATGAAGGTCCCCTTAACTAATCAGCAAGCAGTCACCATCCTGGGTCACACATTAGTTTTGACAATGACTGAGCACTTATCTTCTTCATGTACTTGCAAAAACATATCATTGATGAACTACAACTGATTGAGAACATGATTGATGAGCTTCAAGTGATTAGAGATCACCGAGCACTGAATTGTTATGCAGGATAATTGAATTAGTCATTATGTTGTCATTGATGTCAACTAGTTTTGACAGTACTTATCATGTTAGTTACAAATATCTGAACATTTGTAAAGAGGAGAGAAAAGATGAAGAATAGAGATATCTACATTGAAGAAGATGGATATGACAGATGAGGATAAGGAATACTCTTGGTAACTTATTGATGAGTCTATGACTTCATATTGTTGACTTGATTATGTTGCATTAATATGTTATGAAGATAGGAGAAAAATGTTACAAAGCAGTGTTGTCAATTAATGAAGCATTCCAGTATACACCGAGCAAGTGTAGTGTATACTGAGTGATAGTATCAACCGAGCTTGTGTTCACTGACACATTTCTTTGTTAACCGAGTATGGAAAAAAGAACTAAGTGATCAATTTAGCCGACATAAATTGATGAGCTATAAAGTGTATGATTATGAGGTGGAAAGATAAAATTTGTTACAAGATCAATGACTAAAAAAATTCAAAGAATATCTAAAGGATAGAAACAAAACATGTTACTGACACATCAGTTGAGGAAGGTTTAAGCGGCAAAATCAACAAAGGAGATTAAGTGGAAAAATTTGATGGATGAGAAGAAAATGGTTTACTTGTCTATTTAAGAGACTAGGGTTTCACAGTGAAACTTATGCCGGAGGAAGGAGACTATAGAGATATTGTGTGAACATTGCTTCATGCTTTCCTGATCAAACTAGTTGAAGAAGAACCAAACTACAGAGTTAACCGAGCGTTAGAGAGCTTTTACCGAGGGACAGTAAGTTATTGAATGTTGATGAACTGAATAAGAAATATTGATCAGAGGATTTGTATGGACTTAAGAATATATCTGGACATCTGCAAATTAAGTTGTATTGTATTCAGATCACCTGCTATTATAGTTTAACCATTGTAAATAGATAAAATCTCTTAACCAAGTGGACTTGAAAGTCTTATATGTCATTCATAGAATGTACATTGTTATCCTGTCAACCCCATAGTGAATGCTGGTTGGACGATAACTATTAGTGTTAAATCCTCTAACAAGGTCACACCTTATAGTGTGTTTTGTAACCTTTAACAGGGTTGGCTCTTCACCGAGCTCACTTTAGAAGAGTGAAAATATTTTGGGTTACCGGTCCCAGGTGGTTTTTCCCTTTGCAAGGTTTCCATGTTAAATCTCTTGTGTTATGTGTTTATGTTGTGATTGTTTGGATATCATACTTTACATATTGCATATTTGATTTGGTTGGTAATCACTATGAGCAATTAACTAGTAATCGGTAATGTCACAGATAGTTTAGTATTTTTGTTTTACCAAGCTGCAGAATTTAGCTTAATTAGTTTTAAGTGGTACATTTTGTAATTGGGACTGTGGATAACTGATTCACCCCCCTCTTAGTTATTCTAACAATCATTTGTATCATTGCATTTACATTACATTTTTGTTTCATAAATCCATTTCATACATACATGTGCATACATAAACCATAAATAGGAAACATACATTTACATTTATTCATCTACTATCTATCATTGCATTACATATTCATACATTTGAAAGAAAATATCCATACATTCCACAATAAAAGAAGCATTTCATACACTTACATCACATGATATTACATCATAAACTAAAATGACAAGTGCACATGATGTCACAACCAAAAATATGATCTCATATATATATATATATATATATATATATATATATATATATATATATATATATATATATATATATATATATATATATATATATATATATATATATATATATATATATATATATATATATATCAAAATGTTGAGATGGTACAATGGGGTGCACTAATGGCACTGGGTACAAAGAATGAGCTACAATAAGCTATCAAGAATGATAAAAAAATGACAAAAATGAGGAACATTAGGTACCAACTATCTACCTGGTCTACGACATCTGGTGCAACTCCTCCTCCGATAGGTGCATCAGGTGGTGGCTTAGCACATGGGGCATGGGCTCCCTCAGAATCTAGCATATACTAGGAGTAAGATGTCACTCTCTGCCTAGGTGGCACCACTGAGTAATATGCACAAACATAATAGGTTGCATGCCCTATCTAGTGTGTCACCTCAGCCTACAACTATAAAAAATCTTCCTCTCGCAACCGCTAATCATGCTCTCAGAGATGTATGATGAAGGGTGCTCCCCTTAATACCACAAACACATAACAAAAATAGAGAAACAACAACAATAATATGCAACAACAGAAAATTGGCTTCTTATTATCTCCACAAATGTGGAATTACAAACTTTGAGAATTACAATATTCAAAGCCACATGGGCATTCCCTTCCAATATTATGTAGGACAAAGTCTCGAATCAATACCCAAAACTGCCCTAGACAACACTACGGGCCTTCTTTATATATGCATTTTCCACCGCCTGAGAAGGTTCCAGAAATTTAGCCCTAAGGGCTAACCAAACTTAGAATTATTTTATTTTTCAATTTATTACATCAAAGTCAGCTCAAAATAACTTTTGAAACCCAAACAAAAATTTTGAAGGAAAATTATTTTCTGCCATTTCAAGTGACCCAACTTCCGGAGACCATAAGTCATCACCAGTTGACCTAATTGACTATTATAACCCCATTTCAGAAAGGCCACAAAGCGCTCTACAGGCTTGACTCATCCAAGCACCTGTCACCCAAATTTTTGACCTCATCCGAGGCCTCTAAAGCCTTCAAAACTAAGTTCAAAGTTTCTGTACCCTGCTGCCAATACTGAAAATCTTCAATATCTTCAAAACTAGACCTAATCTAGCCATGAAACTTTACTGGCAGGCTGATATGACTGAGATGAACCTCCACATGTAAAATTAGAACATTCCAAGATTTATGACCAACTTACTAAAAACAACAAGTTTCCATAAATAGTAGCTCTGCACAAGACAACCCTTATTGAATATAAAAATAGAAATATTTTTGGGTGATGCAAGATTTCTCTTACACCTAGGATGCTCCTGCATCAATCTACCTCTAGCATCAGGCTATGTGTCCTCTAATCATGAAGATGCTTCCATAGTCACCTGACAATATCCTGAGGCATCTGCCTCAATCTTGGATCTACCTCGGCTGCTACCTTTGCCTCCTCCATGGGATGATCTGCACCTGTATATGTTCATGCTTTATGATGATGAACCTCTGCACCTAAATCAAAATCAAAAGCATCTTGTGTCTCCTCCATCAGTGCATCTTGATGTGTACCTAGTACCTCCTCAGCACTACCAACCTCGCCCAATGTGCCACCCTCACCTTTAGTGTATCAGTGTTGTAAAACTGCAGGCGTACCTGCTGAAATAGTTTGTGGTCTTGATGATCTCATCTGTCCTACTGGCCTAGGAGGGGTCATCACTGCTCTCAGCCTAGGTGGTGTAGGATGCACCACTAGGATCTGAACCTCTCTCCGCCTCTGTCCTCAGCCCATAGGGGCACTTGTAACATCCTTAGCATCCTCTATGGTATGGATAAGCTCTATGGGATCAGAGAAACGTCTCATCGGATGCTCTATCAAATGTGCAATAAAGGCATCTATCACACCTGCATTAGCCACCTATGGCCGATAATCCCAATATCTGTTGACAAGACCGCTATACTCCTGACTGTACAAAGCATATGATAATCGAGGGGACCATCCCAGACCAATCTCTCACACTAGTCATGTGTAAGCTGTGAAATCCTATGGCATGTCCTAGATAATACCATACTACCTCCAGACATGGGTGATCAAGAACCTCTCCAGAATAGTAGTGGATTTCCCTATCAGTATATGACTCTGGCAGAAGTAACCAAACTAGGCACGGGTAGTGGGCCAGGCTTCTATCTGAAGATACGGTCTCCATGTCACAACCGTCATATCATCTAGCACACATCTCCAATACTTTGTACGTCCCATCCAAACCTATGTAATGAATCTTGAATATATATATATATATCAGTGGCTTCTGAGGTTGTCACTCATCACCACATATCAGTCAACATATGGGAATATGCTCCCATGCCCATGTCTGCAGAACAAGAGCTCCAAATGAAAACATCTTACCCTCGTGGTAGACAATCTCATGCATCTCTGAAAACATGTGAGCCAACATACACTAACCCCACCTAGCTCTGTGGGACTCTCCATCAAGTACTGAACCATCAGAGCCCACCCCATAAGGAGACCGTTCTGCAGATAGTCGGACATGATGATTCCTCCAATCATCCCTACAATAATACACTCTAATCTATGAGTCTTCCCATACCACTGTACAAGCATCTCCCAAGAGATGTGCTAAGAGATCTTCTCCTCTACATCAAAAATTGAACGGAATGCTGTTAGACCTGTGTTACCTGCGTTGATATAATCAGGGCACGAATCATGAAATGGTATGTGAAGAATCCTATAAACATACTTTGGGGTAATAGTGATATCCCCAGTCGGTAGGTGGAAAGTCTAAGTCTTTGAATGGAACTGCTCAATGAGCACAGTAATCAATCTGTGGTTTACCCAAATATCAGGTAACCGGATCAAATATTCAAAGCCACACATTGCAAGGTGCACTCTAATCGGGTCAGGTGATGCTAAACACAGTCTCTATGTCACCAGATTGGAAATTTGTACATGAACATTGGGGTACATGACCTACATAGCACAAAAATAGGGATGACTATCAGAAATTGGATAAAAAACTAGGCTATAAGTTCAAAAAATGATAAATTGAGCATATCAAAAAGTGCATTAAATGCTATCACAATCAGCTATGAAATCAATAAGTTTGAAAATTTGACCTAAGGACTTAAAAAATGGTCTTTTTTTTCCATACGACAATTCAGAGTGGCATAAAAACTCATACGACAATATAATTCATCCCATACAAGACTTCATGGTTATACAACAATATGTATATTGTTGCATGACAATTGGGGGACGTGATGAAATGTCATACAACACATGGGTGCTCCTCATAGAAGTTACTACTAAGACACACACGACACTCTAAGTTGCACTGAAAAATTGTATGAGCCTAACCAGACTGTCGTATGAGTTTACGTGATGCAAAAATTCAAAATTTCTAAACTCATCATAAAAATTCTAAAAAGCATAAAAAAGGTATGAATTTGAATTCACAAAGAGGCACAAAGGTCCACCTACTGGATTACCGTACTGCTGAGATCTTTGGTATCATCGGCTACACTCAAATTGATGAGAGGAGATGAGAACCTATATTTTCACTCAGAGGGCTCCACAAGGTTTTCTAAAGTCAAAAGGTTGAAATGAATTGAAAATGAAATTTCAGGGCCTTATATAGGTTTTGACATAATTTTTCAAAGTGCTCCATTTTGCGTGAAAATTACACCTCTAGCTAATTTTGACGTTTTGAACCCATTTTCAGGATCAAAATTGAAATATGAGATTGTTTACTTTGTCAAAATCATGATTTAAAATTTTTGGACCTAGGACGGCCAACTGCTTGCATAATCGACCTTCATAATATCACAGAAATCCAATATTCAACTTAACTGATTATCTCACATCAAACTCTTCAAATTTTAACTTGGTGAACCATGGTCAACCCATGGTCAAACCTAGTCAAACTTGGTCAACAAGACCTCCAAACAATGCAGAACGCATCTTTGGACATGCATAACCACTTCTAAAATAGATTGCATCACCTCTAAACCAATTCATGTTGGCTTTCTTGCCAGATTTTGATTTTCATCCCAAAGGGGGCATGGTATTACACATCATTAAGCAAATCTGTCAAATCAAATTTCCTTTAGTAATCAAGACAACAACCACATCTAGTTATTGATTCATCAAAAGTCCTCATCGCTTGGGGCACATTACTTGGGGCATATCAGATTCATGAAAATCCATATCAATCTAGTATTCTCTTACTTAATCTTGTCAATTGTATCAGCTCTTCGTAACGATCGGTTCAGTTGTGTTATTTCCTTGAATCTTCGTAATTGAAGGGTTCGGATTTGACATCCTTTCGATTCCTTTGGACAATCAAGTCTGGAGTCAGGACAGTCACTTCCTCATAATCATAGGTTTAGAATTAGGTGTTTTGATACTTCTTCGTAATCACCGATTCATTGTTGATATCGTCAACATCATCTTGATTTCTTGGTCACTCAGGACCTGAATCAACATCTTCAAAACTTTCAATCGATTTCTATCTCGAAATCGGTTAAACTCTCAAGATCAGTTTCTGCACCACATAATTGAGTTTGCATCATCATAAAAAAATAGATTAATCTTTGAACCATTGTGCTTCGCACAGTAATTCAAAGAGGGGCAAAATGTAATACCCCAAAAATGGGCTTCAGAACCATTGACCTCATACATTGACAAATCGATTGAAATCGACATAAAAGTCCTAACCAAAGGCATATCTGCACATCGAATTATGAAAATCCTAATCGATCCTATCCTAATTCTACATCAGGGAATATTCCTAAATATTCCTAAATTTATCCTAGTTATCTTTAGTTGAATATTATTTGGCAATAAATGATATTATTTTATTTATCCTAAAGTTAATTAATTAAATATGTTGAATATTTGATTAATTTAATTTAATTCTACCACTTAACTATTTAATTAGATTTAATTACATTTATTCCTAATTAATATTATTTTTATTTGACAATAAATCAAAATTGTTAAAAATAATCAATTGAACATTTATTTAATTGATTAAATCAAATTGTCAAATTTAATGATATAGTTTTGGGATAAAGTTTGATTAAATAATTGATTAACTCATAAATCAGTTATTTTTATTCAAAAATTAGTTAAGTTGAGAACAAATACTTGGAATATTAAATAAATTCATAATTATCCATGCACATTCATAAAAGAAGTTAAACTCTAAATCAACAAATCAATTCAATTAGTTAAGTTTTCGAACTCAACATGTGATTGTGAGTTGAAAAAGTGATCTAAACTCCTGATTTGAGTTAAAAAGCTATATTTGCATGATTTTATGAGTTAACTCTTTTTGATTTTATGATAACTCAACAATCAATCTGAGTTGATCAGGGAGAGATTTTTAGTTTTCCATGAGTTTTCACAGAAGCTGGATTTCTATATAAATGAGGCTCAGTCCTTCACAAATGATCATCCCTCAACTGTGAATCTAGAGAAGCTTGCTTGTGCGATCTGGCGATTTTTGTGAGATTTTGCTAATTTCTTGAGATTCTTGTTATCATTTCATTCATTTTTTATTTCCAATTTATATCATTGTTAGATTAGATTGCATTCATCTTCATTCAGTTTTTAGATCAATTTCCATATAGTTTTCATCCATATTGCATAGAAAAAATTAAAAAACATAGATTAATCTGCATTCATATTCTATTTACTTTTCATCATTAAAATCCTTTGTTTAGGTGTTGCATTGTCACTGGTCTCAATCTAATTCTAAGAATATCAAACTCACATCTACTAGAAGGCATTAAATCGCTTGGTTAGCAATATTTGTCTTATTTGCAGATTTTTTGGATTTTGTTAACCTCTAATGTTTTACTGAAGTATTGTGTCCACATCTAGGTACAATTTCACACGCACAAATCTTGACTAAAAAATGCATTCATTTTGCAAGGATTGAGTCAAGATTAGAAATATATTTAACTCTTATTCATGCAATCTTTCTAAATCTAAAAAATCTCTTCATTTCATTTTCAGATTTTGCATAAGAGATTAAAGAGACTTCTTTCTTTTCTCTTTGAGGAAACAAGGTAAAATTTCTTGTGAATTTCATAGGGCAAAGTTGTATATTTTTGTTCTTGTTCATGGTTGCAAATCCTTCATCTTGTTTTCAGATTTGCACATGTTTTAGTTTATGTGATGTGCTCCTTCTATCTTCCATCTAAATTCTCCAAGTTGCATATGCAAGTGCTTCATCTTTCTTGCATATGTAGTCAGGATTAAAAATGCCATTCTTGAATGAAATTATCAAGGAAAGAAAGCTCACTATGCAACATTCTTTTGCATGCAAAAATCCCACTCTCATGCTTAAACACACTCCATCTGCTCTTGTTATATCATTGCCATGTAACTTAAAACTCGTGATGGTGGTTTCTTGCACACTTATGATGAAAACATAATAATTCATTATAAGTAGATTTTATGCTGCTCATTTTCCATGCATAAAGCTTTCTATCCGCATGTGCTATTACCCTCCAAAAACCTATTTTTGGGTTTTTCTACCATATAAGTACATATTTTGAGCTCAAACACATATATCCATTTTCTCTCCCAAAAGTTTCCAGCCATCCTCCATATGAAATGCTCTCAAAAAATCCCATTTTTGAGTTTTTCACTCATTTGAAGAGTTGGTTTTGCCTAAAATCCAGCTCCCTTTGTTGCTCAAAGGCATTCCACTTATATCCTATACACATACTCCTTTTTTAGATATGCAAAGTTTGGGCTTGAAAGACCATGTTATGGCTTTTTCTGGAAACTCAAGAATGACGACATGCATAACTCTAGAAATGCACAAAAGAAAGATGGACATAAGGAAAGAATGATCACATAATGAAGCCTATAATGAAATGAAAGAACAATTGCATGTGTAGAATGTTTTCAAGACATAAATGGAAAGAAACAAATGTGCTTATCAAGAAACAACCACCATTATACTACAGAACAAGTAAGGATGCAAGTTCTTGTTCTAGATCAAGATGCTTCCACCAAACCTAAGAACAACACCAGGCATCTTGTAGTAGCATGAAGACCAACAATGAATGATGTAATAGGGTTCATTTCTTGTTAGACACTTAGAATATTTTCATCACACCTTTGTAATTTGTACTTGACATATTACATGTAATGTAAAAAAGATGTAATTGCATGTGATAGTATCACGTACAAAGTTGTAACATGTAATCAAGTTGCAAGTGCATTAGGCATGCAAATTTGAATAAGCCAACATTAGTTAGTTAGTTAGGGAATAATTCAAGGTGGTTAAGGGTTTTCCCCTTCTTTCTACACCTTTCTCTCCACTCTTTTCCTATATAAAGGAGGGATCTCATTGTAAATAATCATCTTTTGGCAAGGCAAGAAAATTCTACCAATTTGTATCTACACTCTAAGAATTTGAGCTTAGATCTAAATTTGAATTGCTTTCAATAAAAGGGGAAACTTTCTTTGAAACTTTGCGTTAATTGAAACTTTGTGAGTTTTGGAGTTTTTCTCAAGAGGGATTTGAATTCAATTGTGCAGACTTTGAGCTGCCTATTGCATTCTGAACCAATTTGAATTACTTTTGAAGACTTTGTGCTGCAGAAGGACAAATTGCAATAGATAGTAGTGGTTGTAATTACTTAGAGCTGAATACTTTGGGCTTCAGTTGTAAGTATTTTATATTAAATTTGAGAGTATCCAGTAAGAGACTTTTTTCCTTACTGGTTATTCCGCTTGAATCCTCATGAGACAAGCGCATGAGACTTTGGGTTCCTATTTTTGTTTCACAAAATATAAAAAGAAAGTTTTTTCCCATGGTATTGTTCTTATGTCAACTCCAGGGTCACCAGTATTATTGTAGCAATAAGGCACTTTTTTTAAAGTTAAAAAATAGTAGTTGTACGCAAATCATTCCTAAAAAAGAGGAATTGATTAAGAGAACCATCCTTTTTTTAAATTTTGATTAAGTTCCTGTTGAAGCCACCTACGATAAGAAGGGACCCTCCCCTATTGCTGAGAGGAGAGAGAAATCTCATGAGACGTTGTCTAAAGCTACAATTTTGTAAGGTGTAGTCTTAGTAACTTAAAAACAATTTAGCCAACACTTCTATTACTCTAGATACAAAGAGGTTCTTCTTTACTTATATTGATATATGATCTTACATATGTTGGGTTCAAACCAAGCGTGTGATATCACCAATGCGATATATATTAAATTTAATTCATATCATCAAGCCAAAATCTAGTACATACATAAGAGAACTTGATAACATGCTACAATACTATCAAAGTTAAGATATTTCAATTCATATTACATTTGTCGAGGCCATCTGAACACTAAAACCAAGACCAAAAGATGGATACATGAAATAACTAACAGATTTGATAGAGCATTGCTTTAAGAATGTTGTAGCTGATACACTGATACACCTTTGAAGAAATTGTTGTACCCGAGAACATGAGATATCTTCATTCTTAACCATCCTTGTACATAACCAAAAAACCATGTTACAACACTGACAACTAACAGGATGTGACCAAATTTTTTGACCACAAACGGATATTTCTAGAGTCAGTATGGATGTCTTTACATCAATCACAATAAATTATAGCACTTCCTCACATATTCTAACATTATAGATACCTCAACCCACCAAACCACATAGAGATAACCTCTTTTAATCATATGCAAATTTCTAAATCCAAAAGATTTGTAAGCTTAGCAATCCTAGAAGGATTTTCCATCTCCATGCCCTAAACCTGGACTTCTCCCTACACCTCCTACACCTCCTATATATGCTTCCATTCCACCTCCCATATCTTATGAATATTATATTGATTCTATATCTTAACCTAGTGAGGTTCCTTCCATTCTTCCTCCTAAGGAATAAAAGGGCCCAATGTTATTTGATCTTGAACCAAACCTAATTTCTAGTGAAACCAATCGTAATCGTTGTGCTCACAAATGTTTCCATAAACGTCATGGTAGAGCCCATCAATGTGCATCCAAAAATACTTCTTCACCTAAGACACCTAATGATCCTTTGATTCCCTTTGATAAGCCCATGCATAGCCCAAAGGAGGAAGTTAACTTGAAAAATGAAATTGAAAAAATATGATAATTCTATTTGTGTCTTGGATTATATTACAATTAATTTGGATGAAGAAGATACTCTTGATGATGATGCTCCTAATATAACTAAAAATGATATTCATGTTAGTGATTATGATGACATGTATGAGATTATGGATGTTAATCATAGTTTACCAATTATGTTTTCAAAACAATTATCTATTAATCCTAGTGATGAACAAAGTGACCTATCTTCACAACATGTTCTTTGTTTGGAACTAACTATTGTTCCATCTTTTGTACTTGATGTTTCTCCTCTTGTGTGTTTCCCACCTTACCTGAACACTATAAACCAAGATGGAGGGGGGGCAGATGATATTCTTGACTAGATCCTCTTGTACGGTAGATTTTGTGTGTTTTCCTATTGTAATGTGCTTCCCCTATGACGTGTTGCTTGATTTATGTTTTGTCTAGATTTATTTAAATGACCTTTGTTTCTCCATTGGTGCTAGGTGATAAATGAATTGACATATTATGAAATTACTCTATTTGTATCTTACTTCTTCTATATGAACTATTACATGTTATGTTGTACATTTGGTACTATTCGTAAATGTACCCTTTTGTTGTCTAATTGTGGAAGATAGAAAGTGGTATCTACCTATTCTTTTTGGTCTCCATGATGCTATCCCAAAAAGACTCTTTTGTGTAACTCTTATGTGACATTCTTCCATTGTATTTTTAGTTCTACTACCTTTAGGGGATGATGACATTTTATTTTGATATAAAATCTCATGTATTATCATATTATCATATAGGCCCTAGAGTTAGTAGATCTCTTCCATGCTCTCATTTTTCATGTGTTCATTTTCATTGGTTTGTCCTTTCTTGGGGGTGTCTCATAGTGGAAACATCTCCTGTGGGTGCATGTATTCTCCGTTAAAGACATTGCTCTTGTTAAGGCATTTGTAATTACTTTAAAATGGGGGCATACACTCCACTTCATGTTTCACATTTTTCACACACACACACACACACTGATTCAATGCAATCCCTCTTGTGGATGGCCAAGGAGACAATGATTTCATTTTGTTCATCTTTTTCATTAGATGCCTTAATGGAGACAATGCTTTCCTTAAGGATTGATCTTCCTATCTTTGATCCCTAAGGAGTCAATGCTTTCCTTAGGCCTGATCATTTGCCTAGATCCCTTAAAAGAGAATGCTTTCCTTAAGGATTGGTCTTTTCTTTTTATTGATCCCTATGGAGACAATTCTTTCCTTAGGCCTGATCACCCTTGTTAGACTACTTAAGGGAGACAATGTTTTCCTTAAGGATTGATCCTCCTTGATGGGTTGACTAGCATAACAAAACTTTCTAGGCTTTCAATTCCATCTTTTACAATTCTTTCCCTTTGTGCGATCCAAATTAATTCAATCCCTTACTAGGCTAGTGCTCACACCTCTCTCTCTTTCTCTCCTTCTCCCCTCTCTTTTGAGCGACACCTCTTTTGTCTTGGTTTTGGAGTTGATGATGACTTAAGTCACTTGGGGGCTAGATGTTTCTCTGTCTCCTTGACCTCGATAAGATTATTCTTATGCATTGATATACTTTACCATGAGAATGATCTTGTCTCATAATCTTGCTAAAGTGGGGGCTAAATGTATAGTCCTAAAAATTTAGCACCCATTATTTCATACTTTACTAGGACCTATTAAACCCTATTTGGTGATTTTTAGGTTTGAATGGCCATTATCCTTGATCCTAGCAACTTGTCTTTTCTCCCCTGCCTCATTTTATTCATACCGACATCCCCTACAAATTTGGCCTCATTTTCCACGGTAAAAAATTCCAATGGCATTATGTCCCTGGGATAAATCACCAATGGTGTTCTATCCAAGGCATTTTGGGCCCAAAATTTTCCCAAGGATCTGTGTTGGGGTATTAGCCGGATTTTTTGAATTTGTAGTTGGTGTGTGTGTGAATTTTGTACCTAGCTATGGACACAACACTTCAGTAAAATGTTAGAGGTTAGTTGAAATTGAAATCCTGCAAGTAATTGAAAACTAAACTAATAGGTGATTTACTACCTTCTAGTAGATGCGAGTATGTATTCTTAGATTGGACTGAGATTAGTGACCTTGACGACACCTAAATGAAGGATTTGAATGCAAAATCTAGATATGAATTGGATGCAAATTAATCTATTTTTTTGGATTTTAGATGCAATAATATGAGAAATCTGATATGAAATCTAATCTATATGAAAAACTGATATGCAATACAATTAATCTAACAATGATATGCTAAAATATGAATGATCTCACAAAGTTGTTGATTCACAAAAGAAGCTCTAAATCTTTAGATACCAATTCACCAGCATAAGTTTGCACAATTATGAGATATAAAATTAAAGAGCTGAGCCTTGGTTTTATAGAAATCTAGGGCTTTGGAGGTGCATGGAAAAAGCCATAAATCACTCAGATAAACACAAGTTGATTTTTGAGTTTATCAAAGAATAAAAGATAATTAATTCACAAAATCATGCAAAAGCATGCAAAAACAACTTTTTAACTCAAATTAGAGTTGAGTTTATTTTTAAAACAACCTGAATTGATTTTCTGATTTCAAGTGTAACTGCTTTTTGAAGGTGCATAATAATTATGAATTAAATAAATAAACAAAGTGATTTATTTCCAACTTAACTAATTTTAAAATAAAACAATTGATTTATGGGTTAATCAATTATTAAATCAAACTTTTATTCCAAAATAATATCATTAAATATGACAATTTGCTTTAATTAATTAAATAAGAATTTAATCAATTAATGATAGGAATTTTGATTTATTGTCAAATTTGAATAATACTAATTAGGAATAAATATAATTAAATTCAATTAAATAATTAAGTGGTAGAATTAAATCTAATTAATTAAATATTGAGGATATTCAATTAATCAAACTTTAGGATAAATAGGATTTATTGCCAGATAATCATTAAATTAAAGATAATTAAGATAATTAGGAATATGGAATATTCCCTGATGTAGAATTTAGGATTCGATAATGTTCAGATGTGCCTTAGGTTAGGACTTTGATGTCAATTTTGTTCAAATTATCGATGTAGGAGGTTAATGAACTTATAGCCCATTTTTGGGGTATTACATTTTGCCCCTCTTTGAATTGCTGTGTGAAGCGCAGTGGTTCAAAGATAGTTTGTGTATGATGTTGAAACTAATGTTTGAAATTGATATTGATATGAGACAGAAAATGATTGAAATTGATATGAAGATGATAGGTCCTGAATGACCAAAGATAATGTTAACTATAACAACAAATGAACCGATGATTGTGAAAAAGTGTCAAAATGCCCGATTCTGAACCTTATGATTGCGAAGAAGTGAGTGACCAATTCCAGACCCGATTGTCGATAAGAATCACATTGGTATCACATCTGAACCCTTCAGTTATGAAGAACCAAAGAAACAACACTATTGAACCGATAGTTGCAAAAACTGATACAATTTACAAGATTAAGAGAATACTAGATTGATATGGATCTCGATGAATCTGATATGCCCTGAGCAATGATTGATTTGCCCCAAGTGATGAGGTCTTTGATGAATCAACAACTAGATGTGGTTGTTTGTCTCGATTACTGAGGAAAGATATGATTTCCATAAAGATATGATTTCAAATTAGATTACAGACTTTGAATGATGTGCAATACCATGCCCCCTTCGGGATTAAAATTGAAATCTGACAAGAAAAGTCAATGTTGATAGTTTAGAAGCATGTTAAGTGATTGGAGAAGTGGTTAAACACGTTTGAGAATGCATTCTACATCATTGAGAGGTCTTGGAGACCAAGTTTGACTAGGTGTGACCATGAGTTGACCATGGTTGACCAAGTTGAAATTTTGATAGTTTGACGTAAGATAATCAGTTAAGTTGAATTCTGGATTTCTTGTGATGATTGAAGGTCGATTATGCAAGTAGTGAATAATATAAACAATCTCAAATTTCGATTTTGATCCTGAAAAAGGATTCTACTTGCTATTTCATTGGAGGAAACTTCATGTTAGGTTTCAGCTCTTGTTAGATTTGAAGATGACATTTGAAGAATTGTTTAAGCATTTAAGTTCATTTAGCCAATGTGAGATCATGCAAACATGCAAAATGCAAAGAAACATGCAGAATGAAATGCAACCTAAGACCTAGGACCTAGTCATTGATCATGTGTTGGTCATTCTCATCATTGAATTTTTAGGTAACCGGATAAATCAATACAATGCCCACTGATTTAGGAAACCATAGACATATGAATATCAATTTGTATACACAAGAATCAATACAACACCCACTGATTATGAAACCATGGGCCTATGAATATTGATTTAGTTTTTGAAATGTTGAATTAGATATAAGCACCAAGGCACAAATGCCAAGATGACCTAAATATCATGTCCATTTTGATACAACAATTTGTATAAGCATCAAAACATAAACATTGTGATGACCAAAATATGCCTTGTGGTACAAACACATCAAGTAGTCAAGAGATCATTCGAAATCTAGTGTGAATTACTCGTAGTGACCCTTTATGGTTCACCTCCGTAGGCAAGATCACATTTCACAGTAGAAGAAAGAACTCACTCAAAAAAAAAAACAATAGTTAGATCAAAATTCCTTGAATCTTCTAGGTATCAATGCTCGAGGTACGCATGGCCATCCAATTTGAGATAGAGGCTCTTACAGTCGGACACCATTTCAATCCAGAATTTCCAAAGTTGTTAGATTTTTAAATACAAGCAGAAAAGAATGAAAAGATTATGCCCCCAGTCATCAGTCTCTAAATCCTGTAAAGGAAATCATCGAAGAGTTCAAAGGGACATAATATGCAAAAATCTCAATGCGAATCAGTAAGCATACAAGGAGATAAAAGCATGTATAAAGCACAGATTGTTTTCAGTTTTCAGTTTGATTGCGTTGTTGTAGATGGAAAATCCCTTCTGGAGACAAGACAGACAGACAGACTCAGATGAAGCTTCAACGGACTCTGACTAGATATGAAACATCTAAGATACATTGGAGACCATAGGATATGACTTTGATTGCCCCCAAGTTTGAACATTGATAGGATACAGACACTTGAGCTGATTGGTGTACAGATCAACTTATTGAAAATAGGAATGTAGAAACAAACTAGGAGATATGTATAAACTAAAGCAAGACTGAAAGCTGAGAAAGACCAAGATTGCGCTGATAGATGGAGTGTTTTTGAAACAAGTGGCACCCGTTTGCCAAGTTTTCACCATCTTGGTAGAGATTCTATTTTTTCTACCAAGGTGCCTGTTTCTAGGTTTTCACCAAGGCACTTTTTCTTTTTCTCATTTTTTTTTGTATTTTTCATTTTTTCAATTTTTTTGTACTTTTGATATTTTTTTACTTTTTTTGTGAATCATCAAGGAGCCCATTGCTAGGTTTTCACCAAGATGTTCATTTTTTTCAGGACTTTTTCCAATTTTAAAGTTTTTTTCAGGACATTTTACCATACACTGAATGCCTTAGGCATAGAATGTCTTCAGATGGTGAATGTTGATTGGTTCTCAGAGCTGTTCTCCTTTAGTTGTTGAGAGTTGATAGGCACTAGAGCCAAAAGTAGCAGTGATAACAAAGGGACCCAGCTAGTTGGGTTCAAACTTTCCCTTGCATTCTCGATGTGATTGATTTTTAAGATTCTCTCTCAAGACTAGATCACCAACCTGAAATTCTCTATGTTTGAATTTCTTGTTGTAGCCTCTAGACATTCTTTTCTGATACACTCTGAGATGATCATACGCTGCTTGTCTGTGCTCATCTAGTAGTTCAAGTTCTTGCAACCTAGACACTCTGTAGTCATCATCAGTTACTAGACCATGTATTCTGATTCTTAGTGATGGGATTTCAACCTCAATAGGTAGTACTGCTTCAGAACCATAAACTAAAGTGAAATGTGTAGCCCTAGTGGGTGTTCTGATACTTGTTCTGTAGGCCCAGAGAGCTAGATTGATTATGAGATGCTAGTCTCTTCCTATTTTATTAACTGTACGATGCAAGATTTTTAGTAGATTCTTATTAGAAGCCTCTGCTTGTCCATTCCCTTGGGGATAGTAGATAGATGACCAATGTTGTGTAATCTTGAATTTGGCACATAAATCATCTAGATCTTTGTTCTTGAATTTTCCACTGTTATTTGTGATTATGGAATGAGGTATCCCATATCTGCATATGATATAGTTCAATATGAACATAGATATTTTCTTTCCAGTTGCTTGTGTCAAAGGGACTGCTTCTACCCATTTTGTAAAATAATCTGTAGCTATGATTATATGGGTATGTCCATTAGAAGAATGAGGATGTATAGCTCCTATAAGATCAAATGCCCATTGGTGAAAAGGCCATTGTGTAGTAAAGGGAATTAGATCTCTCCCTGGAGCATGAATTAAGTTGCCATGCACTTGGCATTTTTGATAGTTCTTAGCAAACTTGATAGACTCTTTCTCCATTTTAGGCCAATAGTACCTAGCCCTAATAAGTTTTCAAGCTAGTGTTAAACCATTTGAGTGTGACTGACAAATACCATCATGGACTTCCTCTAATGCATGTTGAGACTCTTCCCATTCTAAACAACTAAGTAGTGTACCATCTAGACCTCATTTGTATAGATCATGACCAATGATGACATATCGGGAGGCATTACGGATAAGGTATCTCTTTTCATGGCGGTTGAAGGTATCGAGAATGATTTGGTCTTGGAGATAGGAAAATAAGTTTTTGTATCTGGATGA
This sequence comes from Chamaecyparis obtusa, assembly GCA_027943335.1. NCBI lineage: Eukaryota > Viridiplantae > Streptophyta > Pinopsida > Cupressales > Cupressaceae > Chamaecyparis > Chamaecyparis obtusa. The sequence goes on from BSBK01002894.1 coordinate 215,876, forward strand.
ATCATGACCGACAATAGTGCAGATCATGTGGGTTTTGGGGGAATCATATGCAGGATAAGATAGTGCTTCCACTAGGAACTCGTAGTGTAGCTCATGTTCAGGCTACTATAATAAAGTAGATAGCATTGCCATTGCATTGATAGCCTTACTCTCTGTTCTAGGAATTTTCTCAAATGTGATAGATAGGAAATAGTTCTTTAGATCATCTACCATTCTCTTGTAAGGAATGAGCTTTTCATCTTTAGTTTGGTACACATCATTGACTTGATGGATAACAAGTTGAGAGTCTCCATGAATGTGTAATTTTGTTACTCGCCCCTCAATTGCTATTTTCATGTCATTCAAAAGGGCCTCATAGTCTGCAATATTATTTGTGCAAGGGAACTTTAATCTGAATGCTTTTGGGATTGAGTATCCTTGAGGAGTTATGAACAATATGCCTGCACCTGACCCATTCTATGTGTAGGAGCCATCAAAGAATAACTACCATTCTCTAGAAGAAAGAGTCATGATAGAGGAATCAGGAAATTCCATTTGCATTGGTGTATTATCAATCATAGGTGCATCTACTAATTGATCAGCAATAAACTGTCCTTTGATAGCTTTTCTTTCCACATATTCAATGTCAAATTCACTTAAGAGCATGACCCATTTAGCTAATCTACCTATGAGGGAAGCTTTTCTTAGTAGGTACTTGAGTGTATCAATCTTAGCTACCAATTGTGTGGTATGAGCTAACATGTAGTGTCTCAGTTTCTATGATGCAAAGATCATAGCTAGATAAGCTTTCTCAATCATTGAATAGTTCTTCTCATATGCAACTAATGTCCTACTGATATAGTATATAGCTCTTTCCTTTTTGTTCTCATCATGTTGTGTAAGCAGTGCCCCCAGTGATGTATCTATAGTGGAGACATATAAGATCAATGGCTTCCCATGAATAGGAGGCATCAAAATAGGAGGATTTGATAGATATTCCTTGATATGGTTAAAGTTGTTCTCACACTCTTCATTCCATGCAAAGGTCACACCTTTATGTAATGTTTTTGTAAAAGGCTGTGATATGTCTGCTAGCTATGATATGAATCTTCTTATAGATTGAACTCTTCCTTGCAATGTCCTCATTTGACTAATATTCTTTGGAGGTTGCATTTCCATTATAGCCTTCACTTTAGCTGGATCAACTTCAATACACTTCTTTGAGACTATGTATCCTAAGAGCTTTCTAGAAGTGACACCAAAAGCACACTTCTTAGGATTTAGTCTGAGACTAATTTTTTCCATTCTGTCTAGTATCTTGCTCAAGTCATTTAGATGTTCAGCCCTAATCATAGATTTTGCTAAAGTATCATCAACATAATCCTCCATAGTCCTATGCATCATGTCATGAAAAATAGATGTCATGGCTCTTTGATATGTAGCACCAACATTTTTAAGCCCAAATGGCATGACATTCCAATAGAAGGTGCCCCATGCACATGTGAAAGCAGTTTTCTCTTGATCCTCTGGAGCAATTTTTATTTGATTATATCCAGAAAAACCATCCATTAAAGAATACATCTAAAAGCCCACCGTCATGTCCACTATCATGTCAATGTTAGGTAATGGAAAATCATCCTTAGGGCATGCTCTGTTTACATCTCTAAAGTCTATGCATACTCTGATTGATTTATCTAGTTTTGAAATAGGTACAATATTAGAGATCCACTCTACATAGTCAATAACTTGAATGAATCCGGCTTTTAGGAGCTTCTCTAATTCAACTTTTACCAAGAGTGCAACATGAGGATGCATCTTTCACAATTTTTGCTTGATAGGTTTGACATTTGGAGCTATAGATAAATGATGCATTATAAGATTAGGATCCAACCCTGGCATATCTGAATATTTCCATGCAAATTTGATCTTCTTTTCTATTAGGAATGTTGTAAATTTTTGTTTCTCTTCTTTTGATAAAGATTGTGCCACATGAATCAACTATGGTTCTTTTGTTGTTCCCAAATTGATGGATTGAGTGGGTTCAATTAGAACTGGAGATCTGTCCTATAAATGACTTGGAAGGACATCAAATATCTCATCCTTAGGCATCTCAGAGAGGTTTTCACCTTCAGATACATCTTTTATTTTTACTTTTGTAGGTTCTGAGACTACCACAAAGTGGTTTTCACCCTCAGAACTCCTCTTCTTTTTATTCTTATTCTTATTTTTCTGACTAAGATACTTGATGTCCAAATCTGTCATGCTAACGCTCAGTTCACTAATGGAAGTACTCATAGGCTCAACTACATTGAGGTAAGAAGCAAGGGCATATTCATTCGGGAAGGTATAAATACCATGGCTTGGATTTGTGGAGGTTTGATCAATAAGGTCTGGATATTGGATAGTCAAAGCGGGGAAAGATTGGGAGATAGTGTTTATGGATATGGATCTGTCATCATTGGTCCTAACTTGACGCTCAAGTTCAAAGGTGATATTACAACTTAAGACATTCAATTCATGAATAGGATCAATGTCATTATGGGAGTCCATTTCAGCCATAGGTGGATCAGACTTGATAGGTGCATCATTTCACTCTAGAATTACGTTGGGTTCAGGTGCATATTGGTGAATAACATCAACATGTTTCTTTGTAATAAGCGCATCTTCTTCTAGAATGGCTCCCCATTCATAGTCATTAGATTCTTCATCTATGCCTCTAGGAAATCTAAGAACATGAGTAAAGTCAGGATGAATACCCCAAGAAGGGTTACCCTTAGATTCTGACTTGAATTCATACTCATGAGAATCCGTCTCAGAATAACTACCACCTTCCTCTTCTTGAGTGTCTTTGAGATTAGCTAGTTCTTGTGTTGCAACTCTCTCTTGATTGATAGTAGGTTATTTTGTTTCTACTACATTAATTCTTTTGATTGGATCATCTTTATCATCAAGAAGGTCTTTGATTTCTTTAGGCAAACATTTATAAGGAACAAGTTTTGAGCTGTCTGAATCACTATCTGATGGGTCAGTTTCTTCCTTCTTAAGAAAAGGTTCTCCTAGTGCGATCATCTCTATGACATGAGAACAATTACCTTTGAGGTGGAAGGGTTTCTTTTTAAAGCCTAGGCCAACAGTATCTTTGTTTTCCCTACTAGTATGTGAAATAGGTGTTATAAGACCTTCTCCTCTGACTCCTAGAGGTCCTTTACCTGAATATCCCATCTTAGCTATTAATTTATCTCCTGGACCATATGCCTTAGAAGGGATTTTGGATACTGTAGAGTCACTAATTGGAACAGCTTGAGAATCAAGTTCATCCTTGTATAGACATGCAAGCACAACTTCATCTTCTTCAAATTCCTTCTTGGAGACTTGTTCTGCTACAAAATTCTTTTTATATGCCTCAAGAGGTTCCTTAGAGTATGGTTTGGACTATTTTAAAGATTGTCCATAAGACTTAGGTGAGATAGGGAGAGATGTCAAAGATAAGACTAGCTCTATAGTATATTCTCCCATACCATTGTCCTTGATATTGACCTCTTTTACAATGTCTTCCATTTTAGATGTGGATGCTTCTTTGGTTGGCTCAATGGAAGATTCTCTATTATTAGGCACAAGTTTATCTGCACTTTCCTTCAATGTATTGCAAGTGGTGGATATGTCTACTGGAATAGTGACCTCTACTCCTTCATAAGGAAATTTCAAGCATTGGTGAAATGTAGAAGGAATAGCCTTCATCTCATGTATCCATGGTCTCCCTAGAAGAATGTTCTAAGCCAAAGGTAGATCAAGAACTTGACATATAGTATCTCTGATAACTGGACCTGCTCGGATAGGTAAGACAATGGTGCCTTTAGAAGATCTTTCTTGTTCAGCATAGGCTTTTATAGTTATTTTCTTTCTAGGATCAATAGCCAATTCGGAAAATCCCAGTTGTGTGACCAAGCTATAAGAACAAATGTTTAGGTCAGTGCCCCCATCTATCAACACATGGTTGACTCTACGGTTTTGGATCAAGACTTCTATATGCAAGGGCTAGTTATGTGGGTGACTCAAGGAGTTTTCATCTTCCTCTGAAAAGGAGATATATTGCAGAGATGTAAGATGTCCAACCATAGTCTGGAACCTGTCTAAATCAAGGTCATCAGGAACATTGGATCTGAGAAAAGCTTTATCTAGAATGGCTCTATGAGCTAGAGATATTCGAAGCAACTCAAACATGGAGATTTTTGCATTAGTGTGTTGGAGTTGTTGAATAATGCTATAAGATGTTGGCCTCATATCTTTAGGATTGGAAGATTTAGAAATATCCTTTTGTTTGGAAGTGGAAGAAAGATTGAAGGGCATCTTAGGGACATTCAATGAATCTGGGATTTGTCCGTTCAGATGTGCCTGAGCCTGTGATCGAGTAACTACATTAATTGAAGGATGATCTCTATCTCTTCGCACAATTGTGATGACATTGCAATGCTCAGAGATACAAGGTTCAACCATATTGATAACAACATTATTTCCAGGGTAAGCATAACTGACCTTTGCCCCCATATTAGGCTGAGAAGATGAAACTTCTTGACCATGTTTCAGAAATGGTTCTGTGAATGCTGTATGATCATTATTGCTCTTATGATTGTCAATTGTGATGTCCTCGTTATCAATCAGATCTTGAATAGTATGTTTCGAGTGTAAGAAGTTATTAGTTTTGTGACCTTTACCCCGATGGAAATCATAGAATTTGTTCTCTCTCCACCATTTTGGTTTAGGATCAGAATCAGATTGTCGGATCTCAGGCAAAGAGATGATGTTATTAGCTAGTAGAGTTCTCATAGCTGATTCTAATGACTCTCCAAGAGGAGTGAACTTTCATTTATTATCAGCTGACCAAGATTTGCATTCTGGCTTCTTTTGAGATGGTTCAGACACCTTTTGTTATGAGGCTTTGATTGCTTGGGTGCCAATAGTTAGATTGAAAGTTGGTGCCTTTGATGGGGCACAAATAGTATCAACAACACCATCTGTGAAAATGCCTTTATTCTTGTTCTAGTTTTTGTTCTTGTCTTTAGAACTAGATCTTGATTCATACTTGTCCTTTTGAAGTGTGATTTCTCCTTTTTTCCCAAGTACTTTTTCAATTTTGATCACATTGTCTACCATTTTATCAAAAGATGTATGATCTTGCATTTTTAAAGGGTAGTTGATCTCTGGAACAAGATTATTGATGAAGATTTCTAGTTTCTCAATTTCTGGAATAGGCCTAGCATATAGAGAGAATTTCTTCCTCCATCTTTTGAGAAATGTCAAGAATGGTTCACCTGGATATTGTTTGAGATTGCAGATATCGATCATGGTGACTGGATGTTGAATATTGTAGGAGTATTGCTGATAGAACAATTTGATCAAATCCTCAAAAGTTTTGATAGTAGAAGGAAATCTAGAGAACCAATGAATGGCTACTGCCCCCAAAGATCGAGGAAAGAGATGCATCAAATAGGTTGGTTCATGCATGAACTCCATAGATTGTGTACAAAATTCTTTGACATGATCTTGGGGATCCGAGTGTCCATCATACTTATAATACTTAGGCATCTCCACTCTTTTTGGGAATGGTGGCATGTACAAGTCTTTGTCAAATGGAAAAGGACATAGGGCCTCCATGGAGAACTCCTTGGGTTCTTTTTCTTTCTCAAGGTTATTAAGCTTGACTTGCATGGAATGCATCTGTTTCATCATAGTTGTGAGTGGATTTTCTTCCTCATGTGTAATGATATCTTCAACATTAAATTTGGGAGGAAGTTTAGCTCCTTGATGAGCCAATTGTAAAAAGTATGCCTCTCTGTCTTCTTTCAAGAAATGCTTCATCATTCATTTGAATTTATCATCGTTTTGATATTGAGCAATTTCTTCAGGTGTGGGTTCCTGATCTGCACCATGTTGAGATTGAGCTCTTTGAGAGCCAAAGTTTGTCCCTGCTTGAGACATGGTAGGAGTTCTCCCTGGGATAGATTGATGAGGAGTTTGTTGATTACCTCTATGAGTTGATGAAGGAGGAATGTAACCAGTTTTTAATCGAAAGTTGCCAAGACTATCATCTTCATAAAGACCAAAATTGTAAAGTTGCTCAAGAGTTGGTTCTTGGAGAGTGGTTATAGGTAAGGTATGGGATGCTTCTCTAGATTTCTTGTGAGAGGAAGCTCTAGTTTCCACCATTAACCTTGGGTGAAGCAAAAGAATATGATGAAGACAACTGAAGAAGGATCTAATTCAAGAAGATCGAATGATGCAACCTTGTCAAGGTTTTGATTGATTGAAGCTTAGATTAGACGTGGATGAAGGAGACTGTGCCCTAGATGTATGGGTAGACTCCCAAAAGATAATAGACATGAGTTCACAACACTTAGTCATTTTGATGATTGATTGAAGATTGATAGTTATGACAAGGTTTTGACACAAGATGATAAAGACTCAAATCGATTAAATAAAAGGCTAAATCAGATTCAAAAGGCCACTTTAGGAAAAAGATTGGATTCTTAGTATTTTCTGCTCTGTTCCTGACACAGTGATTTGTTTGACAGATTCTGGAAATAGGCTAGAAAAGTTGGGTCTCTGACAGTTCTAACAACTTTTCAAAATTTCCCAAACAACTTTCTATAGGCTCGTACAACAGTGGGTATAGCATGAAACGACAATTGAAAAAACTTGTGCGACAGTTGTCAAACTCACACGACAATTGATAGCAGGAATTTTGACTTTTGGAATTTACTGGCAACAAAACTTGTATGATAATTTACCTGATACCATACAACAATCTGGGGGTTTTGAAATGATAATAGCCAAAATTCATATGACTTTTTGACTTTACAAAATGACTATTGACTCCATAAAGGTGTTTGACATCAGATTTTGCAATTTTTGAGGTTTTTAGTTTCAGATTGTTCACAAAATTGTTTGTCCAGATTTGAAGATTGTAGCGGATTGATTCATTCTTAGTAACTAGATAGATAAACAAGCATGCAAAAAAACAAGCAAGTGATTTCAAGCACGTCTGAAAATAATGAACAAGGGACAAAGCAACCCTGCACATGAACAATCAAGTGACTGAATTGTGCTAATCCCTAGGAGTGCTAACAGTGTATGTTCCAAAAAGTTTTGCAATAATGCACATATTCCTAGAAAAATAAAATTTTGGCCTCACTAGGGTTTTTAGTAATGGTTTGACTCTGCAACTTTTATGATCTCAAGAGGGTGAACTCCAATCCAAGCACACTGGGGTTTTGACACAGTCCGAGAATTTAATCAATTAGGAGCTGCTAGGGAGATCTGATAGCCCAACAAGAGACCACACCTGTGGAGATTTCTTCCACAAGGACATTTATATAGCGATTGTCACTACCATGGTGAAAATGGATATTACCACTTGAGGTTCTGTCAACGTGGTTGACCCAATTAAGGGAATGTCCACTATGGTTAACCCTCTCTAAAGGTGACTCACAAAATATACCACATGGAGACTGGTTCTAGATTCAAGGTTCTGAGTTTTTGGTACTACCCAAAAAGGGAGTAGAGCATAATCCTCTAGCCTTTTCACTTTTAACCCAAACAAAGTAGATAGATTAATCTGACACGCTAAGACCAAGATTATCTCACAAAGATCTATGATGTCAACCACTCATGATCTATCAACCTCTTCAGAGAGAGAATGTATCAATTAGAAGCTAAAGACGCACAAATCTAGTAGACCGTGATACTCCCTCAGTATCCTCCCTACCTACAAGGGTTCCTCCATTGAGAAGAGTTTCACTGGAAACCCACTCTCTCAAGAGCCATGAATAGTGTTCATAGGGCCTATTTACTATGTGTAACAAAGATGTTGAAAAGCAAATCTATGTTCATTTTTATAGCACAAAATGAAATATGTGATATGAAAGCAATAAAGGTTACACAAGCTTGACATGCAAGAGTTCTTTTTAATCCAAATCGAAACATTATTAGCTAAAAAGATTACCTGAATTCCTCGCAATGCGCTTAGTAGATTATTACCTATTTTTAGCAATTCTTGCACTTTTTCCAATCAAAACCAGCATAAATCAATCAGAAACAGCAAATTTCAATCGTTAATGTTAGCTGTTAGTCCAAATTAGGAAAAAAAATTTGGAAAACTACCTAAAAAAGTGAAATGATAATTAAAACCTGGCATTGAAACTCGTATGACAGTGGGCTACCTTCTAGACGATAGTCCAGAAACTCATACGACACTGGGTACCAGATCATACGACAATAGGGTATCCCAAATGACACTGTGATCTTGATGATATGATCCTCGATCATATAAACTATCGTACGACAGTGGGTATCTCCTGGTATGAGTTTTTGACAAAACTCGTACGAAAATTGTACGGACAGAAATCAAAATCGTAGCTTGGAATAGAAAATGACAAGAAGATGAAATGAATTGATAATAATTGAATGGAAACCCATTTCAGGGCCCCACAGTGGGTGCCAAAAATGTGTGTGAATTTTGTACCTAGCTGTGGACACAACACTTCAGTAAAACATTAGAGGTTAGTTGAAATCAAAATCTTGCAAGTAATTGAAAACTAAACTAACCAAGTGATTTACTACCTTCTAGTAGATGCGAGTATGTATTCTCAGATTGGACCGAGATCAGTGACCTTGACGACACCTAAACGAAGGATTTGAATGCAAAATCTAGATATGAATTGGATGCAAATTAATCTATTTTTTTGGATTTTAGATGCAATAATATGAGAAATCTGATATGAAATCTAATCTATATGAAAAAATGATATGCAATACAATTAATCTAACAATGATATGCTAAAATATGAATGATCTCACAAAGTTGTTGATTCACAAAAGAAGCTCCAAATCTTTAGATACCAATTCGCCAGCATAAGTTTGCACAATTATGAGATATGAAATTGAAGAGCTGAGCCTTGGTTTTATAGAAATCCAGGGCTTTGGAGGTGCATGGAAAAAGCCATAAATCACTCAGATAAACACAAGTTGATTTTTGAGTTTATCAAAGAATAAAAGATAATTAATTCACAAAATCATGCAAAAGCATGCAAAAACAACTTTTTAACTCAAATCAGAGTTGAGTTTATTTTTAAAACAACCTGAATTGATTTTCTGATTTCAAGTTTAACTGCTTTTTGAAGGTGCATAATAATTATGAATTAAATAAATAAACAAAGTGATTTATTTCCAACTTAACTAATTTTAAAATAAAACAATTGATTTATGGGTTAATCAATTATTAAATCAAACTTTTATTCCAAAATAATATCATTAAATATGACAACTTACTTTAATTAATTAAATAAGAATTTAATCAATTAATGATAGGAATTTTGATTTATTGTCAAATTTGAATAATAATAATTAGGAATAAATATAATTAAATAATTAAGTAGCAGAATTAAATCTAATTAATTAAATATTGAGGATATTCAATTAATCAAACTTTAGGATAAATAGGATTTATTGCCAAATAATCATTAAATTAAAGATAATTAAGATAATTAGGAATATGGAATATTCCCCGATGTAGAATTTAGGATAATCAATTAGGATTCGATAATGTTTAGATGTGCCTTAGGTTAGGACTTTGATGTCGATTTTGTTCGAATTGTTGATGTAGGAGGTTAATGAACTTATAGCCCATTTTTGGGGTATTACAGTTGGTTTGGATTATTTTTTAATCTCAAAATGATGGAATAAAGTATAAAAGGTCCTTATCTCTCCTAATTTTGACATCTATTATAAATTAATGATCTATAAATGTTTCAAGAAAGCTATCAATATTTTCAAGCAATCAAGTGCAATTGAGTATTTGGCTTCAAGATTTGAAGGAAAGAATCCAAGTTCAAGATCCTCAAATCTCCATTTTCCCAAGATCTATCAAGTGAAAGGAAATATTCTACAATTGATACAAGTTTCTCTCCCACGAGGGCCAAGTAGAGGAATTATCAATCAAGCAAGAAGATTCATCAGTCACTCCTTCTCTCTCTTTTACAAGTATTTTAAAGCATATCAATATTCAATATCTGGGAGTGGTATTGCTAGATCCATGCATTTGTGAGGGAATCCTTGATTCTACATCACATTCCAAGGTCAACTATATAGATTCCTAGCTTATTCAAGCATCTTCATGAGTATGAGTAATTTATACATCCGTCCATGAGGGTTTATGCAAGGTAAATCTACCATTCTCCTTTTCACATACTTTCCTCTATGTAATTTTTTAAAAATATTCAAAGTTGATTCCTAGATAGGGCTTTGACCAAGACAAACCTCCTTCCACAACCTTTTCCCCCATTTTTCTATGTGTAGGAATATGTTACAAAGCCATCAGATTGGGATCAAACAAATCAAGTATAGTTGGAAGTCCTCATAAAAATCTTGTCAAATTGCCAGCTACAAAATGCCATTCGGAATCCATCCCTAGGTATAGGATGAATTTTAGCCTGTCCTTGCCACTTTTAGGTCAAACTTTACCCACAGGTTAGTCTTGGTCTTTTCTTTCCAAATTTGTACTTTTTGACTCAATATCAATATGTTTTTATCTGTTATTTCCATTTTTTTTGCATCTTATCTAATTAGGAACTTAATTAACATTAATAAACTATTTCTATTTCATCAATCACATATTTTAGTGAAGGAAGCATTATCCCACTTAGCGTTTGAGTCTCCTCTTGAACCTAGTAGGGCGTATTCCTTCTGAATGTGTAATTGGTGGAAATGGAGGTGATTTACCTATCTTTTACATTTATTACATTTCCCATGCTATACAATGCCATTCCTAGATTAATCCTTGTCTAACATGAGATTTGATAAATCTTCCCAAATGTTCAACCATTAAAATGAAAGAGTACGAGGAAAGGGGATCCCCTTGTCAAAGACCTCTAGAAGAACCAAATAAATCTATGGAATCACTATTAATAAGAACAAAAGAATAAGACTAAGTGATACAAATCATCATCCAATTATTCTACTCAATTCTTAATCCAAAGGCTATAAGTACTTTATATAAGAAATTCTATTTGACTCTATCATAGGCTTTAACCATATCCAATTTCTAAACATAGCCTTCTCCTTAGAGACTGTCATAGAATGAATAAATTTTGATGCCATGATAATATAGTATAGAATTTTACTTCTAGCAATAAAACTCCCTCTCTCTTTAGAGATTAGTTTACTAAGCCATGACTTGAGCCTTTCAATAGTTAACTTTGTGATTATTTTATAAATCACGTTACATAAGGCTATAGGTTGAAATGAATTAAGAGATTTAAAACCTTCCCTTTTTGGCATGATAGTAAGGAATGTATAATTCATAGCCTTGAACATCTATTTATTTATGAAAGACTCCTCCACCACTTTCAAAAGATCTAGATTAATAATTTCCCAAAACTATTGATAGAATTCCATGGGGAACTCACCTAGGCTACGACCTTTCCTTTTCATGATAAACACCATTATTTCAACCTTAGATAAAGTGATAGATCTAAGAAGATCTCCATTCATTTCATTACTAAAAATGACAAGAATATAGTCAAGCACAAGACTTTCCTCCATATTATTAGGTGAAAAATCTTTAATAAAGAGGTCTACAAAAAATCTTGTATCTTCCTAAGTAATCTACTTATGGGAAGATATAATAATCCCCTCAGTGAATAATAGAGAGGTAATTGAACTCCCATGTGTTCTATCCTTCAATGTATCATGAAACAATTTATGTTTCTATACCCCTCTTGAAGCTAATCAAGCTATGAATTTTTCTTCCAATAGATTTATTCATAGAGCTCCCATTCCTACAAATCTCTATTTGCATCAAACTCCTTGCTCCACAAATATTTTATTAAACCTTGATCTCTAATTTTGTAAGTAATAGGATCAACTGACACTAAGCATCCATTTTTGCAAAGAAATATTTCCAACATACATCTTATTCCATCTCTTAAACTTATACTTTATGTATTGCATTTCTTAACCAAAGGATAAATGGCAGTACCAAAAGTGGGTTTCTCCTTTCTCCACCAAACAAGCATAAGATCCTGTAGGGAAGGGTATTGAAGCTGCATAAGCTAAAATTTAAAGGTTTCTTTTGATACTCTAAAATTAGAAGTAGAAAAATTGATCAGCCATAATTAGATCCTCTCCAGTCTAAAATATTTGAGATAGTCACCCAATTATCCCCTATCCAATAGAAAGAGACTAGAAATTAGTCCAATCTCTCAACTATCACCTCCACTCCATATCTTCTATTATTCCAAGTGAACACTCTGTTGAAGGGTTTAACATCCACTACCTTCAGGAGCTCCATATTATTCCTTAGAAGACCTATTGAAGGATCAAGCTTGATATCACCACCCCTCTTTTGATCCAAACTTGAGATTTCTTTAAAGCCCCCTACCAAAATCAAAGGGTACAAAGGAGCTAGGGAGGGAAGATATATTATATGTGACCAAAGCAATGATTTTCCCACAAAATCAATTAGAGCATAATCATTAGTAAAAATAAGATTCTCACCTGTTTCACAACTAGTAACTACCAAAGAGATAGAAGATTTTATAGAAATTCACCAAATTGAAACAAGTTTGCATGGGTCCAAAAAGAAATCCATACCCCTTATACTTTCTTGAGCCTTAATGCATTGACAATGACATTGATCCTAAATTTTTGAAACCATTTTTAATATACCATCAACAAATAACTTAGTTTCTTGAATAAAAACCACATCTAGAGAATTAGAAGAAATCAAATCTCAAATAGCCTTTTGTCTAGGGATGCTATTCAAACCCCTTATAATCCATGAGAGATCACTCATTTTAGAGGTGTAGAAAAGTGAGTCACTGGTATTTATAGAGCCAAAATCCACTAATGTCTCACCAAATAGTTTCACCTTTTCTTGATCTTTCTTCCTTCCCACTTTAGGAGGCTTCTCTAAAATAAATTTTTTGAGATCTTTTCAATGAATTCCTATAATTGGTGGATTTACCTTAGTTTTTATCTCATCTCGTGAAACCTTTTCTGCACATATTAGAGAGAAAGTAAGACCTAGACTAACTTTCATTTCTTTATGTCCACAAGTTCCTACCTCTCTTGAGATTCCCAAGGGTAGATCTGTGTCTATTTTCACACTAACCCTTCCTCTTATGGCTCAACTAGAGTAGTATTAATCTCTTCACCAACTAGTTCTCTTGTATCTAAAAGATCTTGGCCAATAGGGATATTTTCAATAGCTCCATCAAACTGGTCTACATCATCTAGAGCATCAAACCTGTTAAACACCTCATATTCTTACATGTCTTTTAAAATTCTCTTTTGTCCTTGTCCCTTATTGTGGGTTTTAACTAGAATGAGTCCCTCTTTTTCCTTCATCATAGGATCTTTGCCTTTTCCTATTTAAGAAGTGAACTATCCAACCCAATTTTAGAAGTCCCTAAAAATTTAGATTTAGGGCACATTTGGTGTAAGTGCCCATATTCAACATCAAAATGGTAAAGTCTCATAATCAAGCTATTGAATCCATGAGCTTGGTCCCAACTAAATTTCAATGGAATCGAGTAAATTCTTACTCAAGTTAATTTGAACACAAACACGAGCATAGGTCATTACCTTTTTCTATATTTTTTCATAAAGGACCCACTGGCTTTCTAAGATATGCTGCAACTAAATTGAGGATGTCCTCTCTCCAAAATTCTAGTGAAAACTATTGAAGCCTCATCCATACAAGAAACCTTGATGAAATTCCTTTTGTAGGATTGAATCCAACATGCCATGGTTTAATAAAGAGAACAAATTGATTGTAAAAATATCCCCCCATTCAAAAACCTTGTTTCTATGTGACATGCATGAGAAAATCACCAAAAAATAGCTATTGGCAGCCAATAGTACTTCCATTTCTCCCTCTGGATTCCCTATACAAAGAACCCATGACTCCAAGAAAGGAAGAGACACCCAAATCCCCATAAGCTTGCAGATCAAGACGTGATTAGATAGATAATCAATATCTTCCTCCATAAAATCAGGCTAAATCACTAGAAAACGCCTAGTATTACTTCTTGCAAACCATCCATTCAACTTTGTAGGCTTAAAGCCCCCAAGTTGAGAACAATTTTCTCCCAAGCCAATACTATGTACACCAAAGATGAGATTTTCATGCATGATCGATAAATGAGTACTTCCAATCATGACATAATGCATGCTTGTCCCTCTAAGAGAGCCTCTTCGCTTAGCCATGCAAGGCCAAGCCAAAACCAAAAAGCATTCACTCAAGATAGTGGATTCAAACAAGTCAAAACTCCAAACCATAGATCTACTAATTTAGAAAATGAAAAAGAATCTTCAACTACACACAACAAAAAACACACCCTGAAACCGCTCCAGAAAACCCCCAACCTGCAGAAACACCTAGTGGTTGCCCCTGATCATGTGTTGCACACTCGTCGCTCTAAACAAAGCATAAAAGACAAGGAGTGAACACAACTATAGAGAAACCCTACACCGCTCCACCATTTGCTTCATCATTTGTGTGATTCATTTTATTTATATATTTGAATAATAGATAATTAATTTATTTTAATTAAAGTATACAAAAATTATTTAATTAAATGATGCAACTGACATGTTTTGGGAGTTAACTATTTTGATTGGATAATTAATTCATAAGGTAAAATTTATAGATTAATTAAGTTGGAAAGAAAAATTAAAGAATATGAGATAAAATATGATATAATATTTATATATTTGGTAAATATATAGATATTGAGTGGATTTTATTTGTTTATTTGAATAGTAAATAATTATTTGAAGTTATTTAACCAAATGATGATAGACTTAATATTGATAGTATTAAAAGATAACGTATTTTAACAATGATAATTAATGAAGATTAATGATTGCACTAATAGTATTATTTTAGTGCACAAGTGTTAAGTCCATACCAAAAAAGTGATGATAATAAATGTAAAGATTTAAATAGAATCTCATAAAATAAATAACATAAAAAAATACAAAAGTATTATAGATCATATCAAAAAGATATTTATCACTTATTATTATTATATTTATATCTAAGACACCAATGAAAATGATCATTAGTGCATTAAATGTTATTTTTATTAAAGAATGGTTTCAGATGAGGCTCTAACATCAAGATGCCCCCTGCCACAATTTATAAATTTATTTTTTTCAAAATGTACACGTAATCTTCTAGAATGTTCCTATGGGCCTGGAGAAATGGGGTTAAAACAAATTGCGTGCCTTTGTTTGTAGGCTAAGAATGGACATTCTTTCCTTTTCCTTTCAATTTGTCGGGGAATGAATGGATTAGTTTGCTTCGCCCAGAAAGCAAGTAAAGAATGATACGAATTATACACGTACATTCTCAGAAGTCAGAGTAGATCCGATCTTTTTCTGAAAACGAGAAAATTTGTTAATATTCCTGGGCATTTGGATCAGTCATATTGGTTAAGCTGAACGTTAAGTCTCCTGAGCCATATTGAATGGACGATCATGTGGAACATGTCGTACGATTTGGGAGGCTGATTTATTTCAAAATGCCTCCGAACTTGCTTCAGCCTTTCCTGCATCTGCACATATCTTGCGAGGGGAATCGATTCAAGTATTCTCCTCAGATTGGGGATCTCAGTCGGTGGGAGGTAAACCGAAAAGGCCTTCCAGTTGAGCACATCGCTGAAAGGAAGAACATAATGATCTGTTATTATGACGGGCACGCACTCATTGTAGATCGCCTCTACGACTCGAGGGCTCGCTACCTCGTATCCGCTGGGGCACAGGCAATATTTGCTCTTCTTCATCATCTCATAGTAGGAATCGGAGATTTCCTTTGGAAGGTACTCATAGACTCGAATATCAGAAGAATCGTTATCATTCTTCAGCTTCCAGTGCTTTAGCAGCAGAGGTCTGATTGGGCCATGATTTCCACCTGCAAAGAAGGCAAGAAGAGGCCTTTTCAGAGCAGAATTACCCCCCACCATTCCGTCCGCTGTCCCCGTTCTGAGATTCACCTCTGGCAAGGTCGCATCTTTCGAGGGATTGAATCCCTCCGATGTGTTTGCGTTGCACAGAACCCTGATTGCCTTGTTGAACAGCTGTGGATTTACCTTGGATGTCTCTGGCGCCTGCAATGGAAGAGGCAGAATCAACAAAGGAAGGAAAATGGAAATTAAAGTGAGGCAAAGAAGGGTTTGAGTGGCGACATGCCCAATCATGGCAGGACAAGAAGAAATGATCGGCTCCGAGGCTGCGGTTCCAAAAGGTATACTTGTTGCTCACTAGACTAATGTAATCGCTCACGAAGCGTTTCAGGGGCGACATATCGTACGTTAGAGGCTTGTACACGTAGCTCACCATCATCACCACGCTGAAAGGAAGGAAGAAAACATGCGCCGCCTCTGGATCAGACGTAACGAAGCGATTTCCCAATTGAAGCTCGTGAATAAACCTCCCTTCCGTCGTGTAAATGTTCTTACACGGCCCATTGTGCACCAGAGGCCTCTCTCCCTCTTCATACACAAATATTTTGAACCTCTTCTCCATTTCCATATAACTCCTGCAACAACAAACATTTATTACACTCAAACCCCCCTGCATTACAAATCAAAATACACTAAGTCCCGAACCCCATCGCTTACCGCTGAAATGCAAAGCCGTTTCTGTAGATTACGCCGCGCGGACTGTATCCCGATTTGTTTCCATTTGCAGGGGGAAAGCGCGCACCCTTCCTTATAGCTACCCGTGCCTTTCTCAGCTCCATTTCCACGCGCCTCCTCCCTTTCTCTTTCCCTTCCACCTGCACATTTGTTCTTCCAAGTCCATCAGACTGCACAGGAAAGAGAGAAAATGATGGCAAGATAGCAAGAATTTATCCAAAAGATCGCTAGGAAAACAAGTAAACCAAACAAATTTACAGAGATTGTCTGGCATAGATCTCCAAATACAGGAAATTTGTTCGTAAAAGTAGACAGAAAGCTTACATGGACTCTAGTCGGTTGAATCTGGTGGGCAGTGCTTTTGGCTGTTGAGTTGTGATATGTTGCGTGTAAATGATGGTGGCTGTAGTCCATCCGGGCATTTGGATGCAGCGCCACAGAAGGAGAAGAAGAAGTGGAATTGAGAGAGAAGGAAGAAAAGAAATTGAGATTGTGTGAGTTCAAGAGCAGAAGGGTGCAGAGAATAGCGAGAGCAAGGGAGAAAGAGGAGGCAAGGTTACAGCAAGAGGAATCCATGATGTCTGCAATGTCATTAAAGGAGGGATGTGCGATGGGGGTTTAAGTAATCTGCTTCTCTTTCTTTCTGCTTTGCTTTCGATGAAAGTGGCGAGATGGATGGGCACACAAGCGAGAGTTGGCATAACGGGCCTTACGCGAGAGACATGCAATGGAATAATTAACGGTTTTTAACTCATTCTTATTCAACCACAGGGCCCCATTAATGGGGGCTTTCTTCCACACTTAAATCGAATCATCTTTTTAAGTGCCGGTGTTTGAAGAGCTGGACTAAACGTTCCTCCCATCTCTCTCAGGGGATTAACATATTATTATAAGACCTTTCTTATATTTTATGACTTTCCAAGATTATTTTGATTGCTTTTAGGAATGTTAATTTTTTTAATTTTTCTTTTAAATAATTTTATAATTTGATTCTTCAATTTTTGAAATTCAAATTTGAGCTTGTTAAAGGATATATGGTGTAATGGCATGGTCATGTTATAAGTACTTTAATAGTGTTGACTTCAAATCTCTTCAATATAAAAGTAATTTTGACCAACTCTCACCCATTCCTTTTTTTTGTAGACTGATTATTCACAAATTTGTGTGCCTTATCAATATGTCATTATATTTAAATGTATCTAATTAATAGCTAGGCTATTTAATTTGTACTTTGTCCACTAAAATTGTGTATTAATATTTCTAAAAATTAAATGAATGATAATACAAATTTCTATTTAGAAAAAAATTTGAAATGTCATTTCAAAAGTAGAATTTCTATTTTCTAATTGAAATAATCTACATTCAAAATATTGCTTTTTCCATCTATCCATTATGCCTATTATAAGCAAGTTTCTATATAACATAAATGCATTGCATTTAATATATTTCTATTGAGTAAAAAAATATCACATCACATAAACATTACAATTTTTCATAAGGCGTGTATGTCAAGAATCTTTCTCATTATTTAAGAAAAAAACTTAGATGTTAGTTATGTTGCAAAGATGCCATTTTGAAAGCATTTGTTTATGTTTTATATATATGATGCAATTTTTATATAGGATTGTAAAAACTTAGAGATCTCAATTAAATATGGGATTGTAAAATATTAAATTGCTTATTATTAATTTGGTATGTTTTTATATTAAAAAATAAAACAATTATTAAAATTTTAAATAAGAATTAAATGTGCAATTGTGAATATCCTTTCCATATTGGTCCAATTGAAATTAT
This sequence comes from Chamaecyparis obtusa, assembly GCA_027943335.1. NCBI lineage: Eukaryota > Viridiplantae > Streptophyta > Pinopsida > Cupressales > Cupressaceae > Chamaecyparis > Chamaecyparis obtusa. Next base: position 234,346 of record BSBK01002894.1, read on the forward strand.
GAAATTTAATTTTCTTTTCTTTTCTTTATTGTTTTCTAAGTATGTAAATCGCTTTCACCTTCATAGACCAATTTTACTTTTTTCCATGGTTATGTATTTTAAATACTTAAAATTTTTAATATTATATGAAATATACCTTATATTTACAAGGATCAATATAGTAACAAAGTTATTCTTTTTCAAAATATTTATGACATTTCTATCTTTCCATTATATAATGAGATTAAAGATAAATTTCTATATCTAAATAAATAAAAAATTAAATAAAGGCATGTAATGTTTATATATTTTAAATTGGTTTATATATGTGTGTATACATTGATTATAGAAATAATATAATTCTCTATAGATTAAATCAAAATCAAATAAAATAACTATTAAATAATTTAATCTATTTGTATAATGCTTATAGAAACAAGTGTCACGTAGTGACCACTACTTGTCTTTATAGTATTAGAATAATAATATTTATTTGGTGCACAATGGGTATGCTAAAAAGGTGTGAAGACTCAATTAGGAAAATTTTTTTATTAAATTTTGGATATATTTGTGTAGTTCGTGAAATCAATTGGTAGATCATTTATCAAATGGTGGTGTGTGTCCTTTAAAAGATCTCAATGGAGAAGTGAATAGTTTCAAATAAACTATGCATTCACTTACAAGGATCCAAATGTATACACCTAAAAATGGTCACCTAGACTATTAGCCCCTTGCTAGCATTTTTGCTAAAATCATCAATTGCTTATTCTTGATCAAATCCTAGCTCTATCATTTATTTGATTATTTTCTATGGGCTAACCATCTTATCCTAAGTTTTTATTTATTTAAAAGGAATATTTCCTCCCCTTTTAATAAATAAAAAGCCCCCACTTTTCCTCTTATCCTAAGTTGCACAAATAAAGCATTATTCTTATTTATAAAAAGAGAAAAAGTACTTTTTGTCTCATATGGACACAAAAGTCAACTCTTATTTTCCTATTGGAGGATACTTGTGCACATGGATTGCTCCTCTTTTAAGCTCCACCGTTGATTAAATCTTTTGCCTCTTAATCTCCATGGTCCATTTCTCCTCATTTCCTATAAAAGAAGAGCTCTCTTCTTCATTCTAGATCCCCAACTTTTTATGCTAATATTATGCTGCAGGTTTTCTAGGTCATCTTGGAGCTTTTGGAGACATTCTTGCATCTAGGGTTTGAAGATTTGGAGCATTGTTGGCATTCATCTTGGATCTTCATCAACACTCTATCTTCTTGTCTTCATTCTTGCATCATCATGGCTTTCTTGCTTCATAGTTAGATTTCATTTCTTGCATAGTAGCTTTATTTTCATGGCATTCTTAGCTTAGATTTCTTTTATGCTTTAGATTAATTCATCTAGTTTAACTAGGAGGCTTTGTAATACTTGCATCTTTCATTTCCATAGTTTAGCTTGCATTTCCATTCTTAATCTAGCTTGCATTGCATTTCATTCTTGATTCTTGAGGATATTGGCATTCTTGCCCTTGTCTTCATTGAATCTCCCATTGCATGGTTTACTAGCAAGGTTATAGGCTAAATAGCTCTAGCTGAGAGCATTCTTAAAAGCCCTTGCACTCCATGCCTAGGGAGCTATGGATCGATTTGTGAGGGCTCATTCTTGAGTTTCCTTGCATGTAATGATCCATAGAAGTGTGACACATTTATAGCACACACCAAATATGACTAAAACAAAACCTTTAAATTAGGAAGAAAATCAAGCTCCATTAATAAGAGATAGAGGGGATGTGCAGAGGGGACAGAGAAAGAGAGAGAATGGGAGTAGATGGAGATTGAATCTAGATAAAGATGTAAAGGAGAGATAAGGAGAAAAATGATCGTCCTCTAATAAGTGACCAAATATCAGAATAGGATGTTAGTACTAGAAAGCTATCATAACCTTAATGTTTAATAATAATTTTTATTTAGATTTTTTTAAAGCCTTTTTCAAATAATTACTTAAGTCAAAGTATAGAATTAGTTAGTGTATTTTAAACATGCATTGTGTCACTTTTTGAAATGGTTATTGCCAAAGTAAAGGTAACCAAAGAGTGGGGATTTAAAACAAAAACTATCACTTTTCTTTAATAATGCCAAAAAGAGTGTGACTCGAGAAGGAGGATCTTTGAAAATTATTTTTCTCTTCCCTTGATAACCAAATCAAAATAAAAAATAGAGGAGCCACCATTTTATATACAAGGGGCATGCTGAAAGAAGTAGAGTAAAAATAGTTATTAAAAAATAGGTGCAAGGAAGAATACAATAAAATAGGATAAGAGAAACAATAATAAGGAACATGAAATTGGAAAATAAATGATTTCTTAGCTAGTGATGCTAGAGTCTGAAGGAAATAAGCTCAAGTCTTTAAATAGATCATGAGACATAGATAAAATTTGAGGGTATTCAAGGGTTTGTATTATCGATCAATTCCAGAGCTCTAGTTCACTTGGCCATAGGCTTCAATAACACCACAATAGAACATGCCCATGAATTGAATTTCCCTCATCATCATCATCGTCATTATTACTTATGTGGGAAAATCACAGGGGCTTCACATAGTAAACCTGAATCATATTGTGTGTGTTTGTGGCATACTAAAGAATCCCCCTATTTTAAAAAAATATTGCCCCAAACTCCTTTTTCTCACCCCATCCAATACCCACCCAATACACCCCACACCTATTTTCCTATACAAACCCTCATGTAGCTATTTGCAAGGATGAAGTGTTATATACTTATTTATAGGAATAGTACCACTATGAGAGCTTGGGTGAGACTCTACTAGATTTATTGAATAAGATAATTAAGATAATATTCTAGAGGTTCTAGTATGATGTGTCCTCTTTAAGAATCCATGCATGATTTTTGTGTTTTTCTCTGTGATTAAGATATTTACATGTTATGTCTACCTTTTTTAAGTAATATGATTAAGATGGAAATGAGGTCTTGAAATGATCTCAAATAGTCAAGAAAGGGTTGTCACTTCTATTGGCACATTTATGACATGTGCATACTGTGTTCCCATGATTTTGTTGTATTAGCATATGGATTTATCATTGCATGAATTCTATTGCTTTTATCATATTTATTTTGTTATACTTCCTTGTGCTAGATTGGGTAATCTTTCATTTCATGAAAGTTTTTGGGGAAGCATAACTACTCTTTTGTAGGGTGGAAGAATAATTTGTCAATATTATCACCCATATTATGTTGAGTGAAATAGGTGTTTGGAGTTCCTACTAGGATGGTCTTCATTTGGCACATGTTGATTTCAGTGTATTCAACCCAGTGATCTATTGTAAAGATATATGCATACTTATGTTGGCCTAGTCGATGCCTCCTATCTTATTGTTTATGTCGAATGTGACTCAAAGTATCTTTTTTAGTCTATTTCTTGGCATTTATTAAAGTATTCAACAAGTTGGTTGAAATATCTTCATAATTCGTTAACTGTTGTATTCGACAAGTTATCAAAATAAGGATTGATAATGATGTATTATCTCTTGTATGCGATAAATAAATATTATTGATTTAACTTAAATCAATGTTTATTTTTGACTTGCAACTTTCTATGCAACTTTGTGTCTTTATCAAAATTCCAATCCTATGTGGCATGATATACCTTACATAGGTATTCGTAGACTTTACACAAGTTGAGAGGTAAATGAAAAATAAAAGATATGCAAGTAATAATAGAATAGATAAAATAATTGGATCGATTCATATTATAAATTCATAATAATGGTATCAAAAGTTTAAGTGTGATATATTGTTGGAAAGGTCTTTTCAAGCCCAATCCAACCATGATGGTTTCATTTTTAGATTTTATCATTTGATCAGTTATTTTTGCACATTATCTGATTTTTTTTCATGTACTAATCATTGTTAGATTTTGGATTTTGATTCTCCTAACTCTTGTTGGTCTAACAAGTTGTGGTTGTAGGTGCTTCTTGCTTGAAATTTGATAAAATCGCATGTCAAAGAGGGCTACAAATAGTTTTTGCAGGGCTGCCCTAAGCATAAAAACTAAATCAAGTGCTTGTTTAATTGCTTTTTTTTATTAAGTGCGGCATATACTAGTTGTTTCCTTTCATATGCACTTAATACCTTGTTGTAGAAATTTTTGAGGTGGTAGGAGAGTATGCTCTTCACCCTTGTGGTGAAACAGAAATCTTGACCCATCTTGGGATTTTGAAAGCAAGGGGGTAATTGAATCTTTGCTTGGTGTGTTTGGGAGAGATTCTTGAGATAGGGGAGTATGCTCTTCACCCTTGTGGTGAACCCAAAAATCTTGAACCTCAAGAATTAATCCACTCTTTGTTTAGCTTAGGATCCTTTAGCGGGCCTGCTCTTGAGCAATCAAGAGGAACGACCCAAGTGGGGACAACCTTGTCATTATTTTTCTTGGTGACGAGTGATTCCAACTCACTATAATCTCAAGGCTATCGAGGACACAAAACCTTGGTAGACATAGTACTTATCTTCGCTTGATGTGAGTAACTTGTGGGATTGTGACCATGAGGAAAGCATTAAGCAAGAATGCTTAAGGTACTCTTGAGGCCGCGAGGTCCTAGTCCTTTATGAGGAGCAAGAGGGGTGCTATGAACGGAAATCCTTACTATGAACCATTAGATAGAGGCCACCCTATTTTAGCCGCTTAGCTTCTTGGTGCAAGGATTGATCCAAGTGGACTTACTCGGATCACCCCAAGATACTCACCATATGTGCTCCTTTGGTTGTGTTTTTGACACCTCCATGACAATGCCAATATCTCTTGTGGGCAACCACTTGGTGTGAGGCAAGGGAGCATCAAGTTGTGGGCCAAGTTGCTAAGTAATGAGCCTTGTCCTTCTAGGTAGTAATTGCTTGAATTGTCTTCGATTGTGCTATACCAGTGTAAACGTTCTCAACATTCAAACAAACGGTAGCATTCATAAGGTTCCCTATTTTGATATCACAAGTGCTTGTCTTGGCAAGGTTGCTTTTGCCCTTGTTTCAAGTGTTCTATGACATGTTTGATCCCATACTATTTGCAAACCTGTCTTTTATCTATTGCTACTGCTTGTCAAACTGAGAAATTGCACTATTCAATCTACAAATTTGGTCCAAGCGCTTCAAAACTGAGTTTCTCATGTTCACTGGTCAAGAGTCATATGATATTGAAGTATCCTTGCATACCCTCAACCAAGAATCCTGAGTCATTTCTACTGTCCTGTCATTGCTACAATTCGGAGTTGCTAAACTTGCACTTTAACCTACTGTAGAGTGTCCTTTTCTGTTCTTACTTGAAACTGGTTTGTTACTTACATGCTTAGATTTGTTCTAGACTGAAACAAATGAGCTAAAACTATTGGGTTTGAGTTTAACGAATGCTACTCTTGATCACTTGTCACATCACGGTTACCTCTCTAGCTACTTGCTTATTGAGCTTCTTGCTCATTGCTCGGCTTTAGTCAATTGATTGCTGTAAGTGCTTGAGCACTTTTGACGAGCCATATCTCTATTGTTCTACTTTGACAAGTGATCTTTATTAGCTTTTCTTATCTCAAATTTAAGAAACTTTGTCTCATTGTATTAGTTGACCAACATCTCTTTTCATGCCGGTTACAACTCGGTCTCAGTTTGAGCAGGAGAATCACCCTCCATTCAATTATACACAGTTACCTTCTCCAACTAGAAGTTCCAAAGCACCCATTAGCAAAGACAGTTCTAGTTCTGACCAATCTGAGAAATCTAAGGCTACACCGTGGTACAAAGGAGGTTTCCTCTTTTCCGCATTCAAGACCCCCAAAAACACAGACAATGTCTCACTCACTTTGACTGAACAAGAAAAGTTTCAACTCTTGCAAGAACACTTTGAGCGTAAGGATAATCAAGCGCGCTTAGACAAAGAACACAATCAACAAAGGATGGATGCTACTAGGCGCATGGCTTATAGAGGGACATTTCATGAGCAACCTGAGACTAGTAATCATGAGCATAGACCTCTTTTTAACAATGCCAACAACATGCCACCAAGATCTCCTCCAAGGCCAACTTTTGCTATGCCTTCTTCACCACCTAGACCTCCACCCTCTCAACATGAGGCAGAGGCTAATGATGAGATTTCTAGTGAGGATCTTATGAGATGTGAACAAGATGTGGATTTCCAACGAATGATGCATAAGCTTTTAGAGCGTAATGGCGATCAATATTTTCAATATATGACTTCTAGAGGATACAAGCTTCCTCCCGGGTATGATGTCAGACAAATTGTCCAACAAAGAGTACCAACTGAATTGGAAGTCCTTCAAGAAGAATTACGTCAGACAAATCAACACCTTACCCAAATGGCATTAGAAAGAGAGCCTCCAAAGGTCTCTTTTGTACAATCAATTTGTGCTCTTCCTTTTGATAAAGATCTATACATGGTCCCGTTTCCTAAGGATATTGAGGTTCCTAAATATGACAAGTATGATGGAAATGGTGACCCTCATGACCATGTGCGTCATTTTTATGCTCTTAGTATGGACTTTCTTCATGAAGACACATATCTCCTACGCTTATTCCCTCGAAGCTTAAGAGGCCAAGCTTTGGAATGGTTTGCGAAATTGACACCACTGCTTAAGACTTTTGATGAGTTAGCTCAGCGATTTACCCAGCAGTACTCTTACAACATCCAACAACCTGTCACTGTGATAGATCTTGGTAATCTAAGACAACATCAAGGTGAGCCATTTGCAACTTACTTACAACGTTGGAGGTCATTGTATTCTCGATATCCTTGTCAGCTACCTGAAAGAGAAAAGATTGACATTTTCGTCAACACACTTGTGCCTGAGCTATTTTATGATCTAAAGAAGCAACTGTTCTCCTCTTTCAATGACATGGTTGAAAGTGCATATCGAATTGAGGATGTAGCTATAAGAAAAGGGGATATTGTTATTAATAAAGATGCTAAAGGCAATGGTAAAGACAAGAACAAACCTTGGAATAAGAACAAGTATGTTGTTAATGATGGGGTTGTTGATGCTCCTAAAGTTAAAGAGCCCGCTTTCAATCTCTCCAATGCTATCTATGTAGCAAAACAATAAGAAGCTGCCAACACTCATAGTGCTCCTAAACCTCAATATGCAGATAAGCCTAAGAAATCATTTCGAAAGTGAGTCTATACCAAGTTGGCAGAACCTTACGATGTGATCCTTAAGACTTTGGTTGACAATGGATATCTTACGCTTCCTGATAAACCTGGTAACTGGGATCCGATAAATAAGCCTGATTGGTGGAGAGAGGATCATTACTGCCATTATCACAGAAACAAAGGACATCCAACAGATAATTGTTTTAGGCTTAAGGATGATATTTAGGATCTTATTGAGAATGACACAATCTCCACTGATGGCTTAACTAAAAATTCTGATCACACAGCTTTCAAAGATCCTCTACCTAAGCATGATAAGGGGGAAACCTCTCAAACACATAAGAAGAATCATGATGCAAAGATCAATTACACGTATCCTTCTAATACGCTTGTGATTAACATGGTAGAGCCCGTTGAGAGAGTTCTAATGATGAGGTCTTAAGATGATAATAAAGCCAATCATGGTAAGCCAAAGATGATCTTGCAAACACGTGATAGTTCATCTTCCCAAAGTGAGACACTGAATGCTGTTACTAGGGGGCAAGCCAAGATTGTCCTTAAAACTATGCAAGATCCCAAGCAAGCTTTGCCTTCCAAACAAGTGGCTCCTTCAGCCACCCCTAGCTATGATCTTGTCCAACATTTGCAAAAGACACCAGCACAGATATCTATCCTTGAGTTGCTTCAGTTATCCTCTTCGCATAGAGAGATTCTTGATGAGGCTCTACGTACAACACGTGTTCCCAATGACATTGATCCGAATCAATTTTAGGCTATGGTCAACCACATTTCATCTCCGCTATCTCTCTCCTTTTCTGTAGAAGATGACATATCTATTGCTCACCCACATAATCTAGCTTTACACATTGAAGTTCTAGTCTACAATACCCAAGTCCGCCGAGTCCTGATAGACAATGGTGCAGGGTTAAATATTGTTTCTTTCAATGTCATACAACAATTGGGTTTGTCAGAATTGGCTGTGGATTCCAAGAAGAAGATTACTATAAAAGCTTATGATGAAGTGGAAAGATCTTCCAAAGGTCTTGTCATGTTGCCTGTCTGAGTGGGCCCTATCATGAAAGATATTAGCTTCCAAGTATTGGACATCCCACTCGCATATAACATTATTTTGGGTCATCCTTGGATCCATGACATGCAGGCTGTTCCTTCCACTTATCATCAGTGCGTCAAATTTCCATACAATGCCACTGAAATTGTGATTCCTGGAGACCATACTATTGCTATTAATGCTCTTGCTGCTACTGAAAAATTTGTTCCTCATAATGAACCTTTTGTTGATCCTAGTACGTCTCTAGCTATTGCTGAGAAATCACTTAAGATGATGAGCCTTGGTATGGGTGAATATATGTTGGATTCCTTTTCTTCTATACCTGTTTCTCCTAGGTCATATGGGAGACCTTCTGATCAGATGAAGCCTTCCATTTCTGCTATGGTGATCTTTGATACCTTTGTTCCTTCATCCATTCCTTTAGAAGTAGAAAGAGAAGAACAAGCTATTCAAGAGTGGATCTATAGAGAGGATTCTAGAAATACTCCCATGCTCAGTAATTCAGACACAGATACAGATGAGTCACCAATACACACTATGGCTCACATGGGTGATGATCTTCCCTCTACTTCACTTCTTTGGGGAGAAAAATGTATATCTACTGATGATATGGATAACCATCCCGACATGGTTGATGGGTCTTGTGTGGGGTCTGATGAGTTTGTTCCTCATATTGCCTTAGTGGACTACGTTGGTCCTTCTATGACAAATCTAGATCTAGCTACTTTTGGAGCTTACCCTATAGGCTCAACTTCTCTTGTCACCAAAGATGACATCCTTCACATAAATGCTATTGAATCAGTCACTTCATTTCATCTCACATCAACACAGGTTACTTCTTCCACCAGCGAACTAGCCACAAAAAAGATTGAATCAGCAATCAAGTATCACAGTCATCACATCAAAAGAAAAGAGCAATGGTCGGATGGAAAAAACCACATTGTGGCAGTATCCGCACCTAAGAAAAGTAAAAATAAAAATCTGCTCAAAAATAATGATTCTCAAATAAAAGATGACAAGCTGATTCTCTACAAAAAAATGATGCACTACCTCAAGCATGATCTCATATCTGTTACACTTCAACCCATTCCTAGAGCTAAGAACAAAGTTGGTAATGCCTTGGTTACTTCAACATCCATCTTACAAATGAAAAAGCACAAATTTTGCTTCAAGTTCCCGGTGGATGAATTACGCTATCCTGCTCACAAATCTTACAATCCTACCATCTTTTCATATCTTCCACCTCATATTCCTCTTGCAAATCCACCACGCCATTCCTTCCGCCATCCCTTACACTTTACCTTTGTCTCTGGTGACTTGTATAGGAAGGGTCTAGACGGAACTCTCCTTAAGTGTCTAGAAATAGAGGAGTCAGAAAAAGTGCTAACTGAAATCCATGATGGCATATGTGGATCACATTCTAACGATCCTCCGCTAGCTCAGACATTGCTCAGGGCTGGTTATTATTGGTCAAACTAGTTGAGACCTCCTATCGTCATAGCTGCAGCATTTGGGCCTAGGGCCTATTAGTCATCTACATCAGAGGAAGTAGATTCTTGATGCCCGTTTCTGTCTGGGGCATCCTTTGAACATATTTATTGATACTGAAAAAACTCCAAAAAAATTCATATATGATGCTGAAAAAATTCTAAAAAGCATAAAAAGTACTGAAAAAATGAGCATCCTGGTGAAAACCTAGTAATAGGCACTTTGATGTCTCACCCAAAAAAAATATAAAAAAATATTAAAAAAAATTGAAAAAGTGCCTTGGTGAAAACCTGGAAACAGGCGCCTTGGTAGCAAAAATACAAAAAAATTATAAAAAGTCCTAAAAAAATTGCAATAAATCTATCAAGTGGTGAAAAATTGGAAACAGGCACTGCTTGAGACCCTCTGCACCTATGTCTATCAGTCTTGTGTGGCGCTCCTTCGCTCCACTTCTCGCTTTGCCTCTCCTAGCCTGGAATTAACTCTTGTCTTAGTCTAGGGGGCATACGTTGTTTTAAGCTTATCTTGGGTCTCTTTGTGCATCTAGGTTTCTTAGGCACCTCGCAAATGGTGTTTTTCAACACCACCCCAACTGTGTTTTTCAACACTACCCTAGCATCAAGTGTTTCTTAACACTTATCAGATATCCTTCCCGCCGTCTTGGATGATGCAATATTTCTCACTGGCAGATGTGATACTCAAAGTTTGACTCTATGACCTACACACACGCACTTGACTCACTGAGATTTGTTTGACTTTATTTCTTTGTGTGCTGTCTATGATGATTTCTTTGCTAAGTGGTCTCTCCCTGAGAAGTTTTCGATGATGCATAGCTAGAAGACTAAGGGTATGAGAACATGTTTTATTGCTTTTTCTTCTTGTGGGTATATTTTGTTGGTCCTAACTATCATGAGCATTTATGCTGGTCTTACTTGACACTATGGACCTACAAGGTATTATCCTTGACTGTTTTGCGAGTGCATGCTTCTAGTCATCTTGACTTTCTTGTGTCTCGATGCGAGCATAATCTTGCTATATCAAACTTAGGTGATCTCACTGCATTAATCATCTGGACCTACATGTCTTTGATGCCTAGGTGAGATTTCCACATTTCTATTTGATATAGATCATATTCAGATCCACATAGTTACGCTAGTGTGTATTGTATGATCTTGTGACGCTACCAATAACGCTCAATGATGAATATTATATGTCTATTAGCATTGTAACCTTGCAAGTAAACCACTTTTCATGTAGCTTGCATTCTTAAGTTCATGTTAGTTTAGTTTTGCATCTTGCATATGGAGAGAGCTCTCCTTTATCTTTTGTGGACTTGTTAATCAATTGCGCTCACCTTTTGCTTCTTCCCGATCATGTCTTTCACTTCTTGTCTTTCATATCACATCATTTTCCTTCATTTCGGGATCGAAACCAAAATCCGAGTTCACCTTGATCATCCAAATCACCTTTTCCCCCTCTTTCGCGCAGTTGGCTAACCTTTTGAGGCCTAATCCTTCGATCTTCGTTGGGGCATTCTTCACCTCTTCATCCCCATCTCTTTCAAACTTCCAATCTTTCATTCACTTTCAATCCCAAGTTCCAATTCTTCCCCTCCATGCTGTTTTCGGGTTGAGGGACCGCTTGGTTCGTGCCCCGGGTCCCATGTGTGGGGCATATCTTCACTGCTTGATGGTTATTCTGTTCTCTTTCTTCGATTATGATTTCTAGTGATTTGATCATGCTGCTCTTGCTTCTGCTTTCCCTCTACCTGGATTTCACTTTCGATCCCGAGGGGGCAAACACATCATATCTTATTGGTTATCTCTTTCCTAAGTGTTTAGTACTGTCGCTACCAGGCTGACCATGCAGGATTTGCTATCTCTCTACACTTCATTCTTTGGAGTCAGATTGCTATTTTCTTACCTTCTTGGCTATCTGCTTGCCTTCTTGGCTATCTACTTGCTTTCTTGGCTGATCTGAGTTGCTTTGTGATCCCAAATCGATCTCACATTTCAACTTCATTCTTTGACTGCATGTGTTCCCAGATCGATCACACATTAGTCAAAGAGGGGCAAATGTATACACCTAAAAATGGTCACCTAGACTATTAGCCCCTTGCTAGCATTTTTGCTAAAATCATCAATTGCTTATTCTTGATCAAATCCTAGCTCTATCATTTATTTGATTATTTTCTATGGGCTAACCATCTTATCCTAAGTTTTTATTTATTTAAAAGGAATATTTCCTCCCCTTTTAATAAATAAAAAGCGCCCACTTTTCCTCTTATCCTAAGTTGCACAAATAAAGCATTATTCTTATTTATTAAAAGAGAAAAAGTACTTTTTGTCTCATATGGACACAAAAGTCAACTCTTATTTTCCTATTGGAGGATACTTGTGCACATGGATTGCTCCTCTTTTAAGCTCCACCATTGATTAAATCTTTTGCCTCTTAATCTCCATGGTCCATTTCTCCTCATTTCCTATAAAAGAAGAGCTCTCTTCTTCATTCTAGATCCCCAACTTTTTATGCTAATATTATGCTGCAGGTTTTCTAGGTCATCTTGGAGCTTTTGGAGACATTCTTGCATCTAGGGTTTGAAGATTTGGAGCATTGTTGGCATTCATCTTGGATCTTCATCAACACTCTATCTTCTTGTCTTCATTCTTGCATCATCATGGCTTTCTTGCTTCATAGTTAGATTTCATTTCTTGCATAGTAGCTTTATTTTCATGGCATTCTTAGCTTAGATTTCTTTTATGCTTTAAATTAATTCATCTAGTTTAACTAGGAGGCTTTATAATACTTGCATCTTTCATTTCCATAGTTTAGCTTGCATTTCCATTCTTAATCTAGCTTGCATTGCATTTCATTCTTGATTCTTGAGGATATTGGCATTCTTGCCCTTGTCTTCATTGAATCTCCCATTGCATGGTTTACTAGCAAGGTTATAGGCTAAATAGCTCTAGCTGAGAGCATTCTTAAAAGCCCTTGCACTCCATGCCTAGGGAGCTATGGATCGATTTGTGAGGGCTCATTCTTGAGTTTCCTTGCATGTAATGATCCATAGAAGTGTGACACATTTATAGCACACACCAAATATGACTAAAACAAAACCTTTAAATTAGGAAGAAAATCAAGCTCCATTAATAAGAGATAGAGGGGATGTGCAGAGGGGACAGAGAAAGAGAGAGAATGGGAGTAGATGGAGATTGAATCTAGATAAAGATGTAAAGGAGAGATAAGGAGAAAAATGATCGTCCTCTAATAAGTGACCAAATATCAGAATAGGATGTTAGTACTAGAAAGCTATCATAACCTTAATGTCTAATAATAATTTTTATTTAGATTTTTTTAAAGCCTTTTTCAAATAATTACTTAAGTCAAAGTATAGAATTAGTTAGTGTATTTTAAACATGCATTGTGTCACTTTTTGAAATGGTTATTGCCAAAGTAAAGGTAACCAAAGAGTGGGGATTTAAAACAAAAACTATCACTTTTCTTTAATAATGCCAAAAAGAGTGTGACTCGAGAAGGAGGATCTTTGAAAATTAGTTTTTCTCTTCCCTTGATAACCAAATCAAAATAAAAAATAGAGGAGCCACCATTTTATATACAAGGGGCATGCTGAAAGAAGTAGAGTAAAAATAGTTATTAAAAAATAGGTGCAAGGAAGAATACAATAAAATAGGATAAGAGAAACAATAATAAGGAACATGAAATTGGAAAATAAATGATTTCTTAGCTAGTGATGCTAGAGTCTGAAGGAAATAAGCTCAAGTCTTTAAATAGATCATGAGACATAGATAAAATTTGAGGGTATTCAAGGGTTTGTATTATCGATCAATTCCTGAGCTCTAGTTCACTTGGCCATAGGCTTCAATAACACCACAATAGAACATGCCCATGAATTGAATTTCCCTCATCATCATCATCGTCATTATTACTTATGTGGGAAAATCACAGGGGCTTCACATAGTAAACCTGAATCATATTGTGTGTGTTTGTGGCATACTAAAGAATCCCCCTATTTTAAAAAAATATTGCCCCAAACTCCTTTTTCTCACCCCATCCAATACCCACCCAATACACCCCACACCTATTTTCCTATACAAACCCCCATGTAGCTATTTGCAAGGATGAAGTGTTATATACTTATTTATAGGAATAGTACCACTATGAGAGCTTGGGTGAGACTCTACTAGATTTATTGAATAAGATAATTAAGATAATATTCTAGAGGTTCTAGTATGATGTGTCCTCTTTAAGAATCCATGCATGATTTTTGTGTTTTTCTCTGTGATTAAGATATTTACATGTTATGTCTACCTTTTTTAAGTAATATGATTAAGATGGAAATGAGGTCTTGAAATGATCTCAAATAGTCAAGAAAGGGTTGTCACTTCTATTGGCACATTTATGACATGTGCATACTGTGTTCCCATGATTTTGTTGTATTAGCATATGGATTTATCATTGCATGAATTCTATTGCTTTTATCATATTTATTTTGTTATACTTCCTCGTGCTAGATTGGGTAATCTTTCATTTCATGAAAGTTTTTGGGGAAGCATAAGTACTCTTTTGTAGGGTGGAAGAACAATTTGTCAATATTCTCACCCATATTATGTTGAGTGAAATAGGTGTTTGGAGTTCCTACTAGGATGGTCTTCATTTGGCACATGTTGATTTCAGTGTATTCAACCTAGTGATCTATTGTAAAGATATATGCATACTTATGTTGGCCTAGTCGATGCCTCCTATCTTATTGTTTATGTCGAATGTGACTCAAAGTATCTTGTTTAGTCTATTTCTTGGCATTTATTAAAGTATTCAACAAGTTGGTTGAAATATCTTCATAATTCGTTAACTGTTGTATTCAACAAGTTATCAAAATAAGGATTGATAATGATGTATTATCTCTTGTATGCGATAAATAAATATTATTGATTTAACTTAAATCGATGTTTATTTTTGACTTGCAACTTTCTATGCAACTTTGTGTCTTTATCAAAATTCCAATCCTATGTGGCATGATATACCTTACACAGGTATTCGTAGACTTTACACAAGTTGAGAGGTAAATGAAAAATAAAAGATATGCAAGTAATAATAGAATAGATAAAATAATTGGATCGATTCATATTATAAATTCATAATTGATGAACATATACATATATAGTAAAGATTCACTTCCATTTAAAACAACAACTAGTATCTACAATATTGGCATGTGATCTCCATACAAGATAAAATGCCTAAGTAAGCTTATCCTAGCAAGAAATTATCAACTAGAAAAATTATTTAGAAGGAATATTTTAGGTGGAATATTCTATACTTACACCCCATCCTTAAAGAATACCTACATATAAATAAAGAGATTAGGTCTCCAAAACTAGATCTAATCAGGTACCCAATAATAAAGAAAAAAATTACGAAGTGGAGAAAGAAAGAAAATCTATTGGGGAAAATCGACATCCCTAAAATAGAGGTAAGGATGGAAGTGGATGAATTCCATTTGTCATAGAAATATCCTTGAAGCTATATATGTATCTTGATGCCATTGTCAAACTATAACTAAAATTGATCCATAAGAAAGAGTACCATAAAGATTCAAGAACATTAACCATCATGAATGATCCTCAAATTGAGATATGACTTGATGTGAATGAAATGAAAGATTGAAGATCATTAACGCAGGCTCTCAATATAATATGTGAACACAAATGTGTCAAGTTATAAGAAAGATGTGGTTAAGAGAAACTAGAGAATTCAAATACAACTCATATAAGTTGTTGTCAAGATGAAGATTGAAAAACAATGCATGCCATATGACTACACACTCATCTAATTATTTTAATATATCAATAAAAACTAGAAGCTTATACATGAAGCACTCCAAGATAGAACCTTCCCAAAGTTCATTGATAATAATGGTCCAAAACCTTCTCTTGATTTGGTATTTTTCATGTAGTCTTATAATTCTACAAAAGTTCTTACAATTGTACCCTTTAGACATTTTATAATCTATTTTGAAACTTCAGAAATTTCTTTCTCTAAAACTTTTCTGATTACCACTACCAAATTTTAAAATCACATCTGAATTTTACTATATATGAACCACACCAAGGAGAGATGCCTTAAAAAATCTTATGAGAATTTAGAGGAAATGGTTTTCAATGAAAACAAAAATTCAACTTCTATACCTTCCCCACACCAAGGAGAAATGCCTTTTATAATGTTGCAAGCATTTGGAGGAAACAATCTCCAATGCAAAAAAGATGGTGAAGGAGAGTGGAGGAGAAATTTTGAATGTGGAAAAGGTGGGAGTTTATTGCATCTCACTTGGAGAGGGGATGAAAGAGAGTGCAGAGGGAATTGAGGACTCTGAGCCCCCTATGAGGTCCATGCCAGTTCAAAATCTCAAAGCATGAGGTGGGGTAATGATTGTGTGGGACAAGAAAATATCTTGTCCAAGACAAGTGTGGAGGGCCCATTATTGGAAAACAAAAAGTAGAAGGAACTTTTTAGCACTAGGCTTAAAGGTAAGGCTATTTCTCCAATTTCTCATGAGATGGACCCTATTTTGGGGGCTTATTCTATTTTGGTCCTTGATTGTTTGGTTGAGAAAGGTATTGCATCAATGGGCTACTCTCTTATTGGTAAATTTGTTGGCCCTCGTCCCAACATTGAGTTTGTTAGATCTTGGGTTACCCAAAAGTGGAAAAAGAAGGGGTAGATTGATGTTTTAGCTATGGCTAATAGTTTTTTCTCTTGTATGTTTGCCTGTGAAGAGGATTTGATCGCTATTTTAGCTGGAGGGCCTTGGCTGTTAGGACAATCATCCTTTTCTCAAAAGATGGGAACTTGGGTTCTCCCCTCTTGATTGGGTTTTTTATGCTGCCCTAGTCTGGGTTAGACTTCTTGGTTACCTTTAGAATTCTAGGATGAGGATATTTTAGGGGCATTGTGGCTTTCTTTGGTGAATTGCTATTTGTGGATCCTATGACGACTACTAGGAAAAGTTGGTGTATACCTGGATTTGTGTGAACATCAACCAATCTTATCATTTAATCTAGGGGAAGTCTCTATTATGTCAAAATTGGGGTGTAGACTTGGTTTATTGAGTTTGAATCAATCTATTTTGCTTATTTTCATTGCAAAAAAGTGGCTCATTGGGAAAAAGATTGTCCTTCTAAACAAGTGAAGTTGAAGACTTCTAAGAAAGTTTGGAAAAGGGAACCTAGCTTTCAGAATAAAGAGAAGGATCTTCAAGGGGAAACTAAAGATTGTAAGAGGGATTCATACATTAATAAGAATTAGTTGAAGGTTTTTGAGGATGAGGCTTTTCCCGGGACAACATATGAGATTTTTAATGCTACTCTGATTAGGGATGAATATTTTCTCTCAAGTTTGTTTGGTGATTCTATTGAGGAATCTAATATTCTACCCATAGGAGGTACCAAACAATGTGAGGTACTAGGGGGGCTAGGTATTAATCTATCTAATGGTAAACCTTTCTAGTGGTTTATGAATCCCTCAAGAAGTTTCTTCAGAGAAGGGAATGTGTGAAGATGAAGACCTTTTTTCACAAAAGGGAAGTGAGGATACAACTACTGATAATGATAATTTATCTTTAAGTTCCCAAAGCTTGGAGGGGAAAATTGAGGCCCCTTTTATTATGGTGAAAGTAATAATTAGGAGGAAATAGTGTTCTGCTACTCCTATGAATACTAGGAGAAAAGTGAAAGAATATTATGGAGAAGTGTCTAAAGGGGTTGGATTCCCCTCCTAAATTCAGTCTCAGGAAAAGTTGAGTAAAGATGTGTGGTTGATGGTGTACAACAAAATCTTCTAGAGATGGGCCTCTCTCGTCTCCTCCCCAATTGAAATGAAGATCATCTCTTGGAATATAAGGGGGTTGAATAACCCACACAAGGATGTTCTTTCATCGAATCTGATAAGAGAGCATAAACTCGATATTTGTTTGATTCAAGAAACTAAAATGCCTACTTTAAGGATTGTAGAGTTAAAATTGGTAGTTTTTAAAGGTGTCAAGATTTGGTGTGTTGACTCAAATGGTGCTTTAGGAGGGGTTTCTACCTTTTGAATTCCAAAAAGGTACTTTTTTTTTTGTTCTCCTAATCACATAACTACTAGGTTTGAACATGTTAACTATGGATCTTGCTAGGTGGTTCCTAATATTTATGCTCCGAATAATCAAGTTTCCAGAAGAGTATTGTGGGATGCCTTATCCTCTTTGAGATCTAATTTTGGTTAAGAGAAAAGACTAGATATGGGTGATTTTAATACTTTGGTGTTTAGCTTTGAAAAAAAGGTGGTGCTCCTATAGTTATTGTTGGATATGGATTTACATGGAGCCTCATTTACTTGGTCTAATAGAAGGGTTAGGGAGGATTTAATTCAAGTTAGATTGGACAGGGCTTTGATCTCCCCAGATTGACTTTTTTGGCTGATCTGCAAGATAAGATCAAAGAATTATGGAATATTGATATCCAGGGGACTGCTATGTATCATGTGGCTAAAAAATTAGTTGTGGTCAAGTCTAATACTAAAAAAATGGAATAAATCTACTTTTGGTCATATCTTTTTAAATAAGGAAAATTTTAAAAGGAAGTTAGATAATGTTGAGGTACAAATGCAATCCAATTAGAATGGATTTTTGTCCAATTGTTTGGGAGATTGGTGATTCAAGAGTTTGGGTATGAGGATAAAAAATATAGATCCAAAATATACCTAACAACCCCTAAATCCTCTATTTTAAGTTATGCTAAATGTTGAGATGCAAAGTCACAAACCACATCCTTAATATTACTAAAAAGTAATGCATCATCAATGTAGAATACAATAACAAAAAATTGATCACATCCATCTTATAATAGATGTAATGATCCAAGTGACTTAAAAAATTTCAAACCCAACACAAAAGAATCAAACTCCAAATCACCATAAATTAAATTTTCTTTCACAACTATTTCATCAGTTTCAAAATCAAAACTATTTATAATAGATTATGAAAATTGAATGATTCCAAACTTATAGATTGAAAAAATAATTTACAAGAATTCATCCCCTCACCCTAAATTTTTTTGTAAGAAAAATTTCAATATTGTGTGTCACTGATTGACTAATATAACCTTTTAAGTTGAAGTTTACAACAAATGGGATTAAGAATTGTGTACACCTGATATGCCTAGGAGAAATAGGGCTAAAATTTGTCTTTGTTTAGACGGTTACAGTGGACGTTTGTCGAGGAATGAAGTGTGGTCGACCTCTCCTTGAAGACATCGACTAGGCACGTGTCCAAAGAAGGAATGATACCTGTACATTCTCACGAGTCAGAGTAAATCGGAGCAAAATAGTTTTTCTCGGCTCGTAACTGGTAAGCAAAGAATCAGTCATATTGGGGAAGCTGAACGTTAAGTCTCCTGAGCCATACGGAATGGAGGATCATGTGGAACATGTCGTAGGGTTTGGGAGGCTGATTTATTTCAAAATGCCTCCGAACTTGCTTCACTCTTTGCTGCATCTGCACATATGTTGTGAGAGGAATCGATTCAAGAATTCTCCTCAGATTGGGGATTTCAGTCGATGGGAGGTAAACTGAAAAGGTCGTCCAATTTAAGACGTCGGAGAAAGGAGGAACGTAATGATCTGATATTATGACGGGCACACACTCACTGTAGATCGCCTCTACAATTCGAGGGCTCGCTACCTCGTATCCGCTGGGGCACAGGCAATATTTGCTATTTCTCATCATCTCAGCATAAGGGAGGGAGAGATCCTTCGGATGGTGTTCATAAACTCGAATATCAGAAGAATTCTCGCCATATTTCCAGTGCTTAAACAGAAAAGTTCTGATATGCCCATGATTTCGGCCTGCAAAGAAGGCAAGAATGGGCCTCTGTAGGGCAGAATTACCCCCCACCATCCCGCCAGGTGTCCCTGCTCCGAAATTCACCTCGGGTAGTGTTGCATCTTTTGCTGGATTGAATCCTTCCGAAGTGTTTGCGTTGCACAAAACCCTAATTGCCTTGTTGTACAGATAAGGATTTACCGTGGATATTTCCGGCGCCTGCAAAGGAAGAGGCGAAATCACACAAGGAATTTCAGAGCATGTCAAAGGAAATTCAAAATAACGTGAAGAAAACAAGGGTTTGAGTGGTGACATGCCCAATCATGGCAGGACAAGAAGAAATGATCGGCTCCAAGGCTGCGGTTCCAAAAGGGATACTCGTCGCTCACTACACGAATGTAATCGTTCACAAAGCGTTTCAGGGGCGCCAAATCGTAGGTATTGGGCTTGTACACAAAGCTCACCATCATCACCACGCTGAATGGAAGGAAAAAAGCGTGCGCTTCCTCCGGGTCTGATGTAAGGAAGTGATTTCCCAATTGAAGCTCGTGAATAAATATCCCTTCTATCGAGTAAATGTTTTTACACGGCCCATGGTGCACCAGAGGCACCTCTCCCTCTTTATAAACAAACATCTTGAACCTCTTCTCCATTTCCTTATAGCTCCTGGAACAGGCAACACCAGATATTTATTTCTTAAACATACACTCCTGAAACCCTTAAATAAAATCAAAATACAAGAAGTCTGGAACTCCATCGCTTACTGCTCAAACGCAAAGGTGTTCCTATAGATGTTTCCTGATGTGTCGTCATTTGAATGGGGAAAGCGCGCAGCTTTCTTTATAGCCGCTCGCGCCCGTTTCAGCTCCATTTCCACACGCCTCCTCCCTTTCTCTTTTCCTTTCACCTGCACATTAATTCAATTCTACAATAAGTTTTCGCTTCTCTTTTCCAATCAATCTTCTCATTAATTCAATTCTACAACAAATTTTCGCTTGTCTTTTCCAATCAATCTTCTCATTAACTCAATTCTACAATAAGTTTTCACTTGTTCATCAGATTGTACAAGAAAGAAGCAAATAATGACAAGATTGCGAGAAAGACAGTAAATAATGGCAAGATTGCAAGAAGTTACCCGAAAGATAGTTGGGAAAACAAGTAAATCTACAAAATTACAGAGACAGTCTCATACAAATCTCTTAATCTACAAATTTGTTGTATTATGCTTTCATCGAAACTATACTCGCCTGAATCTGGTCGGTAGTGCTTTTGGCTGTAACATTGTCATCTGTTGCCTGTAAATGGTTGTGGTCGTAGTCTATCCTGGCATTTGGATGCAGCGCCAGAGAAGAAGAAGAAGAAGAGAAGAAACCGAGATCGTATGAATGCAAGAGTAGAAGGGAGCAGAGAATGAGGAGAGAAATGGAGAAAGAGGAGGTAAGGTTACAGGAAGAGGAATCCATGACAGAAAGAGTCTCCCTCAGTCAAGAAGGTCCAAAATAAATAAGGCTTTCGACCAAATGGATCGCCATGGCAGTGAGACTTGGAGCAGGAGAAACATGCATGTATTGTAAATGCTCTGTCACTAACGGTTCAGTAGTTATTATTATTAAAGAACAGGGTCCGGGTCTCCCTCCCGCTGTTTAAATGAGATCAATTATCTTACGGCTGCTATTAGGGTTGGCGAGCATGAAATTTATCTGTTAACGCACGTTTCTCAGCAACAAATCACGGCACTAAATATATAAAGGGCAAATAAGCGCGAAATTAAGGTAAAGAGCCGCAAACTGCAATGGCACGAAGTTATCCTCTGCCAGCTGTTTTCGGCTTAAAAAGGGCTACAAATAAAGGTTAAGTTCCTGGGCTACAAATAAAGGATTTGGGGTTTGCACTTCGTACGTATTGAAGTCATGCTCATTCCTAACTTAAAAGTCGGGCGACGTGTGTTTATTCACTTATTCTTGAAAGAATTATAATTGCCTGCTATTGCTACTTTTTAACAATTTTATATATTGCTAAGTGATCTGCCCTTGTTTATTTAACTTATTTTGGTTATAAGTTTATTCTTTTATTGGGAAGAACCTCTAAGCAATGTATATAAGATTATACAATATATATAAGGAATAGTTTTCGCTAGTAACTTCAACTTTCTATTATAGGCTAAGATAAATTATTCTTATAATTTTTTGCATAAGCTTACGATTTTAGTACATGGTTTATACTTCATATAATGCATTTTATTTTAGAGTTGTTTTGAAATTATATTATTGTATACATTATTAACTTTCTAAATAAAATTGTTTATTAATATTAGCTAGTTATTATTAAATTTACTTTTTGAAAGGTAGTCAAGTGTAGAATTAACACTTCCAAATGCTAAATCTAATAGGAGACATGATGCAATTTTTTTTTTACAAAGCCTTAACTGCTACAAAATAATAAACACATATAAAATCAAGTTTAAACAAATAAACTCATAGCACCAAATATAAGCAGGAAAACCAAAAGTTAGACTCAATTGTATTATCAAAATCAACCAATAGTTACTATAGAATCCTTAGAGCTAATGCTCTTCAGGAGTCAATAAAAGAGAAAAGAAATCTAGAGAAAATTTGACATATAAAAGCTTCTTAGAAGACATCCAATCAATCATACAAATTACACTCAGAAGCTACATATTTATAGAGCTTAACACAAGTGAAAAATGCCCATGGGTTCCAAAATAACTCTAACACCAAAGAGTTATGTGGTGTCATAACCAACAACTTGCTAATCACATGACATGTTGCACATAGAAACTTCTAAAGCATGCATAACTCATCCATATTGGTCACCTTTCCATATGAAACACCTACTTCTAAAGTGGTTGCAATAAAATAAATATATAGTAAAGTAAATATGCTTGAACTCAAAGGTTGAGATACCTTAATCCAAATATTTTCTCTTTGCTGAAGACTTGTCAAGAGTCAAAACTCTATCATCTTCTAAAGGCCCCAAGGCCAATAAAATTGGCATACCGTTTGAACTTTTTAGTGCTCACAAGTTTTTTCAATGCAACTGCAACATTCACAAATGTATCTATTGGAATTTGATGAAGTTGATGTTGTATTTGATCATGAAAATGTATTGTGGTGTTGTCATTACTAGAAAATTAATTCATTGGAAGAAACAAATTAGTGTTACCGATGGAGATGAAGATCAAAGTGATGAAATGTCTAAGTGTTCAGTCAACTGGGCAGAAGACAATGTGCAATGAACAATTAATCAGATCTGGAACAAGAAATCAAGTTAAGGTGTGTAGTCATAGAATTAACATATATAGAGGTATATCTAACTATTCCCTCAATCACACTAGTTAATTTGGAGATTTGAGTGAGTTATTGAAGATTGAAGTGATAATGGTAGTTAGAATAGTAAATCGGTGGACATAGTTGGTTAGATTAGTGTTGTAGTCAAACTTAGTAGTTGGTCGACATGTTTTTGAGTTTTAATATTTTGAGCCGACATCAATGGTGTTGACTTTTATTTTTGGTGCACTTGCTCATATGTTTAATGTTAGAGTAATAAGTTATTTTACTTATTAATTAAATCATGTTGATTTAATTACTAAGTCACTTATTATCTCTTTATTACTTAAGCCAAACTTTGACATATAATAATTAATTACTTTATTAATTATTATAATGCAACCTAGGTTTCTCCACCCTTTTAGGGTTTCAGATCTCCTTTCGAAGGATTGATCTTCTTTGTATTCTTAACATCATTTAACACAATAATATTTCATTGTGATTGTTGCAACTCTTTTTTTGCACATTAAGGATGTCTCCTCTCTCGTGGATCAACGTGTTCAAGCCTCTGTAGCTTCTTGCTTCTCTCTCTTTATGTGACAGGTGTTTGCATGCAGGTGTTCTTGGGAGCTATGGGTTTTTTTCTCATCAACTCCAACATGGTATCAGAGCTTCAGATCTATATGTCCTTGTTCTCTTCTTGAGAGAATTGACCATGTTCGTCAGATATGTGCGCTTTAGAGGATTTTCTGTCAGATCTGGGGGACCTATTTTTAGAGAACTTTGAGCTCAAACAAACCTCATTGTTGAGCTTGTAGTAGGGTGGTCCCACAATAGTGTGTCCCACTTTTTTAGACATGCTGATTTTTGCTGAAATAACACATTTTTAATAAAATATGATTATTTAAGCCTTGAGAAGTTCCATTTGAAGTCATGCTCATTCCTAACTTAAAATTCAGGCGACGTGTGTTTATTCACTTATTTTTGAAAGAATTATACTTGCCTGCTATTGCTACTTTTTAACAATTTTATATATTGCTAAGTGATCTGCCCTTGTTTATTTAACTTATTTTGGTTACAAGTTTATTCTTGTATTTATTTAAAAGTAGAGTTTGTGGTGTAATGACTATTTAATATTTAAGCCACTCTATGGAAGCATGAGGTTATTTCTCTAAGTTCCTTCGCTTTACATTTACTCACAAAAAAACATACTAGATAATTTTATAGATTGTGTTTGTTGTACCAAATCAAATTGATAAAAAATACACCTTTAAATGGGAGAAACCTCTAAGCAATGTATATTTACTAGTTATACAATATATATAAGGAATAGATTTTCCTAGTAGTTATATATAAACTTTAACTCTATATTATAGGCTAAGATAAATTATTCTTTTCATTTTTTGACATAACCTTACAATTCTAGTACATGGATTATACTTCATATGATGCATTTTATTTTAGAGTTGTTTTGAAATTATACTATTGTATACATTATTAACTTTCCAAATAAAATTCTCTACTAATATTAGCTAGTTATTATTAAATCTACTTTTTGAAAGGTAGCCAAGTGAAGAATTAACACTTCCAAATGTTAAATCTAATAGGAGACATGATGAAAAACAATTCTTACAAATCCTTAACTGCTACAAAATAATAAACACATATAAAATCAAGTTTTAAAAAATAAACTCATAGCATGGTAAAAGCACAAAGTTGTGTCACGTTTCAGGACAACGTATCAGCACAGCTAAATTTGAGTATTTCCAACTAAAATTATTTTTTGTCAAACATATGGTCTAGCTAGATTCATTCTAGCTAAGTTATATAAGTTCTTCACCTTTTCCAATTGGAAATATCTATTAAATGCATGTTTTATAACAATTACTAAAGAAATAAAATTATTTCAGAAAAGCGACGTTTCAATAAATCTTACTCTTTTTAATGATATTGTTTTACAAATATAAAAATACCCTTTTTTAGAGCACAGAGTCAAGATTATCATCATATAATTTTTATAGTATTTTAATTAGATCTAATATATTATAGTTTCAAAATACTACAAGTAGGTATTTTAACATTCGAGAACAAGATGCCTCAAAAATAGAAAAAAATAGTAAAGCTTATCAAAAAAATTGAAAATTTATATTTAACACTAGTGGAGAGAGTTATCTTCAAAAGTGTGTAATTTATTTTCTGAATGGTGTAGATTTGATAGGGGAAATTTGACGCGAGATGAAAACTGTCGATTTCAGGTATGTTCGACTTTGAGTAGTTATAACAGAGAAAATATACATTGAAAACTAATTTTTCTTCTTTTTTGCACTAGCTATACATTTTATCTATGACATATTTTGAAATCAAAGAAAAAAGAGATTATTTGCATATATTTTTTTGGTGCGGACAAGACCCTCATTTTTCAGCAAGTAAAAAATGGACTTAAAAAATTTAAAAACCATGTGAATTCTTGTTCAAAAAAAATTTAAAAAATTATAGCCATAAACTTCATCCACTTTTACACATTTCATTAGTTTACATCATCTCCAAATTTTAAACATAAATGCCATTTTTATGTCATTAAAGTTAAAATTTTTGTGTGTTGTTGACCTTTTCCTTTATAAAAGTGTGACACAACTTTGTACTTTACAATTCTTACAAATCCTTAACTGCTACAAAATAATAAACACATATAAAATCAAGTTTTAAAAAATAAACTCATAGCACCAAATATAAGCGGGAAAACCAAAAGTTAGACTCAATTGTATTATCAAAATCAACCAATAGTTACTATAGAATCCTTAGAGCCAATGCTCTTCAAGAGTCAATAAAAGAGAAAAGAAATCTAGAGAAAATTGACATATAAAAGCTTCTTAGAAGACATCCAATCAATCATACAAATTACACTCAGAAGCCACATATTTGTAGAGCTTAACACAAGTGAAAAATGCTCATGGGTTCCAAAACAACTATAACACCAAAGAGTTATGTGGTTTCATAACCAACAACTTGCTAATCCCATGTCATGTTGCACATAGAAACTTCTAAAGCTTGCATAACTCATCCATATTGGTCACCTTGCCATATGCAACACCTACTTCTTGCCATTTGTCAAAAGTGAACTCCACTATAAATACCAATTGCTAAATAATAACTTTCCATGAATCTTCCACAAAAATAGTTATCACCATAGTCATAAAATATTTTTTTTGTAGTTTCAACATAGAAACTTATGCCACTAATCCCCTAAATTTAGCACTTGTAAAGTGGTCACAGTAAAATAAATATATAGTATAGTAAATATGCTTGAACTCAAAGGTTGAGACACCTTAATCCAAACATTTTCTCACTTGTTGAAGACTTGTCAAGAGTCAAAACTCTATCATCTTCTGAAGGCCCAAGGCCCATAAATTGGTATAATGTTTGAACTTTTTAGTGCTCACAAGTTTTTTCAATGCAACTGCAATATTCACAAATGTATATGTTGGAATTTGATGAAGTTGATGTTGTCTTTGATCATGAAAATGTATTGTGGTGTTCTCATTATTGGAAAATTAATTCATTGGAGGAAAAAAATTAGTGTTGCCGATGGAGGAGAAGATCAAAGTGATCAAATATCCAAGTGTTTAGTCAACTGGACAAAAGAAAATGTGCAATGAATTATTAATTAGATCTAGAACAGGAAATTGAGTTAAGGTGTGTAGTCATAGAATTAACATATATAGAGGTATATCTAACCATTCCCACAATCACACTTGTTAATTTGAAGATTTGAGTAAGTTATTGAAGATTGAAGTGATACTGGTAGTTAAAATAGTAAATCAATGGACACAATTGGTTAGATCGGTGTTACGGTCAAACTTAGTAGTTGGCCGACATGTTTTTGGGTTTTAATATTTTGAGCCGACACCAAGGATGTTGAATTTTATTTTTGGTGCCCTTTCTCATATGTTTAATTTGGATTCAAGGGTTGACTTGTAAAATAATTTAGGGTTCTAGCACCAACCTAGAACAATCATATAAATGGTTGTTGCGATGATGTTAGTTGTTGTTGTGGTAGTATGTGATGATTGTTGGAGATAGAAAAGAGAAAGTAAAGTGTTTAGGGTGACACAATTGATCATAAATATGTTGGATCTATCATTCATTGAGTGAAAATATCAGGTCATTCTTCTCTTATTTATTTTAACAAATTGGCAAGCTAAATACTCCAACAAGGTCACTCCTAACAGGGTGAGAAGGATCTTAAATAGGATCTGAGGGATAAATCCTTTAATAGGCTGACTCATTAGCTTGAGTTTGAAATCTACTAATATAGTAGAATTTAATAGGTCTTCAAAGCTTTTAACCAGACTGCAAATACTCTTACCTAGGTATAACCCCAAAAGGGTTGTTGTAAAGGTCCTAACATGCTTGATTTCCAAGTGCACTAGTGAAATCTCGTGGGAATCATCCCCACACATGGTTTTATCCCTTTAAAAAGGGTTTCTACTAGAAAAATCATGTGTTCAAGTGTTCTATTTTGTGAATGCTTTATGAGTTGTGTTGTTACTTGATATTTATATTTACAAGTTGGTTAATTGGAAGGATAATTAGTATTAGTTTCATATTTGTGGTTGCATTGATTCACCCCCCTTTTAGTGTCTTATAATACTAAAAATTAGTATTAGAGCATTGTACCCTTGAATAATCCTAATAACTTGGGGAATATCCTTAAGGTGAATATGGAGGGTTTGAGATACAACAGAAAACTTGATGAAGCTAAAAGGGTCATTAAAGAACTGAAAGATCGGTTAAAGAAATAAATGGCTAAGCGAAAAGAGCTTGTTGAACAACCGAAAAGGACTCTTGATGCTAGATTGAGAAATTCTCTAAACAAAGTGGATCTAAGGAATTTGAAGCTATCCCAGAAGCCTTGTCTCAAGAGAATGAACAATTATACCAAGACAAGAATAATCTTAAAAGAGAGATTGAAGCCCAATAAATAAGAATGTGTGAAGAGATGGAAGCAAGGAGAAATTTTGAAGATCCTCTAAAATTTAAGGATGAGGCCTTGAAGGATAAGGAACATTAACTCTTTAAGTCTAACCAAGAGGTAGGAATCTTGCATGTATATCTTCATGAGACTAGAGAGGAATTGGAAGACCTTGTTAGAAAATAAAGTCCTCCAAGATAACTGAGAGGGGGGGGGGGGGGGTAATCAGTTATCAGATAATTATAACTTTTATCATCTTCAACAACATTAAACCATATAAGAAATATAATTACCAACCATAGAAAGATATTCATACATAATAACACAATGACACAAGGTATGTTGACTAGGGAACCTCTTGATCAAAGAGTAAACCCTGGTGGGAATGATGCCCACAAAAGATGCACTAATATGAATATTCCTTGTGAGAGGATGGACTCTATTAGGAGTCTTATGAAATACATTTAGTACATATGAATCCCTGTTAGGATATTTTGAATCCCTGTTAAAAGATTCTAACTTGGTTAAGAGTTATAGAAGACAGAAGGGCCCACTACCCAAACAGCTTCAGGGTAAGATCACTGAACACACTATCCAAATAATATTTGCATTACTCAATAGAATAATATGTTACCTCTTCTTTGATTGTGCCAAACTGCACTCACTATTACATCAGATCTCAATTTCAGATCTCTGTACTTCGCATGTCTTCCTTCACACATTAGCTTTCATACTTAGCTCTTTTCTTCACTTCATGCATACCTCATCACACATCATCACTAAAACTACATTAAAATTACACATCAATAAGGAAATACATTCCTTCCTTTATACCACACTCAAATAATTACAAATGAGTCGGCATACAATTACAAAATAAAAGTTTCCACACGCTACACCAAAATTACATAAAACTGTCGGCTTCCAAATACAATAAATCTTCACTCATGTGACCTCAAAGTCTACACTCTCATCCACATCACTATCAATGTGTCTTCAACTTCCCTTTAACTGTGAAAAACTAGATTCCATCCCGATTAGGAGATATCATCTGATTTCCACAAACCGCTACTTAGGAACACTGCCTGAACACTGCTTCCACCAAAATGATCATAACTTCCATGAATCAATGAATTACTATATGTGCTCTTAACCATAGACATATGACATATCAAAGAGTATATCCTCAATGTTGCATAGCTCCAACTACAATAACCCATGTGCGCTAATCCAAACTCTATTTGCTTCTCTGCAAGTCTTTGGTAAATCACTTGTGTTGACATCAATGACAATCATAGTCATGAATGCAACAACTACTACATAATGGATGCCAAAAACTTTAGCATTCATTCCTAACAATCTCCCCCATTGGCATTGATGACAACATAGATGAAAAACATCCAATGTTCCAAAAATCTAATACTGCAACAGGGTAAGTGCACAAAGATGGGGGACCAAAAAGATGCCACTTTTCTTTTTGGTCCCCCATCATGCATAGTGCGCATGCACTAAAGGGCATGCACCATATAGGGCACACACCCTATGGCTTGGGTTGCCCAAGCCTTAGGCTTGGGCAATGCAAAACAAAGCGTGTGCGCCAAATAGGGCATGCACACTTTGTTTTGCATTGCCCAAGCCTAAGGCTTGGGCAACCCAAGCCATAGGGCGTGTGCCCTATAGGGCATGCACGCTTTGTAAAATTCCAAAATTTTCACCTCCTGTGCGCTATGAAAATCATAAATTTACATAGGGCGTGTGTCCTATGTAAGATATAGATTTATATAGTGAGAGAGAGAGGGGGGAGGAGGGGTAATTTATACAAAGAGAGGGGGGGTAATTTATCCAAATATAACATTTAAGTATAAGTTTTTAATTTCTTATACTTTAAGTTATATTTGTATAAATTATAAAATATAATGCTTTCAGGATGTTTGGGATAGGTTCCAGCTTCATAGGAGTTAACATGCAGATTCTAGATTTGAAAAATTCTAGACTTAGCCAAATTTCAGGATTTAGCAAGCCTTTAGTAGGGTTACCTCCCAAAATCCATCATGGATTTCTAAGGTCAAACTGAAGCTGGCAAAAGGATTCCCAAAGGGTTTTAACTTGTTTTTATAAAAAATCACTCGGTTTTGACCCCATCTCTACGAAAGACTTAGCTTAGCTCTCACCCAAATCTCTCTCTCTCTCTCTCTCTCTCTCTCTCTCTATATATATATATATATATATATATATATATATATATATCACCATCTCTCTCTCTCTCTCTCTTCTCCTATCACCCTCTCTCTCTCCACCTTATCTACTCTCTCTCTTTCATTACCCCCTCTCTCTCTCTCTAGAGTGAGAGAGAAGGGAGAGAGATAGATAAGGGAGAGAGAGAGAGAGTAGATAAGGGGGAGAGATAGGATGATGTGAGAGAGAGAGAGTAATTACCCTCTATCTCTCCCCCTTATCTACTCTCTCTCTTTCATTACCCTCTCTCTCTCTCTCTCACATCATCCTATCTCTCCCCCTTATCTACTCTCTCTCTTTCATTACCCTCTCTCTCTCTCACATCATCCTATCTCTCCCCCTTATCTACTCTCTCTATTTCATTACCCCTCTCTCTCTCACACACACACTCAGAGAGAGAGAGAGAGAAGGGATGAAGAGAGAGAGAGAGAAAAGGGAGGGAGGGAGAGAGAGTGAGAGTGAGAGAGAGAGAGAGTAATGAAAGAGAGAGAGTAGATAAGGGGGAGAGAGAGGGTGATGTGAGGAGAGAGAGATTAATGAAAGAGAGAGTGGATAAGGGGGAGAGAGAGGGTGATGTGAGAGAGAGAGAGAGAGAGAGAGAGAGAGAGAGAGAGAGAGAGAGAGATTTGGGTGAGAGCTAAGCTAAGTCTATCGTAGAGATGGGGTCAAAACCAAGTGATTTGTGATAAAAACAAGTTAAAACCCTTTGGGAATCCTTTTGCCAGCTTCAATTTGACCTTAGAAATCCATGATGGATTGTGGGATGTAACCTTGCTAAAGGCTTGCTGAATCCTGAAATTTGGCTAAGTCTGGAATTTTTCAAATCTAGAATCTACATGTTAACTTCTATGAAGTTGGAACCTATCCCAAACATCTTGAAAGCATTATATTTTATAATTTATACAAATATAACTTAAAGTAGAAGAAATTAAAATTATCAAACTTATACTTAAATGTTATATTTGGATAAATTACCCCCCACTCTCTTTGTATAAATTACCCCCCCTCTCTCTCTCACTATATAATTCTATATCTTACATAGGGCACACGCCCTATGTACATTTATGATTTTTTACATAGGGCGCATGCCCTATAGGGTGTGCGCGCTTTAGGGCATGCACGCTTTGTAAAGGATTTGAATTTACCATTCCTAAGGCTTGGATTTGCCTTGGAGATCCAACCCAAAGGCTTGGATGATTGAAATAGGCCTGAGACGTGTTTTCCAGTAGACATACAAAAAAATGACATCTTTTTTTGTGTGCTCCTCGTCAGGTTTACTCATGGCTCAAGAACGTAAAAATCAGACGATGTGATATTGTAGATCTCTCTGTTAGCTATCTAAGCATATAATTTATTTTAAATTTTGATTATGTTAATTTTTTCAACTCTAATTTATTTTGTGTGTATGTTTGTTTTTTGTAAAAAACCAACATGCAGTATTTTGGGCATAGATTTTGGCTCGTTCATCAAATTTTGCAAGAAGTTACATTTTTAGAAACTAGACTCCATTCTACACACTTTAAAAAAAAGAAAATTTAATTTTCGATTAGTTTTAAATGATTTCTAGGGGGAGCACACAAAAATTTCATATTTTCAGGATGTGTGCACTTCGTAAATTCATAAAAAATTATACGTTCATCAAAAAATTACCAAAAAAATCCGGGATAAACTACGTGGTGTTAGCTAACTTCTCGTTGGAGTGATTAAAAAAATTCAAAAAAAAAGTTAACATTTTAGGGGGAGCACACCAAATGCTATGTTATGTTTTTGGACCAAAAATAGGACCACTTTTTGTGCTCCCCCTTTTTGAGGGCCTTAATCTGCACCATTTTCAAAATAAGTAGTAGTTTAGGAACTAGATTCAAAGTATTACAACTCTTGTTTTTGTCACATCTTAAAATTTTGAGTCTAACTATCTTCAATTTCTTGTTGAAGTTCAGAGTTTGCTGATTTCAGGAAAAAAGTGGCATCTTATACCCCCTTTTTGGTCCCCCATCTTTGTGCACTTACCCAACACTGCTTCTTCAAATCCTCTTCATCAATCAAATCTTGCTTCGTTATCCTATTCAATTCTCTCCAAAAAATGTCTCATATTGTTTTTCATGCATACTTCTTCCCCATTGACATCAATGATAGAAATTCCATCACTAAGTCAACAACAACTCAATGTCAAAAGACACTTTTCAGAAAATACATTTACTAGAGTCCTCATGACTCAGCTCAGATACACATACTCCCCCATAGAGGAAGTACCAACATCCAGTCCAGAAGAAAGATAAGGCTGATATACCATTGGATGGATGCAACCAACTGCATCACTTCTCAAAAGTAAGTTGGGGCATAACCCCAAGCCTACCTCTCAGATACTCAAATGTATCCTTAGGCAAAGGCTTTGTGAATATATCTGCTATCTACTCCTTTGTACTTATGTACTCAAGTCTGACTTCTTTTTCAACAACTTTCTCTCTTACAACATGATACTTAATCTCTATATGCTTTTTCTTAGAATGTAATACAGGATTCTTAGACATACTAATTGTATTGGTGTTATCATAATGTATAACAAAAGGTTCAACAAATTTTATTCCAATATCCTTCAGCATCCACTTCATCCAAATTATCTGGTTACAATTGTTTGCTACTGCTACATATTCTTCTTCTGCTGTGCTTTGTGAGATACAATTCTGCTTCTTGCTTAGCCAAGACACTAATCTTCCTCTAAGGAAAAATGCTCTTCCACTGGTGCTTTTCTTATCATCAACACTGCCTCCCCAATTAGCATCTATATATGCACATAGGGTAAAATCATCAGAATTTTCATACCATAATCCATAGTCCATTGTGCCTCTTAAATAACTCAGTATCCTCTTTACTACTGCAAAATGTGATTCTCTAGGTTTAGCTTGAAATCTTGCTACAATTCCAACTGAATGTGCTATATCAGGTCTTGTATGAGTCAAATATTGCAATCCTCTAATCATAGATCTGTATTTCTTCTGTTCTACTGCAAGAGTCTCATCTGTGCTAGATAACTTATGTCCGGTCACCATAGGTGTTCCAACTGGTTTACAATCCTCCATTCCAAATCTTTTCAACAAGTCATTCAGGTACTTAGTCTAACTTACAAAGATACCATCATTGTTTTGTGTTATTTGTAATCTCAAAAAGTATTTCATTTCACCAATCATACTCATTTCAAATTCAGTCTTCATTTCATCAGCAAATCTATCACTAGCTTCATCTTCTCCTCCAAAGATAATGTCATCAACAAAAATAACTATAACTAACAAACCATTTTCAATTTCTTTTGTGTACAGATTGCTATTAGCTGTACCTTATATAAATCCCAACTTTAACAAATACTTATCCAGTCTTGCATACCAAGTTCTAGGTGCTTGTTTAATTCCATATAAAGCTTTCTTCAATTTACATACCATGTCTCCTTCTTGAGTTAAAGGAAAACCTTCAGGCTGCTCAATGTAGACTTCTTCTTCCAATTCTCCATTCAGAAATGTTGACTTCACATCCATCTGATACACTTTGAATTTCTTGTAAGCTGCATATGCCAAAAACATTCTTACTACTTCAATTATTACAACAGGTGCAAAATTATCTTCATAGTCAATTCCTTCTTGTTGTGAGTAACCCTTACATACCAATCTTGCTTTGTTTCTCACTACTTCTCCTTGTTCATTCATCTTGTTTCTGAATACCCATTTAGTTCCAATAACATTCTTGTCTTTAGGTCTATGGACCAATTCCCATGTCTTGTTCTTTTCAATATGATCTAGTTCTTCTTTCATAGCATTATTCCAACTTTCATCTTCACAAGCTTCATTAGTAGTCTTAGGTTCAATTTGAGAAATCAAACATAACTTTTCTTGTGCCTTATTTTGAGTAAGAACTCCTCTTTTGATGCTCACAATAATCTGTTCAAAAGGATGATTCTTTAGCAAACTCTTGCTAAGTGTCACTGTCTCAGATCTCTCTTCAGATGTAGGTTCTTCAATAACTTCATTGTGGCTTTCATTCAACAAATCACTGTCAGTTTCATAAAACAATTCAGTAGTTCCAGTATTAGGCTTAGGATGAGTTTCTTCATCAGATTCATAATCAAGCATTCTTTCCCAAATTTTGAAATTTTCATCAACTTTAACATTTGCGCTCTCAACAATAGTCTTAGTTCTTTTATTGAAACATCTATATGCTTTTCTTTTCAAAGAATATCCAAGAAATATACCTTCATCACTTTTAGGATCAAACTTTCCAATATCATCATCTCTCTTTATATAACATTTGCTTCCAAAAATTCTAAAATACTTAACTGAGGGTGCATGTCCAAACCATAATTCATAAGGTGTCTTGTCTGTGTTTGCTCTGATTTGTACTCTGTTCATTGTGTATACTGCTATGTTCACTGCTTCTCTCCAGAATATCTTTGCCAAATTATTTTCAAACAACATAGCTCTTGCTGCTTCAGTCATTGATCTATTCCTTCTTTCTGCAATGTCATTTTGTTCAAGTGTTCTAGGGGCTGAATACTGTCTTTTAATGCCATTTTCTTCACAAAAGTTGTTAAACTCTCTAGAAGTAAATTCTCCACCTCTATTAGATCTTAAACATTTAATCTTCATTCCAGATTCATTCTCAACTTTATTCTTAACAATCTTAAACTTATCAAATGCTTCAAATTTTTCTTTAAGAAATGCAATCCACATCATTTTTGTAAAGTCATCAACAAGAATCATAAAATACCTTTCTCAACAGAATCCTCTAGTCCTGGTAGGATCACTCAAATCTATATGAACAATCTCTAGATTCTTTGTAGATGTAAACTTCTTACTAGGAAAAGAACTTCTCTTCTGTTTAGCCATTACACATTCTTTGCAAATCATGTTAGTAGGCTTCATAATTCTAGGTAAATCTCTTACTGCAAGTGTAGTACTTACTTTCACAATGTTATCAAAGTTTATATGACAAAACCTTCTATGCCATAACCAACTGTCATCAATTTTAGTAATCAAACATGTCATCTCAGTAGGATTCAACTGAAATACATTACCTCTTGTTCTAGATCCAGTTCCAATCAAATTTCCATCTTTATCCTTTATCACACAAGTTTTCTTAGTAAACCAAACTTGATATCCCTTATCAACTAACTGTCCAACACTCAAAAGATTATGTTTCAATCCATCCACAAAATAAACATCATCAGTATTAGTCTTTCCATCAAGAGTAATAGATCCTATACCTTTAATCAAACAAGGTGCATTGTTTCCAACTCTAACTACTGCACCATCATATTCATTCAACTTTATGAAATTTTTCATGTCTCTAGTCATATGATGTGAACAAACACTATCTATAATCTAATCAGCTTTCTTTTCAACTTGAGAAACTAAGGCTTTTTCTTCCTTAACATCAGATTCAGGATTTTCTTCTTTAATTGCTATAAATCCTATGTCATCATTATTCTCAGTATCACTTTCACTTAAATTTCTTTCAATACTAGCTTCAAGATCTTCATCATTAGCATAATAACATTCCTTAGATCTTTTAGGTTTGAAATTGCTTCTGTATTTTTTAACTCTCTTAGGACATTTTGATGCAAAATGACCATATTCTTGACAAGTCCAACATTTAAAATTTTTCTTACTGTCTGGTTCTCTTTTCACAAGCAAGGAAATACCTTCTTCAATCTTCTTGTCTTCTTCATTTCTAGATCTGTTGATGCTAGCATAATCTCCCCTCACACTGATGCTTCTTGACAAAGTAGGGCGAACACTAAGAGCACTGAATGTTGTCTCCATTCTAGGTAAGTCTCCTGATAATCTCAGGTTCATTTTTGCTGCTTCCAATCTTCCAAGAAGAGTCTCTCTTGTAAAGTTTGTTGTACAAGGTATCACTTGTTCAATCATTTGTGTTGTCTTCTTAAATACAAGAGTCAATGTCCTCAAAATTTTCCATGTCACTACATTCTCTATCTTTGTTCCTCCACAAGATTTTATACTTGAAATGATCTCTGACATTCTACCAATATAACTTCTAATAGATTCATCTTCCAACATTCTTATATCTTCAAATGCACATATCCAATTATGTAATCTAACTCTTTTTGCATGTTCATCACCTTCAAAAGTAGAGTGTAAAGCATTCCAAATTTCATGATATTTTTTCAAATATTTTACCTGACTGTACTCATTCTCCAGTAGTGCTGTCAAAAGTGCTTCTCTTGCAAGTATGTTACACCTGAATAGATCTCTCTCTTCCATAGTACATGTTTCAAGATTGTCCTCTTCAATGATAGTCTTATTATTCTTTGTAATCAACCAATAAACTGGTCCTAAACATAATAGGTGTGTCTTCATCTTTTCTTTCCAGCTGTCAAAATTTACTCCAACTTAGGGCTTTCTTTCTTGAAATTCACGATGGATCTCCTTAAGCTGTTAAACTTCTCTTTCAAGGACCTACTACTCTGATACCAATTGTTAGAAAGTAAACTCCACCAAGATAACTAAGAGGGGGTGGGGGGTTTAAGTCAGTTATCAGATAATTATAACTTTTATAATCTTCAACAACATTAAACCATATAAGAAATATAATTACCAACCATAGAAAGATATTCATACACAATAACACAATGACAGAAGATATGTTAACTAGGGAACCTCTTGATCGAAGAGTAAACCCCAGTGGGAATGATGCCCATAAAAGATGCACTAATATGAATATTCCTTGTGAGAGGATGGAATCTATTAGGAGTCTTATGAAATACATTTAGTACATATGAATCCCTGTTAGGAGATTTTGAATCCCTGTTAAAAGATTCTAACCTGGTTAAGAGTTATAAAAGACAGAAGGACCCACTTCCCAAACAGCTTCAGGGTAAGATCACTGAACACACTGTCCAAATAATCTTTGCATTACTCAACATAATAATATGTTACCTCTTCTCTGACTGTGCCAAACTACACTCACTGTTACATCAGATCTCAATTTCAGATCCCTGTACTTCGCATGTCTTCCTTCACACATTAGCTTTCATACTTAGCTCTTTTCTTCACTTCATGCATACCTCATCACACATCATCACTAAAACTACATTAAAATTACACATCAAAAAGGAAATACATTCCTTCCTTTATACCACACTCAAATAATTACAAATGAGTCGGCATACAATTACAAAATAAAATTTTCCACATGCTACACCAAAATTACATAAAACTATCGGCTTCCAAATACAATAAATCTTCACTCGTGTGACCTCAAAGTCTATGCTATCATCCACGTCACTATCAATGTGTCTTCAACTTCCCTTTAACTGTGAAAAACTAGATTCCATCTTGATTAGGAGATATCATCCGATTTCCACAAACCGCTACTTAGGAACACTGCCTGAACACTGCTTCCACCAAAATGATCATAACTTCCATGAATCAATGAATTACTATCTGTGCTCTTAACCATAGACATGTGACATATCAAAGAGTTTATCCTCAACATCACATAGCTCCAACTACAATAACCCATGTGCGCTAATCCAAACTCTGTCTGCTTCTTTGCAAGTCTTCGGTAAATCACTTGTGTTGACATCAATGACAATCATAGTCATGAATGCAACAACAACTACTACACAATGGCTGCCAAACACTTTAGCATTCATTCCTAACAGACCTAAGAGGAGAAATCAACAATTTGATTATGAGAAGTGATAATTTGGGAAGAGAGAATGAGAGTCTGAGAAAAATGAGAATGAATAATTGAAGGGAGAATTGAAGAATTCTAATAACAAGCTAAAGAAATTGTATGAGATTTCTAAGAAACTTGATGAGAAGCTGAGAAATCAAAGAAGAAGCAATGAGACAAACAGTCTAGGCTATATCAATCAAACTACTTTTGAGATTGGTGAATCTTCTGGAACTAAGAAGGATGAAAATCCATCTAAAGAAAATGTACCTAAGGTAAACACAAGGATTCTAGATATTTGATTTATATTGATACTAACATTTTGCAAGCAATGCTTGACAATATTCCCAAGCATAATTGTCAAAGAAATGCTAATCACATTTGGAGATCATTTTTTTAGAATTGAAACATGACAGGAATATGTCAACTATTTGTTGAAATGGATGCAAGACTAACAACTTTGTCCAGTTACATGCAAGATGGGAGAGGATTCGAGCGGGGGAGCATGTTCAAATTTCAGGTAGAGCCATGGCGGAGTGGCTTTTGGTGCTAGCTCTGGCCTTGGTATTGGCATGGGTTTGGAAGGGTCTTTGGATTTGGGGATGCCTTCCTCGCCAATACTAGATTTGGCATTGCCGGTGTCAGATCATTATTTGTTGGGTCAAGGGAATATTTCCCCATGCAGGGGTGTCACGAGTACCCCCTCGAAGGAAGTGTCATCTAGGGCTTTGCCTGTGTGTGAAGCTGTGTTAGGGGAAGTGCCCTATCCCTCTCTTGAGGTGTTGAACGATGCGGCTACTTCTTCAAAGGACCCACAAGTGGGGTCAAGAGGAAACTCTAGCCCTATTGGTGCTGAAGTCAACCTTCATAGTCTAAAAAAGTGGTCAAAATTAGTGGGAGCTAGAAAGGCCAGAAACTCTCCTTCTTGTAATACCCCAAAAATGGGTTATAGGTTCATTAACCTCCTACATCAACAAATCGATCAAAATCGACATCAAAGTCCTAACCTAAGGCACATATGCACATCAGTTTATCAAAAACCTAATTGAGTATCTTAATTCTGCATTGGGGGATATTCCTTTAATATTCCTATTTTATCCTAATTATCTTTAATTTGATAATTATTTGGCGATAAATCATATTTATCTTAAAGTTTGATTAATTGAATATTCTGAATATTTAATTAATTAGATTTAATTCTGCCACCTAATTATTTAATTTCATTTAATTATATTTATTCCTAAATTGTATTGTTTAATTTTGACAATAATTCAAAAATCTTATGACTAATTGATTAAATTCTTATTTAATTAATTAATGTCATCTGTTAATATTTAATAATATAGTTTTGAATAAAAGTTTGATTTAATAATTGATTAACCCATAAATCAATTATTTCAAAAAATTAGTTAAGTTGAAGATAAATCACTTTATTTATTTAATTAATTCATAATTATTATGCACATTCAAAGAGCAGTTAAACTTTAAATCATAAAAATAATTTAAGTTGTTATCTTTTGGAAACTCAACATCTATTTTGAGTTGAAAGTTGATCTAAACTTCTGATTTCAGTTAAAAAGTTGTTTTTGCATGATTTTGTGAGTTAATTTGTTTCTAATTTCTTGTTGAATCAAAAATCAACTTGAGTTCATCAAGAGTGATTTATGGCTTTTCTCAATGCATCCTCAAGCCCTGGATTTCTATAAAAATAAGGCTTTGCTCTTCACAAATTACCACTCTCGAACTTGCACAATTACTCTAGCGAATTTGCAGCTGAAGGATCGAGCACTTGAGATAGGCGATTTATGAG
Source organism: Chamaecyparis obtusa (assembly GCA_027943335.1). Classification (NCBI taxonomy): domain Eukaryota; kingdom Viridiplantae; phylum Streptophyta; class Pinopsida; order Cupressales; family Cupressaceae; genus Chamaecyparis; species Chamaecyparis obtusa. Next base: position 273,907 of record BSBK01002894.1, read on the forward strand.
ATTTTTCATTGTTGGTCATAAGCATTCATAGTTTTTCATAGCATATCATAGCATTCATTCATAACATATCATTCTTCGATTAATTTACATATCATTCCAATTCAATTCTGGATTAGATTCCTATAGTTTTTCATTCTAATTGCATTCAAAATACAAAAATATAGATTAATCTGCATTCATTCTACATTCATCTTTTAGCATTAAATCCTTTGTTTAGGTGTTGCATTGTCATTGATCTCAGTCTAATTTGAGAATACCATACTTGCACCTACTAGAAGGCAATAAATCGCCTAGTTAGCTTAGTTTCATTTATCTGCAGATTTTGATTTTGCTAACCTCTAATGTTTTACTAAAGTGTTGTGTCCGTAGCTAGGTACAATTTTCACACACACATTTTTGGCACCCACTGTGGGGCCCTGAAATGGATTTCCATTTCTATTCTAACAATTTCATTCAATTTTATGTCATTTTCTGCCATTTCTGCAATTTTTAGATTTTGTCCGTACATTTTTCATATGACTTTTGTCAGAAAGTCGTACCAAAACCCCATGATTGTTGTACAACAATTGATATTTTTGAGGCTCGTATCAGAACTTATATATTGTCATTTGGGAGCTACTCTGTCATGTGGGAAGACACCCACTGTCATACAAGTTTCCAGATTGTCGTACGAGAGGTAACTAACTATCGTATGAGTTTTGCCACTAGAATTCAATTGTCGTTTCAAATTTTTAGGTAGTTTTTCAGATTTGATTTTTGGATTTGGACTAACAGCTAACCCTAACAATTGAAATCTTCTATTTCTGATTGGTATTTTTTGATTCTGATTGGAAAAGTGCAAGAAAAATTGCTAAAACAGGTAAAATCTACTAAGCGCGTTGCAAGGAATTCAAGTATTCTACTATGGTCTGATAACATTTCAATTTGGATTTAAAATGAACTTTCACATGTCAAGCTTGTGTGCCTTTCCAACTTTCATAATTCATACTTCAGTTTTGGGCTATAAAAATGAACATAGATTTGCTTTTTGCATATCTATTACACATAGTAAATAGGCCCTATTAACACTATTTGTGGATGATCTTGAGAGAGTGGGCTTCATTTTTTTGTTCATGCATGCAAAGCTCTTCTTGAAGAAGGATCCCCTTGTAGGTAGAGAGGATACTGAGATTATCTTGCGTTCTACTTGGTTTGGTCCTCAGCTTTTGATCGATACATTCTCTCTCCAGAGAGATCGATAGAGCATAATTGTTGACATCATAAATCTTGGTGAGATAATTGTAGTCTTAGTGTGTCAGATTAATCTATCTGTTGTGTTTGGGTAAAAGTGATAAGGCTAGAGGACTATGCTCTACTCCCCTTTTGGGTAGTATCAGAAACTCAAATCCTTGGATTTGGACCAATTCCCCATGTGGTATCTTTTGTGAGTCACCTTTAGAGAGGGTTAACTGTAGTGGACATTCCCTTTTATTGGGTCAACCACATGGATGAAACCTCAAGCGGTAATAGCCATTTTTGTCGTGGTAGCAACAACCGCTATACAAATGTCCTTATGGAGGAAATATTCACAGGTGTGGTCTCTTGTTGGGCTGTTAGATTTCCCTAGAAGCTCCTGATTGATTAAATTCTCAGACTGTGTCAAAACCCCAGTGCACCTGGATTGGAGTTCACCCTCTTGAGATCATAAAATTTGCAGTCAAACCATTACTACAAACCTTAGCGAGGCTAAATTTTTCATTTTCTAGGACTATGTGCGTTATTGAAAAGCTTTTTGGAACATACACAACTAGCATTCCTAGGGATTAGCACATTAAGTCACTTGATTGTTCATGTGCGGGGTTGCTTTGTTCCCTGTTCATTATTTTTAGACATACTTGAAATCACTTGCTTGTTGTTCTATGTGCTTGTTTACTTGGTTATTGAAAATGAACAATCCCGAAACAAACCTCAAATCTAGACAGAAAACCTTGCAAACACACTGATTTTGAAAACTAAAAAATTACAAAATCTAACGCAAAAGTCCTTTGTAGAGTCAAAAGTCATCCCACAAGATCAGAAAGTTGTACGAGTTTTGACCCTTTGTCGTATCAAAACCCTCATTTTGTCATATGAGAGCTTGTATATTGTCGTACGAGTTTTGTCAGAAATCACAAGCAAAAAGTCAAAACTTGCTATCAACTATCATGCGAGCTTTGCAATTGTCATACGTGTCTTGTCAATTATCATGCCAGAGCTTACCCAGAGTCATACAAGCCTATAGAAATGCATATCAGAAATTTGAAAATTTGCGAGAAACTTGCCAAAATTGCCAGACATTTAGTTTTTATAGCCTACTTCCAGATTTTGTCAAAATATTCATTGTGTCAGGAACATAGCAGAAACTAGAAAGAATTCAATCATTTTCCTAAAGTGGTCTCTTGAGTCTGATCTAGCCTTCTTATTTATCGATTTGAGTCTTTTTCATCTTGTGTCAAAACCTTGTCAAAATTATCTTCAATTCAATCTACAAAAAAAATGGCTAACTATTGGGAGCTCGTGTCTACCATCTTTTGGGCATCTACCCATACTACTAGGGCATAGTATCCTTCATTTACGTCCAATCTATCTTCAATCAATCCAATCTTGACAAGGTTGTGTCATTCAATCTTCTTGAATCAAATCATTCCTTAGTTATCTTCATCCTTCTCTTTTTCTTCACCCAAGGTTAATGGTGGAAACTAGAGCTTCATCACAACAAAAACAAGGAGAAAAACCCAGATTCTCTTCAGCTGCATCTTCTGTGATTGCTGAGACATTTCATCAACCTTTCGACATAACTAAATTTGTAGAAGACAGTCTTGGAAATCTTTACTTGATAGGTGGCTATGTCACTCCTCCTACATCAATCCACATAGGTCATCAGGTAACTCCCCCTGCATCAATCCATGCAGGTCATCAAGCAACTCCTTATTGATCAATCCCCGGTAGTTCTCTTAACAACACTATGTCTCAAGGAGGGACGAACCAAGGGTCCCAAGGACATTAATCCCAACATGGTGTAGATCAAGAACCCACACTTTTTGAAATTTCTTGATACCCAAATGATGATGACTTCAAGAAAATGATGAGGCATTTCTTGAAAGAAGACATAGAAACATACTTCCTAGAGTTGGCTCGCCAAGGGGCTAAAATTCCTCCAAACTTTAATGTTGAAGATATCATCACACATGAGGAAGAAACTCCTATCACCTCTATGATGAAACAGATGCATGCCATGAAAGTCAAACTCAACAAACTTGAAAAAGAAAATGAACCTAAGGAGTTCTCCATGGAGGCTCTATGCCCTTTTCCATTTGATAAAGACTTGTACATGCCGCCATTCCTCAAAAGAGTGGAGATGCCTAAATATGACAAATACAATGGAACCTTTGATCCTCAAGATTGTTTTAGAGAATTTTATACTCAATCTATGGAGTTCATGCATGAACCAACCTACCTAATGCAACTTTTCCCTCGATCTCTGGGAGGGTCAACTATTCATTGGTTCTCAAAAATGCCTCCAACTATCAAAACTTTTGAGGAGCTAATCAAACTATTCTATCAACAATACTCCTACAACATCTAGCATTTGGTCACCATGATCGACATCTGCAATCTGAAGCAAGACTCAGGAGAACCATTCCTGACTTTTCTCAAAAGATGGAGGAAGAAATTTTCTCTATATGCTAGACCCATTCCAAAAATTGAGAAGCTAGAAATTTTCATCAACAATCTTGTTCTAGAAATCAACTACCATTTGCAAATGCAAAATCATACATCCTTTGGTAAGATGGTAGAAAATGTAATCAAAATTGAGAAAGTACTTGTACAAAAAGGAGACATATCACTTCAAAAGGACAAGTATGAATATGGATCTAGTTCTAAAGACAAAGGCAAAAACTAGAACAACAATAAAGGTGTTGTCACAGATGGCATTGTTGATACTATTTGTGCCCCACCTAAGGCACCCACTTTCAATCTCACTATTGGCACCCAAGCTATCAAAGCCTTAGAGGTAAAAACAACAAAATCAAATAAGAAGTCATCTAACTATAAACCTTGGGCTACAGATCCTAAATGCAAGTTTACTCCTCTTAGAGAGTCCTTGGAATCTGCCATGAAAACTCTGTTGGAAAACAACATCATCAACTTGCCTGAGATAAAAGTCTTTGATCCTAAACCTAAACTGAAATGGTGGAGAGAGAATGATTTCTATGACTTCCATCACAATAAGGGTCATAAAACTAATAACTGCATTCGCTTGAAACACATCATACAAGACAAAATTGATAATGGAGAAATCATAATTGAAAATCATAAAAGAAATAATGATCATACAACATTCACGAAGCCATTTCTGAAACATGGTCAAAGAGATTCATCTTCGTAGCCTAATGTGGGTGCTAAAGTCAATTATGCTTACTCTGGAAATAATGCTATCATAAATATGGTTGAACCATGCCTATTTGAGCATTGCAATGTCATCACAATTGTAAGAAAAGATAGAGATAATCAATCAGCAAATGCAGTTACTCGATCACAAGCTCAGGTGCATCTACAAGGACAAATCTCAAATTCATCAAATGTCCCTAAGATACCTTTCAATCTCTCATCTACTTCTAAACATAAGGCTACATCTAAATCATCAAATCCTAAAGACATGAGGCCAACATCATACAGTATTGTCCAACAACTCTAACATACAAATACAAAAATCTCCATGTTTGAGTTGCTTCAGATATCTCCAACTCATAGAGCCATTCTAGACAAAGCTTTGCTTGGATCCAATGTTCTTGACAACCTTGATTTAGATAGATTCTAGACTATGGTTGGTCATCTACCATCTCCACAATATATCTCCTTTTCAGAGGAAGGTGACAAATCCTTGAGTCATCCGCATAACCATCCCTTGCACATTGAAGTCTTGATCCAAAACCATCGTGTCAAACACATGTTTATAGATGGAGGTGATGGTCTCAACATTTATTCTTATAGCTTGATCACATATTTGGGATTATTTGAAGCTTCCATTGATCCTAAGAAGAAGATAACTATCAAGGAATATGATGAACAAGAAAGATCTTTCAAAGGAACAATTGTACTACCAATCAGAACAGGGCTAGTTATCAGAGATATCACATGTCAAGTTCTTGATCTACCTTTGTCTTACAACATCTTTCTAGGGAGACCCTAGATACATGAAATGAGAGCTATTCCTTCTACATACCATCAATGTGTGAAATTTCCTTATGAAGGAGTAGAGGTGACGGTTCCGGCTAATCTATCTACAACTTGCAATGCATTGAAAGAAAGTGTTGATAAACTTGTCCCTAATAACAGAGAATCTTCCACTAATAAACTAGATATTTCTTCAACATCCAAGATAGAAGAACTTGCTAAAGAAGTCAAAGTTAAAGACAATGGCATGGGAGAATACACAATGGAGCCTATTTTATCTCTCACATCTCTCCCTTTGTCCCCTAAATCTTATGGAAAACCTTATGACAAAGTGAAACCCACATCTAAAGAATCCCAAGTCATATTCAATGGAAGTTTTGTCATAGAACAAGTATCTAAACAAGAGTTTGAGGAAGAAGAATTCATGCTTGCATGGTTATACAAGGATGAGTCTCAATCCCAATCAGTCCAAAAATGTGACTCCACTTCAAGAAAAATTCCTCAAAAGTCATATGGACCAGGGGATAAATTGATCACAAAGATGGGATATACTAGAAAAGGGCCTCTAGGACTACAAGGTAAGGGTCTTCTATCACCTCTTGATCATCGTGGCTAAACAAACAAGAATACAACAGGTCTAGGATATCAAAAGAAGCCTTTCTATCTTTGCAAAAACTCTCCACATGTCTTAGAATAGATTGAACTGTTAACAACAATTCAACCAAAGGAAGAAACACCACAATCTGACACTGATGATTCAGACACTACTAATGAGCTCATTCCTTATGATCATTTGCCTAAAAAAATAAAAGACCTCCTTGAAGAATAAGCTGATCCAATCAAAAGAATCAATGTGGTAGACACACAAGAAACTACCATGGAACAAGAGACAGTTGCACCACAAGAACCAGCTGATCTCTAAGACAACCAAATAGACAAGGAGGAAGGTGGCAGCTATTCTGAGACAAATTCTCACAAGTATGAATTCAAATCAGAATCTGAGGGTAACCCTTCTTGGGGTATCCATCTTGACTTTACACACATTCTCAAATTTCCTAGAGGCATAGATGAGGAATCAAATGACTATGAATGGGGAGTCATTCCTGAGGAAGATGAGCTTATCACATAAAAATATGTTGATGTTATTCACTAATATACACATAAACCCAACGTAAGTCTAGAGAGAAATAATGAACTTAACGAGTTTGATCCATCAATGGCTAAAGTGGACTCCCACAATGACATTGAGCCTATTCATGAATTGAATGTTTTGAGTTGTAATATCACCTTTGAACTCAAGATTTAGGTTAGGACCAATGATGACAGATCCATATCCCTAAACACTATTTCCCAATCCTTCCCCACTTTGACTATCCAACATCCCGAACTTCTTGACCAAACCTCTATGAATCCAAGCCAAGGTATCTATACCTTTCCAAATGACTATGCCCTTTCTTGCTACCTCAATGAAGTTGAGCTTATGATGACTTCCATTAGTGAACCAAGTGTTAGCATGATGGATTCAAACATCAAGTATCTTAGTCAAAAGAATAGAAATAAAAAGAAAAAGAAAAGGAGTTCTGAGGGTGAAAATCACTTTGTGGCAGTCTCAGAACCTACAAAAGTAAAAATAAATGATGTATCTGAAGGTGAAAACCTCTCTGAGGTGCCTAAGGATGAGATATTTAATGTCCTTCTGATTCATTTATAGGATAGATCTCTAGTACTGATTGAGCCCACTCAATCCATCAACTTGGGAACAACAGAAGAACCACAGTTGATCCATGTAGCACAATTCTTATCAAAAGAAGAAAAGAAAAAATTTACCACATTCCTAATAGAAAAGAAGATCAACTTTGCATGGAAATATTCAGATATGCTAGGGTTGGATCCTGATCTTATAATGCACCATTTATCTATAGCTCCACACGTCAAACCTGTTGAGCAAAAATTGAGAAAGATGCATCCACATGTTGCACTCTTGGTCAAAGCTAAATTAGAGAAACTATTAAAAGATGGACTCATCTGTGTTATTGATTATGCTGAATGGATCTCAAATATTGTACCTATATCAAAACCAGAGAAATCTATAAGAGTATGCACAAATTTTAGAGATGTAAACAAAGCATGCCCTAAGGATGATTTTCCACTACCTAACATTGATATGATAATGGACATGACTGCGGGCTTCAAGATATATTCTTTAATGGATGGTTTTTCTGGATACAATCAAATCAAAATTGCTCCAAAAGATCAAGAGAAAACTACTTTCACATTTGCATGGGGTACTTTCTGTTGGAATGTCATGCCGTTTGGTCTAAAAAATGCAGGTGCTATATATCAGAGAGCTATGACATCTATTTTTCATGACATGATGCATCAAACTATGGAGGATTATGTTGATGATACTTTGGAAAAATCTATGATAAGATCTGAACATCTAAATGACTCAAGCAAAATACTAGATAGAATGGAGAATTTTAGTCTCAGACTGAACCCTAAGAAGTGTGCTTTTGGTGTCACTTCTGGAAAGCTCTTAGGCTACATTGTTTCCAAGAAAGAAATTGAAGTAGATCCGACAAAGGTTAAAGCTATCATGGAGATGCAACCTCCCAAGAATATTAGTCAAATGAGAACATTACAAGGGAGAGTAAAATCAATCAAACGTTTCATATCTCAGTTAGCAGACATATCACAACCTTTCACAAAGACATTACATAAAGGTGTGACCTTTGCATGGAATGAGGAATGTGAAAAGAACTTTAATCATACCAAGAAATATCTATCAAATCCTCCTATTTTGTTTCCTCCTATTCAAGGAAAACCATCTATTCTTTATGTCTCTACTACAAATACATCGCTGGGGGCACTGCTAGCACAACATGATGAGAACAAGAAGGAAAGAGCTATATACTATATCCATAGAACATTGGTAGCATACGAGAAGAATTATTCCATGATTGAGAAAGCTTGTCTAGCTGTGATCTTTGCATTATAGAAATTGAGACATTATATGTTGCCTCATACCACACATTTGGTACCTAAGATCGATCCACTAAAGTACCTACTAAGCAAAGCTTCCCTCACAGGTAGACTAGCTAAATGGGTGATGCTATTAAGTGAATTTGACATTGAATATGTTGAAAGAAAAGCTATCAAGGGCCAAGTCATTGCTGATCAACTAGATGATGCACCTTTGTTTGATGATACACCAATGCAAATAGAATTTCCAGATTCCTCTATCATGAATCTTTCTTCTAGAGAATGGAAGTTATTCTTTGATGGATCCTATACATAGAATGGATCTGGAGCAGGCATATTGTTCATCACTCCTCAAGGATACTCGATCTCTAAAGCATTCAGAATAAATTTTCCTTGCATAAACAATATTGCTGAATATGAAGCCCTTCTTAATGGCATGAAGATATCAATTGAATGGAGGGTAACAAAACTACACATTCATGGAGACTCACAACTTGTAATACACAAAATCAATGATGTGTATCAAATGAAAGATGGAAAGCTAATCCCATAAAAGAGAATGGTATATGATCTAAAGAAATATTTCATATCTATTACATTTGAGAAAATTCCTAGATCAGAGAACAAAGTTGATGATGCTATGGCAATGCTATCTACTTTATTGCAGCAGCCCGAACATGAGCTACACTATGAGTTCCTGGTGGAAACACTATCTTATCTTGCATATGATTCCCCCGAAACCCACATGATCTACACTGTTGTTGGTCATGATTCATCCCGATATAAAAACCTTTTCTCCTATCTCCAAGACTAAATCATTCCTGATACCTTCAACCGCCATGAGAAATGATAACTTATCTAAAATGCATCTCGATATGTCATCACTGGTAATGACCTATACAAGCGAGGTCTAGATGGTACACTCCTTAGATGTTTAGAATGAGAAGAGTCTCAACGTGCATTAGAGGAAGTCCATGATGGTATTTGTGGATGACATTCCAAAGGTTTAACACTAGCTCGAAAACTTATTAGGGCTAGGTACTATTGGCTTGAAATGGAAAAAGAGGCTATCAAGTTTGCAAAGAATTGTCAAAAGTGTCAAGTACATGGTAACTTAATTCATGCACCAGGGAGAGATTTTATCCCCTTTACTACACAATGGCCTTTTCACCAATGGGAATTTGATCTTATAGGAGCCATACATCCTCATTCTTCTAATGGGCATACCCATATTATTATAGCTACAGACTATTGTACAAAAAGGGTAGAAGTAGTCCTTTTGACTCAATTAACTAGCAAGAAAATATCAATGTTCATCCTGAACTACATCATATGTCGGTATGGTATTCCACACTATAGTCACAGATAATGGTGGACAATTCAAGAATAGAGACTTAGATGATCTATGTGCTAAATTCAAGATTACACAACATTGGTAATCAATCTACTATCCTCAAGGGAATGGACAAGAAGAGGCATCCAACAAGAATCTATTGAAAATTCTACACTGTACATTTAATAAAATAGGAAGGGACTGGCATCTCATGATCAATCCAGCTCTCTGGGCCTACAGAACAAGTATCAAAATGCCGACTGGGCTACACCATTCACTTTAGTTTATGGTTCTGAAGTGGTACTACCTAATGAGGTTGAAATCCCATCACTAAGAATCAGAATGCATGGTCTAGTAACTAATGATGACTATAGAGTGTCTAGGTTGCAAGTGTATGCATCCTAAAATGGTTGCCTAGACTTTGGGCCCCATTCTTCAACTTATCAATTTCCTGAATCAATGCTTTGCAATATTTTTAAAATTAAATCAATTTCCTTGATCAAATCCTAATTCTATCATTTATTCAATTATATTCTATGGATTAACCATTTTATCCTAAGTCTTTATTTATTTAAAAGGAATTCCCTCCCCTTTTATTAAATAAAAATCCCCCACTTAACTCTTATCCTAAGTTGCATAAATAAAGCATTATTCCTATTTTATAAAAAGAAGAAAAGGCCTTTTTATCTCACATGGGGCACAAAAGTCAAGACTTCTTTCTCATTGGAGGAGATTTGTTCACAAGGATTGATCCCACTTTCAAACTCCACCCTCGATCAAATATTTTTCCTCTTAATCTATATGGTCCATTTATCTTTAAAAGGAGAGCTCTTTTCTCATTCAAAGGATCCACTCTTTATGCTAATCTTATGTTGCAGGTTTTCTTGGTGACTTTGGAGCTTTGGAGATCTTCTTGCATTCTAACTTTCATTCTTGCATTATAGATTAGCTTTCATGGCATCTTAGCTTAGTTTCCCTTCATGTTCTAGCTTAACTCACCTAGTTTAATTAGCAAAGGCTTGTAATACTCTCATTTTCATAGCTTAGTTGCATTCTTGCATCTTAATTTCTAGCATAGAATTGCATTGCATTTTCATTTTGATTCTTGAGGATATTGGCATTCTTGCCCTTGTCTCTTTGAATCTCCCATTGCATGGTTTACTAGCAAGGTTATAGGATTAATAGCTCTAGCTGAGAGCATTCTAAACACCCTTGTGACTCCATGCCTAGGGAGCTCTATGTCACTTTCTCAAGGTTTCCAATCCATGGATGCTCTTAGAAGTAATGACTTAGAGAAGTGCACATTTTGAGTGTACATTTTTGGTGCCCACCGTGGGGCAAAACACTTCTATTTTGCCTTTATTTTTCATGCATTTCCACTAATTTTTCATCATATTTTGCTTGATGTTTCAGCTATTTTTCCATACTTTCTAATAGAATATCATACGATAGTTTATCAGTATCGTACGATAGTTTACCAGTATCGTACGATAGTTTTTTATATACCCATGTGATACTTTTCCAGTCAAAGTATTGTACGTCCTTGTAGGATTCTATCACACTGGTATATTACTTTCTGTCACCTGCAAGTAGCATGAAATATTGTTTAGAAAGAAAGTATCGCATCAGTATACTGTGAAGTATCGTGTGAAACATTTTTTGATAGAACTGTCACCCAAGCCTGGCAGTGAGTGATTTTGGTTCTTTCTTTGCAAGATTTGGGTTGTTTGCTTACTGGTTTTGATTTGATGTGTTAGGACAGAGTTTCATTTGTAGATTATACTTGATTTTATTGTGCTAACTCTTGTGGGTCTAACAAGTTGTGCTTGTAGGTGTGCCCTAGTTTCTTGCATTATTTTCTAAAAAGAATGCATGTCAAAGCTTCAAATGCACAAGGGCTACTAATCCTTCTTGCAGGGCTGCCTAAAGCATAAAAACAATCAAATACTTGTTCTTTGCTTTCATTTTTAAGTGCGGCATATACTAGTTCATCTTTTATTAGGCACTTAATATCTTGTTGTAGGATTCTTTTGGTGCTAGGAGAGTATGCTCTTCACCCTTGTGGTGAACCAGAAATCTTGACCCACTTCTAGATTTTGAAAGCAAGAGGCTAATTGAACTTTTCTTGGTGTGTTTGGGAAATATTTTTGAGATAGGAGATTATGCTCTTCACTCTTGTGGTGAACCAAAAATCTTGACCCTCAAAGGTTGATCTACTTCTTGTTTAGTTTAGAATCCTTTAGTGGGCCTGCTCTTGAGCAATCAAGAGGAATGACCCAAGTGGGGACAAGCTAATACCAAGCTATTTTGACCCACTATAAAATCAAGGCTATCAAGGACACAAAACCTTGTTAGACGTAGTACTTGTCTTCACTTGGTGTGAGTACTTGTGGGATTGTGACCATGAGGAAAATGCTAAGAAAGAATGCTTAAGGTACTTTTATGGCTGTGAGGTTCGTTACTTGCTGCAAGGTAAGGAGTCCCTTTGGGGAGCAAGAGGGGTATTATGAACAAAATCCCTTATTACGAACCATAGATAGAAGCTACCCAATTTTTCCGCTTAACATCTTGGTGCAAGGATTGATCCTAGTGGACTAACCCGGATCACCCCAAGATTCCTCACCATATGTGTTCCTTTGGTTGTGTCATTGGCACTTCTATGACAAAGCCAATATCTATTGTGGGCAACCACTTTGTGTGAGGCAATGAGACATCAAGTGTGGGCCAAGTTGTTGAGTATTGAGCCTTTGTCTTCTAGGCTAGTAAATGCTTGAATTGTCTTCATTGTGATCTACTCATGTAAACATTCTCAAACATTAAACATCATGGTAGTACTCATAGGATTTTTCTATTTTGATATCCCAAGTGTTTGTCTTGGCAAGGTTGCTTTTTCCCTTGTGCAAGTGTTTTATGACACGTTTGATCACTTACTGTTTGCAAACCTATCTATTTTCTGGTACTACTACATTTGAAATCAAGAAATTCAACTTACCAACCTACAATTTTGACCAAATTTCCTTTAAGACTAAGATTTACACATTCACTGGTCAAGAGTCGTACAATACTGAACAATCATCACACACTGGTCTGATTTTTATCGTGTGATACTTCGTTGCTACTTTTGTATCACCTGCATGCTATATGCATTATCACACCCCTTGCCTGAATTCTATCATATTACTTCTTGTGAAATATCATCTGGTTAAAATTTATCATCCTATAACACTGAGAACTATCGCACAAAGTGATTTTGTTGTCTTGTTGTTGTTTACAATTTGAAGCTGATTCATGTCAATTTTAGTCTTCTTTAGTCGATCTACATTTTAGTAGGTTACTTACCTCTTAGTTGGAAGCCTATTTGCACTTGGTTTTCTTGTGTTTTGACCCTTTTGATTAGTAACCTTTGATTTTACAAGTGATCTTGCTTGGAATCGGTAAGTTAGAAATTGCCTTTGTTGAAAAAGACCAACCTTTGGATTCTTTGATAACACACTTGGAGAGTCTTAGCAGTCTCTTGTCCAATTCACTTCCACCCAAAATCAATTTCAATCAAATATAACTTGGTTAAACCATCCTCCTGATCCATATGTGTTAGGATACTTATCCATTGATCGGGCACCTCTATGGTAGTGTTGGTTTATACATTTTGCAATTTTCTATCTTACCATCTCTCTTTTGGACAATTGAATGCTTCTACTATCTTATTTTGGTACCTGTTTAGGCTTAGAATTGTTACCTTAAATCAGGCATTAAGGAAAAACAACAATTCTATCCTGACAATGGAAACCTCTCCTAGCTATGGGTAGACTATGAATGAAGAGGAATCTCTGAATTCTAGGCCGGTTCCTATAAAATATGGAATATCACTTTCTTGCTCTACAAATTGTTGGGAAAAGGGAAAATAATACTATAACTAAAAGAATAGGGTGATACACCAATGAATACTTTAGACTTTGCAAAAACATGAAACTTCAATCCTCACTCACAAGTGAAGATCTTAACACTTTGAATCTCTGCTCAACATATAGGTTAATAGATGCATGCTATCAGGGTTTTACCACAAACAGCTTGGATAATTAACAAACATACATTTCTCACACAAGGTCTTGGAGCAATTGATTATCTTGAGAAGGAACATAAATCTACTCACTTCCTTTAGATAATAAATGATTTGACACTTGTTAGAAAAGATGAAAACAGGATCCAATATAGAAACAAATTCACAAATATGAGTCAAAATATCTGGTTCATTCCTTCAAAAATCTAACAAAATGGTTACAAAAATGGCCTTCCAAAGCACTTAGGAATGATATGTTCACTATATGCCCTCTCTCCAAAATTTGCAACCCCTAATTGATCATCAAAAATCAATTTTATATCCTCTCTATGCCTTCTCTCCAAAAACCTAAGTCCTTCCAAAATGCCCAATTTTGGCCCAAAAATGTGCCAAACTAAGCCTTTTTACAAGCTTCCTCTAAATGCCCCTTCCCTAAATTTTGGCCTAATATAAGGAATTAAATCCTTTTACAAAGAAAATTGCCAAAATTAAGAAAAGAAATTAATATTAAATAAAAATCTAATATTAACTTACCCTTATCTCCTAACTTAGATTAAGGACTCTAAGTGTAAATTATATGCAATGTGGGAAAGTCGACACGACTCTTCATCCACTTGCAATGCTATGCAGAAAACAAGGAGATAAGAACACAACGTGGCACTATGAGCAGTTTTCAAGGCTCTGCAAGAATTGACATGCATTGAAGGCATTGAATTGCTTGGCGGACTCCAAACAGTTATTCTCATTTTGATCTCAGCACTTGTGTTTTCTTCATCTTTCACGAAGAAGTTTAAGGGAAATGAAACCCTAACATGTAGAAGCCTTCAAAAACTACTTGAAGGAACTTTGCTTGATTGTGAAAGGACTCCATTGTTGAACTCAAGCCCTCTTTCATACTGAAGATCACTGCTACTTCTTCATTGGCTGTATCTCAAACAGGGAACTCGACATTGAATATAAACTCAAGTTCAACGAACTGTAAGATTTCTTAAGAACTTTTTGTTTATCATACAAAACTTATTTTCTAGCATAAATATCATGAAGTTATACCTTCAACCCAGCATAAGTTATAGCCTCTTTTCCCATTATATATATGATCATTGTTATTGTTTTCAATAGATAACTGTTACTTAACTATGAATCCATGAATAAGTCATAGTCGTGACTTGATATTTATCTTGATTCATTTTTGAACCTGAACATGCCTTCATGAGGGCTTTTATTTGCTTGCACTCATATTCTTTTGGAATGTGACTTATCCATGGCTCCATGGGTTTGATTTTTTTGTTCATACTATAGATCTATGTTTTATTTCAATGGGCTTCACATATTTCACATTTGGGCTCGACTGTTGGTTTATTTGTTGCATACCATATATGGGTTTGAATCTAATGAACCTAAAACTACTCAACACACTTTTTTTTGCAAGCTATGAATACATCCTTACCATGTATGACCATTTGTGACTGTTTTAAAACCGTGAGCTTCATATTTATAAACTAGCAATAGTCACAAGTTTTCAACTAAAGATTACCTTTCTTTTCATGAGTTCAACCTGTGAACTCAAACTTATTTATGTGCAATTGTGCTTGACTATTGGATGCTAACAGTCATGACTATTGTTTATTAGTTTCTTGCTCCACTGTTTGAACTTGACATTCACCTTGCTAGCAGCCACTATTGGTATCGAGTTACTGATACTCTTTTATTTGATACAAACACTACGAGCTTGCTCCTTAATATCACTCATGGTACCCACTGTTGCTAACATTAACAGTCACAGCTTTTTTTTTTCTTGGCATTGAATACAAACTCAACTCAAAACTTGTTTATATTAACAGTCATGGCTTTGATTGTTACTAATATTGACAATCATATATCATGTGTTATAGTCACAGTTTCCATTCTTTGATTCACATAAAACTGTGAGCTTTACATTTGTAAACTAGCTTCATATTTTTAAATTAGTAACAATCACAACACCCACTATAAATTATTTTCATTTGGCATATAAAGCTATGACTGTTACTAATTAACAGAGTTCTTCAATCTACCAAAGAAAAATAAACCTTCACACTTTTTGATAACTAGAAGACTAGTATGTAGCTTGTGGGTCTTATTTGAAAGTGACTGTTACACTTTTTCTTGAAAGCTCAAATTCATTGAATGAGAATGAACTTGTTTTTTCTGAAAGTGAACCTACTGATATAACAAAAATTGATTTCTCTAAAAATTTGCTTATTTTGACCTTGCTCGAGCTTTTTACTAATGAACATTTCATACCTTTCATTGGTGTAACATGAAGCTGACTGTTTGTTAAGTTCATGTATTCCACACTTGTGTGGACATTTGAATTCACTGTACATAGTGGTGTTAAATTTGGTCTCTCAAATTTTCCACAGCTTATACACAAACCGTGATTATAGCATATAGCACCTAAATTTTTTCACTTTGTTGACATGAAAAGAACCTGTGTAATCAACAGCTATAAATTTGATGAACTGGTGAACTCGTTTCTTTGCAAACCATATATGATGAGCTCAGCCATGACAGAAAGTTTCTCTAGGAAACCATGAAAACACCTTTAATGACTTACTAAAGTTGCAAGGTTATGGGTGAAAAATGTTAAAGATATAATCAATTATAAATAAAACTATTGCATCTTTCACTCATAACCTTCGCAAACCTTAGAAGGTGATTATGACTAAGAGATGCTCAACACATAACTATCATTATTTCCACAACAGATAAGTAACTCTCTCCTTTATGATATTCCACTATTAGCTACACATACTCTATTCCTGTTTATACATATTTTCCACTTTATGTTTAGCTTGCATCCTGTAGCTTTGTCCACTGTATACAATTCTCATTGATGCCAAATCTGCACTTAATATGATAAGTACAACAAGATGAAAATGTTTGTTCACTGTTAATGAAGTTTGAGCACGGGCTCGTGACATTCAAAAAAATTAGAATGTTAACTAATGAGGTTCAAACACGGGTTCGTGACACTCAATAAAAACAAACTGTAAACATTTTATGATTTTATAGTTTAATCTTGAAGCACTCTTTTGTATTCAGCAAGAAATATGTTTATGATTTGAAAATGTACTTTGAAATAGTAAGGACATATTTGTACCAGTATTCATGCAGCACCATTTTTATCTTGAACTGTAAAGTTGGAAATCATTGGCATTTCCTATAGCATATCATGGAAACTAGCTAGATCTGCATCTTTGACAATGACTGAATATGAAGACTAGTCAGCTATTATCTACAAGATAATCTATTAAGCTCTCAAATAACATCATTATGAAATACATTATTTGAAAAAGATTTCTCAGTTTGAAACATACTAAGTCCCTTTAATTTAGACACCTAGTTAATAAAAAGGACAACATACACCACAATGATCATTAGTAGTAAAAGGTTTCATGTCAGAAAAAAGTCCCTTTAACACTACCTTGCAGTGAGTGTTAGTGTACATTTCCTTATTTCATTTAATCTTACAGATTGATATGCAGTATTGAAAACTTGATTGCTACAGTATGTTATTTGTTTCTCATGTATTGCTTCGATCCAACAGGATCTAACCATATCTTCCTTTCTCATGCAGATATGAAACCAGAAAGACCTAGATGCAGATGGAGATTCGGACTCATGAAGACCTAAATCCAGAGACCTAGCAGACAACCAAATGACACAAACCAATACAAGAGGCAATGCATGGGACCCCTATTCCATACTTCAATCTTTCTTTTAATTCTGCAATGTACTCTATTTATTGATGAAACATGGAACAAGAAAGGACATTGGTATATCACATTCAGTTTGAAAGCACAATGTAATGATTATTTATGAATTTTGGATTTTTTTTTGGAAAAAATAATCAATACTTAGAGTACAATATTGACATCTAGAATGAATGCAATAAGTACATGTAAACTAACAAAACCTGCAAGGTAGTGTTAATTAGACCAACAAAATGCAACCTTTTCCTACTAGTGCTTATTGTATTGTATGCTGTATTTTTAAGTAACAATTTTGGTGACTTCTGTTGGATGTCTGCGTACTAGACATGACCTGTAGGCTTATCATAGGGAAACATAATTTAGGAAAATTGAACCATGTATGCAACCTTTATTGAAAATGAAAATGCATCTAAACTAGACTCAATGCAACCTAAGGACCTAGTGCTTGGACAACACTTATTGAATTTGAAAAATTGAAACAAACCTAACCCTCAAAACAAAGCTTGAGGTGTATTCCATTAATTGGAATCTGCAATTCTTCCCCTTTAGTTGTGGACAACTAAAAAGAATTATTGTCCTTATAGGCTATTATAATAAAAGGGCCTGGCCAAAAATTATCGAACTTATCATGCTGCCCTGGCCTGCTCTTTAGCACATCCCACTTGAGTACTAAATCTCCTTCCTTAAATTCTCTGAACTTAGCTTTCTTATCAAAAGATCTTTTAGTTTGTGCTTGGTTAAGTTCCATTGTATCCAATGCTTTTCTCCTTTCCTCTTCAAGCTATAACAAATCAGCGTACCTTAGTTTAAGGGTATCTTCTTCTCCAAATAATAACATTTGATCGGCCAGCTGCAAGGCTAGAAATTTAGTAGAAACTGGCAATCTGGCCTCTTTACCATAAACTAGGACATAAGGGGAATTCCCAATTACCTGTTTAGGTGTAATCCTATCCAACCATAAGGCTACATTTAATTTATAATGCCAATCTCTCTTATTTTCCTGCAGAGTCTTTTTGATAATTCTAATTAGATTTTTGTTTGTAGATTATGCAAGACCATTACCCTAAGGATAATAGTTAGAAGAAGTGTTTAAATAAATCTCATTTTTTACAGCCCATTCTGTAATAGCTAAACCAATGAAAGCCATAGCATTGTCAAAAATAATCGATTGAGGAACTCCAAACCTAGTTGTAATATCTTCATAGAACTTTAACACAATAGGTCTAGAAGCCTCCTTTAGTGCAATAGCCTCGGTTCATCTTGTAAAATAATCAATAGCAGTCAAAATCCATTTATGACCTGCACTAGAATTAGGATTAATAGGACCAATAAGGTCCATACCCCACTTAGCAAATGGTTGATTAACCACAATTGGTTTTAATGGTAGTGCTGCCAGCCTTTGTTTTCCTACAAAAGTACACATTTCTGACATTTTCTAGCCCAAACATGAGCATCCTTAAATAAATCAGGCCAATAATAGCCTGCCCTTAGTATTTTTCAGGCTGTAGTTTTAGGACTGAAATGTCCTCCACAAGATCCATCATGAAACTCTGATAAAATTATGCCTTGATCTAGTGAATCAATACATTTAAGAAACATTCTAGAATAGTCTTTTCTATACAGAACACCATCAATAAGAACATAGGGAATAGATTGTAACCTGCAGTACCTCCTTTTTGCCTTATCTAGATTATTTGGGCATTGTCCAGTTTGCAAGAATCTAGTCATATCTGACAACCAAGTCATAGGATCATTGAATAATACAATATCACCTTGTAAATTTTTAGATTCTTTAGAAGCTTCAATTTGTTCTTCCTCTTCTTCCATTTGAGCACAAAGGCCCTTGCCTCTAATCAGCTTAGTTACGTGAATCTGTACATCATACTCCATAACCCTTATTATCCAACCAACCCTCTTTTCATTAACATCCTTGTTCAACAAAAACTCTTTGATGCTAGGATGAGCAACCATTAAGTGTACTTTATTTCTAGCAATTAAATGCTTAAACTTCTTCAAAGCTTTAATAATAGTGAGTACATGTTTTTCAATAAAAGTGTACCTTTTCTCATAGACATCCATACCTTTGCTGAAAAAAGAAACTGGATGCTCTTGTTTTAGATCATTCTTTTGAACCAACATAGCTGAAATAGTATCAGAACCACCATAGGCATACAAAATAAAATCTTTAGTAAAATCAGAATTAACAAGAGTAGGGGTTGAAGACAAATCCTGTTTTATCAATTCAAAATTATTTTTTCCTTCATCAGTCCAGCTGAAAGGAATATCATTTTTAACCATTGTGGTCAATGGTTTTAGTAGGTTTGCAATATCAGGGATAAAACTCCTTACAAAATTAATTCTCCCAATAAAACTCTGCAATCCTTTCTTATGTTTAGGCAATGAAAGCTCAAGAATCGCATGAATTATTTCAGGATCTATTGTGGTTCCCTCCTTAGACACCTGATATCCTAAGAGTTTTCCCTCATGAACTGCAAACACATATTTCTTAGGAATTAAAGAAATTTTGAATTCTCTACATCTCTGTAATATCTGTCTCAAATGATCAATGTGCTGATTTGCAACCTTGCTGTAAATTGTCACATCATCTAGGTATACTAGAACAAATTTATACATTAAATTCTTGAAAGCCATGTCCATTGCTTTCTAAAAAGTAGCTCCAGCATTTGATAACCCAAATGGCATTCTTTTATAAGCCATGGTACCCATTTAGTTGTAAAAGCTATTTTAAACTGATTAGATTCTTTGACTAAAATTTGGTTATAACCAGAATATCCATCTAAAAGCGAGAATCTCTCAGAACCTGAAACATATTGTAAAATCTGTTCCATGGAAGGAAGAGGGTGTCTATCTTTTAGAGATGCCCTATTAGGGTCTCTAAAGTCTACACAAAGTCTTATCTCTCCGTTCTTCTTCCTTACTGGAACTAAGTTAGAAACCTAAGATGTGTGCTTAATAGGAAATATAATACCACCATCTAGGAGTTTTCTCAGATCTTTAACATTAATGGCTCTAATTTGGGGTTTATAGGTCGTTGCTTTTGTCTAATTGGCCTAGCATTAGGCTCCAATTCTATAGTATGTTGGGTTAATTGGGGATCAAAACCCTTTAGATTAGAATAATCCCATGAAAAAGCATCATTATATTCTCTAAAAAGATCAATAAATAGTTCTTTTTCTTTAGGAGAATTTATTTTACCAACCTTCAACCGCTTATCTCTAAAAATTTCTACTTCTTCATAATGATCTTCTTTAATCAGCAAGCTGGTTTTACCCTTCCTAAACTGATCATCAGAATTAAAAGTTGATTCCAAGATGACTAATCCCTTTGGAAGCTTATTGGTTTTCAATTGAATAATCTAGTCTTCCCTTTGTTGAATGTTTTTGTTATCTCTTGAAGCTGAAAAACCATCTATTTTTGTCAAAAAACTTAGGATATGTTCATCAGTATTGAAAACTTTCCAGTAAGTGTCATTATCCAGAATGGATGGCCTAACAATTATCTTAATGTGTGACTGGTCTGAAATTATTCCTTTATTTTCTGTTATTGCAATATGAGCACCAATACCAGCCAGCCTATCAGCATGTATATTTTCCATTCTAGGAATTGAAATCAGGTTGAAAGCATCAAATTCATCTAGAATATGAGAAAATCTAGATTTATACATCTTAAGCAGATCATTTTTAATAGTATTTATGCCTCTCACCTGCTTAACAATAAGCTCACTGTCACCAAATGCTCTCAGACACTTGATACCTCTCAATCTTGCCCACTCTAATCCCTAGATCAAACTCTCATATTCAGCCACATTGTTAAAACAAGGAAAGGACAACTTAAAAGAAGCATAAAATTTATCACCATCAAGTGATACCAGCATAACCCTTGCACTAGCTCCATCCTTATTCCTTGACCCATCAAAATACAAATCCCAAAGATGGTTAGACACATCAGATTCAAATTCTGAATCTTTAATCAAATTAGGAACTACTGAATCAGATTCTAAAATCATGTACTTTCCAAAACCAGTATCAAACATGTCATCATTTTGTTCATTCCTAGTAGCCCATTCATCTAGAACAATATCTGGATATGCTTCAGTTTGAGTATTATACGCTGAATAATTAGGAATTTCATCTTGATCCATGATCACACAACTTGCATTAATAGGACTTGGATTATAAGGCTCTATGTGATTTTTGGCCAATAATTCTGATCTTATGGTTACCTTAGTACCATATCTAGTTCTAAAGTAAAAATGTGACCAATCTGATGAAAAATAGCCATTTATTTTGGCTGTGAAATCTCTAGACAGACACATAGCGAAATATGCTGGTACTCAACAACATATATGTCCTGTGGAATTGAAAAATTTGGGCAGGAATGCAGGGTCAAACTTGCATTTTTAATAACTCCTAAAGTCTTAACATAAGTTTCATCCAACTGGACCACACCCTTCTCTAGAGGCTCATATTTTAAGTTTAGCAAATTTTCCACTTTCTTGGGCATGACAGTACTAGTTGCACCACTATCAACCATGCAATTATGAACTAATGTATTTCCAATAATCAAGGAGACATAAAAAGGAGGAGGCTTTTCATTTGCAGATTTCTTACCTTCCTTATTTGATGTCTTTTGTACACTTGACAGTTTCTTATCAGTAGCTACTGCTATTTTTTAAATGTTTGCGGCCTTCTTGACTTCTAGTGTTACTGGCTACTGAACTTTAGCAGGCTTTTTATCTTCTTTTAATGGCTTTTCCTAAACCTTAGGAGGCTCAGAATTAGTCATGACCACACTTGGTGACTGCTGTACTATTTGTTGAGAATTAATTGCCAACTTGGATAACTCTTCTTTCAAAATTTCAATTTGTCCTGGAATAGACAGGGTTTCCCATGCAGACAAAGTAACATTTGTTTTTTTCATTGTATCAACAATATTGAATGGAATAGTAAATTGTACCTTATGTGATGATCTAGGAGAACTTTGATCAGCATTCCTTTGAGTTTGATCTTTATTAGTGGAAATTGACAGATTCTTTAAAATAGAAACTAGTGGAGAAGAAACATTCCCAGCAGATTGGTCAGCTTCAAGAGCTCTCTTATTTGCTCTTGTAGTTGCTGCAATTGTTGAATCTTCATTAAGTCAACAAAATTCTTCCTCTTGCCAGTTTAAAAATTTAGTATCTGTAGCACTTTGGTTTGATTGATTTTGGACCTCTTCAACAGACACATTCTGTTGTGAATTCATTGAATTTTGTACCATAAGAGCTTGATTTAGAATTCCATTAGAACATGTAGATTGATCATGTGGCTCATTGCATGGAAAACACCAGTCAGTAGCAATATTATTCTGAGTAGGCACAATATCCCTAACAATATTAAGAGGTACTGGATTATACTATCTATTTGGTCTCATATTCCAATTTTGCCTATTTGCATTAGTATTTCCTTGAAATTGCTACCTATTTGCCTAAAAATTAGGTTGACTAGGATATTGTGAAGAAGAACCATCAAACTAATTTTGAATAGCAGGGTTTGCCTGAGCTTGATTCCTCTTAAGGGCCACTAAATCATTACCAAAAGATTGCAGCAGATTTTCAATTTTTTGTTGACTGTCCTTAATAGTCTATAATTCATTCAAAGGAGCTGTAGAAGCTATTTCTGAAGGTTTATAAGATGGGACAATAGATAATGGTGGAACTACCAACAGCATATTAGACTGTATATTAGGAAAGAAAGGCATAGGAGGCCTAGGAGCTATCTTTCCTGCCTGGATAAGACTATTCTCTACCCTAATAGCAATATCAAAAGCTTGAGGTAAAGTATTACCTCCCATAGATTGAATCATTACAGAGGTATCACTATTCAGACTCTTTAAATAATATAAAAATGCATATTCAACTGAAGGTCTTACCATAACAGGGATCCGATTCCAAGTCTTCTGAAAATGAAAATTAAAATCACTCATCTCCTCTTGTGGGGCTCTCTTGATTGTAGTTAATTGTTCCACAAGAGACAAGGTATCAGATTTTTCCTCAAAAAAATTGGATATCCTTTCACCCAAAGTATCCCAAGTAGCAATAGAATCTACTGGAAGGGTTCTGAACCAATCAAGGGCTTTACCCTTGAGTGATGTAGCTAACAGCTTCAAATCTACATCTTCTTTTGTAACATGATGAACGTTGCAAAGAGTTGCAACATCTCTGATGTGTTCAATGGCTGTTACTGATCCTTCTCCAGTGAATGATGGTAAGCCTTTAAGAGTAGCTAATGGAACATTATTGTGATTTACAATCCTCAAAGGACTTCCTTGATTGATAAATGGCAAATTCCTAGCCATTTCTTGATGTGGAGGAGCTTGCTGCTGAATAGCTGGTGTAACTGTTACTCAAAAATACAACATACAATACAATAAGTATAAGTAGGAAAAGGTTGCATTTGTTTGTCTGATTAACACTACCTTGTAGGTTTTGTTAGTTTACATTATTCCATTCATTCTAGATGTCATTATTGTACTCTAAGTATTGATCAAGTATTGCAAAATTCAAAATTCATCCATGATCATTACATTGTGCATTCATACTGAATGAGTATACAAATGTCCTTTCTTGTTTCATATTTCAATTCAATATTTAGAGTACATTGCAGAATTGAAAAGAAAGATTGAAGTATGGAATAGGAGTCCTATGCATTGCCTTGTCTTGTCTTTGAGTCTACTGGTTGTCTGCTAGGTATCTGCATTTAGGTCTTCATCTTCTGAGTCTCCATCTACATCTAGGTCTTTAGGGTTTCCATCTGCATGAGAAAGAGAGAAAATGATTAGATCCTGATGGATCTAAGCAATACATGAGAATCAAATAAAATAATGTAGCAATCAAGTTTTCAATATTGCATCAATCTGGAAAATTAAATGAAATAAGGAAATGTACACTAACACTCACTACAAGTTAGTGTTAAAGGGACTTGTTTCTGACATGAAACCTTTTACTACTAATGATCATTGTGGTGTATGATTGTCCTTTTTTATTAAACAGGTGTCTGAATTAAAGGGACTTAGTATGTTTCCAAACTGAGAAACCTTTTTCAGATAATGTATTTCATAATGATGTTATTTGAGAGCTTAACAAATTATCTTGTAGATAACAACTAAATGGTGTTCATATTCAGTTATTGTCAAAGATGCGGATCAAGCTGGTTTGAATACAAAAGAATGCTACAAAAAAAAATGCCAATTATTGCCAACTTTCCAGTTCAAGATACAAATGGTACTGCATAAATACTGGTACAAATATGTCCTTACTATTCCTAAGTATATTTTCAAATGATAAACATATTTGTTGCTGAATACAAAAGAGTGCTTCAAGATTAAGCTTTAAAATCATAAAGTGTTTATAGTTTATTTTTATTGAGTGTCACGAACCCGTGTTCAAACCTCATTAGTTAAACATTCTGATGTTTTTGAATGTCACGAGCCCAGGCTCAAACTTCATTAACAGTAAATAAACATTTTCATCTTGTTGTACTTATCATATTAAGTGCAGATTCAGCATCAATGTGAATTATTTATAGTGGACAAAGCTATAGGATGCAAGCTGAACATAAAATGGAAAATATGTATAAACTGGAATAGAGTATGTGTAACCAGTAGAAGAATATCATAAAGGATAGAGTACTTATCTACTATGGAAATAAGAAAGTGTGTTGAGCATCTCTCAGTCATAATCACCTTCTAAGGTTTGTGAAAGTTATGAGTGAAAGATGTAATGGTTTTGTGTTTTACAGATTATATCTTTAAACATTTTTCACTCATAACCTTGCAACTTTAGTGAGTCATTAAGAGGTGTTTTCATGGTTTCCTAGAGCAACTGTTCAGCATGGCCGAACTCATCATATATGGTTTGCAAAGCAAAGAGTTCACCAATTCATCAAGTTTATAGCTATTGATTACACAAGGTTTTATTCATGTAAGCAAAAGAGAGTCAACAATTTGGATGATCTATGTTATCATAGAATATGCTAAGTTAGATACTAAAATTGATAAAGTTGCAGTTGACAGTAATTCAAAGTTCCATCAATGTGAGAAGTGTGTTGTTGTGTCAATTTCAGAAAATGACCATAAGCTGCTTACTGGTGTTCTAGTTATCAAAATGTGAAGAGATTATTTTCTTTTAAGTAAATTGAAGAACTTATTTATAAACTAGTAACAGTCATGGTTTTAAGAATCAAATGAAATGATAATAGTTAAAATAGTGACTATTACTAGTTTATAAACAATTTTATATCTATGCCAGTCATAAGTGCTTCAAATGTGTTCACATTTTTCAATAAAACTGTTGAGAACAATTTCAGGTTCACAAACTTTTGAACCCATATAGCAAAGAGAAATTAACAATCAAAACCAAGGTTGACATCATTAATAATAGTGGATGCCAAGATTGTGAATACAAGTAATAGTGGATACCGAGGATGAGCTCAAAGAAATGCACAGAGAATGGCAATGAAGAGATATAGTAACAGTGAAAGCCAAGTAGTAAGCAAGCTTGTGGTGTGTGCAAGATCAAGATGACACCAGTCACCCAATACCAACAGTGACTATTCGATACAAACCAAAGCCACAATTTTGTCGAGGATTAGCAGTAAATGCACAGAGAATATCAAATGAAGGTAACGACACTTCAAACCTACAGCTGATGCTAATTCATAAACTTAGCTCACAGGTTTTACCACAGTCACAACATGGTAAGCATTACACATGGTAAGTACCGCATATGGCATGTATATGTGGTGAACAAGTTTTGGGTTCATAAAGCTTCAAACCCGCATATGCTTTCAACAATAAACAACAGTTGAGCTTGAAGAAATGCATGGAGCCCGTACTAAATAAAGCCATGTAAATATGGTGAACAGCAGATAAAAGTACATGAAGCCATGGAGCCACGGTTACAAGTAGCAATAGAAATTGAAAGCTAATGAACAGTTCAACAGAGATATAAACAATAGATGTCGTGAAGCATGATATGGGCTCATGGCCATAAAAAGAGAACTCTCAGTGTAACCAAGTTCATGCATGGTAAAAGAACAAGCTACAGTTTGACTGTTGAAGACAAAGACATAACTATGACTCATAAACCATGAGTATATCAAAAGAAATAGTCATAAATTCAAAGCAACAGTGAAACAAACAGTTAACAAAGAGAACCCATGAATAATGCATGCTTGAACTTTGTATTTCATTACAAAAAATCAATAGAGAGTTTGAAGAAGTAACTTACAGTTCACTAAATGAGAGAGGCAAGTAGTGCTGAGTTCTTTGTCAAAGATGCACACAAAGAAGTAGCAGAGAAAGCTAGAGTCCAACAGCAGTCAAAGATTTTCACAGTCAAGCCAAGCTCCTTCAGCATTTTAGGAAGCTTAGGGTTTCATTTTCCCTGAGATTTCTTTGAGAAGAATGAAGAGAACACAAATGCCAAGGAGAAAATGGAATAACTGTTTGGAGTCCACCAAGTAAAGCAACGTATTCAATGCATGACAATGCCAACAGAGCCTCGAAAACTGAAAACATGCCACCTTGCATCCTTATCCCATCGTTCTTTGTATTGCATTGCAAGTGGATCAAAGGTCATGTTGACTTCTCCACTTTGTAATAGTTCACACTTAGATATTTTATCTAAGTTAGGAAGTAGAAGTTAGGAGATAGGGGTAGTATAATTAATATTAAATTTTTATTTAATATTAATTTCTCTTATAATTTTTGGCATTTTCTTTGTAAAAAGGATTTAATTCCTTATATTAGGCCAAGAATTTAGGGAAGAGACATGTTTTGAGGAACTTGGTTTAGTGGCACATTTTTAGGCACGCTTTTAGGCTAAAATTGAGGAGCTTAGATTTTTGAATTTGAGGCTGGAGTTGGATATAAAATTGATTTTTGGATGATCAATTAAGGGTTGCAAATTTTGGAGAGAGGGCATATAGTGAACATATCATTCCTAGGTGCTTTGAAGGCCATTTTGTAATCATTTTGTCAAATTTTTGAAGAAATGAACCAGATTCTTTGGCTCCTATTTTGTGTACTTATTTTTCAATATCAAATCCTATTTCATCTTTTCTAACAAGTGTCAAACCATTTATTATCTAAAGGAAGTGAATGAAATTCTGTTCCTTCTCAAGATAATCAACTACCCCTAGGCCTTGTATGAGAAATGTATGTTGTTAATTGTCCAAGTTGATTGTGGTAGAACCTTGGTAGCATGAATTTATTAACCTATATGTTGAGCAGAGATTCAAATTGTTAAAGTATTCATTTATGAGTCAGGATTGAAATTCATCTTTTTTTGTGAAGTCTGAATTATTCATTGGTGTATCACCCTAATCATTTTAAGTTATAGTATTCTTTCCCTTTTCCCAACAATTTGTAGATTAGGAAAGTGATATTCCATATTTTATAGGAATCGGCCTAGAATCCGGAGATTCCTCTTCATTCATAGTCTACCCACAGCTAGAAGAGGTTTCCATTGTCAGGATAGAATTGTTGTTAGCCTTAATGCCTGATTTAAGGTAACAATTCTAAGCCTGAACACTAACAAATGATTGAGCAGACTGAACTACCTTCCTTTGATAAGTCTTTAGATTCTGAGGAGTTACAGCAGTACCACTTACAGATGCTCCGAGAACAGAATTATCTATAGATAAATTTTCAATACTTGGAAATTCTGATCCGGTATGATTAGGAATGTTTAGATCTTTAGGGAGATTGAGCTACTCAATGATAACCTTGAATTCTTTTGAACTTATAGCTTGTCTTTCAAAAATAGGATTATCAAATGATGAGAAATCTAAATTCAAAGAAGTACCTCTTGGATCATGTAATGTTCTTCCACCTCTAGATGATCTTCCTACCCTTCTACTTGTTTGTAACTCTTGATACACAAAACCTTCCTTATTTGATCTTGTTGGAGTTCTACTCATTAAAATCCACACTTAGAGCTGCAATTGAAATTTGAAACAACTATAAATCTAACAGATCAAAATTGAGAAGAAGTTCGTGGTCCCACCGAGCATGCCAAAAATTGTTCAGGCTTAGAATTGTTATCTTAAATTAGGCATTAAGGCAAAACAATAATTCTATCCTGACAATGGAAACCTCTCCTAGTGTGGGTAGACTATGAATGAAGAGGAATCTCTGGATTCTAGGCTGGTTCCTATAAAATATGGAATATCACTTTCTTGCTCTACAAATTGTTGGGAAAAGGGAAAAGAATACTATAACTAAAAGAATAGGGTGATACACCAATGAATACTTTAGACTTTGCAAAAACATGAAACTTCAATCCTCACTCACAAGTGAAGATCTTAACACTCTGAATCTCTGCTCAACATACAGGTTAATAGATGCATGTTATTAGGGTTTTACCACAAATAGCTTGGATAATTAACAAACATACATTTCTCACACAAGGCCTTGGAGCAATTGATTATCTTGAGAAGGAACAGAAATCTACTCACTTCCTTTAGATAATAAATGATTTGACACTTGTTAGAAAAGATGAAAATAGGATCCACTATAGAAACAAATTCACAAATATGAGTCAAAATATCTAGTTCATTCCTTCAAAAATCTGACAAAATGGTTACAAAAATGGCCTTCCAAAGCACTTAGGAATGATATGTTCACTATATGCCCTCTCTCCAAAATTTGCAACCCCTAATTGATCATCAAAAATCAATTTTATATCCTCTCTATGCCTTCTCTCCAAAAACCTAAGTCCTTCCAAAATGCCCAATTTTGGCCCAAAAATGTGCCAAACTAAGCCTTTTTACAAGCTTCCTCTAAATGCCCCTTCCCTAAATTTTGGCCTAATATAAGGGATTAAATCCTTTTACAAAGGAAATTGCCAAAATTAAGAAAAAAAATTAATATTAAATAAAAATATAATATTAACTAACCTACCCTTATCTCCTAACTTAGATTAAGGACTCTAAGTGTAAATTATATGCAATGTGGGAAATTTGACATGACTCTTCATCCACTTGCAATGCTATGCAAAAACCAAGGATATAAGAATGCAAGGTGGCACTATGAGCAGTTTTCAAGGCTTTGCAAGAACTGACATGCATTGAAGGCATTGAATTGCTTGGCGGACTCCAAACAGTTATTCTCATTTTGATCTCAGCACTTGTGTTTTCTTCATCTTTCACGAAGAAGTTTAAGTGAAATGAAACCCTAACATGCAGAAGCCTTCGAAAACTACTTGAAGGAACTTTGCTTGACTGTGAAAGGACTCCATTGTTGAACTCGAGCCCTCTTTCATACTGAAGAACACTGCTACTTCTTCACTAACTATATCTCAAACAGGGAACTCAAAATTGAATATAAACTCAAGTTCAATGAATTGTAAGTTTTCTTAAGAACTCTCTTTTTATGATACGAAACTTATTTTTTGGCATAAATATCATGAAGTTATAGCTTTAACCTAGCATAAGTTACAACCTCTTTTCCCGTTATATATATGATCAGTGTTATTGTTTTCAATAGATAACTATTACTTAACTATGAATCCACAAATAAGTCATAATCATGACTTGATATGTATCTTGCTTCATTGTTCAACCTAGACATGGCTTCATGAGGGCTTTTATTTGCTTGCACTTGTATTCTTCTAGACTATGACTTATTTGTGGCTCCATGGGTTTGATTCATTTGTTCATACTATAGATCTATGTTTTATTTCAATGGGCTTCACATATTTCACATCTGGGCTCGACTGTTGGTTTATTTGTTGCATTCCATATATGGGTTCGAATCTAATGAACTTGAAATTGCTCAACACACTTTTTTTTGCAAGCTATGAATAAATCCTTACCATGTATGACAATTTGTGACTATTTTAAAACTGTGAGCTTCATATTTATAAACTAGCAACAATCACGAGTTTTCAACTGAAGATTACCTTTCTTTTCATGAGTTCAACCTGTGAACTCAGACTTATTTGTTCAACCTGTGAACTCAAACTTATTTATGTGCAGCCATGCTTGACTATTGGATGCTAACAGTCATGACTATTTTTTATTAGTTTCTTGCTCCACTGTTTGAACTTGACATTCACCTTGCTAGTGGCCACTGTTGGTATCGGGTGACTGATACTCTTTTATTTGATACAAACACCGTGAGCTTGCTCCATAATATCACTCATGGCACCCATTGTTGCTAACATTAACAATCACAGTTTGTTTTTTTCTTGGCATTGAATACAAACTCAACTCAAAACTTGTTTATATTAATAGTCATGGCTTTGACTATTACTAATATTGACAATCATATATCATGTGCTATATTCATAGATTCCATTCTTTGATTCACATAGAACCATGAGCTTTACATTTGTAAACTAGCTTCATATTTGTAAATTAGTAACAATCACGACACCCACTATAAATTATTTTCATTTGGCATATAAAGCCACGACTGTTACTAATTAACAGAGTTCTTCAATCTACCAAAGAAAAATAAACCTTCACACTTTTTGATAACTGGAAGACCAGTATGTAGCTTGTGGGTCTTATTTGAAAGTGACTGTTACACTTTTTCTTGAAAGCTCGAATTCACTAAATGAGAATGAACTTGGTTTTTCTGAAAGTGAACCTACTGATATAACAAAAATTGATTGCTCTAAACATTTTCTTATTTTGACCTTGCTCGAGCTTTTTACTGATGAACATTTCATACCTTTCACTAGTGTTACATGAAGCTGACTATTTGTTAAGTTCACATATTCCACAATTGTGTGGACATTTGAATTCACTATGCACCATGGTGTTAAATTTGGTCTCTTAGATTTTCCACAGCTTATACACAAACTGTGATTATAGCATATAGCACCCAAATTGTTTCACTTTGCTAACATGAAAAGAACTTGTGTAATCAACATCTATAAATTTGATGAACTGGTGACCTCGTTTCTTTGCAAACCATATATGATGAGCTCGGCCATGACAGACAGTTGCTCCATGAAACCATGAAAACACCTTTAATGACTTACTAAAGTTGCAAGGTTATGAGTGAAAAATGTTAAAGATATAATCAGTTATAAATAAAACTATTGCATCTTTCACTCATAACCTTCGCAAACCTTAGAAGGTGATTATGACTAAGAGATGCTCAACACATAACTATCATTATTTCCACAATGGATAAGTAACTCTCTCCTTTATGATATTCCATTATTAGCTGCACATACTCTATTCCAGTTTATACATATTTTCCACTTTATGTTCAGCTTGCATCCTGTAGCTTTGTCCACTGTATACAATTCTCATTGATGCTAAATCTGCACTTAATATGATAAGTACAACAAGATGAAAATGTTTGTTCATTGTTAATGAAGTTTGAGCATGGGCTTGTGACATTCAAAAACATCAGAATGTTAACTAATGAGGTTCGAACATGGGTTTGTGACACTCAATAAAAACAAACTATAAACATTTTATGATTTTATAGCTTAATCTTGAAGCACTCTTTTGTATTCAGCAAGAAATATGTTTATGATTTGAAAATGTACTTTGAAATAGTAAGGACATATTTGTACCAGTATTTATGCAACACCATTTGTATCTTGAAATGGAAAGTCATCAATCATTGGCATTTCCTATAGCATATCATGGAAACCAGCTAGATCTGCATCTTTGACAATGACTAAATATGAAGACCAGTCAGCTGTTATCTGCAAGATAATCTATTAAGCTCTCAAATAACATCATTATGAAATACATTATCTAAAAAAGGTTTCTCAGTTTGAAACATACTAAGTCCCTTTAATTCAGACACCTAGTTAATAGAAAGGACAACATACACCACAATGATCATTAGTAGTAAAAGGTTTCATGTCAAAAACAAGTCCCTTTAAAACTACCTTGCAATGAGTGTCAGTGTACATTTCCTTATTTCATTTAATCTTACAGATTGATATGCAATATTGAAAACTTGATTGCTATAGTATGTTATTTGTTTCTCATGTATTGCTTAGATCCAATAGGATCTAACCATATCTTCCTTTCTCATGCAGATATGAAACCCTAAAGACCTAGATGCAGATGGAGACTCAAACTCATGAAGACCTAAATGCAGAGAACTAGCAGACAACAAGCTAACACAAACCAATACAAGAGGCAATGCATGGGACCCCTATTCCATACTTTAGTCTTTCTTTTAATTCTACAATGTACTCTATTTATTGATGAAACATGGAACAAGAAAGGACATTTGTATATCACATTTAGTTTGAAAGCACAATGTAATGATTATTTATGAATTTATGAATTTTTTTTTGGAAAAAATAATCAATACTTAGAGTACAATAATGACATCTAGAATGAATGAAATAAGGACATGTAAACTAACAAAACCTACATGGTAGTGTTAATTAGACCAACAAAATGCAACCTTTTCCTACTAATGCTTATTGTATTGTATGCTGTATTTTTAAGTAACAGTACCAACATTTCTTAGGGTTGTCTTACCACTAGGTGCTTTTCCTTTCATGTCAGTTGTGACAAGGTATCAAATGAGTCAAGGGAAATGACCTCAGATTATCTTTAACCAATTACTCCCTATTCAAACTCACCAAAAATGTAAGGGAAGCGAGCCTGTGTTTGACCAATCACCTAGGAGCGAGTTCAAAGTTTGGTTTAAACCTAAGAGCAATCCTAGCAAGTTGAACACATCCTTAGCACCTTCTGAATTAGATATGGATATGTGTTACACCATGACTCAAAAGGAGAGGGAAGCAATGGATCAAAATCTTGATGACATATTTCAGAGACATAGAGACAACATTCTATTTGGTGATTCCTCTCATGACAATCAACTAGAATCACCCCCTATCAATACCAGATATTTGGATGCCCATCAAAGGGCTGAAAGGTATACAAGATGAGCTCACCAAGATGAATGGTCACAACATGAAGACCAAAACAATGAACCTTGTGATGCTCATGTAAATGCAGCGTATACCAATGACTTGTTCAAACATTTGAGACCAAGTTCACCACTCCAAACAACTTCAAGGTATACAAGTGAAAGGCTCAAAAGAATTGAGCATGAAAAGAAAGCCTTTTTAGATGAAAAAGCTACAAAAGAAGAGAAGTTTAGACTCCTAGAGGTTGAGAGAAAAGCCTTGTTATAATTGGAAAGGAAAGCCTCTAAAGAAGAACAAGATAGACTTTTGGCACAACAACTTAATGCCCAATTCAACAATAGAGGTGTCAATAGTGGAAACAACTCTCCCCCATCTACTCTTTCTGGGACCCCACGAAGTAGAAGGTATTCAAGAACCCCTTCAAGGTCTCGTAGTCCTAGGGGAAGAAGGACTTCACAACATGCTCATTATAGGAGACAAACACCTCCTAGGAACTCAAGACAACCCTCGCAACATGCTCATCATGGTTCCCAACATGGAGGTAGTAGCTCAGGTTTTGATGCTCAAGACTTCATGAGGATGCAACAAGAACCACTCTTCCAACAATATGTGGAGAGATATCTAGAGAAAAACAAAGACAAGTTCCTAGAGAGCTTAATCAACAAGGGTGCTAGAGTCCCTTATGACTTTGATGTGCATAGAAAGATCAAGAAACAAGGTCCATCCCAAGAAGAGGAGATCAAGCAACTTAAGCGTATGATGGAAAAGGTATTGGCACCCAAGAGTTCCTTTTCACTTGACTCAATTTGTCCCAATCCTTTTGAAAAGAGTGTGAGCATGAAAGATTTTCCTAGGAAGGTGGAAATCCCCCAATATGACAAATATGATGGTAATGGGGATCCACATGACCATGTGTGCCAATTCTACATTATGAGATTTGAGTTTCATCAAGATGACTCCTATCTCATGAGGTTGTTTCCAAGGAGTCTCAAATGTCAAGCAATGGAGTGGTTCACCAACATAACTCCCCCCATCAAGACCTTCAAAGAGCCTGTTCATAGATTCATCCAACACTTCACCTACAATCTTTTGAGATTTGTCACCATGTTGGACCTATGTAACTTAAAAAAAAACCAAGTGGAATCCTTTGTTACTTTCTTGCAAAGGTGGAGACGACAGTGTTCTTTCTACTCCAAGACCATTCCTGAAAAGGAGAAGATTGACATCCTTATTAGCAACTTGGTTCCTGAGATGCGATATGAAGTCAGGAAAATGGTCTTTGATTCCTTTGACACCATGGTTGAAACCGCATGTAGGATTGAGGATGTCTTGAAAGAGCAAGGAATTTTGACCAACAACAAAAACAATAACAATGGTCAAAATAAAAACTTTAACAAGGACAAAGGGAAGAATGCACATTGGAATAGGAACAAACAAGTGGTTAATGATGGAGTTGTGGACTCTTCTCAACCTAAGGATCAAGGTGTTCTTCACTTATCTAGTGTTGTTCAAGAAATGAAGCTCAACACATCCAACCAACAAGAACATAAGCCAAGATATCAAGATAAGCCTAAGAAAGAGAGTCATCAATTTTCAAAGCTTGGTGATTCATATGAGGATGTCTTCAAAACGCTCATTGCCAACAATCTTGCACATCCTCAAGATCCCGCAAAGCATCATATTCCTGATGTTAAACCACATTGGTGGGATGAGAAGGCTTTCTACAAATTCCACAATGGTATTGGACATGATATCGAACACTGTTGGAAACTTAAGCACATCATCCAAGATCTCATTGAGAGTGGAAAACTTCAGATAGATGGGGTGAACTCCAATGCTGATCATAAGGCATTCAAAGAGCCTTTGCCCAAATATGAGAAGGGGGAAACCTCTAAACCAAAGAATGGAAAAACTGAGATCAACTACACCTACACAACTGTGGAGAATGTGGTCAACATGCTTGAAGTTGTAGAGGAAAGGTCAACATGATGAGACCTAAAGATCCCTATGGTTATGACTCTCCTCCTATATTTGATGAAGGACCCATTGTGGTGCTAAGGGGTCCCAACTCTAGGATGTCTTCCCAAGCTCTTAATGCTATTACCCGAAGTCAAGGTCTTGTTGTCATTAGAGGACCCAGTTCCAACCCATCTAGTAAACCAAAGCAAGTGACATCCAAGAATGTCACCACAAAATCAGTAGTTGATCCCAAAATGAATTATAATCTAGTTGATCAGTTGCATAGAACCCCAACTCAGATTTCGATCTTTGAGCTCTTAGAGTTGTCCCCAAGACATAAGCATGTCCTTGAGGATGCCTTGCATGCAGAAAATGTCCCTAACAATTTAGATGTTGATCAATTCCAAAACATGGTAAATCATCTTGCCAACCCTCATTACCTAACCTTTTTAGAGGAATATGACAAATCTTTGAGCCACTCGTATAATCTCACCCTTCACATTGAAGTCATGATCCATAAAACCCATGTCAGGCATGTGTTGATAGATGGGGGTGCTAGGCTCAATATTTGTTCTTTCAGTCTTTTAAAAACATTGGGTTATTCAGAGGAAGTTATAGATGCTAGAAAGAGGATCAAAATAAAAGCCTATGATGAGGTAGAGAGAAGTTCCAATGGATTGGTTGTTCTTCCCGTTAGGATTGGCCCCATTGAGAAAGACATTTTATTTCAAATTGTTGATGTTGGTCCTCTGGCATACAACATCTTACTTGGTAGGCCATGGATACATGAGATGCAAGTAGTGCGATCCACCTACCACCAGTGTGTTAAGTTCCCCTAAAATGGAGTATAAATTTGTATACTTGGGGATAGCACCTTATCTATTAATTCAATTTTAGCAGGGACTCATGTTCCCCTCAATAGAGAAGTAGAGTATTTCAATGCAACTCTAGCACAATGCAAAGATAAATTCAATACATTAGACCTTGGTATGGGGGGGTATCAACTTGACTCCTTTACAAAGCTACCAATATCACCTAGGTCTTATGGAAAACCTTCACAAGAGATGAAACCTTCCTCTTCAGCCATGACTTTATTTGGCACATTTGTAGAGTCCTCGGTTCCTATCCAAGATGAGAAAGAAGAGGTGGTTATTAGAGATTGGATTTATAAAGAAGAAAAATATATGCACAATGAGAATTTCTCTCCCTCTCCTAAGGCTTATGTGAGAGGATACACTTTTATCAAATAGATGGGCTATTCCAGACATGGCCCTCTCAGTCAAAGATTGGATGCTAGAGCTGAACCTCTCGATCATGCTCTTTTTGGGTGCAACTCTAAGAAGACAGTTGGCCTAGGATTTGAGAATCATAACAAGAAGAGTAATCATATCCTAGATGAGTCAGATAGTGAAGGTGAACCCAAATACATGACAAATTTGACAAATCAACAAGATATGTGTGAAGATTGGGTCCCTTCCACTAATCTCCTTTGGGGAGATTTAGACAATCTAGTTACTCATGCAATAGTTTCAAGCCTAGAATAGGAGGAATCAAGTGTAGAAGATCCTCAATACAAGAATGGTGTTCAAAATGATGTTACCCTTGGTGACATTAGAGCCTCCACATCAAGACATCATAAACATGCATGGTGTAAACATCCCAAACAGGATTCAGATACATATTCACATGAGTATGAATGGGAGTCTCTCTCTAATTCTTCCATATTTGACATGGACGTTGATGTCATTCATACTTATAGTTCTCATCCCAAGGTAGCTAATGAGTTGTGTAGGATTAGAGGATTGGAACCCACTTGTTGCCTTAGTGGACGATGCTTCCCTTGGTAGGATGAATCCTGATTTGGGTAACTTAGAAGAATACTTGACAGACTTTGACTCTTTGGTCACCAGAGATGACATCATCTGTATTCACAATCTTGAACCCACCATTGACTTACCTCTTGCTAACCCTCATCTCATTGACTGGTCCCAACATTATCAAGAACCTAATCTCTTGACATTTCAAAATGACCATGAGATAACTTGTGACCTGAATGCAATTGAACCCGTAGTCTCTTCCACCAGTGAATCAGCTACTAGCATGATAGAGCTAGACATTAAGTACCTTAGTCAAAAAATAAAATAAAAGAAAAAAAGAATAAGAGTTCTGATGGTGAAAACCAATGTGTGGTGGTGTCATAACCAAAAATAGTAAAAATAAATGATGTATCTAAGGGTGAAAACCTCTTTGAGGCACCTAAGGATGAGGTACTTGATTGTCTCCCAAGTTACTTTCAAGATAGATCTTCAGTGTTTGTTGAGCCAACTCAATCAGTCAATTTGGGTACAAATGAGGCTCCAAAGATGATACACTTGGCTCAGTCCTTGTCAACACAAGAAAGGGAAGCATACACCAAGTTCTTACAGAGAAAGAAGATTAACTTTGCTTGGACTTATTCAGATATGCCAGAGTTGGACACTAATCTCATTATGCATCATTTGTCCATAGCTCCAGGTGTTAAACCAGTCAAAAAAAATTTGAGAAAAATGTATCCTCACATAGCTCTTCTAGTCAAAGAAGAATTAGAAAAACTCCTCAGTGCAGGTTTCATAAGAGCTATTGACTATGTTGAATGGATATCAAATATTGTACTAGTTTCTAAACATGACAAATCCATTTGAATCTGCACAAACTTTAGAGATCATAATAGAGCATGCCCAAAGGATGATTTTCCACTCCCAAATATAGACATGATAGTGGACATGACTGCGGGTTATGAGATCTATTCCTTGATGGATGGTTTTTCTGGATATAATCAGATCAAGATAGCTCCTGAAGATTAATAAAATACTACATTCACTTGTGTATGGGGTACCTATTGTTGGAACATTATGCCTTTTGGATTAAAAAATGTAGGAGCCACCTATCAACGAGCTATGAGAATAATTTTTCATGACATGATGCATAAAAACATGGAAGATTATGTGGATGACACCTTGGCTAAATCTAAGAAAAGAGACACACACTTAGGTGATTTAGAAGTCATTCTAGATCACATGGAACAATTCCAACTAAGATTAAATCCAAAAAAGTGTGCATTTGGTGTTACCTCTGGAAAGTTACTAGGATTCATCATTTCAGCGAAGGGAATAGAGGTAGACATTGAAAAAGTCCAGGCAATCATGGATATGCCACCTCCTAAAAACATTAGTCAAATGAGGATCCTTCAATCCATAAGGAGGTTCATTTCACAGCTAGTAGATAGAGCTCAACCTCTCAATAAGAACTTGCATAAGGGAGTTAAAAGTATCTAGAATGAGGATTGTCAAAAAAGCATGGACCAAATCAAGGAATACTTGGTGAATCCTCCTATTCTAATGCCTCCTATCCCAGGGAAACCACTTATTCTATATGTTTCAGCAACCGCATCTTCCTTGGGGTCATTACTGGCTCAACTTGATGAAAATGGGAAAGAAAGAGCCATATATTACATTATTCATATGCTTGTTTCATATGAGGTTAATTACACCAGTATTGAGAAAGCTTGCCTCGTAGTGGTGTTTGCTTCCCAAAAATTGTGACATTGCATGCTTGCGCACATAGTACACCTCATAGAAAAAATTGATCCTCTCAAGTATTTGCTCGGTAAGGTTTCTCTCATGGGTAGACTTGCTAAATGGATGATGATTATTTTAGAATTTGACATAGAGTACGTTGAGCATAAAGCTATAAAAGGACAAGCTATAGCCAATCAATTGGCTAATTTCCCAATTCAAGATAATGTGCCTATTCAAGTTGATTTCCCAAATGAGCATCTCATGTACATGACTGAGAAAACATGGAAGATGTTCTTTGATGGATCTTTCATGCAAAATGGTTCTGGAGTAGGTGTGTTGTTTGTTTTTCCTCATGGGTACATGATTCCTAAGTCTTACAAGTTATTGTTCCCATGTACAAACAACATTGTTGAGTATGAAGCTTTGACAAATGGACTCAAGATGGCCATGGAAAGGATAATCATAGAGCTACATATCTATGGGGATTCACAACTGATCATCAACCAAGTTAATGAAGAATACTAAACAAAAGATGAGAAACTGGTACCTTATAAGAAAATGGTTGATTCATTGAGACGGTATTTCACATTCATCACATTTCAGCAAATCCCTAGAGCAAAAAACAAAGCAGTTGATGCTATGGCCACACTGGCTTCACTCCTTCAGTTAGAGAAGCATGAATCCAGATTTGAATTCCTGGTGGAAGATCTACATTACCCTATCTATGAATCCCAAGAAAGCCATGTTATTTGTACCCTTGTTGGTCATGAATCATCCTGATATGGTGCCATTTACTCATACCTTCATGATGGCATTATCCCTAATAACTTTAACTACTCTGAATGAAGAAACCTTACCTGAAACACCTCTTGCCATACCTTTATCTCTGATGATTTTTATAGGAGGGGTCTGTATCCTAATAAAATTATCTTCATAGAATTAGGGTTAATCATCAACAATAAGTGAAATAATAACTAAATACAACCACAATTGAGCAACTATTTAACAAAATCAATGACTAATTAAGCATCCTATGGCTCTCTAACTAAGATGTTAATGAATGAGCTCTCAACAAGCTCTCACTAATGGCAGTCCTAGTATGAGAATGATAGAGATAAAACAATATGCTAAAGCTAACAATTATCAAGATGAATGCTAAAATTGCTCTTAAATGCCTTTCTAAACTCAAATTGCAAGAGGTTTGATGCAATTCTTAGATAGGTGGTTGATAATAATGAAGGATTTTGGCCTTCCTTTTATAGATTTTCCAATGGTAGGGGATGTAGTTGTGTTTAATCATGATTGAGTTGGAGTTAAGTCTTTGGTTCCACCCTTTGAAGATAAAGCAAAGTTTGTGTCCTCAAAGCTCAGGACAAGTAGACAAGATGGATGGTCAAGATTCCTTTTCACTTTGAGTGAATGAGATTCAATTTGGCTTGATCCATGTGAATGCCTTTCCTTACATCTCATTGGTTGATTGATTTTCTCTCCTTTTAGTTTGTTGAGAGTAATTGATTTTTATTAATTGATTTAATTGATTTATTTTAGCCATGTACCCCTTGAATGGGTTGAATTTAATTTAATCCAAGACTATACAGTTAATTGTATTTTGATTTGATTGCACTTGATTAAAATGCTCTCAATTTTGATTGATCTAAAATTAGGATTTGATTTTAATTTTGATTGGCTAATTGTGCATTGGGATTCAATTGATTCAATTATTTCCTTGATTTGCTTTGATTTGACTCAATTATCATTAAATTGTCTTTGTCCATTTTTAGGTGATTACAAATGCCCCTCTTTAAGTTGATGTGTGAAGCATGTCGATTCAAAGAATACTCTTATCTTTCTTGATAAGGTCTTGATTCATTGATGGTCGATCTTTGATGTTCATTTGATGGTCGATTCTCTGATTCTCGATATGAAATTGCTGTAGGTAATGATTGATATGAAACTCTCTTGATTGATGTGGTTTTGATGATCGTTCTCGATATGATGATTGATTTTCTAATCAATATGAAACTCTCTTGATGATTTGATATGATGCCCCTTTCGTTTGATTACAAATTTTTTTTGATAAAAGTGTTCTCTTTGATTTGATGATTGGTCCCTTGATTTTTGATGATGTTATGATTGCATGCCCCCTCGGGAAATGAATTGAAATGATTTTGGATGATTTAGTTAAGATTGAGCAATTTTGATTTGTTTCCCAATATAGAAATTTAAAAATGCCCCAAACATGAGAGAATTTGATGATAAAAGATGTGATTCATAAGATGTTGTTGATGCTCCAAATAAGTTGATGATGGTTTGGTATCATTTGATGTCAGTTAGAATCACTTGGTTGATGTTGATGTCAATCTAATAGGATAAGTTGATGGGTTGATATTTTTCTCTCAAGATCTAGAGAGACAAAACAATGATTTTCCTTCCTCACAATATAGAGTTAGGAGATTTGATGTACTCATGATGAGCAAATGGATGATAGGATAACTTGATTGATGTTAGATAATCACTTGGATGATTTGACTGATTGATATTTGATACATGATATGATTAGATGGATGTTTTGATGATATGGAGTTGATTGGATGTTCTCATGATGCAAAATTATGGACTGGAGAAGAGAAGGTGATGAACAGGATTAGGTTGCCCCTAGTTGATCAACATGATTGATTGTTGATGATATCCTTGATGAAGCATGAATCATTTTGATGGATCAAACATTTGAAGATGTATCTTGATGATGTTGATGTACCTTTGATGACCAGATTTAGAAGAATTTTTGATTATGGATACTTCAAGCATTGATGACTTTGATCAAGACTTTGATTATATTGATGGACCTTTGATGATGTAGATTTCAAGACATTTGATGATGTACCATTGATGATATCATTTATCATTTGATGTATCTTGATTTGGTCTTTTGATGATGATAACTCCACTCCCTTTAGCTTTCCTCTTGCAAATTAGTTTTTGAGCTAAGAAAGGCAAATACATTAAATGCATTTAATCTAAGATGTATGCAGCTAACTGTCATTATTCAAGATTTTGGAAGCTTATTTTAATCATCGAGCTTTTGGAACATGAAATTGGTACAACCCTCACTGGTTCAACCATGATGATATGAATACTTCTTTCCTCAGATTTTAGAAATTTCAAGTAAACAATCAAAGAATTGATCACTTTCATATACAAATGTCCTCAATGATTCTTTGATGATCATGTCATTAGATGGATTCACATACTGCTATGAAACAACCTGACAAGCACTCAAGAGGAAATCAAGAAAATATCATGTCTTCATCATTGCTCATCTAGTCAAATATCATCGATTTGCTAAAAAGGCATGGTTCCAAAAATTTAGTAACACTTTGAACATTTTTGCTTTTGTTTTTAGATCCATATTTCAAAAACTTCATCCACTTTTATCCTTAGTTATGTTTAAGCCTTCTAGATTTTGATTTGATTTTTCAAATTTTGTCGTTTAAATCAAGTGTTTGGGTGTGATATAAATCAATAAGTTCAAGTGTAGCAATTTTCCAATTTTGATGCGATGATTTTGAGCCAATTGATGTTTGTTTTTCTAAGCTCACTGAATTTGGATTGGTGCCCCCAGTTTGATTTGGAAAAGATAGTCCTTTGTTGGGCAATGCAACTTTTGACTGTTTACTTAAGATTTGCAATTTTTTAGATTTTTAAAAGATTTTTTTGAATTTTAGAGATTTTTCAATTTTTTTGGATTTTAGAGCTTTTTTTAATTTTTTTTAATTTTTAGAGATTTTTTTTATTTTTTTAGATTTTTAAAGATCACTAGTTCTCAAACAAGATCACATTGAATTTCCCCCAATGTTTAGCAAGGTATAGGACATGAAAGATGGATTTGCAAACTGATGGATGTGAGATGAATAGGCCATGATGGATGAAGCAAGTGAATGATACCCTTAGGACCATCTCCTCAAGATTATCCAAGATAGGAAAAATAATATCTCAATATAGGCTAATGATGTGGTGTTGGATAGCATATGGAATAATGACCTGGTGTCATGACAATGGTCCGAAGGAATGGACATATCAAGAGACTTTTTCTAACATTTTTTTCCATTTCTTTTATTTTTCACTTGGATCAAGATCAAGGGATCAATGTGGATAGGGTCACACAATCATGATAAAGGGGTGGTGAAGGCTATGAGTGAATGGTGTGGGATTATGGGAAGGCTTCTTAGAAATAATGAAGGTGGCTTTAGGATAAGCAAGATCATGATAAGGTAACATGAACGCAACAAGTGAATAGGCTGATGGATAGGATAACTCATGTCAAGATACTTAATGCTCACATATATGTTCAACCTTGTCAAGATCAAAGGTGAAAAAATGAAGTACGGATGTAACTGAGATAAATGGTAGAAAGATGGAGGATATGATAGATGAAACTTGCCCCCAAGTGTAGAGTGCAAGAGAGAGGAATTACGCATAATGCTCATTTTCCAAGTTTTCATCATGGTACTTGTCCAAGATGCCACAAGAAGTGGTTTTCACCATGGGATGGATTTATTTTATTTTATTTTATTTTTCTTCTTTTTTTTTCTTTTTTCTTTTTTCTTTTTTCAATTTTCTCTTTTTGGATGGACTAAAGCTTCATGCTCTTTGGATACTCCTCTAAAAGGTATGATATGATGAGCCAAGGCCGCTGACAGGTATGCTCAAAGATGTTGATAGGGTGATGGAAAGGTGATATGGTGGATAAGGTAAAGGGTGGCTAAAGATTTATGCAATGGATTGGATAATGGAAATGGAAGGATAATGAATAGGAGGATAATGAGTCTTTCCATATGTGGGCGTGAAAAATGGAATGGAAGGATAACGAATAGGAGGATAATGAGTCTTTCCATATGTG
Source organism: Chamaecyparis obtusa (assembly GCA_027943335.1). Classification (NCBI taxonomy): domain Eukaryota; kingdom Viridiplantae; phylum Streptophyta; class Pinopsida; order Cupressales; family Cupressaceae; genus Chamaecyparis; species Chamaecyparis obtusa. Next base: position 317,574 of record BSBK01002894.1, read on the forward strand.
GGGGTTAAAAAAGGAATGAAAGGATAATGAATAGGAGGATAAGAAGTATTATCAAGATAAACATCGATACACACCTTGAAGGGTAGTGAAATAATGGAGGAAAAATGGGTGAAATAGCTTGGGATTTTGATGTAAGAGAGGATACGGATCTTGGGACACAAGGATTCAAAATGGATGGATAAGATGGAATGTGTTTGGGAGAATGTGGAGTGGAAGACATTGGAAGCTTGAATGTCAACTTTGATTTCTCTTTGGTGTGTAAGTCCTTCAAAAGTGACTTGGGAATCCACAATTTCATTGATTTGTCTTTCCTTTTGGATGCTTTAGAATGCATTTCTTCAATGAGGGATTTAGGAACCCACATGTTCTTTGATTTTTATTTTTTCTTGATGGACCTTTGTGGTCTCTGGAATATTTATTTTTTTCTTTCATTCACATGTCGATTAGATGGGACATGGTTCTCTCCATACATAAGTGGATTCTTGGATTTCTGATTTTTATGTTGCACATCCAAATTTCTTCCAAAGGACTTGGGATTGATGGATGAATAAGGTTGGTATGAATGGTTCATATGGATGGTTTGATATGGAGGGTTCGTATAGATGGGTGTTTGGTTTCTCAAGTATGTATGTCTTTGTTGATCTTGATAGGGTATAGGGTAAGTGGATTGTGGGATAGGGATGGTAGGAAAGGTTGATGGAGGAATATAAGGACCCAATATGGATGGAAGCTATGAAGGTTTTAACTTTGGGATGTAGGGACTAAGGATGGATTTGGAGGATGTAGAAGGAATATGCTTATGAAAAAATGGAGGTAAATGGGATGTAGGAGGGATATCAACATCTTTATTTTGACCTGCATGGCCAAGCCTTTCATCTTTCGGATTTATCTTTGTTCCAATAGGCTTATATGTATCTTTGATAGGAGTGACTTTGATAGGAGTAGTTGAAGCTTGAGATAGATATGGAGGCTTATGAAAATTGGATTTTGGGGTACTTTGATCTTGACAAGGATCTTTTGATAGCCTAGGAAGAATACTTTTCTTTTCATTTTCGATAAGTTCATTAGAGATGGAAGGAATACCTTGATCTTGCTTAGGAGATGGGTATGATATAAGAGGTGAAGGAATATGGAGTGTTTGAGATGGAAGTATATCTTCTTGAAAGAGATGGAAGGGTATGAAGGGTTCATCATGGGATTCTTGGGGTATGGGACTTTGGTCAACTATAGGATAAGGAGGGATAATATCTTGATCTTGATCCTTAATAAGACTTGTTTCTTTATACTTTTGATTAGTCTCTTGACATGGAGCCACTTCTAAGGACAATGTAGGAGTTTGAATCCATGTGAGGGATTCTTGAAAGGCTAATGAAGGTTCATTTGAAATAGGAATGATAGGCATTGTAGCACATGAAGGCTTGGAGTCTATTAGCTTTGAAGCATGAAAAAAGTTTTTAGCAAGATTTAGGTTAGCTTGGATCTCTTTTAGAGGTAGCCCTTGAGGGTATAGATAGTCATTATGAAAACTATTTGGATCTTTTTTTGATGGAGAAATATTGGATAGATTTGCTTCTATATGAAATGGAGGAATGGTGGAGTAGGTGAAAGCTATAAGAGGACCACTACTAGACATGTGTTCATAAGTTTGATCTTGCTTGAGAGTAGTAGCTTCATTAGATGAGTCATTAGGATTTTCAATTTCAATTATGTCATCATCAATGAGATTTTGGATTTTATGTTTCAACTCCATGCAATTTGAAGTTTCATGCTCATTATGTCTATGATATGCACAATAGTTACTCAAAAAGATAAAACCACATGAAGTGATTTGAGGCAACGTGATAAGACCATTTTCAAGAAGTTTTTCCAAAGCTGATTCGTATGAAATTCCAAAAGGAGTAAATGATCTATCCTAAGGATATTTGTATGTTTTTGTATTTCTCAAAGAGTTTCCATATGATGAATATTGTTGAGATGGGACTAATTCTTCTTGATTTCCTTGATCAAACAGGAGATTCTCTTGATATTTTGACATAGGTTCTTCAACAAATATTGGTTTGTCATTAGGATATTCTTTTTGATCAAACATAGGGTTTTCATGATATTCTTTTTGATCAAATTTTGAATTATCAAAGATATGATGTTCATAATGCTCTTCTTGATCATAGAGGTAAGGAAACATTGTTCTTAATGATAATTGGTTGGATAATGTTTCCCTTTCTTTTTCCATTTCTTGAATTCTTGTGAATAGAATATTCTCTTGACTTTTTGTTGTTAATTGATTTTTGGATCTTAATAGATGTTTTCTTTTTGTAATCAAAGATCTTCAAGCACCACACAATGATTTTATCAATTAACACAAGAAATTCTTCCAAGCAATTTACCTTAGGTCAAATTTGGCTTTTAAATGGCTCTAATGAGGTAGGCTTGCTAATTGATCAAGGATTTAGTATGGATTCCATTCAAATAGACTTTAATCTCTCATCCCCCAAGTATGTTAAGGGGCTTCCCACACACACCGAGGTATGATTTTGTGCAATCCATGAGGACTACTAGAGGAAGGTTGAAAAATTTAAAATCTGTTTGTCACACACCCCATTAAGGATGCATGCATTTCATTTTAGAGTGGGTTGGATTCCCAAGGCAAAAAGTGAGTGTATCCCACTTTGGGTTGTCCCTCTCACCGGCCTCATTAAGGCAAACTTAGGAGGCGAGCCCAACTAAAGTTCTAGGATGGTATTATCTATAGGATGTTATTTTTTGTTAACAAGGTTCAATTTCCTCACCCACTAACTAATGAGAATCGAGTATTTCTACTCTTTTCTACAAACAAGGGGTTTTGATTAAGTGTTTGGTTTATTCCTCTAAGCTATCCAAATTACTAGATTTTGAAATGCACCAATGCCACAAGCTAAGGGAAAATATTGACTAGTTGAGGCTTACCTTATTCTTTGTAGCTAACCGAAGTTAGGGGCATTTTTTATTGATTCCATTATTTTTACCTTACCTTGGCAATAGCTCTTCCCAAGTGTGTTTTTCCACCAGTAAGTTAGTCAACAAAGCCAACCAAAGTGAAGAAACCAAAGATAAATTTGAAGAAACAAAGACAAATTGAATTTTAAGCCTTCCTTATCAAAGCTTTGCCTTCTCTGTTAAATTTTCTCTCTGGATTTTGAACTTTTTCTCTGCCTGCTCATTTATAGTAAAAATATCCAAATAGAGAGTTAGATAATGAAATTTATCAATTTAACAACAAATTTAGACAATAGACAACAGATGACATTGTCCAACTAATACGCGTGAATAAATTTATTACAAGCATAACTTTAATAATAACAAGCGTCACTTTCCAATGGCTCAAGCATTATCAAAAGTTATACAGGTGTGAACAAATTATTGCTAAGCGCAAGCAAAATTTAAAACTGTGACAATGAACTAATTCAAAGCGACAATAAATCAGTGCAAAGCGTGAATCAAAAGATCATAGGCATGATTGTTTCTGTCAATTACGGAGAAAATCTTTGACACAGGTGATAAAAAAATTGCAAATTCGTGACACTACTTAGATTGTAGGCATGACTATTTCTGTCAAAGCCATGAACACTTTATCGCACATGCGTGAATGTTTCTCTATCAGGTGACAAAAAAGAATGTAAGAATGATAAAAGTTATCATCTAGGCGTGAACTAAGATTTTATAGGTGTCAAGACAGGGATTGCAGGCATCATCAAAATGACTATAGGCATGATTAAATTTCTTGTAGGTGTGACTTTCCCTATTTTTTGAAAAATATTCATAGAAAAATGAAAATACAAGCATACAAAATATGATCCAAATGAGGCTTAGAGCCCCATGGTGGGTGCCATTTTGTATACTAATAAAAGTATCTTCATATAATTAGGGTTAATCATCAACAATAAGTAAAATAATAACTAAATACAACCACAATTGAGCAACTATTTAACAAAATCAATGACTAATTGAGCATCCTATGGCTCTCTAACTAAGATGTTAATGAATGAGCTCTCAGCAAGCTCTCACTAATGACAGTCCTAGTATGAGAATGATAGAGATAAAAAAATATGCTAAAGCTAACAATTATCAAGATGAATGCTAAAATTGCTCCTAAATGCCTTTCTAAACTCAAATTGCAAGAGGTTTGATGCAATTCTTAGATAGGTGGTTGATAATAATGAAGGATTTTGGCCTTCCTTTTATAGATTTTCCAATGGTAGGGGGTGTAGTTGTGTTTAATCATGATTGAGTTGGAGTTAAGTCTTTGGTTCCACCCTTTGAAGACAAAGCAAAGTTTGTGTCCTCAAAGGTTGGGACAAGTAGACAAGATGGATGGTCAAGATTCCTTTTCACTTTGAGTGAATGAGATTCAATTTGGCTTGATCCATGTGAATACCTTTCCTTACATCTCATTGGTTGATTGATTTTCTCTCCTTTTGGTTTGTTGAGAGTAATTGATTTTTATTAATTGATTTAATTGATTTATTTTAGCCATGTACCCCTTGAATGGGTTGAATTTAATTTAATCCAAGACTATATAGTTAATTGTATTTTGATTTGATTGCACTTGATTAAAATGCTCTGAATTTTGATTGATCTTGAATTAGGACTTGATTTTTGATTGGCTAATTGTGCATTGGGATTTAATTGATTCAATTATTTCCTTGATTTGCTTTGATTTAAGTCAATTATCGGTAAATTGTCATTGTCCATTTTTAGGTGATTACATGGTCTAGATGGGATGCTTCTTAGATTCTTAGAAAAGGAAGAATCTGGTCAAGCGTTAGTTGACATTCACGAGGGCATCTATGGAGGACATTCCAATGGTATTTCCATGGCTCGAAGGTTTCTTAGGGTGGGGTACTATTGGCCTACCATGTAGATTGATGCAGTAGATTTTGCAAAATCATGTGAAAAGTGTCAAAAACATGGTCACTTGATACATGCTCCAGGCAGGGAGCTTATTCCTTCTATATCTCATTGGCCATTTCAGTGCTGGGCCTTTGATCTTGTTGGGCAGATTCATCCCAACTCATCAGGTGGACACAAATTTATCATCACTGCTATTGACTACTTTACTAAATGGGTAGAAGCTGTCCCACTTTCTATTGCCTTGGGCAAGATAGTTTCTTTAGTCATCCTAAACCATATCATCTGTCGATATGGAGTGCCTTCTGAGATTATCACTGACAATGGAGGTCAGTTAAAAAATAAGGACCTTAAACAACTCTGCCAAAAATTCAAGATTAAACAACATTGGTCCTCCATTTACTTCCCGCAAGGAAATGGTCAAGCAGAGGCTTCAAATAAAACCATTCTTAAAATCCTACATAGAACAGTTCATAAGAATGGTAGAGATTGGCACTTACAGATAAATCTAGCTTTGTGGGCTTATAGAACAAGTATTCATACTCCTATAGGGGCTACTCCTTTTGCCCTTACTTATGGTGCTGAAGCAGTGTTACCTTTAGAGGTTGATATTCCTTCACTCAGAGTTTCCCTCAAAGGCCTAGTTATAGATGAAGACTACTGCGCCATGAGACACCAAGAGTTAGAACTTCTAGATGAGAGATGTAAAGCATCATTTGATCATATGAAGGTCTATCAAAAGCGTATGTCCAAAGCCTTCAACAAAAAGGTTCACCCTAGAGAATTCCAAGTGGGAGATCTTGTCCTATGTGAAAATCCTAAGAACCAACAACATAGAGATCAAAAGGGAAAATTTGAACCTAATTGGCTTGGACCTTACATCATTACTGCAGCTTTTGGGATAGGTGCTTATTTATTATCTACTGAAGAGGGAGAGCAGCTCCCTGATCCTATCAATGTCTTGCACCTAAAGAATTTCTATCCATGATGCTTGTTCTATCTGGGGGCATCCTTTGTACATATTTATTGATCCTGAAAAAAAAATTCCAAAAAAAAAATTCATATATGATGCTAAAAAAATCCTAAAAAGCATATAAAGTCCTAAAAAAAAATCAAAAAAATCAAAAAATTGCAAAAAATTCAAAACAATAGAAAAAGTGCCTTGGTGAAAGCCTGGAAACAGGTGCCTTGGTAGCAAAAATACAAACAAATTGAAAAAATCAAAAAATCTGTCAAGTGGTGAAAACTTGGAAATAGGTGCTACTTGAGGCCTTTTTCACATCTATTTCTTAGCATGCATCCTTGACACTTAGCCTTTCTCCATCATATCTTGTCCTTGTTGCCTTGGTTTGGAATTGGTCTTTGTCTTTGTCTAGGGGGCATAACTATGTTAGGTTTGGTCTCTTGGATGTGTTGGTCTTTAGGACATCTTGAAAATGGTGTTTTTCAACACCACCTCAAATTGTATTTTTCAACACTTCCCTAGCATCAAGTGTTTCTCAACACTTATCAGATATCCTACCCACAGTCTAGAATGATGCGATAGTTCTCACTAGCAGATGCGATACTCAAAGTTTGACTCTATGACCTGCACACACACACTTAAACACTTGACTCACTGGGACTTGCTTGACTTTATTTCTTTGTGTGCTATCTATGATGATTTCTTTGCTGAGTGTTCTCTCCCTAATAGTTTTCAATGGTGACGAGCTAGAAGACTGGGGGCACGAGGACATGTTTTATTTATTTTCTACCTGTGGGTATATTTTGTTGATCCTAACTGTCATGAGCATTCATGATTGTTCCACTTGACACTAAGATCTACAATGTATTATCCTTGATTGTTTTTCACAAGTGTATGCTTGTAGTCATCTTGACTTTCTTGTGTCTCGATGTGAGCATAATCTTGCTATACTAAACTTAGGGAACCTCACTGTACTAGTCATCTTGACCCACATGTCTTTTATGCCTAGGTGGAATTCCCACATCCCTATCTGATATAGATCATATTCAGATCATATTCAGATTCACATAGTTATACTAGTGTGTATTGTAGGATCTTGCGATGCTACCAATAAAGCTCGATGATGATTATTAGAGTCTAATGACTTTGTGACCTTGTAAGTAAACCACATTTCATAGTAGTTTTCATTATTAGGTTCATGTTAGTTTAGTTTTTCATCTTGCATATGGAGAGAGCTCTCCTTTCATCTTCCATAGACTTCTCAGTCAACTATGCTCACCTTTTGCTTCTTCTCGATCATGTCTTTCACTCCTTATCTTTTACATCACATGCTTTTCTTGTCATCACAAGGGGTTAATCTTATCATCATATCTATATCATAAAGAGATCATTTTCAGAAACATAAGTCTATATCATCACATGAGAACTAAACATATATCTATGAGAGAGACTATACATGAGCATATATAAGCATATATCATACATTTGAGCAATATAACAAGAAAATAATACTGAAACATCCATCACAAGTGAGACAAATACACATAATACATCATAAATCTAGTCATCTCATATATATAAATCATGATACAAGTACAATGTGAGATCCTAAAATCTGGATCAAAGTCTCAAGATATATTTGTACATCTAAGCCCTAGACCTAGGACTAACTCACCCCATCACATGGTGGTGGTGGTGGTGGAGGTGGTGGGCCCATCCTGTCACCTACCATGTTTGATCTCCCAACCTTCTCAGAGTAGAGTGGTGCTCTCTGACCCTCAGGCATGACTACTATGTATAGACCATGGTAATACACTACTCGTGCTGGCCTCTCTCGCCGCTCTATCTCAGCTTGTGCATCTAGGAGTTGCTAATCTTGTATGGCTATGGTAGTCCTTAGCTACTATATCTCAATCTCTAAGACTTGAATCCTAGCACAGAGATCCTCTCCTCCCCTATCCGCAGGCTCCTCCTGCCCTGCATCCACCCATCGGCGAACTAGTCTCACCGCATCCTCCTCTCCCTCCTCATCATCTGACACCTATCTTTGTGAACATCTTCAGCTACATGATCAAGATCCCTATCCCCTCTTTGTTGCTCTCCTCCCTCCTCCCCCTCCTCCATCTCCCCCATCATCATCACTGTTATCCCCATCAAATGCCTCTGGCTATGCATCTAGAATCATAAAACTAGGGAATGGCCATCTCTAGTGCTCTTCTCTATATGCAGCATCTGCTCCTGCATATGCCATATCAGGTAGATAATCCCATGGCTCTCTACATAATCCTCCAGTCTCCTGTGCCACCTGCTGGTAGTCCAGCATCGGCAACCACCCTAACCCCTCATCCTCCCTGCATTTGGCATATGTAGTAGTCTCCACCACCACCCTCTACTGATGGCCAAACTACCTCCACACCTGAGAGATAACAAATCGCTCAATGATCTCTGAATGGTGACCAAGTAGTGGTCGGCTACACAACATATATCTGAGCTCCCAATCTCGGTCACTCCACTGCTCACATTGTCAATATGTTCTCCACTCGAAGGTTGTAAGCTCATCTAGTAGCCTCCTATAGTATGTCAGATCTCTGCTATGGGGCTATGAAATGAATCCCATATACCTATATATGTAGGGGCATTTCTATTCCTGAGGCTATACATGTGGTAGCACAATGACTATGTGCTCCCACGCCCATAACTGTGCCAGAACGGCCCCTCATGACCAAGATCTATCATCCCTATATAAAATCTCATGTAGCTCATTATACATGTCTGTTAGGATGGTTGGGCCCCATGCCATCCACCTTAGGTGTGCCACCAAGTCTGTTACCAATCATCCCCAACCTAGTGGGAATCCCCTCTGGCTCCTATCAGTAATCAAGACCTATGCTACTATTGAGCATGTGATGCACAACATGGGGCAATCTTGACCATACTTCTCTATCAAGTGATCCTAGCTGAGATGTCTATCTATGATAGTCACATCCTAGAAGAGGTCCTGGATGGCCTATCTCCCATTTGTGGGAGTCTAATCATAATATACCTATGCCAACAAAAAATCATGTCATTTTTCATCATATGGAAACATTACATTTATGAACATCTACAAACATGATTGTACTCACCGCATCTCTATGGCTAGGTACACGTAGGATTTAGTAGAAATCCTCTAATGTGATCGATGCCTCTCCAATCGGTAGATGGAATGTATTGTGCTCACTGTGCCATCTCTCAGCCAAGGCCATCAGCAACCCATGGTTTGCCTGTATATGGGGCATATCCAATAGGTACCCGAATCCCATGCTAATCAAGTCATCTCTGCCAGGAGTATCTACATCCTTGATGCAGCGTAGTCTGACTACTCTTGATTCTCTAATGGTGAGCCCTGAAAAAGCCTCCTGCAAGCCATAAACCCACAAACTAGATGTCATAACATATCATGATGGATGTCTAAAAATAGTACAAGTAATATCAAATGCAAAAATTATCTGTACCCATGTTATATTGTTCAAATTAAAAGCATGCGATACTTCTTATTATACTCTTGTGATACTTTTGTTGAAATTGTATTGTGCGATAGTTTGTTACATAGTGGTGCAATACTATTTCTTGGTGCGATAGTTCACCCTATATCGCACGACATTTCATCCAGCATCGTGCGATGCTTTCTTGAACGGTTGTGTGATACTTTCTTAGTTAATGAACTATCGCACGATACAATCTCTAACATGTGTGTGATACTTTAAAACTATCGTACAATATTTTGCATTAGTATAATTTGAAATATTAAAAAATGTGTTTTAAAAGCATTAAATGACTCAAAAGCCTCGTTTTTTTGAAAACTTATCAGGGCACCATACTGAGGAGGTCAGTTGTGCAACCGACCATGCTTGAATTGATGTGTGTGAATCAAAATCATTGCATGTTGAGCCATAATCTCACTCTTAGCTCTCAAAGTTCTTGAAATCATAAAAGACAAATGAATTTGAAAATGACCTTTTTACCCCTTATATAGCATTTTGACTTTTTGACCTAATTTTCAAAACATCTCAGAATTTTGTGAAAACAGCACCCCTGGCTAATGTTGACATCCTGGATCCATTTTTGGGATCAAAATAGAAATCCAAGTTCATCTTGATAGTTAAAATCACATTCCAAATTTTCTCCTTCTTCTGCGTAGTTGGCTGACCATTTGAGGCCTAATCCTTTGATCTTCGCTGGGGCATCTTCATTTCTTCATCTCTCTCACTACCCTAGTCTTGCATTCATTTCCTTCACTTCATCTCTCTGAGGTTTGACTTCATCTTTATCCTATATCTTTCTTAGTCAAACCTAGTCAAACTAGGGCATATCTTCACTGCTTGATGGTTATTCTATTATCTTTCATCTTCGATTATGATTTCTAGTGATTTGATCAAATTTATCAATTTGTTGTTTCTCCTCTATCTCATTTTGATTTTGATCTTGAGGGGGTAGTACCTATCAAACTTCAATCCTTGATTCAGCTTTATCAAACCTATCAATTAAACCTTGCTTGAAATTCTAATCTCTTATCTGAGACTTGACAATTACCTATTTACAGGGGTGTTGGCCTTGTCTTTTTCAATCAGCTTATCTTTGTCCTAATGTGTTCCCATCCATCGAACACACATCTAGGTTGTTTTGTGATCCCAAATCAATCTCACATTTCAACTTCATTCTTTGACTACATGTGATCCCAAATCGATCTCACATTAGTCAAAGAGGGGCAAATCTATGCACCCTAAAATGGTCGCATAGACTTTGGGCCCCATTCTTCAATTTATCAATCTCCTGAATCAATGCTTTGCAATATTTTCAAAATTAAATCAATTTCCTTATCAAATCCTAATTCTATCATTTATTCAATTATATTCTATGGATTAACCATTTTATCCTAATTCTTTATTTAATTAAAAAGAATTCCCTCCCCTTTTATTAAATAGAAAGCCCCCACTTACCTCTTATCCTAAGTTGCACAAATAAAGCATTATTCCTATTTTATAAAAAGAAGAAAAGGCCTTTTTGTCTCACATGGGGCACAAAAGTCAACACTTCTTTCTCATTGGAGGAGATTTGTGCACAAGGATTGATCCCACTTTCAAACTCCACCCTCGATCAAATCTTTTGGCTCTTAATCTCTACGGTCCATTTATCTTTAAAAGGAGAGCTCTTTTCTCATTCAAAGGATCCACTCTTTATGCTAATCTTATGCTGCAAATTTTCTTGGTGACTTTGGAGCTTTGGAGATCTTTCATTCTAGCTTTCATTCTTGCATTATAGCTTAGCTTTCATGGCATCTTAGCTTAGTTTCCCTTCATATTCTAGCTTAACTCACCTAGTTTAATTAGCAAAGGCTTGTAATACTCTCATTTTCATAGCTTAGTTGCATTCTTGCATCTTCATTTCTAGCATAGCATTGCATTGCATTTCTATTTTGATTCTTGAGGATATTGGCATTCTTGCCCTTGTCTCTTTGAATCTCCCATTGCATGGTTTACTGGCAAAGTTATAGGTTTAATAGCTCTAGCTGAGAGCATTCTAAACACCCTTGTTACTCCATGCCTAGGGAGGTCTAGGTCGCTTTCTCAAGATTTCCAATCTATGGATGCTCTTGGAAGTAATGACTTAGAGAAGTGCACATTTTGAGTGTACAACAAGAACTTAAACTACTAGATGAGCGTAGATAAGAAGCGTATGATCATCTTAGAGTATATCAAAAAAGAATGTCTAGGGGCTACAACAAGAAAGTCAGACACAGAGAATTTTAGGTTGGCGATCTAGTCTTGAGAGAGAATCCTAAAAATCAATCACATAGAGAGTGCAAGGGAAAGTTTGAACCCAACTAATTGGGTCCCTTTGTTATCACTACTACTTTTGGCTCTAGAACTTATCAACTCTCAATGACTGAAGGAGAATAGCTTCGAGAACCAATCAACATTCTCCATTTGAAGAAATTCTACGCCTAAGGCATTTAGTATTAAAAAATGTCTTGAAAAAATTATAAAAATCATAAAAAGTCTTGAAAAAATGAACATCTTGGTGAAAACCTAGCAATAGCCGCCTTGATGATTCACAAAAAAAATTGAAAAAATTGAAAAATCACAAAAAAAATTAAAAAATTAAAAAAAAATTAAAAAAATGAAAAATATAAAAAAAAAAGAAAAAGAAAAAGTGCCTTGGTGAAAACCTGGAAACATGCGCCTTGGTAGCAAAAATAGAATCTCTACCAAGATGGTGAAAACTTAGAAAATGGGTGCCACTTGTTCAAAATACTCCATCTATCAGTGCAATCTTGGTCTTTCCTAGCTTTCAGTCTTGCTTTAATTTGTATATACCTCCCGGTTTGTTTCCACATTTCTATTTCCCATAAAGTCAGTTTGTGCACCAATCGATACAAGCATCTGTATCCTATCAATGTTTCAAACTTGGGGGAAATAAAATATCCTATGGTCTCCAGTATACCTTAGATGAGTCATATCCAGTTAGAGTCCTTTGAAGCTACATCTGAGTCAGTCAGTCAGTCTCCTCTCTAGAAAGGATTTTGCATCTGCAACAACGCAATCAAACATCAACACAAACTGAAAACATTCTATGCTTTACATGCTTTTATCTCCTTGTATGCTTACTGATTCACATTGAGATTTTTCATATTGTGCCCCTTTGAGCTCTTTGATGATGTACTTTATAGGATTTAGAGAGTGATGACCGGGGAAATAATCTTTTCTTTATTTTCTACTTTGAGTGAAAATCTAATAACTTTGAAAAATTTGGATTGAAATGGTGTCCATCTGTAAGAGGCTCCATTTCATGTTGGATGGCCATGATTACCTCGACCATTGATACTTGGAAAATCCAAGGAAGTTTGATCTAACTATTGTCTTTTTGAGCAATTTCTCATTCCTACTGTGAAACATGATCTTACCTAAGGATGTGAACAATAAAGGGTTACTACGGGTAATTCACACTGGATTTAGAATGATCTCTTGGCTGTTTGATGTGTTTGTACTGCAAGGTGTATTTAGGTCATCAAGATGTCTATGTTTTGATGCTTATACAAATTGATATATCAAAATGGACATGATATTCAGGTCATCCTGGCGTTTATGCCTCGGTGCTTATATCTAATCTGACATTCTAAAAACAAAATCAATATTCATATGTCCATGGTTGTCTAGCCAGTGGGTGTTGTATTGAATTTGGTGCACAAATCAATATTCATATGTCTATAGTTTCCTAACTAGTGGGCATTGTATTGATTTATCCAGTTACCTAAAAATTCAATGATGAAAATGACCGACACATGATCAGTGACTAGGTCCTAGGTCTTAGGTTTGCATTTCATTCTGCATGTCATTTTGCACTTTGCATGATTGCATGATCTCACAAATTGCTGAATACACTTAAAATGCTTAAAAAATTCTTCAAAACTAAACCTAAACTTTCCATGAAGAGCTGAATCTCACATGAAGATTTCCTCACAAAACCGCAAGCAGTCACCATCTTGGGTTAAACATTTTTTTGAGATAAGACCAAGTACTTGTCTTCATCAATCCTTGCAAAACATATCATGTGTATCATTGCATTTACTTTGCATTTCATGATCATTCCATAAATTGCATTACATAAATGTACATTTAACATTGCATAGCATAATCAAAATCATACATTTCCATACATTTTCCATAATCAATTACATTTGCATAAATCCATACATTTGAAAGAAATCATTGCATTGCATAAATCCATACATACATTCTACACTACTCATAGCATTTACATCACATGATATCATCATAAATCAAAACATGACAAGTACAAATGAAGTCATAACCAAAATCTCAATCTCATATATATCATATAACTTGAACTAGTCAAGGTTGCACTACTGGCACAAGATACAAAAGAATGAGCTCATGTGAGCTATCAACAGTCAGATCAGTGTATATGAACAAAATGAAAAAAATGGAATATCAAGATAGATCAGATATCAGCCTGATCCTCTACATCTAGTGGAGGTGGTGGTGGTGCATCTAGCACTGCCTTAGCTTGTGGTGCCCTGGCTCCCTTTGAAGCTATCATATACTATGAATATGTGGGAACCCTATGAGCCGCTAGAACAACAAAATAATATACTGAGACATAATATGAGGCTCAAGCTATCTGGTGTGTCACCTCTACCTATAATCTCTTGAAATCTACCTCTTGCAACAAAATTTTCCTCTCTAGCTCCTTCTGATGTATATCGTGGGTAGCACTCTATAACTTTAGGTCCCTGACCTGTAACCTGAGTCACCTAATCAACTCCTGAGATGTCTATGCTACACTAGAATCTCTCTCTATAGCAGACATATCTATATACACACTTGGCTGATCAACAACCTCTACCCTATGTGCCTTACGGTGTCTCACCTCAGCTCCAAGATCAAAGTCTATATCATCCTGCGACAGATTAGGACCAACACCTACATCCTATTGTGCACCTAGTAACTCATTGACACTATCAATACTGCCCAAGGTGCCACCCTCTCCTCTAGTGAATAGTCTATGTGCATCTACAGGCATGCCTTCTATAGAACTAGTCAGATGAGGTGGTCTCATGTGACCATATGGTCTCTGTGGTGTCACCACTTCTCTCAGCCTCAGAGGTGTAGGCTAGGGCATAGGAATCTGCACATCACGGCACCTCTAACCTCAACCCATCGGTGCCCCTGTAACATCCATAGCCTCCTCCATAGTGGGAATCAGCTCAATGGGATCTGATAATCTGTAAATAGGATGCTCTACAAGCTAGGAAATGTATCCATCTGTAACTCCAGCATCAGCCACATTGGGATGGTAGTCCTAGTCTTTTCCAACATAACTGCTATACTCCTGTGTACTCAAAGCATAAGAAAACTATGCTTTCCATCCTAAGCCAATCTCTTGGACTATCCATGCATATGTGGCATAGTCCTATGGGGCATCTTGAATGATACCATACTACTGCCACACTCTAGTAATGATAAATCTCTCAAGCACTGTGGTGGAACACCCTATCAACACTCAACTCTAAAAGAAATAACTAAACTACTCTCAGGTAGTAGGCCACACCTCTATCTACAAGTATGGTCACCATATCACATATGTCATATCATCAAGGGCACACCTCTAATACTCTATAATGCCCATGCGCACCTATGTGACATAGCCTAAATAAATGTAAATAACTAGCTCCTATGGCTGGTGCTAGGTCTAACATACTGGACGACATACTGGGATGTGCTCCCAGGCCCAAATTTGAAGTACTAGAGCACCTAATGTAAATGACTTGCTCTCTTGATACATGATCTCATGCATCTCAGAGAACATATGGGCTAACATACATTGTCTCCAACCCAACTCAGAAGGAGTGGCCATCAAATGAGCAACCATAGGGGCCCAGCCCATCAAAAGATTGTTCTACTAATGGTCAAACATGATAATGCCACCTATCATACCAGCTAGTATGCACTCTAATCTATGGGTCTACCCATATTGCTGAACTAAGGACTCCCATGATATGGATTGGGTTAGTTGTGTATCATCTCCAAACAATCTCCTGAAAGAATGTAAACCTAAGTTCCCCAAACTCACATATTCAGGATGAGGATCATGAAATGGAATGTGGAGTATCTGATAAACATCCTTCGATGTAACTGTCAGCTCTCCAATAGGCAAGTGGAAAGTCTAAGTCTCATAATGGAAGTGCTCAATCAATGTAGTCAGTAGCCTATGGTTTACCTAAATCTAAGGTAAACGGATCAAGTACTCGAAACCATAGGAAACCAAATGTACTCTCATAGGGTCTGGCAGTGACACGTAGAGTCTCTAAGTGGTTGGATATGAAATACAGACATGTACATTGGGATAGATGACCTACATAGCACAGAAACAGTGAATCCTATCAGTGACTTGGTTGAAAAATAGGCTAAAAGTACAAAAATACAAAAGTTGAACACTTTAGAAGGTACATTAAATGCTATGAAATTGGCCTATGGAATCAGACAATTAAAAAATTTGACCTAAAAGGGTGATTTTAGCTCACTATTTTCCATATGACAATATAGTCTAGTATCAAAACTCGTACGAGTTTCAGCAAGGTCCCATACGACAGTTCATAGTTATATGACAATGCATATGTTCTTGTACGACAACTAAGGGACCCGACGAAATGTTGTACGACTCTTAGATCCCTTTCATACAAGTTTACAAGGGTTCTGGGATGACACTCTATAGAAAATTCAAAAGTTGTACAAGTCCTAGGGGACTATCGTATGACTTTCTATGCTAACGAAATTCACAAATTCCTAACATGCAAAAAATGATCTAAAAAGATTGAAATATGCAAAGTTTTGAATTTACAAAGAGGCACAAAGGTCCACTTACCGGATGTCTGTACTGCGTAGGTTGCTGATGTCTCTGGCTACGCTCAAAATGATGCAAGGATACAGGAACCTTCATCTTAGCCATTTTTCACTCAGAGGGCTCTATGGAAGTTTCCAAAGTCAAAAGTGGATAATGAATTGAAAATGACCCTTTTGGCCTTTATATAGGTTTTTGACCTAATTTTTCAAAGTGCTCTGTTTTCCATGAAAATTGCACCCTTGGCTAATTTCGACATTTTGAACCCATTTTCAGGATCAAAATTGAAATCTGAGATTGTTTACATTGTCAAAATCATGACTTAAAATTTTTGGACCCAGGACAGCTGACTGCTTGCATAATCAACCTTCGATCATCACAAAAATCTAGAATTCAACCTAACTGATTATCTTACATCAAACTATCAAAATTTCAACTTGGTCACCCATGGTCAACTCATGGTCAAACCTAGTCAAACTTGGTCTCAAGGACCTCTAAACGATGCAGAACATGTTCTCGAACATGTATAACCACTTCTCAAATCAATTAACATGCTTCTAAACCATTTAACGCTAACTTTTCTTGTCAGATTTTGATTTTCATCCTGAAGGGGGCATGGTATTGCACATCAATTAAGTCTGTAAATCAATTCTTTCCTCAGTGATCAAGACAACAACCACATCTAGTTACTGATTCACATCAAAAGACCTCGTTGCTTGGGGCACATCCCTTGGGGCATATTAGATTCATCAAGATCCATATCAATCTGGGATCCTAATCTATCTTGTAAACTGTATCAGCTTTTTGTAACCATCAGTTCAGTAGTGTTATTTCCTTGGTTCTTCATAACTGAAAGGTTCAGATGTGATACGATTTTGATTCCTTTGGACAATCAAGTCTAGAATCCAGTCACTCACTTCTTCATAATCATAAGGTTCAAAATCAGGTGTTTGATACTTTTTTGTAATCATCGGTTCAGTGTTGCTATAGTTAACATCATCACGATTCTTGGTCAACTAGGACCTAAATCATCTTTTCCAATCTTTCAATCGGTTTTTGTCTTGGAATCAATTCATCTTTCAAATCAGTTTCAACATAAAAAATAGACTAATCTTTGAACCACTACGCTTCGCACAGTGATTCAAAGAGGGGAAAAATGTAATACACATTTTTAGACATGCTGATTTTTGCTGAAATAACACATTTTTAATAAAATATGATGATTTAAGCCTTGAGAGGTTTCACTTGAAGGAATTAATTACAAATAGTTATCTCAAAACCTCTTAGACAAAAAAACCATTGATATAACATCTATACTCCTCATTCATACCCACAATGGAGTCTCCTTCGCACATATTAAAATGCTGACAAAAAATCACTTCGACTTTATCTTTTGGAAGATCAAATAAATCCATTTGGAAAACCTATCTATGTAGTAAGGTACTATTGAGAAAAATCTTTCCAATGATTATAATGTTAATATATATTAAGTTTATTACGACTTTGTATTTTTAGTTTTACGAAACATAGATATTTCACCGTATGTCTACCTCTATTTTTTATGCTTATGGAAAATAGTAAATGAGAGAAAAAAATTCTAAAAAATATCTATGCCCTAGGTATTGAAGTTCTCTTTCTATCAAAAAAAAATTAAATTAAATTGGACAAATACACGACAAGTTATAAGCTATGTAGTCAAGGTATGTTGAAATTATTGTTTGGTCAACTTTAAAAATTAATAAAATATGCAATAATCATGATAATGTCGTCAAACTAATTTCATTCCATTTGTATGGATGTTACCAAACTAAATTCGAAAGAATCACAATGATATCTATTTTAGAAAAAAAAGTTATGCTCTATGAAAACAATGCAACTCTTTGAAAATCATGTTTTCAACAACATACCAGTTTTTGTGGGAGAAAGAAAAAACCATTCAAATCAATTCAAAAATAAAAATAAAAATAATATGTAGAATCTAGACAAAAAATCCTAAAATACTCTAATTTACTTCATCTTCCGATTTCAAATGGTTTAACAACAATATGCATCTGAATCTGAATTTTTTTCAAAATGTAGAGTTCAGTGTCCATTCAAGTAAAAAAGTGTAACCCACTATTGTGGGTTCACCCCAAATCGATCAAAATCGACATTAAAGTCCTAACCTAAGGCACATCTGCACATCAGTTTATCAAAAACCTAATTGATTATCTTAATTCTGCATTGGGGGATATTCCTTGAATATTCCTATTTTATCCTAATTATCTTTAATTTGATAATTATTTGGCGATAAATCATATTTATCTTAAATTTTGATTAATTGAATATTCTGAATATTTAATTAATCAGATTTAATTTTGTCACCTAATTATTTCATTTCATTTAATTATATTTATTCCTAAATTGTATTATTTAATTTTGACAATAATTCAAAAATCTTATGACTAATTGATTAAATTCTTATTTAATTAATTAATTTCAGTTGTCAATATTTAATAATATAGTTTTGAATAAAAGTTTAATTTAATAATTGATTAACCCATAAATCAATTATTTCAAAAAATCAGTTAAGTTGAAGATAAATCACTTTATTTATTTAATTAATTCATAATTATTATGCACATTCAAAGAGCAGTTAAACTTTAAATCAAAAAAACAATTTAAGTTGTTATCTTTTGGAAACTCAACATCTATTTTGAGTTGACAGTTGATCTAAACTTCTGATTTGAGTTAAAAGGATGTTTTTGCATGATTTTGTGAGTCAGTCTGTTTCTAATTTCTTGTTGACTCAAAAATCAACCTGAGTTCATCAAGAGTGATTTATGGCTTTTCTCAATGCATCCTCAAGCCCTAGATTTCTAAAAAAATGAGGCTCAGCTCTTCACAATTTACCACTCTCGAATTTGCACAATTACTGTGGTGAATTTGTAGCTTAAGGATCAAGCACTTGTGATAGGCAATTTGTGAGATTTTTCATTGTTGTTCATAAGCATTCATACTTTTTCATAGCATATCATAGCATTCATCCATAACATATCATTCTTAGATTAATTTACATATAA
The DNA here is from genome assembly GCA_027943335.1 of Chamaecyparis obtusa. Lineage (NCBI taxonomy): Eukaryota > Viridiplantae > Streptophyta > Pinopsida > Cupressales > Cupressaceae > Chamaecyparis > Chamaecyparis obtusa. The sequence goes on from BSBK01002894.1 coordinate 336,885, forward strand.
TTTCAATTCAATTCTAGATTAGATTCCTATAGTTTTTCATTCTAATTGCATTCAAAATAGAAAAATATAGATCAATCTGCATTCATTCTACATTCATCTTTTAGCATTAAATCCTTCATTTAGGTGTTGCATTGTCACTGATCTCAGTCTAATCTGAGAATACAAAAGGCAGTAAATCACCAGGTTAGCTTAGTTTCATTTATCTGCAGATTTTGATTTTGCTAACCTCTAATGTTTTACTGAAGTGTTGTGTTCGCAACTAGGTACAATTTTCACACACACACTTCCTCTGAAGAATTGGTTAAGGTGTGCCTTTAGGAAGGAGAAGTTGCTATTTTTGTTCCAAATTCTTTGGTGGATCAATCAGTATCGGCTATGGAGTTCTCGTTGGTCGGTAAGTTCTTGGGTCCTCGTCCTAATATTGAGGCGGTTAGATCTTTTGCTAAGAAAAGATGGGCATTGAAAGACCATGTTGATATTGTGACCCTTCCTAAAGGCTTTCTCTCTTTTTATTTCTCTAATAAGGAAGATCAGGACTATGTGTTATGTGGAGGACCCTGGATGTTTGGTAGAATGGTTGTGGCCTTTCGCAAATGGGTTCCTTACTGGGACTACTCTGATAATTTTTTTTATGGCTACCCCTGTTTGGGTTAGGTTTCTTGGTCTTCCCCTTGAATACTAGAATGAGGGGGTTTTTAAGGGTTTAGCTTCCTCCTTTGGAGGTGAACTCATCTCAGTTGATCCTATTACAGCTGTGAAGTCTAGACTTGTTTTTGCCAGAATGTGTGATAATATTGGTCAGTTTGACAATCTCCCCTTAGTGATTAATATCAACTCCAAACTAGGTCTGTGGAAATAGGAGGTGAGTTTTGAATCACTCCTGTTTGCCTATTTTGTGTGTCATAAGATGGGTCATTGGGAAAAGCACTGCCCAAAGAAAACTCCCAAGGCTTCTCTGCCCGTGGACTCAGATCCTAAAAAGTCAACTAGACAAGTCTAGAAGGAAGTGAAGACTTTGGAAGGTGATAACAGTAGTAAAAAGGAAGATTTGGTTGAGAAAGTGGATTCTAATATTGTCCCAGTGCTAGAGGAAGGTGAAATGGTGGAATTGGCTTCCCATGTTTTAGATTCTATTGCTACCTCCTCCATAGAAGTTGTCCCTGATGAGGGTAACCCTACTGCTCTAGTTTTTTTAGATTCTCCTGAGAATCCCTTCTTGGATTTAGGTGCTGGATTGTCTGGAGATGATTATGTTCCTATGGTGGTGCTAGTTCCTATTTTGTGAAATTTAAACAATGACTCTCAGAGTGGATATATGGTTGATAGAGTTCTTGTTGAGGAAGTAAAATTAGATGAAGATGATTCTTCTTCTACTCCTAACACTCTATCAGGGAATACTGATGAAGATCTTGTTGCTGGAGAAGATCCCTCTGTAGATCAAAATAAGGAACTCTGGACTATTCAAAAGGGGAAGAAATAAAAAAAGGAGAGTAAACTTGTCACACTTGTCTCCAAGGGCGTCACAACTAGAAGTAAAATAGATTGGGGTTCCAAGGGTCTAAAGGTGGATGTTGGATCTTAGAAAAAAACCCAAGGAAGATATACCAAAAAAGAGATTAGAGAAAGAGAAAGTAAGAAGGATATTATGGATGGTAAGTAGCTTACTATCTAGGGAGTCTGCACTCCAGTCAAGAAATGAAGTTCATCTCATGGAACATTAGAGGGTTGAATGCCCTTCATAAGCAAGACATTCTCAAGAATCTGGTAAGAGACCATAAACCTGATATTATTTTTGTTCAAGAAACTAAGATGGGGAAAGATAAGGTGGAAAAAATTAGAATTTTTAAAAATAATGGGGTGGTTGGCATTAGATTTGAAGGGGCTTCGGGAGGGGTTGCTATTTTTTGGAATCAAAATCATGTTAGGGGGACTGTGATCATGGAAGATCTGAACTGCCTTAGCATTAACTTTGTTCATATTAATTTGGATTTTGAATGGGTTGCTACTACTATTTATGCCCCCAACTCTAAAGCTGGTAGATCCCAATTCTAGAAAAAAGTTGAAAATCATAGATAATCCTTCCAGGATCTTCCCTAGTTGATTATTGGTGACTTCATTTGTCCTTTGAAAGAAAATGAGAAGTTTGGTGGGGTGGATAATCAGAGTCAACTTGATGGTAGAGTGGAGCTTATGGAATTTATTAATAATCAAACTCTTTTTGATATGGATCTTCAAGGGGTCAATTATACTTTGTCAAATAGAAGGATTGGTCAGGACCTCATCCAAGTGAGGTTGGACCGTGCATTGATCACTGGGTCCTGGCTCAAAAATTTTGGTTGTTTCCTGTCATCCCTTTCGAATATTGGTTCTAATCTCTTCCTGATTTTTTTTAGTGTGGATCCAATTACAAATAAGGGTTACCTTCCTTTTAGGTTTGAAAAGATGTGGATCGATCATCTGAATCTTGATAAGAAAATTAAAGATTGGTGGAATTTCAATATTTAGGGTACCGCTATGTTTAGAGTGGTTAAAAAACTCCTTAGTGTTAAACAAAATGTCAAGTCGTGGAGAAAAGATTCTTTTGGTGACATCTAAATCTAAAACTCAGTTGAAAAGGACCTCAACATTATTTAGGATACTATCCAACATTCTGGGATGACTTTGGAGCTCAGGGATAAGGAGGAGGGTATCCTTGCCAAAACTCATAATATTATCTCCAAGGAGGAATATTATTGGAGATAGAGATCTAGGTCAATTTGGCTTAAAGCGGGGGACAAGAATACCAAATTATTTCACATGTCTACTTCCAAACATAGAGCCACTAACATAATCTCCAAACTTAAAGTGGAGGATGGGGAGGTCACCAACAATAAAGATATATCTGAGGCTATGATTGACTTCTTTTCTTCCTTGTTATCTAAAGATGTGAATCTTCATTTGGATAATCAAGATACTCTTCTTGATTCCATTCCTATCATTGTTAATGATACCACCAATAAAGCTTTAACTGCTATCCCTTCTTTGGAAGAAGTCAAGTCTACTGTCTTTTCTTTTGAAGGTGATAAATCCCCGGGTTTGGATGGGTTCCCTATGTTCTTCTTTTAGAATTTTTGGCATATTATTGGTGTGGATATATGCAATGTTGTTAAAGAATTCTTTGGAGCTAGATCTTTGTTAAAAGAGATTAATGCTACCTTTATCACTCTAATTTCTAAGAAGCCTGGTGCTGATTCGGTGGATTCCTTTAGACCGATTAGCCTATGTAACTTTGTGTACAAAATTTTATCTAAAGTTATAACCTCTCGCTTGCTAGCTATTCTTCCTCGGATCATCTCTCCTCAACAAAGCAATTTTATTCCTGGTAGGTAGATCCTTGATTCAATTATGAAGGTTCATGAGGTTAGTCACTCCACTCAGGTTTCTCTTAATCCTTGATTTCTTCTAGAATTGGATCTTTCAAAGGCTTATGATCGGGTGGACAGGGACTTGTTGATCAAGGTGTTGAGATCTTTTGTCTTTGGTGATAACTTCCTCAAACTAATTTACCAACTCATTAGTACTTCTACTGCTACTATTATGGTTAATGGATCCCCCTCTAGATTTTTCAAACCTTCCAGGGGGCTTCAGCAGGGAGATCCTCTATCTCCTATCCTGTTTTCCATCATGATTGAATGTCTGGGGCATTATCTCTAGCATTTAGTCTCCACTGGCTCGTTCAAAGGTCTCTCACCATCTTCGGCCTCTAGACCTTGTTCTCATGAACAATTTGTGGATGACACTATCATCATGGGTTCTTCTTCTACCCAAGAAGCTAAGGCTATCAAACAAGCTATTTCTACTTATTCCTTAGGTTCTAGCCAATCCATTAACTGGGATAAGAGCTCTTTATTTTTTATCAATACTCATGAGGATAGGTAGTATAGAATTGCTAGAATTTTGGGTGCAAAATTGATACCTTCCTTGCTACCTATCTTGGCCTCCCTCTTGGTCTTAAACCTCCTGATTCCTTTTGGGCTAGCATTGTTGATAGATTTAATAGAAAGTTGGTCAGTTGGAAAGGTGTGTTACTAAGTCAAGCTGGTGAACTTCAGCTCTTAAAGACCTCTTTGCAGAGCCTCCCCATTTATGCTCTTAGTCTTTTTAAAATTCCTAGTAAACATGCAGATATTATTGAAAAAATTCAAAGAAATTTCTTGTGGTTGGGAGTGGAAGATAAAAAGAGATTGGCTCTGGTGGCCTGGGACAAGGTTTGTACTCCTAAAAAGTGGGGGGGGGGGGCTGGGCATTCGCCCTCTAAGAGTTACCAATATGGCACTTTTGGCTAAATAGACTTGGAGGATTTTTGGGGAAAAAAGAGAATGGAATGATATTATCCATAAAATTATCTCTTCTCTTTTTCCCACATCTCTGAATTTTGGAAAATGGATCTGAAAGTGCAAGGATCTTCCATTTGGAACAGTATCCAGAATGCTAAGGAGGTGGCCTTTAAAGGGGATAAGTGGTATCTTGGCAATGGTAGAAGAATCAAGTTTTGGGATAATTGTTAGCTCAAAGATTGTCTCCTTAGCTTTGTGTCTTCTTTTCAAACTTTCATTAACCTCTGTAGTTAGATATTTGGGTCTAGGGTGAGGGACTACTAGAGAAATGGTTCATGGATTGACCTCTCCTTAGTGGATGAAGCACTTAAGCCTCTGATGCTGGATCTGATGATCTAGAAGGTTAAGTCATCAAGAGAAGATGAGCTATTTTGGGGTATTCTTCCTTTTGGTATCTTCATTGTGGCCTCTTGTTCTGAGCTCTTACTGAAGCAGCCGAATCCTCTCCCCTTTTGGGCTCAAGTGTGGGAAAAAATTTTAATTCCAAAAATTAATATTTTTTTGTAGCTAATTTTGTAGAATAAAATTCTTACTATAGATAACCTCTAGAAATGTGATATGATTTTGAGTAATAGATGTTTCCTATGTAAGGAAGCTGAGGATTCAGTCTTCCATCTCACCATTGATTACTACTTTGCTTGGGAAGTTTGGTGTCTTTTGTTACAATGTTGGTAGATTAACTAGTTTTTTCCCAACAATATGGAGAATTTCTCTATGCAGTAGAGAAAAGTGGAGGTCCCCATGGATTAGTAGTTGTGGAATCTTATTGCTCCCCATGTGATATGGAGGTTATGGAGAGAATACAATGACAGAGTCTTTAGGAATATTGAACTCCTACCTATGGTGATTGTTGAGAAGATTAAGAGAAGTCTCAAGGAAAACTACAAATCGTCGATTGGTAGAAAGATGGACTTCAATGCTGGTGTTTTCAGTGCTAGGCCCACTAATAAAAACTCAATTCAAAGGGTGAATTCCATCTGGCTTTCACCTCCACCTAGATGGATTAAAATAAACTTTGATGGTGCTGAGAAGGGCAACCTGGGCCTGGCGGGTTGTGGTGGGCTCATTCGCGATGACATGGCTAATTGCCTTGCTGCTATGGTGATGCCTATAGGGATTCAAAGAAACCATGTGGTCGAAGCCATGGCCCTTCTTCAAACCCTTAAAATTATTAAGAAAGATATGGCTCAAAATGTTTGGATTGAAGGTGATTCATTGAATATTTTAATTTGCATCAATGATATGACAAAACCATCATGGTCCATTAAGGTGATAATCAAGGAAGCCCAAGTAATTATTAGATCTTTTAAACAAGTTATTATCTCTCACACTTATCGGGAAGTGAATTGTACTACTGATGAGTTGGCCAACTTTGCAGTTAAATCTAAGGACATCATGATCTAGCACAGATGTAGAAATCTCACTGTTGATATGAAAGCCAAGCTGGCTTTTGACAGGTCTCAAATCAAAAGGGTGGATTGGGTGCATCTCAAGAAGTTATGATGATTAGACATATTTTAGTGAAATAGGGTAATATGATTACGAAAAGTGGTTCCTTTCCCAAGATTACTAATTGTAGACACGAGTTAATCTCTATTTATTTCAAAGTTTCCTTTTCTTTCAATATTTGGTTTTCCTCTGCTTATGCTACTATCATTTTTAGCTCTGAGATCATGGGTGACTGGCTTAATCGAAGGGAATTGAAGGACTATGTGAAATGGAAAAAAATGTCAAAGGTCTAGGAAATTCTCACTAAGAGGGGTCTTACTACCTATATGGAATAGTTGCATGGGACTAAAGACAGTGCTACAAAATTTTTTCAGAGTCTTGGAAAGATGGGGTGGTTACTTTAGTTGGTCTCACTGTGAATATCATAGAGGAACTCATTGTGGAGGTGTCTAGGCTTAGCCTCAAGGGCATCAAATTTTATAGAGACAAGAAAATTTCACAAAAGGCCATTTGATGCTTCCCCAAAAGCAAGGATGAAGGGAAGAGTTTGGTGAAAGATTCAAGTGGTTGCTATGATGTTGCTACGTTCAAGGGAATATGGGTGACAATTATGATGGCGATAATGGAGTATGTTATCCTGGATGGTAGGTTTAAATGTGCCCATTCCTACCATTTTGTGTTGCTCTATCATTTCCATCATAAGATTAGGGTGTCCTTGCCTTACTATATCCTTTAGTCCCTCCACCTTAGTATTTCCTAGCATATAAAGAAAGAGAAGTAACCCATTCTGCATGAAGGGCTTATTCTTCTAATTGTAGAACATATTAAGGAGACTTCTATCTCTAGCCCTATCATTTCTTTTCCCAAAACCTCTGGCTCAGCTAAGAAATGTATTAGGGAGATGGTTGTTAAAGAGGAGAGTCCTTTAGGAAAAAATTTAAGAAAGGAAAAGGATGCTGGTATGGAAACTGATACCACTGCTGATAGTGTGGACGGGTATGAGGACACTGCTGCTTTGACTGAGGAAGATAGTGATGCTTTGACTTCGGTTGTGAATATAGAATCTGGGGCTAATGAAAACATGGAGGAGGAGGCTACTGGTACTATGGAGGTAGGGAATACCTTTGGGATTGAGAATAACAATGAGGAAGACAAGAAAGAAGAGGATGTTGGTGGTCAACAGGTCCCCATCTTGGTGTAGTATGATAGTTCTGAAGAACATGACATGCCCATCTCCCCTAAGCTGGAGGTGATAATGGAGGTCAGTTCGGGTACTCAGAAGGATGCCTTTGATGTGGAGAAGATTTCCCCTGAAGTAGAGATGGATCCCCCTGGTGCGGAGAAAGTTAATGTCCCTACCAATTCTTGAAACATTCCCTTTGCTAAAACTATGGATATGCAGGAAAAGAATGTTCAACTGCTCAAAGAAGATATGGACAACAAAATTGACCCTCCCTTTGGGGTAATCTAGAATGCAAAGGAAACTTCTATGTATTCATTTTATTTATTGAAATGGGTATTTTAAGAAATAAAGAATTTGAATTTAAAATGTCATTCTATTTCTGCTAAGGTTGATTCCCTATAGGAAAGGTTGGAGTCTGGTTTGAATACTTCAGATGGAAACATGAATAATGAAAGGGACAAGAAAGTGTGGGAAATGCAAGCTAGAATGGATATGCTAGAGAATGCCATGAAGAAACATATGTAGGATAATATTTTATTCATGGGTTCTGCCATGGACTGTTTCCTGACCATCAAAGAGGAGATGAATGTCAACTCCCCCAGCAAGAAACCTGAGGAGGATAATGAGGATATTGAAGGAGGCCTGGGTAAATGTACTGGGTCTGTGAAAAGGATAAAGATCCAAGAAAGAATCCAGGAGCTTTCTGACTTCAATGCTGCCATAAAGAAGATCTTTGAGGTGAAGAAGTAGAAGAAACTCGTAAAGAGTTTGTTTAGTGCCCTGGGTTCCTAGTGCTGGCCTTTTTTTGGTTCTCCCTAGTTGTTGTTCTTTTGCTAGTGTTTGGTTTTTAGGGTTTTTTCTATTGGTTTTGGTTCTAGTGGACTGGGTGCCAGTCCTATTTCTCTTTAGTATGCTTAACGTTAAAACTTTCTTTCTCTAACTTGTATGGGGTTTCGGGTCCCCTTTAAAATCTATTTTTTCCTGCAATAAAAAAATATTTGTTGAAATGATGAGAAATATGAAATTTAGGCCCATCATGAATATTCTTGGGCTAAGAAAAATGGATGAGTCAAGTGAAAAATATATTGTAAAGAATCTAATGCCTACATAGGAGAGTGTGGGTTATACATCACACATGAAAGATAGTAATGTCCCACAACATGTACTTACATCAACAATAGTAAGCACTCAAATGAAGAAATCTTGACTCATTAGAAAGACAAGAAAATAATTGAAAATAAGTAGAAAGGCTCTAATGAGAGCCCTGGGAAGGCGTCAAAGAGTGGAAGATCCAAATAGTAATGAGTTATGGGCATTTTATGGTAAACTACCACAAAAAGATATGGAATAAGAAGGAAGATGTCAAGGAAGAAAGTAAAACACCAAAAGGATCCACATCACCATTATGTGTGGATGGTTCATCTTTAAACTAAGTCACCTTTGACTTAGAGGGAGAAAATATCGTTGAATCCATTCCCTGGCCCCTTGAAAGTGCGCAATAAGATCTATCAACATTATAAGATGCAATAAGTTATTCTGGAGATTTTTTAAAGATTTGATAAATTATGTGATGTTTTAATCATTGGTAATGAGGTATGAGTCAATCATTTAAAAAGGAAATTTCTATCAGTAAGAGCAGTTAATGCAAGCATACAAAAGTAAATAAATAGTAAGTTTTCGATTTCATTCTTACCTTACATACTTTTTAAACTATTGTAGAGTGAAATAAGTATTATTTGAGTTCTTTGTTGAGTTTGAATCTACAAGAAAATATTTTCTATGTTGATTTTGAAAAGGTTCAAGAAGTATTATGACAAGTTTAGTGAAAATTGAGGAAGTAGTAATCTTTAGTTTGAATAGTTTGAGTCAAAGTGTTATTGTAGTTACAAGGTTTGTTACCTAATTCCTTATATGGAAACTAGATGAAAGATGGAAGGAAAAAATTAATCAAGACAAGGAGATAATTCAATATGTGTTAATACATCTCCTACCAGAACTTAGAAAGGAAGATGTACAAAATAAATGTAATGAAGTGAGACCCCTATTCAAGACAAAGACTAGAGTAATCAAACTATTGATTGGTGAGTCTAAAGAAGCACAAGATGAGATTGAGAGTATTCTTAGAGAAAATTTAGGTCTTAATGGTGGAAGTAAAGAGGATGAACATGTTGAACAAGAAGTGAGATTTCAACTGGATGAAGAGTAATCAATTTTCACCTAAATAATTGAAGGATGGAAAATTGATGGTGTTGATGTATCACTTGATAATGATCTTTTGTATGATATACATGATTATGTGGACATCTCATGTGAAATCTAAGTACAAGGACCATGAGAGGAAAAATTGATACATTTGAGTAAGTGAATCCACATGAAGGACAAAAGGAAGAACAACAAATGGATACTGCAACTGGTCAAGGCATGAGCGATGACAATCAAGAAGAGATACTCACTAATCAACTAAAAGAACAAAAAGTATAGGCTAAAAGTGAACAATATCCAAAGGATCAAGAAGAGAGAACACCAGTTGTAGAGATCAAGCCTGATGTTAAAGAAAAGGAAAAGGAAAAAGGACAACATGAGTGATGAAGATCACATTCCAATTAAAGGGTAGATATATTTTAGTAACATGAGCCCTAAGGAAATGATGAAATATGCAATGAAAATTAAGGAAAAAGAAAAGAAAGATAAGATGAAGGAATAAACTCAAGTGATTCTCACTACTAGAGACATGATAACTGATTTGTTAAGTGAAGTATAATATGATGAATCAACTACACCAATTAAGAAATTATCATATTTAGTTACTGCCACTGATAAAGAAATGAAAAACTTGGAAGATGCTACAATTTACTAGGCCAAAAAGGAGTATGAGAAGAAAATAACATAGAAGTTCGCACAATCTATTGTTACTAATAAGAACTCACTTATATTAGTTTTCAATTAGGTGAAGAGTGAATTGACTAAAGGAGGTAAGATCTTGAAGTCTATATCTAATTTTCCACACTTCTTAGATGATCTAGAGAAGCATAGATGTGAATCTCAAAAAGATTTGAGACTTCTAGCTATAAACTTTGATCCCATTAATAAGAAAGATACTTAATTTGGTGTCAAATTTAACTCTTTCCACAAAAATTTGAGGTCTTATAGAGTTGAGAAAGACAAAATGATGACTAATCTAATGGAGTTGATGACCTTATTGATTCCCAGATTAGATGTTTTGCAATGAGATGTGAAGGAAGTAGAGAAGGCATTGGTGCACCCTAATGTGTAAACTGTTGAAAGTCTTGAGGATTTATTATTTGTATTCTGTGGACATATTTTCATCATGGAAGATCTATGGAATAATTGGGTTAGTGATCTTCATATGTTAAAGGGTACTTAAAAAGATACCTTCAGTAGAATGTGAATAGGTTATGCTACTCTACATAAATATAATTTTCCTACTTTTGTCATTCCTTTTTCATTATTGTCAAAGGGGGAGTAGTGTAGTAATTTGGAAAAGAAAAGAATATGTGTGTAATTGGTTAAGGGAGTAGTATACATGTATGCAATTCCTAGGGGGATTTATTATGTTATCTCAGGAATTATTTCATAATTTTTCATTATGATGCATTTTTCACTTATGCATTGGTTAGACACTTTGCAAATTTCTTAGTATTGACATCAATGCCAAAGGGGGATATTATTGGTGTTTGATGAAGTTGATGTTGTCTTTGATCATGAAAATGTATTATGGTGTTGTCATTGTTGGACTTAATTCATTGGAGATAACATATCAGTGTTACTGCTGGAGGTGAAGATCAAAGTGATGAAATGTCTAAGTGTTCAGTCAGTTGGGCACAAGACATTGTGCAATGAAAAATCAATCGGATCTGGAATAGGAAATTGTTTTAAGGTGCATGATCATATAATTAACATCTACAGAGGTATATCTAACTATTCCTATGACCGTACCAATTAAATTAAATATTTGAGTGATTTATTAAAGATTGAAGTGATACTAACAGTTAGAACAATAAAGTGGTGGACACAATTGGTTAGATTGGTTTTGTGGTAAAATCTTAATGGTTGGATGACATGTTTTTTAGTTTTAATGTTTTGAGATGACATCAAGGATGTTAAATTTTATTTTGGTACTTTTTCTCATATGTTTAAGTTGGATTTAAGGGCCGACTTGTAAAATGTTGTAGGGTTCTAGCACCGACCTAGAACAAGTATATAAATGGTTGTTGCGATGATGTTAGTTATTGTAGCGATGATATGTGATGATTGTTGGATATAGGAAAGGGACAATAAAATGTTTAGGGTGATGTAATTGACTAGAAATACATTGGATCTATCATGCATTGAGTGAAAATATTAGTTCATTCTTCTCTTGTTGAATCTAATAGATTGACAAGCTAAGTCCTCTAACAAGGTCACTCCTAACAGGGTGAGCAAGATCTTTAATAGGATCTAAAGGATAAATCCTTTAACAAGGTGACTCATTAAATTGAGTTTGAAATCTCCTAATAGAGTAGACTTTAATAGGTCTCAATCTCTTAACTGGGCTGCAATTACTCTTAAATGGGTATAATCCCAAAATGATTGTTGTAATTGGTCCTAACAGGCCTGATTTCTAAGTGCACTAGTGATTCAATATCGTGGGAATCATCCACACACATTGTTTTCTCCCTCTAACAAGGGTTTTCATGGGATAAATCTTCTGTACAAGTGTTTTTTTATTTGAATTTTTTATGAGTTGTGTTGTTACTTGATATTTATATTTGCATGTTGGTTAATTGAAAGGATAATAAGTATTATTTTTAGATTTTTGGTTGCACTGATAACCCCCCTCTCAGTGCCTTATAATAATAACAGTATTGAATTTTCAATATTCACCCTTCCATCTTACACCATGTCATTAACAAAATGAAACTCAACATCAATATGCTTTATTCTAGCATGAAAAGTAGATTTCTTTTCTAATAAAATAAAACTCTATTTGTCACAACAACTAGTAATCTTCCTTGCATCAAAACCAATATCAGGAAATAATCTCATAATAAAAATGGCTTCCTTACGAGAAAGATTAACTACCATTTAATCTAGTTTTGTAGTGGAAAAATTGACTATAGTATGTCACTTACTTATCCAATTGATAGCATCACCAAACAATGTGAAAACATATCCACTAGTGGATCCTCTACTATTAGTGTCACCTACCCAACCTAAATCCATATATCCATGAGTGCAGACTGAATGTCAAGGTTGAATAGGATAACCATAAAAATACAAGGAATATTTGGGAGTACCCCTTGAATACCTAAGCACTCTCTTAACTATGTACCAATGTACCTTACCAAGGTTAAGCATGTATTGATTAAGTACTCCTACTACTTGGGCAATCTTTCCCCTTGTACACACTATAGCATATATATCAAGCTGCCAACAAAACTTTCATAATGTACTCTAGACATATCCTCCATATTAAAGTAGGAGGTTTCAAAGAACAATCCTCCATAGAAACCTACATCGCTCCAACACTAGAACAACTAATTGTTTGTAAGTTGTCATAGTGAATCTCTCCAAAATAAAGTTAGCATACTTACTTTGTCTCATCCAAATTTTTTCTAGCTCTATCTCTAATGATCTCGATCCTCAGAATATATCTTGCTACACCTAGATCTTTCATCTCAATGTGTACTACTAACTAAGACTTCAACTTTGAAATCATTCTTTTTATTATTTCCAATAAACAACACATCATCCACATATAGGACTTTGATATGTGTAGGATCATGGTGAGCCAAAGTAGGCCCTTAAGTGGTAATTAAATTTTATAAAAATAGAGTTAGGAAATTTAACATAAAAATTTCAACAAGTTATCAATATTATATCAAGAATATGAATGTGTAGCATATTGAATGTAGTTTCTAAGCTGCTAGTTTTTTTTATATTAAAACAAACAATCTATACTAGGTGAATTTTTTTAATTTTAATGTATTAATACAAAAAAATTAGGAAAAAGATAAGTAGGTGTATGCCTAACCACCCTAACCACAACCAAATGATAATAGTTTTTTAATAAAACTTTAGATATAAGTAGAATACTCATGTCTAGATGTGACACATTTTTTTTAAAAATTATTTCAAAGTAAATAATTAATTATAATTTTTTTGCTACAAATTTTTTAGAATATAAAAACTTTTATGTTTGACCGCCATCAATTGGTCAAAAATTTATAAAACTCAAATTTTTTATCCTTTAGTATGTAAAGCATAGAATGTGACACATGTTTTGGATTTAAAAATTGTTATACCGTTGAAAATTCACAAATGATTTTTAGTCACCCTATCAATCAAGACTTTAGATATAATTCATTGAATAAATGAATAATAATTGTATATAAAACTCAAAATAAGGCATAATTTATATATTGGTGGAAAGTTGAGAATCTCCTTAATAAACTCTTTTTGTTTGATCAAATTCAGATTTAAATTTTTTTGTTAGCTATAAGGTCAAAGTCTATAAACACAAGGAGATCTCATAATTTTTTTTAGTGTTGACTTTCTAGGTTTGAAATTCCCAAGCCAAATCCCAGAGCAATCTTGAGGAAAATCACAAGGCTATAGATTTGTGTCAAAGGTATCAGATATTTGATATTGAAATGAATCAGATATCCATTATAGATTCTAGATATCTAATATTTGTAGTATATTCATATACTACTATAGCATTGTAAACTAGAAGCACTTCCATTTAGGACTTGTTTAGCCCTTTGAGTAAGTGGTTTGGGGTCATGTCAAACACCTCGAATAGGTTTCTGACTTGTTTCTGGCATTTTCCCCTATTCTGCCCCATTTTCCACTTCTTTTCTACATAATTCTGGCATCCTGACCTAAAACCCTGAGATTCTTAACCTCAGGGTCAAGGTCAACCTTTTAGGTCAAGGTTGACCTCAACCTTGACCCAGGGTCCAAAATTCAAGATCCCAAAGTTTCTGGATGTCAGGTTTTGGAAAGATTTATTTCCTACTTCTGGGTCAGCTATTTTGGGCTTCAAAATGGTAAACTCTTAAATTATATTTAATTTAGGTCCATTTCTAGGGGTTAAGGCTTAAATGGGAATTTAATTCTCCTATGTTGGCCTCTCTAGAAATTTTTTCTCTAGACTAGCATAAAATGAAGCCTTCCTCTCTTATTTCAATCCATCTTTCAATCAATCAAGTGTACAATCTCTTTCAATCAAGCATCTATCGAAAAAAAATTATCCCTCAAGCATTCTCAATCAAAGAGGCATTCAAGAAATCATCTACATTCAAGTATTCAAGTTCTCCATTAAAGATCAAGGATTCAAGCCTTTGAAGAGATTTGGTTCAAGCATTCAAGATTCATCATTCAAACCCTAGATCTATCCATCATGGTGGTGTGATCTTCCTTCAAGATCCTTTTTTCATCTTCAAGATCTATTCATTCTCCCTTCAAGGTGGATTCCAAGCATACAATCATGGAGGTTTTGATTTAAATTTGTTAGTGTTGAGTCCAAGATTTCATATCAACATACTTGTTTACATTTCAAATACAATTGCATATCTATTGAATATCATAGCTTCATTGTTAGATCTACTTCTACTACTTGCTAGAATTCTCTATTTCAATTCCATTTTTAAGGTTGATTCCAAACCGGGTTTGACCAAGGAAAACCCCTCATCCAAAAAAAAAAACCATTTTTCTTACAGGAACAAGTATGGAAAAATGAATTATATTGCAGATCTAGACACCCTTTTCAACAAACTTTTAGGATCCGTGATTAGAATTTTTGTCACAGTAGCACAGGTCAAGGTCGACATAAAGGGGCAAGATTGTGCCCCCATATTTAGGTCAAGGTCAACCTTTCTCAAAAAAATAGAAGGTTTATGGGTTTTCTTTGTCTCTATGTTTCCAGTCTAGATCCAGTTACAAAATTTACTGAAACTGAGTACAAAAACCATAAAAAAACAATTTCTGAATCTTCTACCTTTCAAGATAAGTGTTTATGTTTTATTAAGTTTTGTACATCCACAACATTTTCCATCAAACACACACATATTAACCCCCCCACACACACATCATAGATATAAAAATATATCACCATGTATTTTTATATCTTACATTTTGGTGAACCCGCGATAGACAACTCTTTCTTTTTGGTGTTAGATGCTTTGCTTCTTTTTTGTAAGATTAGCTTTCTTTTATGATCTTGAATTTTAAAATTCAAAAAAACAAAAAAATCTATATACTCTACAAAATACAAAAATGTTTCTTGCATTTCATTTACTATGAAGATTTTTAAGATGCTTTGGTGTGTGGCTATTTTCCTTATTATTCTCCTCTTAGCATTTCTTTATCATATTTATGATGTTTATGAGAGTCTTATCCATTTCATTATGTTTTTCACCCTTCATGTTTCACTTTCCTATGCTATTATGAGATTGACTAATACTAGTCTTCCTACTTTCAAAACTTTCATTAAAGATTTATGTGGCGGACTTATTACGCTTTTAGATTATGTGAAGAATTTGGTAGATAATACACCATATCCCAATCTTCCTAATCCTAATCCTATCTTTTCTAATTCAATTCTTAACATTCCTAATTCTCCATCTTCTATCCCTAGTTCTTCTTAAACTTATGATGAGGCTCAAACTATGGTTCATGATGCGAATGTGCAAGAATTCTTGGATTTACCTTCCCCTTCTTATCTGATCCATGATGATATAAAAGGGAAGAGAAAAGAAACTTCTTCTAAGCCTATTATTCCACCTTATACAACCTTTTCTCATGATCAAAATAAACAATCACCTCCTGCAAAAGCTTTACAAGATATGTACACTACAAGATATAATATGATGGCTAAACAAGGTTATAAGGTTTTAGGGCTTGGTGTTAATGAACATGGTATTAAGTATCCAGTTCATATATCCCCTAAATAGGATATGTGTGGACTTGGCTTCCCACTATCTCAATTTAAGGTGGTTGATTTTGATCATCTCCCACCTCTTCATGTTCTTCTTCCAACACCTATGTTAGATTACTTTGATACTCCTCAAGATGTGGCTAAGAAGGTGTATGTTCAGCTAATGAATTCCAAGAAAGAAATCTTTAAACCTATGCCAAAAGATGCTCTCTCTAAGTATAAATATCCTTTTCACTATAGTAATACACATTTACTTGCTGATTGTGTGCATTTTAAGTTATATGTTAGAGAAAGAGCTGCTTTAGGAATTATATCTGACTCGTGTGGTTTTACAATTCCTTCATAATTTTGATAAGGGGTATCCCCTTGACTCTTCCATAATGTAGATCTTTTCTCCTCTTGTCTTTTGACTGGGGGCAAGAGGTATTTCTTTTGGTTCTCTAGGATCCATTATGCTCTTAGCATGTATCTTTTTTTGAGCTTAATTGGTTATCCTTTCTATATTTCATCTCTATGGTTTTGTATTATGTTCATAATCATCCATAGTTCTCCTTTTAAGATATCTTTTCTAAAGACATTTTTTTTGCAAATGTATCCCTTGGTTTCATCCCTAGGAGGCAAGGTTCTTTCCTTTTTTCTCTTTGTCTAGGGATCTAATTTCCCCAGCTTAGTGGCATTTTCTTATTTCACAACATTATTTCATTATACTGACTGGGGTTTTGGCTATGAATATTCTTTTATGTAAGAGGTTATAGTCCTAGGTCATCACCTCTTCTTTATTTTACAAATTATGTTCTTTATAAACTCATGCCTTTGCTATAGGGTTAGAGTTTGATTCCTTCATTCAAAGATTCCTCTTCCTCTTGATTACAAGGGGCTTGATGATTGAATCTTTGTTTCTCTTTGAAAGATGATATTTTATCTAAAGCACTCCTCTATGGTGGGAGGTCTTGTTGATAAGATCTCTTTCTCTTTGAGGATCCTTTTTCCATAAGTGACATATCCTTTTTCATGATTATCTATGCTCTTTGATGTAAGGGTCAATACCCTTCGCTAAGAATATAGTGTACATTGTTGTTAAACATGATATCTCCTTACTTTGTGAAGTAGGTATCCTCCTCTTCTTGATCCTGTCTAGTAGATAGCCACGATAACACTAGTAAATTTTAGCTTGTTTTTCAACGAGGATTAGTCAAATTTTCGATACCAATTGGTCGACCAAATGAACATAACTATTGTCAAAGTTCTTTTGTCAATTATAGGACACAAAAACCATCGTCAAAATTCTGACATCTATAGTGGTTGAAATATCAATGAAGTCATCATTGAAATAATCACTTCAGTCAGGAAGATTTATCGATCATACCTTTCATCTCTGCGACCAATGTCGGTCGAAATTGTGAGGACTTATGGTCAAAATTGTCATCGAGTGTATAGAATTCTCATCAAAATGAAAAAGAATGTTCGTCACTTTTTTACAAGAGCTGGTTGGAATACTTGTCAAATATATAACACTCTTGTCGATAGGTATATTCTTTTTCTGTCAAAAAAGTGACAGAAAATTTAATTTTTTAATAAAAATGTATATTATCAAATTAAGCACAACAATATTATGTCACCGTTGTTTACAAATTCAATCACTTTTCTACCTATGAAGACATAGTCTGGTGTTTATATCACTAGCAATTGCACCCCAATCAGGTGCAATGGTTATGTCGATAGGAAGATATACCTGCATAATATATTAAGGGCAGGGAGGTTTATTTTTAATAAAACCACATTTTCTATCTTATTTCACATGAACATGTTCTTTCTCGAGGTCATTAACCTTTCAATAAAACTTTCCACTTCTAAATATTTTCCTAAATCTAAACAAAAGAAAGAATAAGCCTCACAATATTTCAATGACATTCATAGGAGATGACTAAGCAATCTACAACTATGCCTTTATTTTCAACAACATTACTCACTCTCAATCACCTATTTAGTGTTGGTATGTGATGTTTTGGAGTACTGGAAATCTTCTAAGGGTTGTCATTTATGGCAACACTTATGATAGTATGATTGCATGTTGTGGAGATTGCCACAGGATTCACAGTCATGAAAATGACTAAGTCCAAAATCAGGAAAATAGTGTACATTGCCATAGTTTTGGATAGCGATGAAGACATACAAGGTATTATGGCTTGCAAAGTTAACTAGAGGTATTTTGGGATATTTACATGCCTTAGTTAAGATTTCATGAGTTTTGGATAGCTGGTGTGCAAGATACAATGTTCGGAAGGTGTGCGAAGATAGTAAAATAGTATATCAGGATACATGAACAGTTGCAAAGATTAAGGAAAGCATAATGGATATGGTAATGCACTAAGAATTGTAAATAAATTATAATGCCAAATCTTTGGTGATATAAGATCACTGACTCCATATATATCATTTGCACAAGTTTCTATTATGTTTTGTATGACAATTGTGGAGTCGACTGGAAGGCTAATTTTGTATAAATATAGATTGCTCTTATGAAAGAAAAGATATGGATGATGTATAGATGACAAGTTTGAAAATAGAATAGAAGTTAGATGTGAGATCAGTAAGAGGTCAAGCTACAACTAGAACTATCTAAGCAATATAAGGGCTTGTATTGTTAGCCTTTTGAAAACTATTTTGGGACAATTTTAATTGTAAGAGCAGTGTGCTCACCACCTTTAACTAGGTGTTTTGTATGCCCCTAATAGGGTTTTTTTAATCCTCTAACAAGGAAATGTACTATGTAATAATCAGCTCCTAACAGGGCTAGGACTCCTAATAGGGACATTATATTTTAGTACATATTCATGGGTACCATCCCCACTGGGGTTTTCCCTTTAACCAGGGTTTCCTCAAGAACAAATCATGGTGTCATGAGTAATATGTTATGCTTAGTTGTTCTTTTCATTTCTGCATTACTTTGGATTGTTTATAATTGTTTGAAGTTAAAATCAAAGTTCTGTAATACTGATTCACCCCCCCTCTCAGTATTACCTAATCCTAACAATTGGTATCAAAGTTGTTGGCCCTTTGAGAGAAAGCTTAACAAGTTAAGGCAGATCAAAATGGATTCAGAAGACCTTCAAGTAAACTTTGAAGCTGCACTTGAGGATCTGGACAAGATGAAAGCTGAAAATGGTGAACTAAAATTAAAATTAAGAAGAGCAGAAGGTTTCATGAGGAAACTTAAAGAACAACTTGTGACTGTAAATGATCAGAGACAAGACCTTATGGAGAAAATCAAAGAAAGTTCTGACAATGATGCAATAGACAAAGTAAAGATGCTAGAACAAGAAAAAGAGCAAATCAATCTCTTGATGATCAAGGAGATTCAACATGAGAAGGATGAAAGAAACAAATTTGAAGAGTCACTAAAACAAGCCAACATTCAGATAGAAAATATGAAGACTGAACTTGACCATTACAAAGATAAATATCAGGAATTGGACAATTACAATCAGATCATCAAAGGTGAACTCACTCAAGCCAGACTACTCATTAAGGAGTTACACATGAGGAATAACAAGAATAAAGAACAAAGAACTAAAGGTGACACAAGTGGACCCAATGAAGCTGGAAGTTCAAAAAATCAAGAAGAACCGAATGAAGCCAAGATTGAGGAAAAATCTATTCCAAATGAAAGACCTACAATTGAATACTCTAGAGAACAATTTAGACCCTTCAGAGGCAGATGCTTTGGATGCAATAAAGTTGGTCACATGAAAAGAGACTACTTAAGAAATGGTAATTCCAAACCATTTTCCACCTACTATTTTAATTGCTATGAGTATGGACACAAAAAGGCAGATTGCAAAAAACTTGATCAATCTACGTATAAGCAAGATTATATCAGAGAAGAAACTACAGCCAAAATTATATGTTAGAAGTGTAATAACTTTCGACACACATCAAGGTACTATAAGCTACAAACCACTCAAGATAGAAAAAGATCACCCATCTATTACAAATGCAATAATCCAGGTCACATTGTGAAGTTTTGTAGATATAATAAAGATAACAATAGAAGAGGACCAAGAAGACCTAATGAACCAGAAACACCACCACCTATAGTCATAAGGAAGAATATTAGTGATAGTGGTAAAATCCTAAATGATTACATGAGTGAAAACAAGAAGGCAGAGAATGAAAAGATATGGCAAGTAAAAGTTCTAAATAAGGCAGTGGTTCAGGGAGAGACAACTTGTGATGATGTGTCTTCGCATGATGAATTTTTTGATGCATCAGCCTAGAAGGCCTCATGGCCTCATGGGGAGCTTTGGATGCAAACAACATAATTTATCTAGCCCTTGTATAAGAAGAATAAGCTCATGCAAGCTTGAGTATGAGGATTACAGATGTTTTCAAATCTTTGGATGAGATCACAGCACTTGAAGATCCATCTTTTGTGTTCGTGAGTTTTACATTGATTGGATGGCATGCAAAGTTGAGCTACCTATGTTTAATACACACACTTAATTTGTGAAGGATAAAAGACTTGAAAGATTTCATTTCTCCACCATTTGTTGATCAACGACCAAGGAGAGCAGAAGTGTGAAGGAAAAGCAGTAATCTAGCAGAGAGATTTTGTGCCCGTGTAAAGTCAATCATCAGATTTATGTGCATTTAAGGTATTTAGACCTAATCTCTTTGAAATTCATGGATGCACCAGTAATTTATGATGTGGTAGATAGACCTAGGTATAAGTTCAAAATGCATCCATACAAATCCTATGAGGATGATCCGAAAGGGGCATTTTCCCAAACCCTCATAGGCGTGTTGCGCGTAGAGGGTATTAGGGCATACATTCACTGCAAGTATGAGTCTATTGGGGATGTTAACATCTATAGCGAGTTAGAAAAAATGATAGAAGCTGATGGATCCTTTACAGAAGAATTCAAACATCTAAAGGATCAATCAATCTTTAAGTTAACTCATCTAGCGGAATTCTCAGAGGTCGAATGGTTTAAAATCATTCTCAGTAGAATTCATGACTAGTTTTTGTGGATTGGTGAGAAACCTACAAAAATTTATGCACAGATGATTCATGAGATCACAGGTCTTGATAATGAAGGAGCCCTACCTGTGGAAGAGAAAAACCTAAAGAAACAAGCATAAACCCTAACTCATTCTAAATGGGATAAGAGAGGGGTGACAATAAGTGACATATACTTACAAGATGTTATATTAGTAGCAATGTTGCTAGGATACAAGGTGTTTCATAGAAAGACATCAAACTCTATTTCTATTGGAGTTATCATGATGGCCTATAGAATGGTCAAGGAAAACAAACAGTATAATCTTTGTGAAGTATTGGCACAATAGTTTCTAGATAATATTAAGATTATTAAGAAAGACAAATCCAAAGTGTTTAGGTTTGGATCACTACTAGTTCACATGTATATTCATGTCATTCATTACTTTCCTGGCATGCATCCCAGAGCATGGAAGAGTGATGTACCCACTGGAATTCAAATATCAGAAAGCTATAGAAGGTAGAAGAAGGACTGGGTAGATGGTGAATTGTTTTCTATGACAAAAATACTACAAAGACAAATGAAAGAAAGGAACAAGATACCAGAAGAGTTAGTGGAAAAATATGAAGACACCATATGCTTCATGGTTGAAATAGATTGTGTTTTCTTTGAGGCAGTAGAGCCTAGAACCAAGTGGTGCTATCCCATGGGATATGAAGTAAGTGCTAAAGTACTAACCATGCAAGTAGAGCATGTATTAGAAGTAGAAAAGGACACTACCCAAGAAAGATAGGGTACCTATAGAGAGAAGTATGAGAAAGTAAGAGAAGAACAAGAAAAGGTAACAAGGAAAAGAAAAGTCAGGAAAATTATTGAAGATATCACTGTGAAGGTAGGAATCACTAAGGAGCAGTTGAAGAACATAAGAGCTAAAATGGAGGCATCTTCTAGCATAGCTATTGATGCACCTAATTCTTCTAAGGTAGAGAAATTAGTAGTTCCTACTGTTACCATTACTGATAAGCAAGAAGAAGAAATTCAAGAAGTTATGCCTGTAGTCACTCCTAGAAGATCTTCTAGGATAGGTAAATAGATCAGTCCAAGAGAAAAAGGGACAAAGGAAAAGAGGAATAAAAGGGAAGAGAAGATAATTGAAAGAGAGGAAGAAAAGGTGACTCAAAAGAATTCACAAATTCTATGGAAACCTTATATGAAAGCACTACAGAAGAGGGTCATCAAAGATGGAAATTTGATATCTATAAATAGATATTATGAGAGATATAGCCCTGAAGATCAAGCAATCATTGAAGACACCATTATTGAGCATCTATTAGTTTTCAAGAAAAACCTGTTGGAAATTGAAGCAAGTATTCCCAAAGATCTCTACAACAAACCGAAAATAAGAAAATAGTTAGCTCATTCAGAAGATGAGAACATAAGGAACAAAACAATCGATGATATGTTGCTAGTTGTGTCCATTCAGGAAAGAGAAAGAATCATAAAGGCACTAAAACCTCTTCTAAGAACAAAGACCAGGCTAGTTAAGATCATGGCTAGAAGATATGATGAGGTAATTGATGATACCCAAAAGGCATTAGATCAAGTTCTAATGAATACCATACCCAAAAAGGTGTCACTGCCTAAGATTGCTAAACCTATGTCCTTGGGTTTAGGAGAGAATTCACAAACAGTGGATAAGAGTGCTCAAGTTAACTTGCAACTAGACTTCTTTTTCATTGGTGTTCCTATTAGCCTTGACACTTCACAGGATATAAATGATCCATTCATAGATAAGATGGACAGTGTGATGGAGGTCAAAGATCAGGAATAGATAGAAGAGAGGAAATTAGAAAAAAAAGCAGAAAAAGTATAGGAGAAGGAGTTACAACAAGAAGGACATCAACAAAAACAACCTAAGGAAGAAGAGACCACTGAAATCAGACTCAATTCATCTCTATTGTTGGTAAGTGTTTCCAAACTAGTAAATTCTGATGTAGATAGCATGGATGAAAATGAACTGATGAGACTCTCATTCATGGCATTTTCTAAAGCTAAGGAGAGATCATCCCAAAAAGGAGACAAAAGAGTCAAGATAATGGGCAGGGTAGTAGAAATAGTAAACAAGCTACTACCCTCTCCAATTATCCTAAAAGACAAGTATGAAACTAAGAATCTTGGTATAGTACTGGATAGCTTTGATAGTCACTTTGACTCATTGCTAAAAACAACAGAGGAGAAGGCTGAAAGAAACTTCTTGGAGAAGAAGTTAAGTGAAGTTCATAACTCCATCTCATGGGACTTAGAAATTCTTAAGGCTACCACTCTTAAAGCCAAGAGCTATGTGGCACAAGGTAGGAAACTATATAGCCATTGCATAAATCTCTGCAGATATTTGAAAAATGTTAAGGAGGCCATAGCAAAAGACAGGGTCAGTCTTGATAGAATAGTGGACATTTGTGAGTCATCTTCACAAACTGTGGAAGAAATTGACAAGGAGACATCCAGGTTACTAGAGAAAATAAGGATACTAGAAATGGAGAAAGGGAGAGTTGTAGACAAATTTGGTTCGTTAAGACACCTATTAACTCCCAAGCTCTCAATATTGGAGACTCATCTCTCTAAGATGATAAAGGTTGAATGTTCAATGACAGTATCTACTCTCATTGAGCTTAAGGTAGCAGAGACAACATCATATGCACTGAATGGGTTAATCCATGTCAGTGAGCTACTGATAAGTTCATGGGTTGAGGAGATTAAGACCTTGGAAACATCTTTCCATGATGTCTTAAATCTGGTAAGCAAGAACTAGACCACCTATGCTTTAGTTTTGAAATTTTGAGAATAACCTTTGACATTGATGTCAAAGGGAGAGGAAGAAAAAGAGAAAAGAGAAGGAAAAGAAGAGAAGTGTTTTGTGACACTTAGTCATTTTTCTAAGTGTTGCCATCAATGTCAAAGGGAGAGATTGTTGGCATGTGATGTTTTGGAGTACTAGAAATCTTCTAAGGGTTTTCATTTATGGCAACACTTATGATAGTATGATCTCATGTTTTGGAGATTGCCACTAGATTCACAGTCATGAAAATGACTAAGTCCAGAATCAGGAAAATAGGGTACAGTGCCACAATTTTGGATAGCGATGAAGACATACAAGGTATTATGGCTTGCAAAGTTAACTAGAGGTATTTTGGGATATGTACATGCCTCAGTTAAGATTGCATGAGTTTTTGATAGCTGGTGTGCAAGATACAATGTTCAGAAGGTGTGCGAAGATAGTAAAATAGTATATCAGGGTACATGAATAGTTGCGAAGATTAAGGAAAGCATAATGGATATGGTAATGTGCTAAGACTTGTAAATAAATTATAATGCCAACTCTTTGGTGATATAAGAGCACCAACTCCATATATATCATTTGCACAAGTTTCTATTATGTTTTGTATGACAATTATGGAGCTGACTGGAAGGCTAATTTTGTATAAATATAGATTGCTCCTGTGAAAGAAAAGATATGGATGATGTATAGATGACAAGTTTGTGAACATAATAGAAGAAGTCAGATGTGAGATCAGTAAGAGGCCAAGCTATAACTAGAACTATCTAAGCAAGATAAGTGCTTTTATTGTTCCCCTTTTGAAAACTATTTTGGGATAGTTTTAATTGTAAGAGAAGTGTCCTCACCACCTTTAACCAAGTGTTTTGTATGTCCCTAACAAGGTTTTTGTAATCCTCTAACAAGGAAATGTACTATGTAATAATCAGCTCCCAACAGGGCTAGGACTCCTAACATGGAAATTATATTTTAGTACATATTTGTGGGTACCATCCCCACTGGGGTTTTCCCTTTACCCAGGGTTTCCTCGAGAAAAAATCATGGTGTCATGAGTAATGTGTTATGCTTATCTATTCTTTTCATTTCTACATTACTTTGGATTATTTATAATTGTTTGAAGTTAAAATCAAAGTTTTGTAATACTAATTCACCCCCCCCCCTTGGTATTACCTAATCCTAACATTTAGTTAGTGATGATTTTTGCTCCAAAAAAAAATTCAAACTAATTTTAAATTAGTGGCAAAAACCTCCAACCCTTCAATAATGAAATAGAAGTGATTGTCCACTAACTCGTTAACATGCTTAAAGGTAGATTAAGATTACAATTATAATCCAAATTCAAATTAATTTGGGCAAGTTTTGATCTTAGGGAAATTTTACTTGGGAAATATTCTTCAAAAGGCCATCATTACCCTCTCCATCATAGAGCACCTTGAGGCCATATTTATGCGAGGCATTTTGTCAATAATTTGTGTGTTCCTTGTTTATATTTCAATATTTTGCAAATATGGCTTCGAGGACACTATAAGCATATAACATACCGTGAAACCACAATTCATTAAAATATTGGAGCTTTATGCCAGTAGATTCTTGAGTCAAGGACAATTTTTTTTTGTAGCCACGTATAGATTTCCCCAAAAACAATTATTGAAAATATGGACATGGACTTAGCATTGTGGTTTCAAGGCCACTAATTAGGAGCAAATGGGTAGGGTTTCAGTAAAAATAATACTTAAATATTATATCTAGGCTATTTGCCTTCTTCTTTTTTGTGGGGTTGATGTGGGTGATGAGAAAGAGGGGGATGTTGTGAGGAGTGAATGGGTTGTGGGAGAGTTTGGGCAGAGAAAGATGTAGAAAATCCTACTCAAAGATGGCTCTTATTCTACCCACATTCACATCCTCCAGAATTTTGAAAGGTTTTCGTGGATTGCCACTCTCCACCACCCGCCATTTCCACCTTAGCACTCCCATTTCTTGGGAATACTTCTCACCGCGTATGAAAAGGTAGAGCTCCTTGTCCATTTCCAGTTGTACATCTTTCATATTTAGCTTTAGCATTCTACAACTTATCTTGTTTCACCATATCATTTCCTTCATAACAACTTCTTAACTTTTCCCAAACATCATGATTTATTTATAATGATATAACTTTAGTTAACTCAACCTTTGATATAACAATGAAAACCCTTCTAGGTCTTATATATAACATCTGAAGGTTTTAGTTCACTAGCTAGTTTCACATATTTTCTTTCAACAACCTTCTAGGTCTTATATATGACAAAAACCAAGTATCCTCGCATCTGCACTTTCTAGTAATCATAGTCAGATCCATCAAATGTAGGTAATGAAATTTTGTGTGCCATCATGACCTCCTTAAGAAGTTAATCTCTTCTCCATGGAACCAAACCTCTAACACCAATTTTTGAATGTGCAAGAATCTAACTGAGAGTGGGGGTAAATCAGTTGTCCACAAATTATAACCTTAAAAACCTTTAATTAGTTCCACCAAAATTACTTTGAAATTAAAACCTTTTAAGGATAGGAACACAAAAATAATAGAAAACATAAACACGAGAAATACTAGATTTATGTGGAACAACTTGTAAAGGGAAAAACCATGGAAAAGATTTCTCTTAAATATATGCACACCGATTAAGGCGAATTACAAGAAATAATAACTACCAAATGGATTATGAAGAATGATAAGAGAGAATAGATCTACCACTAATGTCCAACCCACTCATTTTTTTCAATACTACAGAAACTAAGATAAAGATAAATCACTTTCTTGACATAGGACTTTTCATATATCTAAAGATCACAACGACACTAAAGGCTTAATAGCATAGTTTGATATGATATGATTTGAACTAGACTAAGAAATTAAGTCACAATAATATTGAGTCTAAACACAAATACTAATATAGAATATTCTTTTTCATTAAGATTGGATCCATAAAATAAAGAGTTATCCCTCTTAAATAAACTGATTCCCATTAAATAAGCTTTTTCATTGTAACAAAAAAATTCTCACCCTTGATACCATGTGAAAAAAATCCATAATGGATTAGTTTAAACTACTCGAGTGCACAATGTCCTTTCAATAACCAATAATTGAGTTGTATACCTAGTCAATATGTGCAAAATTGTTAAGAGGACATATTTGTGAAGGTTTTATAGACGTAGGTTACTAAATCATCATCTTTGCACTGGTACTCAATCTGGAAACCCTCATATGTATATAGCCACTCTAGAAAATCTCCACATCTAGAAAATCTCCATAAAATTCCCTTCAGGCCTCCACTGCATATATGTCTTCTTAGAATCTAAAAACTCCGGCCCATCATTGATTCTCATCAATGTACCAATTTGGATAGTAAGTCTAATTTAATTTGTCTGTGGACTGAGACCTTAAATTATTGATCTTCTCTTTGTTTCGAGAAGAGTATAAAATTCTCTACTTAACAGGGCCAACCACATGAAGGTGGAAGCTCATCTGGCCCCTCCTAGGAGCCTCTTATGACCCTTTACGACATTTTAAGACCTCTAAGATGTATTCTTAGGGATCATAAATGGTCATAAAGGGTCATAAGGGGTCCTGGGACACAATAGCTGAGAAACATAATTGTAGGCATCATGGTCACAATTTTTTGGAGACAATGTAATTGAGTGGTATACCCAGACGATGTAGAGAAACGTTTGCTCCTCTAGTTCCAAGTTGACACTGCGGGATCCAAAGACCATAGATAAGAAATAAATTTAGAGAGCGGAAGAGGGCCATAAAGACCAAAATAATATAGGGAAAACCTCAAGGTAAATGAGGCAACTGCAAACATTTTAATAGATTTTTATTATTAAATAATGAAATTTGCATATAATAGTGTTCTAAGTACCCTCATTACATGATTTATTATTATAAGCCCCCTCTAACTTATGCATCTATAAAATGAAACTACAACCTATTGAGATTGAGACAAACCTTATAAAACAACAACAGCTAAGAAGGATTGCTTGCCAACATCTGTTGAATACATCTATTGGAGGACCTTGTATTCATGAGCAGATGTTGGCAAGTGATCCTTTTTAGCTGTTGTTGTTTTATAAGGTTTGTCTCAATCCCAATAGGTTGTAGCTTCATTTTCTAGATGCGTAAGTCAGAGGGGGCTTACAATAATAAATCATGTAATGAGGGGGCTTAGAACACTAGTATATGCAAATTTCATTATTTAATAATAAAAATCTATTAAAATGTTTGCATTTTCCTCATTTAACTTGAGGTTGTCCCATATTATTTTTGTCGTTATGGCCCTCCTCCACTCTCTAAATTTATTCCTTATCTATGGTCTTTGGATCCCACAATGTCAACTTGGAATCAGAGGAGAAGAAGTTTCTCTCCATCGTCTGGGTATACAACTCAATTATGTTGTCTCCAAAAAAATGTGGCCATGATGCCTACATTTATGTTTCTCAGCTGTCGTGTTTATGTGCATGTTTTTTTGTGTTTTGGAAGACATTTTTCTAGCTTGGGCCTCGATCCTTCGACAATTAGCTTCCCCTAGATTTCTTTAATGTAGATGACAAATGAGCAATTAGCTTCCCAAGAAAAATCCCATAAATGAACTATGTGTACCCCAATTCCTATGCCCTCTGTGCGTACCCAAATGATATATTTGAAACAACAAGGGTAAGGCTAAATTTATCCTTGTTGTTTCAAATATATCATTTAGGTATGCATAGATGACACAGGAATTGGGGTACACATAGTTCATTTATGAAATTTTTCTTGGGAAGCTAATTTCTTAGCTCTCATCTGCTTCATTTATTATCAAGCTAATTGTCAAAGGATCCAAGCCCAGGCTAGAAAGATGTCTTCCCATTTTGTTTAATCCATATTCCTTGTTCTTGTCAAACTTCCTTGGTATGGTAGGTCTGATCTCTGCAGTACTCTTCTTCAATCTGTGTTTGATGATAAGCATCTTCTTCTTCCTAATTGTAGCCAGAGCTTCCTTTTCATCAGGATTCAACTCCACTTCCCCCATCTCATCATCCTCATCCACTCATCCTGATTGATTGATCTCTCAAGGACCTTGTATTCAACATATGTTTTCAAGCGATCGTTCTTAGCTGTTGTTGTTTTATAAGGTTAGTTAGTAGTTATAGTTAGTTTATTAGAGTTACGAGTCTATTTCAAAGACATCCACATGAAGTGGAGTGGGTGTGGTTGAATTGATGTATCAAGAAACAAATGGAATAACCAAGAAAACACTATACATTAAATCATGTGATTGATAGCAGATTGGGGCTCACTTGAGCCATAAACATGAAGAATTATTGTAAAAAAGATGTAAACCATATATATTGGCACTTGAGGCAAAGAGAAGTTATGCCATATCTATATTAAAATATTAGTTACAATATGAAAATACTAAACTGACTAATTCCTGAGCTCATCTCCACATATGGTCACAAAAAAGATATGCAATTACAATACAAAGAAGGCATCGTAAAAATATAATTTTGGCATTTGCCTTAGCTTGACACTTTTTGCACTCAAATCCTTCATCGCGGATAAGTGGAGATGGGCAGATAGATGCAGATGAGTTGTCATCAACCCAACTAAAGTATCCGCAGCCATTATTTCCCTGTGATGCCCAGTCTACATTAGTTCTTATAATATAATGAATAGTATTTACATTAGAAACATTAAATATATACACATTAGCAACCTTTTTTCTATTTGGGCAACACCAAAATTGTTGTCCAGGGTTGTTCTATGTCAGTGAAGTTTACAACACACACTGCCCACCACCACATCGACAGTTTGGCACATTGAGAAGAGTCATCAAGCCTATATTAATAATGCATTACACCATCATTACTACATTTATTACATAAATATTATAACCAATAATCATATGATTATAATAATCATACATTCACCACTATTGTTCTATTGTAGATTCAAGTACTTAAAAAATGTTTGCAATCAATGGTAGATAACATTTTCCATCACCTTTTCTTTTAAAGTTAGACCACAATCTAGCAATTGTCTCCCCATTTTGTTGTGGGTTGATATCATCAAACATGGTCTTTCTTGAATGGAATGATTTGTTGATCTCACTAAACAACCATTTTCTCAACTCCAATTTTCTCAACGCAAAGGGACATTTATCATACCGAAGAAACCTAATTATTTTTATATGGAATACACCAAGGAGTACCATCATAAATATTAACCATTTACAATAATGAAAAGTAAACCTAAATCAAATAGCTCATTTTTTTATCAGCATGTGTAGTCTCTGTGTATATGAAAAATGAAAGAAATATCAAACTGAAATAAAATAGTGAACAAAATAGTATTCCACATAGACTGAATGAAATATACCATCAAAAGAAGGTGACAAAATCCTGTCACGAAGCACAGACATAGGAAATAAAAAAGAGACAAAAGACAAGAAATAAGAAAAATCATTACGACTATAGAAAAATCATTTAGACTATAATAAAAAAAAGAAACACTCTTTGTCAACAATTTTCAAAATCATTAGGACTATAGAAAAATAATTAAGACTATACAAAATCAAATTTTAGAAATAGATGGTTTTGATGCTTTGCCATTACAACAATTGAGCATTCATCATTTGGTATTGTGTATTCCATTTAAGTATTCCATTTAAGTAAGTCAACAATGTTCAAAATCCTATCACCAAGCATAGACATAGGAAATAAAAAAGGGACAAAAGACAAGAAATAAGAAAAATCATTAGGACTATAGAAAAATCAAGTTCTAGAAATGGATGGTTCTGATATTGCTTTTCCATTACAACAATTGAGCATTCATCATTTGGTAGTTCTTGGTGTATTCCATTTAAGTTTTTCAGCTGTCGTGTTTATGTGCATGTTCTTTATGTGTTTGGCTTCTCTCCCTTGCAAGGGATACGTTGATAGGTAATTGATTTGAAAGCATAATGATTTGACAATTAGAAGGTTGGTTAATACATTCTAGTCGGTTCTTTGTAGAGGGCAGTCTATTTGGAGTACACTTAATTTCTTTGCAATTTTGGAGTACACTATCCCATAGGTACAGTCGAAACAAAAATGTATTGATTTGAAAGTTTAGAATGTGATCTTTGCTTGGTGGTAACGTAGGAACATTTTGTTAATATGCTTTAGAACAACAAAGAGGGGGGGTGAATCAGTTGTTCTCAGGTCCTGATGTATAAAACAAACTTAAAAACTTTTCCTTAAATCAGATCCAATAACCAAAACAAACTCGGTCATCACTGATTCAATAATAAAAACATATAACAATACAGTCCACTATCCAGCTGTAACTTAACTTGTAAAACATAGAAATGTTCAAACCAAAATATTCACACAAGTATTAACACTAGGATTTATAGTGGAAACCCAATTTGAGAAAAACCACTTTGTAACATGCTACTATTATTTTCACTCTTCTGAAGTGAGCTCAGTAAAAAGCCAACCCTATCAAAGGTTACAATACACACTGTCAGGTGTGACCCGGTTAAAGGATTTCAATAACCCTGTTAGAAGTGAGCCTAGTCTTAGGACTTACATACACTCCATTAGAATGCAACCTTGTTCAAAGGATTTAACATATGACTGTTAGGTCAACCTTTGTTAAAAGTTAGAAAGTAGCAGTAATATTTATCTGAAAAATATACAACTCACTTTGCAAATATCAGATCTGATTTCGTACACTAATGCTAGTTTACTGACTTTAAAACTTTGTCATCTCCATCTCTGATCTACTCAAAACTTTTCTTCAAGAAACCATCACAATTCTCCTTCAGCCTTTTCTGCTTATACAGTCAATAAAACTTTATTGATCTTCCAGCATTCTCTGCTCACCCATGCACTTCATATCCAAATGTTCAGGTTCCCTTTATAATTTCCTCAATTAGGTTAACTCATCTTATGCCGCTCAATCTCATTCATAGATCTTAGGGTTAGGTCAGATTCATTGAATCTACCCGCTTCATGTTCTTCGGCTCCTTTTTTAGAATCATCTCAAATATCTTAAAGATTTACAATAAAATATTTTATAGTGCATTTAATGCTTTCAAACAATCAATAAATAAAGTCAACACATTTTACATAATCCAAGAATTCAACAATGTTGGCTCCAAAACTAAATTCTCTTCAAATATAAAATTGTTGATGCTTGGTCAATACTGTGATCAACTACTCGGTCTTCATGTAGAAAGCTTGATCATTAGTACAAATATTTCCTTGGCTTACACCGTCTTCCTCGGCAATTAACTATTGTTCGGTCGACACTAGAATTTTTCTCGGCATACACTGACTTAGTCGACACTAACATTACTCGGCTTTAACATTATTTTTCCATTCTTTGCTTGGTCAAGCCTACCAGTTTAGTCTTCAGTCTTACTAAGATAAACAATACATTGTCTCATCATTGTGCAACATAGTCAAGTACACTTTGTAGTATCAAGACAACTCAACCTTTCCTCAGGTGCTATTGTTACCAACCTTGCCTATCCCCTTAGAAACACTCAAATATATATAGTACTTTCCTAAGTAGCAACAGTCTTACCAATTAAGGTTTGACATCAATGACAATACAACAATTGTTTCAATTGCAATTTCCAACAATCTCCCTCTTTGGCATTGATGGCAACACCATATGATATCACTTGAATAACACATGGATTACCAACCAAACCAAAAGCTTATCTATTCATCAAAGAATTATTTGTAATATCTTTAGCTTCATTCTGATTCAGAATCCTATAAGCCTCACTTTTATGACCGTCAGAAGTATTCAGATCTCCCTCTATCTCGATCCTTGATTTCAGTTCATCACCCTTACTTTTTAGTGTCATGTGTTATCATATCAGTTCATCTCCCTCTTTGACAAAAATGCCAAAGCAGCAACTAAAGCACACATCCATCAGATGTAGATAATATCTATGCAGCTCAGTGTCTTCTCCCTCTGTCATCTTGTTTATGATTGATTCCTTATCTTTGCTCCTTTTCACAAGTCTAGGCCAGCCCTAAAGTGTGACAATCTTCTACATCAATTTGTCAAATATTCTACTATAGCATATTTGATGCAGTGCTCCTAGCTTGTCTAGGCAGCCTCAGTTAGGGGAAGGACCCCTAATTGACTTCTCAAATACTCATGAGCTTCTCTAGGTAAAGCTTTAGTGAATATGTCTGCTAATTGTTCTTTTGTATTCACATATTCCATTTAGACTTCTTTATCTTGTACTAATTCTCACAAGTAGTGATACTTGATTGTAATGTGCTTGGTCTTAGTGTGCATCACTGGATTCTTAGAAATAATGATAGCACTTGTGTTGTCATAGAAAATAACAACAGGTTCAGTGATTTCTTCTTTCATGCCTATCAACAATTGTTTTATCCATACCAAATTTGAATAGTTTACTACAGCAGCAACATACTTGGCCTCGGTAGTAGATTGGGAAATGCAATTTTGTTTCTTGCTCATCTAGGAGACTAATCTTTGTCCAAGAAAGAAAGCTCCACCACTAGTACTCTTTCTATCATCTACATTTCCTGCCCAATCAGCATCTGTATAACTTTGAGTTTAAATTTGTCATTCCTCTTATAATATAGACCATAGTTAGCAGTTCCTTTCAAGTATCTCATAATTCTTTTCATAGCCATCATGTGTGTTTCCTTAGGATTGGCAGAGAATCTTGCCACAATCCCAACAACTAGTGCAATATCAGGTCTACTATGTACAACATACTGTAATTTTCCAATTATGGATTTGTACAAAGTCTGATTCACTTCTACAGCATCATCATTCTTAGATAACTTTTGTCTAGTAACCATAGGAGTACTCACTAGTTTAGCATCTTCCATCCCAATTTTTTTTAGTATTTCATTAACATACTTACACTGTGTAATGAAAATTCCATTCTTCCTCTGATATACTTGTAAACCAACAAAGAATTTGATCTCACCAAACATACTCATTTCAAATTTAGTTTGCATTTCATTTGAAAATATTTTACACAATGCATCTTGTCCACCAAAAATAATGTCATCCACAAAATTTGTTGCCAATAGGATACCTTTACCTTCTTCATCTTTCATGTACAAATTGCTTGTGTGATTTGTTCTTGAAAATCCAATCTGTATCAAGTAGTTGTGCAACCTCTCATACCATGCTCTAAGAGCTTGTTTCAATCCATATAGTGCTTTGTTCAGTTTGCACATCATGTGTCTTTTGTTTGGATCAATAAAACCTTCTGGCTATTTTATGTAAACTTCTTCTTCTAGCATACCATTCAAAAATGCAGACTTGACATCTAATTGATATACCTTGAAATCTATATAAGCAACATATGCAAGCAGAGTTCTTACTCTTTCCAATCTAGCTACAGGGGAAAATGTCTCCCCATAATCTATTCCTTCTTCTTGTGCGTAGCCTTTTCATACTAGCCTAGCTTTGTTCCTAGTTATTTCACCATTTTCATTCATCTTATTCTGAAACACCCACTTTGTTCCTATAACATTTTTGTTTTTAGGTCTCGACACCAAAGTCCAAGTATCATTCTTCTCAATTTGGTCAATCTCTTCATTCATTGCTTGTATCCAGTCTTCATTCTCCAATGCCTCTCTAGTTGACTTGGGTTCAAATTCACATAGTAGGCATGTTGGATCCTTAGTCTTACTTCTACTTTGAATTCCAGTATTCTTGTCTCCAATTATCTGTTTAGGCTTTTGATGTCTTCTTACATATTTTGCCAAAATAGGTTCAACTCCTCTCTCCTTTATTTCATCATGTTCCCCAACAAGATTGTCAGATTCAACTTCTGTGTACTCGACAACCTCTTCTTGATATTCAACAACATTGTCTTGTAGCTCGACATGTTCTTGTTCTCTTTCGGCATTGTTTTCCTGATGCTCAACAACATCTGTCTGTTGCTTGGCATTGCTTACTCAAGACTCAACATCAGGTGCAAGTCTGTTACTTGCCTCTTCTTCTTCCTCAATGTACACAAAAGATCTATAATCTTATGGTTCTCTTTTTCTGTCAGCTTCATTTCTTTCTACATACTCATCAATTTTGACATTCACACTTTCCACAATTTTGTTAGGTTAGAGTTCAAACACTTGTAAGCTTTAATTTTTGTGGAATATCCTAGGAATATGCCTTCATCACTCTTAGCATCAAACTTTCCATTCCTAGTGTCTTTTAATATATAGCACTTACTTCCAAAGATTCTAAAGTATTTAACACTCAGTGCATGCCCATGCCATAATTCATAGGGTGTCAGATTTGTAACTTTCTTGATCTGTAACTGATTAAGAGTGTAGACAGCAGTGCTTATAGATTCTTTCCAGTATTTTTGTGCCACATTCTTTTCAATCAACAATGTCCTTGCACAATCCAAGATAGATCTGTTTCTCCTTTCTGCTATACCATTCTGTGGAGGTGTTCTAGGTGCAGACATCTATCTTTTAATTCCTCTATCATTGCAAAATAGATTAAATTCATTTGATGTAAATTCTCCACCTCGGTCAGATCTAAGACATTTCAGGTTCCTACCTGTCTCCTTCTCAACCTTATCCAAATACCACTTAAAGAATTGAAAAGCTTCATATTTTTCTTTTAGAAACATTACATGCATCATCCTAGTATGATCATCAAAAAATAAGATAAAGTATCTAGCACCATAGTAACTTTGCACACCCATAGGTCCACAAAGGTCAGTATGAACCAAATCTAAAATGTTTTCAGAAGTAAAGTATTTGTTCTTAAAACTTGACTTTGTCATTTTTCCTCACTGGCATTCCTTGCACATCACATTCTCAAGTTTCTTCAATCTAGGTAGACCTCTTACCTTTTTCTTCTTACTTATCTCTACCAGGTTGTCAAAGTTAACATGACATAGCCTTTTATGCCATAACCAAATATCATCAAGTTGTGCAATTAAACATGTTTCTTCAAATAGGTCAAGATAGAACAACTTACCTCTAGTCTGATCTCCACTTCCAATTAGTTCTCCAGCAAAATTAAATATTTTAGCTTGCTTGTGATGAAATTCCACTCGGTAACTAGTTTTTTTAAGCTGAGCAACACTTAACAAATTATAATTAAGACCTTCAACCCAATATGCATTTTCACAAGATATCTTATCAGTTAGTTTAATCAAACCTTTTCCTCTAACAGGACATGGTGCATCATTACCAAATTTTACACTTTTACCTCTGTAATGATGTAAGGTCTCAAACTTATTTTTGTCACCAGTCATGTGATGTGAACAACCACTATCAATAATCCATTTATCATTCTTTTTCACATAGGATATCAATTCAGTTTTCTCATCCTCATCAGATTCATCTTTCATTGCAACATAGACTACCTCAATTTCAAAATCATCACTATCAGTGCCAGTTTCTTTTTCAGCAATGTAACAAGATTTATTACCTTTTCCTTTGTAGTCTTTGTTCCATCGGTAGCTTCTATCATCTTTTTTGTCTTTGTGTTTTCTTTTTCTTTCATCATCTTTATCCTTCCTGTCAAGACATCTAGTAGCTATATGACCAACTTTATTACATGCAAAACATATAATAGGGAGTTTACCTTTATACTTTCCTTTTCCCCTTCTCAGTCTTCTAGCTATAAGAGCTTTTAGATCTTCCAGTTCTTCATCAGAAGTGTCACTGTCACTTTCAATTTCACTATCACTTTCACTTTCACTGATGCATCTTTCTTTTTCTTTCTTTGGCTTGTTCAGAACTAGCTATGACTTGAAAGTAGATTCAACATTTCCAATGCTTCCAATAGTGAAATTATCATAGTTAGAGAGTTCAAAAGCAGTCAGCTTACCAACCGAACTTTCCAAAGTAAGCACATTAGCATAGTTACATCTAGATTCCTAAATAGTTGAGATCTTAATAGCATATATAGGACGTAGGGTTCTTAGTACTTTCCCAATTATAGTTTCATCATCAATAGCCCCATTTTCTCCTCTAATAGCATTCACAACTTCTTTTATTCTACCATAGTATTGTGCAATGTTTTCACCTTCTTGCATTC
Organism: Chamaecyparis obtusa; assembly: GCA_027943335.1. Lineage (NCBI taxonomy): Eukaryota > Viridiplantae > Streptophyta > Pinopsida > Cupressales > Cupressaceae > Chamaecyparis > Chamaecyparis obtusa. The sequence continues at coordinate 373,739 of BSBK01002894.1, forward strand.
TCTTTTCATCAAACTTACCTCTAAGACTCTTGACCTTTGCTTTCAGTACATTCAATTCACCACCATAGATTCTTGCAAGACTGTCCCACATATCCTTAGCAGTTGTGCAATCCTTAATTCCCTCAAATTCTAGATAGCTTAGGGTAGATGCAATTTACAACATTGCCTGATTATGTTTTTGTTTAGCTCTCATTTCTTCAACAGTCAAAGGTGCGACAGGTGAGACATAGCTATTCTCAATGTAGTACTTTGCAAAGTCACCAATACTGGCCAGATGCAGCTTCATCAAGCTTTGCCATGCAAGGAAGTTTTCCTTATTCAGCTTCGGTACCTCCTTCTTATACATCTTGATCATTTTCTTCAAGCCCCTTTAAACTTGATTTTCGTAAACACTAATAATAAGAAACAAAGCTCTGATACCAATTGTTAATATGATTTAGAACAACAAAGAGGGGGGGTGAATCAGTTGTTCTCAGGTCCTGATGTATAAAACAAACATATAAACTTTTCCTTAAATCAGATCCAATAACCAAAACAAACTTGGTCATCACCGATTCAATAATAAAAACATATAAAAATGCAGTCAACTACCCAGCTGTAACTTAACTTGTAAAACATAGAAATGTTCAAACCAAACATTCACACAAGTATTAACACTAGGATTTATAGTGGAAACCCAATTTGGGAAAAACCACTTTGTAACATGCTACTATTATTTTCACTCTTCTAAAGTGAGCTCTGTAAAAAGCCAACCCTGTCAAAGGTTACAATACACACTGTCAGGTGTGACCCGGTTAAAGGATTTCAATCACCCTATTAGAAGTGAGCCTAGTCATAGGAATTACATACACTCCATTAGAATGCAACCTTGTTTAAAGGATTTAACATATGACTGTTAGGTCAACCTCTGTTAAAAGGATTTTGACTGTTACAATGGTTAGAAAGTAGCATAAATATTTATCTGAAAAATATACAACTCACTTTGCAAATATTAGATCAGATTTCATACACTAATGTTGGTTTAATGACTTTAAAACTTTTCCATCTCCATCTCTGATCTGCTCAGAACTTTTCTTAAAGAAACCATCACAATTCTCCTTCAGCCTTTTCTTCTTATACAGTCAATAAAACTTTATTGATCTTCCAACATTCTCTGTTCACCCATGCACTTCATATCCAAATGTTTAGGTTCCCTTTATACTTTCCTCAATTATGTTAACTCATCTTATGCCACTCAATCTCATTCATAGATCTTAGGGTTAGGTCAGATTCATTGAATCTACCCGCTTCATGTTCTTCGGCTCCTTTTCTAGAATCATCTCAAATCTCTTAAAGATTTACAATAAAACATTTTACAGTGCATTTAATGCTTTCAAACAATCAATAAATAAATTCAACACATTTTACATAATCCAAGAATTAAACAATGTCAGCTCCAAAACTAAATTCTCTTCAAATATAAAATTGTTGATGCTCGGTCAATACTGTGATCAACTACTCGGTCTTCATGTAGAAAGCTCGGTCATTACTAAAAATGTTTCCTCGGCTTACACTGTCTTCCTCGGCAATTAACTCTTGTTTGTTCAACACTAGAATTTTTCTCGACATACACTGACTCAGTCGACACTAACATTACTCGGCTTAAACATGATTTTTCCATTCTTTGCTCAGTCAAGTCTACCAGTTTAGTCTTCAGTCTTACTAAGATAAACAATACATTGTCTCATCATTGTGCAACATAGTCAAGTACACTTTGTAGTATCAAGATAAATCAACCTTTCCTTAGGTGCTATTGTTACCAACCTTGCCTATCCCCTTAGCAACACTCAAATATATATAGTTCTTTCCTAAGTAGCAATAGTCTTACCAGTTAAGGTTTGACATCAATGAAAATACAACAATTGTTTCAATTGCACTTTCCAACACATTTGTAGGCATTAGTTTTACTTGTTTATGCAAGAACTTTTTGTTTTTGTTGTTTGTGATACCAAAGGAGTAATTGGTATTGTGTAGACAGTGACTTGCTAGATTGTTCCTGAAAAAAAATTACAAAATTGAACCAATGGCATGTTTACAACAAAAAAAAAATTACAAAACTAAACCAATGACATATTAATTCACAAAAAAAATTTACAAAACTGAACCAATGGCATGTTTACAACAAAGAAATAGAATGATAATAATATGCTGAAAATTCTATTCTATTTAATACACTCCAAAGGACTAGTCCCAACAATTCTTAAACATACTTTATCTGATATGATGAATTCTTAATAAAGGTCTAATTTTGTAGACTACTAGCATGAAGGAAGATTTGACCTAGCCAAATCTTCCTTGTACCACACAAAAAACTATGAATAACTATGTCTACTCCAACCTTAATTGTTTAAGAATTCATCATATCAGATAACATATGTTTAAGAATTGTTGGGAGTTCTATTAGACCTTTGTTGTAATCATGTCATTGGTTTAGTTTTGTAAATTTGTTTTTTGTGCTAAATGCATTTAAATGGAACATTAAGCATAGTAATAATATGCTTAATCTATTAGTAATTGGTAGATTAAATCTATTAGTAAGTTGAAATCTTTGGTTTAAATTACTAGACAATCAAAACAATGGTAACAAAGTTATGAAGAGCACTTTTTTGGATGATAGCATCTCTTTTTAGGGTATTACTAATTTCTAACTGTGTTGTTATAATTGCTCTTTTTCTTGAATTGAACTTTATTAACAAAGAAAATAATATAAACCAATATTATTTTTATTTGTCAAATTGAACACTTAAATCTAATACTATTGACAGGAAAATATTGGACATCATTGGATACATAAAAAAATATAAAACTTAACAGAAAAAAAAAATGAAAAAAAAAATGGTTACAAAGATGAGAATATGTCGTTAGAATAATGGGAGATAATAGAAATATTAAGTCAAATGTAATATCCCTTGTTATTTTGTAACCTTGGATCTCTATAGTCTACTTATCATGCTTGTAATTCATATAGATCTATTTAGTATTTCAATTATAGAATTTATATTTCCTCTTATGACTATATTCCCTGCTTAATTGGATATTAAGACTTTAGGATGTGATCGAGACGCTTAGAGACCATTCCCAATAGGCTCCCTCAAGGTTTACAAGTCCAAGCCCAAACTATTGGGACGCTGACCCCCACCCTATTTTTGGATAGAAGCTATTAGCGGGATTTACACAAGCTCTCCTTGAAGACATCCTTATATTCCTTCCTTCCAATCCAACAAGTGCAAAATCAGAGTAGGGATATACAGATGAAAATATTAGATCATTTTCAAATATGTTAGGGAACATTTAGATATATACATTATATAGAGATGATTCTGATTTCATCCATATCAATATGTATTATATCGATGTATATTCATATTTGAAATAAATATATGTGTAATTCTAATGTCAATATTATTATTAGATAGTTCTGACCATTAATATATATATATATATATGTTAGAAATAGGAAATACTGAGAGGGGGGGGTGAATCAGTATTTCACAAACTTTTACTTTTGCCCACTTATGGATATAACAGATTACTTTAATGCATACAAAGCATAAGAAACTAAATAGCATACACAATAGTAAATGTAAAGAACTCATAACACATGATATGTTCTTGAGGAAACCTTGGCCAAGGGAAAACCCCGGTGGGGATGGTACCCACAAAGATCCACTAATCAAAAGATATCTAGTTAAGGATGTTGACCCTGTTAGGAGCCTGTTACAATCATATAATGTATCAGTCCTGATTAAGGGACTATAGGCCTTGTTAGAAGCCTCAACCCTATTAGGAGTTGTAGATACAAAACCTGATTACCAGATGAGCTCACTACCCAAACAATTAATACAAATGTTTACTGATTACAATATGGTACTACTTACAACTTTGCATCAACAACTTTCGCTGCTATCATAATTTACATATATTACATGTTACATTTCAAGTATGCTCGGTACATCTTTATTTATACAAGATATAAACATAATATCTTTCTCTTGTCAGCTTGCATATCTTTATCCAAGAGTAAACATCTAGGATGTCATCTCTTTATAATATTAAGTCATTATTTTGACAAGCAAAACAATCCCTTAATTCATTTACTAGTTCTGTCTTCAAAACTACACTGTCGGCTGTACTCTGTCATCAGTAAAACAATCATAACTTTGTCTGTACTATCCATACTCTTTTGCACACTGAGATGGGGTATCCTTAGACACCATAGAGTCTATGTTCAACTACGCAAACTCTGATCATGCTCAAGTGAATGTCGCCAAAACAAACTGTATCGGGTGCTCTGTCAAAATCACTGTTTCATACTTAGACAATTTTAGTCTGCGATCTTCCATACTTACTTTGCGATCTTCCATACTTACTTTCCAGCTTATGCACTCTTCATAGGGAACATATGTTTCCATAATGACAACATCTATGTACATACCTCAGCCAAATTGCCAACAATCTCCCCCTTTGTCATTGGTGGCAACATATGAGAAAATTGGCTAAGTGTAGAAGTCAAAATCTCAAAATTTGTATCAAAATTGTGGCCATAGTATAAAATAAGTATACTATCCTTATATCTCCTCAAAAAATATATACAATAATCTATTACACTTCATAATAATCCATAGAACTCCCCCTATGAGTATCCTTCCTTATCATATAGACAATTTTCTAAGTATCTCTCTCCCTTTGACAACAATGACAAAATAAAGGGTGGAAAGGGATATACAAAAAATTGTGTCAAAAATTTTACCTTACTGCCTTATTGCAAAGCTGGTAGGCTTGCAACACAATCTGTAAAATCTATCTTCCAAGTCTCAAAATCTTTCTCCCATGCCTTCTTTATTGATTTTGCTACATTGAGTAAAGTACTCAATTCGTATGCTGCTATCTGACAAGCTTGGAGGGACTTAAAATTGAATTTTTGAAATGTTTTTTTAGCAGTAAGTCATTTATCTAGGTGCTCTTCTATTATGGTCAACTTGATTGAGACATGCTCTCTCAAGATGTTTATTCTGATATATTTCTTATTCTTCTCATCATTTAAAGTCTTTATTTCATTACATAATTTTCTGATCTTATTCTCAACTGTTCTGATCTTCATGTTTAGGCTAGCCAAAGAGTTTGTCTCTTCTGCAATCTCATCTTGCTTCTTTTTTATCTTCTTTTCTTCTTCAATTAAAATATTCTCAAATTTTGTACACTGAATGTACAAACACTTTCCAGTCTCAAGATGTTTTCTTAAGTCCTTAATGTGTCTATCAAGGCTATCAATATCATTCTTGATATTCTGATTTATGTTCTACAACATCTCAGCTTCATAAGCTTCCTGAGCCTTAACCTTAGCAATATCAGTTAAATTAGTGAATTCAACATCAAAAGATTTAATTACCATCTTTGCTCTTTCAAGTGGATCTAAATCAAAGACCTTTGTAGATATGACACTTTGTAGCTTCTCAATCAAATCTTTCAGACTACCTTCTAAATTCTTAACTTTCTTGTTCTTTCCAATAATTTCGTTTAAAGAAGTGATCAACTCTATTTGATCATCGTCATCAACTTCCTTACTCAAATCTTCAATCAATGTTTCTATTCCTTTCTCCTTTCCAGTCTTAGGAGTAAGACTGATGTCTTCTTGTGTTTTAGTAGGTGTAGGGGCCTCTGTTTCCATTTGCACTTTAGTATGTGTAGTCTTTGTTTCAATAGTCTTTTCTTGCTCTCCCAAATCCAAATTGTCAACAATGTTATCCAAACTATTGAGTACCGCATCATTTGAATCCAAAGTAACTTTAGTTCCTTCAATGTCCATAGATTCTGTACCAATGTTTATGGAAGATGAGGGAATATCTTCAACTTCAACTACCTCTACTGCTACCTCTGCTTGTTCTGAACTCTGTTTCTCTACTGGTTCTGCAACTACTTGATCTTTGCTATCTTTTCCTACTACCAAGTTTGCTAGCACTTGCACAACTGCCTGTTCAATTTCAATCTTTACTTGCTCATACTGTCCTCCCATTATTTGTATAATTCTTCTTTTGGTTCTCAATAGGGTCTCAAGTGGCTTGAGGATCTATTTAAGATGGTCATCATCTCTTATCTCATAGAACTATCTAATCACAATCTCTCTCATTTTAGTATCTTCTTCTTGTGCTCTCATCTTTCTTCTCACAAGTCTGTTGTAAAAATCTTGTGGTATCTTTCCATGAATAGTATCAAATTTCTTGTTAGAAAAAATCATATGTGTAACCATTGCATTCTCAAGATTCAATTTGTCAGAGGATCCATATAAATCATAGTATTTATTCATTTTGGTAAAGTCTCCATGCTACATTATATCTTCATTAACTCTTTCTATCCTTGGTTTCCATGATTTCTTCTTTGTTGTCACTTCATCATCTTTTATTTTTTCAACTCTTCTAGGTATTGGTGGAACAATTGTTTTCTATCTTTTACCTGGTCCTGAAGCACTTGCTTTCATTCTTTTGCTCGGTGCTGAGGAAAAGGGTTTCTCTATTTGACTGATTCCTTGTTCCTTCTTAGGTTCTTCAACCTTTACCTTTACTTGAATAGGTTCTGCACTTGATGCCAAAGGTGGGATTGATAATATCTCACTTTTTCCTATTGCTTCTACAGTCTTCTTTGTAATATCAAATTCTTGCTCACTCATACCTGATTCTTTTAGAATTTTCTTTATTGTAGACTCCACTCTCTTCTTTGATTGTTTCTCTTCCTTAAGTGACTTTGCTACACCAAAGTTTTCATCATATGTTCCAAATCTATTGCTATGAGCATCAAATTTACTTTTCAACAATCTACTAACATAACCTTTTGTTTCAACTTCAAAGATTTCATAGCCAAGAGGGTCTATAAATTCATGTCTAGGTTCTACTACCTCAATGTAAGTGAAATTAGTATCAACCATAAAACATATATCATCTTTGTATTTCTCAACTAGGGATGGAGGAATTCTTGATCTGTTTACCACAATGTTCTGAAAAGTTTTCAATACTAACTTTACACCGTCATTAACCTTCTCGATAAGATGTTTCATGTAGACTTTATTGATTCTTACCATAGTATTCTCACCATCATTCCATTCAATAGTGTAAGGAAATCTTCTTAACAAGTGAAAGAACATGTAAGTAACCAATGAGGAAAATCTAAAGTGAGTGTATTTAGCTTTCTTTATCTTCTCCAAATTTTCAAACAACTGTATTCTCAGAATTTCACACATATCCACAAGCTTCTTCTCCACACACATTAGATAAGCAATGTGTACCATACCTACTGGCATATCATCTTCTCTAGAGCTTCCATAGAACTTTGTTGTCAAAATCTTACACAAGTATTTTACATCATCTTGCTTAATTTTACTAATGACTATACCTCTGCCATTGTATACTGAACCGGTGTTTTCAATCATAATCTTTCTCATGTTTTTCTCATTCAGTGGGATTGCACCAACTTTTGATAATCTAGTCACATCATGAATTAGGTCTGCAGTTATGTCTATAACTCTGTCTTCTAACCAAAATTTTCCATTATGTATCCTATTCAAAATGATCTTAGTACACTCTTCATCATCAAATTCATATTTCATAGAGTACTCAATGATTTCATTATTTTCTAGATGTTCATAACCTTGTTTCACTGACATATCTGAGTTGTACAATTTCTTATATTCACCATTAAAATCATACTCCCTTAGGTTTTCATACTTACATCCAAGATAACCTTTAACATTCTCTAAATGAAGAACTCCGTCTAGTATGGCTGATAAAGCTAAACTAGCATCTCTTTCTAAGGGTTCAACTAGATCTTTCTTATTTCTAGGTCTATTCTTATCCTTAATGTTGTGAATAAATGACACATCCATGATTATATCTGATTCAAGATCGTAGTCGGATAAATACCTTAAATTCAAAAAATTAGGGCTTTCGCTAGATCAGCGCTTCAAACTTCTGCAAATCACTTCCAAACTTCTTTCTTTGCTTCCAAATCACTTCTAATCTCTTGATAATCATAATAAATTTGATTTAAATCTTTTAACACTTAGCATTTACTCGATCTGACATCGCATTCAATAATTTTACCGCCAAAATGCCAAAAAGCTTATTCTGTAAACCTGCTACCATAAATCTTTTTGCAACCTCGCAAAACACAATATTTATTTTTGCGCACTTAACCATAGCATTAGTATAACATAACAAACCTTCATCTAACTATGCAAAACTTAACTCATTCAAAAACTAACTCTATACTAATTCTAAGTTCCTAGACTATAGAAATTTACATAATTTAAGTGCTTAAAGAAGGGTTAGATAAAGACTCATCTTTACCTTTAGATAAATTACCTTCCTGATTACCTTCAATGCTGAATATACCTCCTTGATCTGTGCCTTTAAAATTTTTTACTTCATCTTCATTGCTACAACAACCTTTCTCTTTGTTTCCTGCAATTTCATTCCTTCTTACATAATTTCTAGGGTTAGGGTTATGTTGATAACCTCCATTGTTCATTCTACAAAATCTTGTTGTGTGTCCAATCTTGTTACATATCTGACAAGTGATTCCATTAGTTCCATATCTAGGTATTTGTTGATTGATTTGTGTCCTGCAATTTCTAGCAATATGTCCAATTTTGTTGCATCTGAAATATACTATTCCATTTCCTCTTTTCATGTCTTCAATTGATCTTTGATCTACATTGTTAGTATTTCTAGGCATTCTTCTATTGTAATTATTCTCAATAACTTTAGATCTTCTACATTCAATAGCTCTATGTCCAAAACCATGACAATTATAACAATAACCATTTAGAGGTTGAATTGTTTACCTATACAATCTCTCTTCATATGACCAATAGTATTACATGTAAAACATCTACCTTTGAATTCTCTTTGCATACCTTTGGATGATTCTTCTTGCTTCGGTGGTTCTTCTTGTTTAGCTGCATCTTCTTACTTCAGTGATTCTTCTTGTTTAGGTGATTCTTCTTGCTTAGGTGATTCTTCTGATTTGTTCTCATCTAACTTCTTTTCTTTACTGCTTTCACATTTGTTCAGATCTGGTTTCTTGCTTTCACTAACTATCTTCAATATGTTAAATCCAAGACTAGTTTTTTCATAGAATGGTTTTCCATAAGATACTTGCTTATCAATATTTTCACTGTTTGAATATAGCCTTTCAAGTTGTTGTTTAGATTGAGTCAATTCACCTTTCACAATTTTATTGTATTTCTTAAGTTCATCATACTGCAGTTTGACTTTATCAAATTCAAATGTTACCTTGCCAAGTTTAGATTTTAGATCTTCATTTTCATTCTTTAAACTTTCATTCTCAGATCTCAAATTGTCATTTCCATCTTTCAAGCTAAGCTTCAGATTTGCTATCTTCAATTCATGTTTAAGGATCACATTTTCTTTTTCTAAGTCTTCACAATCTTCAACAAGAATTTCAGATTCTTTCTCAAATTTCAGATCTTCTATCTTACCTTCCAATTTGTCAATAAGATTCTTTGCATCATCATACTTCCTTTTCAAGGTGTTTCTTTGATCAGTAAGCATATCAATCTGCTCAAGAGCTTCTTCAAGATTCTTCTGTAACTGATCCATATCCATGGAGATCTTACTCAAGCTGCTAGGCTTTCCTTGAATGTTTCTTCTCCGAGTAACTGTGCTCTGATACCAATTGTTAGAAATAGGAAATACTGAGAGGGGGGGGGTGAATCAGTATTCCACAAACTTTTACTTTTTCCCACTTATGGATATAATAGATTACTTTAATGCATACAAAGCATAAGAAACTAAATAGCATACACAAAAGTAAATGTAAAGAACTCATAACACATAATATGTTCTCAAGGAAACCCTGGCTAAGGGAAAACCTCAGTGGGGATGGTACCCACAAAGATCCACTAATCAAAAGATATCCGGTTAAGGATGTTGACCCTGTTAGGAGCCTGTTACAATCATATAATGTATCAGTCCTGATTAAGGGACTATAGGCCTTGTTAGAAGCCTCAACCCTATTAGGAGTTGTAGATACAAAACCTGATTACCAGATGAGCTCACTGCCCAAACAATTAATACAAATGTTTATTGATTACAATATGGTACTACTTACAACTTCGCATCAACAACTTTCATTGCTATCATAATTTACATATATTACATGTTACATTTCAAGTATGCTCGGTACATCTTTATTTATACAAGATACAAACATAATATCTTTCTCTTGTTAGCTTGCATATCTTTATCCAAGAGTAAACATCTAGGATGTCATCTCTTTATAATATTAAGTCATTATTTTGACAAGCAAAATAATCCCTTAATTCATTTACTAGTTCTGTCTTCAAAATTGCACTGTCGGTTGTACTCTGTCATCGGTAAAATAGTCATAACTTTGTCCATACTATCCGTACTCTTTTGCACACTAAGATGGGGTATCCTTAGACACCATAGAGTCTATGTTCAACTGTGAAAACTTTGATCATGCTCCAGTGAACGTCACCAAAAGAAATTGTATCAGGTGCTCTGTTAAAATCATTGTTTCATACTTAGACAATTTTAGTCTGCGATCTTCCATACTTACTTTCCAGCTTATGCACTCTTCATAGGGAACATATGTTGCCATAATGACAACATCTATGTACATACCTCAACCAAATTGCCAACAATACATACATACATACATACACACACACACACACACATATATATATATATATATATATATATATATATATATATGTATGTATGTATGTATGTATGTATGTATAAATTTAATATATTATAAATGATTCTAATTAATTATTAATAACAGATGCCTCTCTCTCTCTCTCTCTCTCTCTCTCTCTCTATATATATATATATATATATATATAAATTTCCCATGTGAGACTTGTTGCCAAACATTGAATACAAATTTATTAATATGTAAACATACTTGTAATTTCCTTTATATAATATCTCTCTTTTTATGATCCTTTGATCTCATATATATATATATATATATATATATATATATATATATATATATATATATATATTATTCCCTTCAGAAATTCCAAATATAATTAATCCCAGTCTCCCTTCTGATCTCATCTTATGATCGGTGTTGAATATGTTAAATCTTATATATACATATATAATTTTGATAGGTTGCATATATAATTCTGACATATATATATATATATATATATATCCTCTTAGTATATATCTTTGAATATATCATCTGTGATGCCCAAACTTTTGGGCATTATGATAATTTCATTTGATGATATATTTAGAATTGTATTAAAATTTATATTTTGAATTTTAAAAGTGTAGTTTTATTAATGGATAAATAGTAATTTAATCTTGTTAAAATAAGATAGTTTATTGATAGTGTTATTAAGTTTAGATGATCATAATGTTGTCTATGTATTTTTTTTTAGATATTTAGTCATGTTCTAAATTCATAGTTTATACAAAATTTATTAATAAACTATGGTATATTAATTCGTTAATATTGTATTAATTAATTAATATATCATAATTATTAATTGTTAATATTGTATGATAAGCTTCGATTACAATAATCACTAGCTAATGATAACTTTAAAATTGTTGATGGATTAATATGTGCATGGACTTTCATGGCATGTTCTCATTATCAATTGAATTTGAATTAATACTTTCGAGAAAACGGATGTCAATGATATCGTCAGTTTAAACTTTTATCCTATATAATCTCTTGACGATAATTTTACCACCTCATTCAGTTCTGGCCTCGTTATGAACATGTTGGGGGTATGGACAACCTTATTATAGGATAACATTAACATTAGACATTCTAGCCCTCTTAAATTACCTATAAGTTTTATAGATCGATGATTCTTCGATATTGATCGAGAAGGTGGTCAACGATCTCTTTCAATTATATTGATATCATCTAGCATCCTATGGATATTAAAACAACTTGTAGAGGTTATGACCTCCTGTCACTTTGAGACTTTGACATTACTACTCTTTCCCGCAACATTAACGTGAAACTTTTAACCTTTTAAAAAAAATTTGTTGGTTGTGTTTTGACCCAAACTTTTGGGCATCACATCATCGATCATTTCCATATTGTCTTATTTACTGTATACATATCTGTGATTACTCCTTTTTATAGTATATATATATTCCTTATATTATTCGATGTCTACTTCTATTTGCAAACAAACTGTTGACAGGATGTCTGATTAGATACATTGCAATGATGATAAGGCTGTTGTTTATGATCTCAACTATTAACTCTTGCAACTATGGTGCTCCGGCTCTGATTGATAGTTGATTTCTTACAACCAAATTATGCTAATTAGGCAAGTGCTTAATTGAGAAAATCCAACATGGATAAAGAAGAAATAAGTTCTAATCCCCCCCATGTCTTCAATGGATGACACAATTGGTTCTTTATATCTACATTGTTTGAGTGAAGAGTCATATGGTATCAGACATGTCTTAATGTCCCTTCATAATTATCTCCCTTAATAATAACTATAACTGATGTGTAATTTTATCTTAATCCATTCTTCTCATTGTTGTGCCTCTTCAAGATTAATTGGTTTATTAGCATCACTTAATTGCATATAATGCCTTTTCATTAATTCTTAATCGATCCCTTCATCTTATTAACTAATCGATATCTATTTTTGAATGACTTAGTTGCTATCATGATTTCTGATATATATTGACACTGATATTATTATTGATCTGCAGATATATATTAAAGTATAACTAACATAAATGTGCAGTGATGATAATTCCTTATCATCGTCTGTTATTTATTAATTATTAGTTAATAATTTTTTATTTATTAGTTTAGTTAACAATTATTTATATATTGATGTCTAATATTTTCATAGAAGTGGCACTGTGAAAGGCTTAAAACAATGATGTGCATCAAAATACAGTAAGATCAAAGATGCAAAATAGTAAACTAGTGATGAAGAGAAGATAAAAAGAGAGATCTCAGTGTTATTATGGAGATCAAAATACTGTTATTGTATGACATAGATAGACACAATGAGATAAACATGATTAAAATAATGAACATAAAGAATGTCAATTTCCTCTTAAAGAAAATTAGATTTTTGTAAAGAATAATGAGCCTTAAAGAGGAAACATCAGTCAAAGAACAATGGAAGTAATGTCAAGGGCATAAATTGTTGGAAATATTCAAGACTATCCAGGTTACTGAGAGGGGAGGGGTGAATCAGTAACTTCAAAACTTTTAACAAATTCAGATCTTAACCATATTTCAAATAACATTAGATTGATAATTTGACTGCATGTATGAGTAACAGAAAGAATAAAACATTCATAACACTTTGAACATAGAGATTTGGTGACCCAGAAACCTTCCAAGTAGAAAGTAAAACTGGGGTGGGGATGATACCCACAAAACTTCAATACTACAGTATAAAGTTTGTCGGTTAAGGCTTACAATGATCACTTCTGATGATTTGCCCTGTTAGGAGCAATAAGGACTGCTAGGTCCACCTTGTTAGAGGATTTACAAACATACAATAAAGTATGCACTCGGTTAAGAGATTTTACAAAGACTGTTAAGTCTACCCGGTTAAAGGATTTTAAGCAGATTCACCTGTTAGGATGAAACTAGAGATCTCTTACTTACAACTGTACTTGCTGATTGAGATTCTCTGATGTACTGATCACCTTCTATGATGGATAGATCTTTGCTGCTTCTTATACTATTGTAGCCCTTTGTAATTCTCTTATCTCTTCCTTTCTCTCTTTTTCATACTTCGCTACTTCACACCTTGGATATGATACAAAACATTGTTTATATATCAATCCAAAACAATCACAAAATAATTACAAAGTTAGCTCTTAACACAAATATTACTGAGTCGGCCCAAATATAGTTACTTGGTTACTGCAAACTAACTCGGTGACTTTCTGATACTCAGCATCCACTATGTTACTCGGCATCGTCATGCTCTCAGTAGAAGTGGAGGCTCAGTCCATACTAACCACTTGGTTGTAGTTTCAAACTCGGTATATACTGGAGACTCGGTAGATATAGTGTCACTCGGTAGAAACTGAATTCCCTATTTACCATGCTGGCACTTGGTAAACACTACTCATTTCATCACTTGGTAAACACTGTTATGTCTACTTGGTAAACACTGTCCTATCTGCTCGGTAAACACTATCCTGTCTGCTCGGTAAACACTATCCTGTCTGCTCGGTAAACACATAGAGTCTGAATAAGTGTTGTCACTAATGACAAACATACTTAATGCCAACAATAAATATCAACTTTTAGTATCATCATCTTGATCCCAATAGATCTTTAACTAATATTATTTGGTGACAAATTCAAGTCAACCCTCAAGAGAGATGATCAAATGAATATGCTTCTAGGGACATTAATGGTGCGGGAGCACCTAGGTAAGGCTCATTAGTGACCTAGGGGCTTCTAATTAAGTTTTGGCTTGTAGTGGTTCTAGCCACACCACTAGTGGAATAATAGGACTAGATAGGTCCTAGGATGTGTAGAGGTTTATAGTGGAGGTCTTGTTATGTTTATGTAACCTTTGAGAAGGCAAGTGCCAATTTGTACCCAAGTTACCAATATTGTGGCAAAAGTGGGAATGAAGCATTTAGGGTACAAATTGGGCAAAGAAGTGTAGAAGTGGCCTATGTGAGGTCTAAATAGCCTAAATAAGTCATGGTTAGGGTCTTATGGTGTTTGAACAACAAGTTTTGAACCAAAATCCCAAAGGTTGTAACAAGTTGTCAATGTTGTCATTGACAACATTGACAACATTTGTGCAAGGGAGCATTTTCAAATAAGATGGTTATGTAACTTTCTGAAACCATCGAATTAGGGATTAGATCAACTATAAGAGGCCTCCCTCAACCTATGCAAAAGGTTTGGGGGAAAAACATTTAGAATTAAGAAGATTTGCAAAGTAACACGGTTTGAGTGAATTCTTGAGTTTTTTTGTTTCTTTGCTTTCAGTTGATTAATGGATTAGATAGCTCACAGTGTCTATTAGACAAGTTAGTACAGGTTGTTTTGAGATTCTTTGTTGTGTTTTTTTTTAGTTTTGAAGCATTCCAACTAGTTTTGTTAATTCTTTTGTTAAGTACCCTATCGTTGGTCTGAACTAGGCAGGTTGAACAAATGGAGTCTTAGCTCATCATTCCACCATCGGTTTTGTACAATCTCTTGGAATGGGTGAGGAGACTCCATGTACTATATGTTTTGAGAAGGAGGGGCCTTGGGAAGCTCATTTTCTATGTTTTCAGTGATGCCCTAGGCGAGCCAGTTGAGCACGGTTAGGGATGACAGAGCATTACAAGGAGATTACAGGGAGTTGAATGCATTGGTAGCTTCAACTAAAAGCTAATGGAGAGGTAGAAACATTTCTATAGAAGCCCCAAGTTTAAGTAGAATATTGGGTGAGTTTCTTTGGTTTCCAAGAAAGCAAACTCTTAGTCAGACTGTCCAAGTTGCATGAAAACACTGATTTTCAGGCATGGCTGTAGGAGTTGGTGTATAGAAAATCTAAGATTAGAATACCTTAGAAATCTTGGAGTTCTCAATAAAGGGAATCTGAATCCTAAGCCCTTTAGGTGGCTTGATATAAACAAAAAGGCTTGACAAAGGCCTAATTGCTAGTAGCCTATTTCTGGGTGCAGTTGGCATGGTTTGATGAACCTGATTGAAGTACTAATGAAAAATATAGGTGCAGGAGTAGTATTGAAACCAATGGAGGTCCTAGTGGCTAGCCTCTCCATGGAGTAAAGTTCTAGTTGAACGTGTTTCAATTTGTGAAGACAAGACTAGGAGTGTCCTAGTAGCTGGATTGGTATTGAGCAGAGTTCATGGTATTTCTTGTTGGTGTGCACTAGTTGAAGGAGTGGGATCTTGGGTAGAGATACCTAAGGAGTGTAGGGACAATTAATTACCCTATCAGGCCAGAGCAGTGGCCTAAAGAGACCCTAGTGAAGGATAGGGAGTGAGCAAGACAAAGTGTTACATCAATTAACAAGATCAATTTTTGGTGAATATATTGAAGGGGATAGAAATTATGTTGCATTAATTGCCAAATTTGATGTAGATTCCAATGCAATAGTCATATTTAATAATAAAAATAATAGCATAACTCTTTGATCTGTTAGTACTCCCCCTAATTGTAAGAGTGTGGTGTTCAATATTGCAAAGGTTAGGGTGGAAAGATCTTAAATGAATATGACAATGTTGGAAAACTTGTTTGAGAATCATATAAAGAAAATGCCACCTCATATGAAGATGGCTCCATCACTGATATGATTTTTCTAGAGAAGATAAATGCTGCAAGGGAAAATACTAATTATTTGTGGTACATCACAAGATTGGGAGTTGGTGATGATGAGCTACTCATTATAAAGGAAGCATATCAAATATTTCTATACAATCATCAAGATGTACATTTCATCTACAAGAGTGGAAGTTGGTGATGATCAACTATTCATTAGAAATGGAAGCATATCAAATCATTCTATACAACCAAGAGGATGTGCATTTCATCTATAGTTAGAAAGTTGGCTGGATGATGTATTCTTTAAATGAAAATGATAGTATCAAGCTTGACCATATGAATTCTATCAGATATTTTAAAAACATTGCACTCTTATGCAAATCAAATAAGATGAAAGGATCAGAGGAGGTGAAATACCATGGAGTCTTGTAATTGCACACATTAGATGTTTCTATGATCTTGAGTGCCAATAATGATAGGAAATTTCAATAGGAGAAGGATGAATCTTGTATCTATTTGACATATACAACAAGAGATGAGAAATCCTCTAGGAAATTTGTTGTATTATAATCCAGCTGAGAATCTATTAGTTACTACATGGATTTGTTAATTTTCTATTACTAGAAGTCAATACTCCTAGACCTCTTGGAAGCAAATTTGGTTTGAGAAACTTAGAAAATGAAATCATTAATATTTTGGTGTTTCCTCTTATTATCTATCAACCATCTTCTAGTTTACCTTTAACATCTTCATTCATCAATTGTGGTTTTCTTCTAAACTCAAGTTCTCTAGGGGTAAGAGTGGGCAGTGAAAACACAAATATAATAGAGATATTTTCTTCTAGTATGACTTAGTATTCACAAAGGCTTCTTGTGGTTATGCTTATTTCTCCTCTTCTAAAATGAAAAGTTAGTATTGTTGGTAAATAGGCTACAATCACTCCTTTCATTGTTATGTGTTGCCAAACTGAGATAGTATTGTCTTTGTTTCCTTCATTGGATGAGTGTTTGGAAGAAAAGTGCTCATTTGAATAGAATGCAATAATTGCAGGATATACACAAAATGCCTTAAAGAGATGGTATCTCAAAGAGATAGCATCTATTTGAGATAGCCTCAAAGAGATGCTATCTCATGGAATGAGATAATTGTAGGATATACACAAAATGGGTATGCCAACTATGTCAGCATAAATAGGGAATGTAAAACCAAATGTATGCAATGTAGAGCACAAAGGAGGGAGGGGAAACAAAGGCTTGCCCATGAAAACCCATGGTCACTACTAGAGCTAAGACAATAAAACCCAAATGTATGCAAAAAGGGCATCACCGATTTTCATCAATTTTAGTGAGTTCCCCTACTATTCTAAAGTGGGCTTTCTCTCAATCTCTTTAGGGGGGGATCAGTCTCTAACTATCTACTTCACCACACTTGGCTCTTATCCCCAATTTCACTGTATCTTTCACATCTATAGTTGGCACCTAACCCAATTGTATGAAAATGTATGCAATCAGGAGGTGTAAAACCCAAATGTATGCAAATGTATGCAATCAAGAGGTGTAAAACCAGTCTTGAAGCATAAAAAAAAAGTCTCAAAGCATAAATTAAACAGTAAATAAGTCCCAAAGAAAGTGATGATGTTGATTGGGTATCCAGTAAATTAAATAGTTGAGAGAAAGAATGAAAAAACTCCAAAAACCCCAGGTTAAGGTTTCTAAGCTCAATCTCCTTGAGTCATTTTAGTTGCTCAATCTCCTTTGCATGCATGCTACACCCTTCTAATTTGTCAACTGGGAATAATGAAATGAGAAATAAAATTCTCTTTTTTAAAAAATTTATGCCCGTGTTTGTCAAAATTTTGACCACCATGAGATTTGTCGATATTTTGACAAACACAAGCATAAATTTAAAAAAAACAAAGTTTTCCTTCTATAATCTGACCAAGAAAAACCTTTTTATTTCTTGGTCAAAAATTTTAGTAGAAAAACTAGGCCAAATGTACTAGTGTAAGGAGGGGGGCATATATAGGGTCTCCCTTATGCTATAGTTTACATTTTGCAATATGCTAAATCCTCGGAAAGGAACACACATAAGTTGCTAAATCCTGAAGAGACATGCATTTTCAATTTCAATATGCTAAATCCTTGCAAGGTAACACACATAAGTTGCTAAATCCTAAAGAGACACACATTTTCAATTTAAATATGCTAAATCCTTGGAAGGTAATGCACATAAGTTGCTAAATTCACTAGTACATTTGAGACCTTTTTCCAATGGCTAATTGTCCAAATTCTGACACTAAACCATCTCTTAAGAGACACCACTCGGTGTTGCAGTTTTGTAGTTGGAAACACTGATGTTTATGATATCTTTCATACATGTGATAGCTATAGTTGTCACAAAAGGGGGTTTCAACACAGTGAATATACCCGTCGGGTCTACTTGTAGTCATCCCACATTCGACAGATCTCTGTCAGACATAGTTAGTTACCAAAGGAAATGTTGTACCTACAATGGTTAACCATCATAAGGTTCTGACTCCTAACTTTTGTTGGAGGATTATTTACAAAATTGTCGTTGGAAGGATATACACAAAATGCTGCTTGTGTGACAGTTATCCATCAGGTGTTTCTGATAGATTGTCATCACTTCTCAAAGGTCATCATAATTACGATGGAAATCACAATTTTTTAAAAAATATATATATTTGTCAATTAAGTTTGACTCAATTGGTGTTCTTGTAGATTTGGTTATGTCATTCAGAGATGACTTTACAGTAGATTTGGTAGTGGCTCGTAGATTATTGAGTCGATTCTAGAGACTTGAATTTTTAGATCACTATGGTGTTTGTGGTGACTTGGGAGAAGTCTTCTTCTAGGTGAACTGAGCTGAGAGACTTGGATTATAGAAAGTAGGTTGTTTGATGCAACTTATGAGACATTGGATGCCTCTTTATAGTGGGTTCATAGTGCATTCTGTGGTGTTTCTTTGCGACTTGGTTCTTGGCAGATATATGTTGATTTTGGTAGCCATTGAGATGGATTGATATGACTTGATCTTGGGTCAAGACTTATTGAGGCGAGCTGAAGTGATCATTGCTCCTTGAAGTGATTGATGTTTCTGACAGATAGTCATCACTTTTAGTTTTTTCATCAATTATTCTTTGGTTTCTGTCATAATTGTGATGACTCACACTATTTTTTAAAAAGAAATATATATTTGTCATACATTGATTGAGATCTTAAATTATTGAGCTTCTCTTTGTTTCAATAATAGTTTAACATTCTCTACTTAACAGGGCCAACCACATGAAGGTGGAAGCTCATCTAGCCCCTCCTAGGATCCTCTTAAGACCCTTTACGACACTTTAAGACCTCTAAGATGTATTCTTAGGGATCGTAAAGGGTCATAAAGGGTCATAAGGGGTCCTGGGACACAACAGCTGAGAAACATAAATGTAGGCATCATGGTGATAATTTTTTGGAGACACAACATATTTGAATGCTATACCTAGAAGATGCAACACAACCACTACTCCTGTAGTTCTAAGTTGACACTACAGGATCCAAAAACTAAATATAAGTAATCTATATATGGTTTTTGGATCCTGCAGTGTCAACTTAGAACTACAGGAGTAGTGGTTGTGTTGCATTCTCTGGGTATAGCATTCAATTATGTTGCATCTCTAAACAATTGTGACCATGATGCCTACATTTATGTTTCTCAGCTGTTCTGAAACCTACATTTATGTTTTGTAGCTGTCGTGTTTATTTTCATGTTCTTTGTGTTTGGCTTCTCTCCCTAGCATCGAAAATAAGTTTTTCCCACTCTGAATCGAGAATGTGTGTACAACACAAGTAGAATATGCATAGATAGCAAGTGGAGCTAAGAAGACCCAGCATGTTTACATTTTTTTCTCCTTTGTTTCTTGTACACCACCTCTATCAACAAGTTTCTTCATGGATGGCCTCCACTATCTTCCCCACTACAACTATAACCACTATTCATTCTCCTGCAGTCATTACTATCTTCTCTATTGATCAGACCTCCACTGCAATTTCTCTGATGAAAATTTCCAAATTCAATGTTTGGTATTCCTTCATCTCCCCTCAACTCCATCACTTATGTGTATGGCTTCTCTCCCTCACATCAAAAATAAGATTTTTCCTTCTCTGAATCAAGAATGCGCGTGCAACACAAGAAGAATATGCACGGATAGCAGGTGGAGTTGAAAAAACATAACACATTTAAATTTTTCAAATAGGTCAAAATTAAAATGTTTGCGATGGTCTATAACTTAAAATATGCAATTAAAGACCTCTATAAAAAATGCAACCCTGTTGTGTTTTTCAACTCCACCTGATATCCTATGTATATGAATTGAGATTGCATATTGAACTAGGCGTCTCCTTCTGCATTGCCTGAAACCAAGAGACTGTCACAGTTAACATCTAAATGGAGCATCTCATCATCACAACTAATCCACCTTAAAAAATTCATTAACCATTCTAGACAAGATGATGATTTAAGTATTGCATTTTAGAAAAGAATACATTGAACATTCTAATACTAATTTCTCCCAAAATATGAAATCCACTAAAATTTAGCAAAAACCACTCCAACATTACAACAGTGTATAAAAGGAAACTCAGTGTCTAAACATGGAACTAAGCTCAAACACGTGTAAATAAACATCAGTCATTATCAAATAAGTTGCATAAATGAGAATCATTTTTTTTTGGCTCTCTTTTTTTCTACTTCCTTATATTGTTGCAGAGGTGTATCCATGTCTAGAGCGTCATTTCTTCTTGGTCGTGCATGTGATCTCACTGTCTTTTGCAAAGGCATGTCCTCTATAATAACAAATAAAAGGCTTCAATTAAAAACATATTATCATAATTGGGGTAAATTTAAAAATATATTCATTATTATTACAAGCATTTCAATACATTAAAAAACATAAACACGACGCTCTTTACCTTGTCCAACCACATCATCTTGCTTGATGGCTTGAACCTCAACACGCTCATCGGGAACAATGTCCTCTACATCCCCTACAACTGCAATACAAAATGTTTTATTAATCCCAACACATTATAATTAAATTTTTATTACTATGCCAAATTCAATTTAACATGTTTTCTTGTATTAAATATTCATTAATCAAAATTTGAATAAAAAATGTATACCTTGAGTACTACAATTCACATTAGAATTGATGCCTCCATCATGCTCGGTCGGTGCAGTATCAATATCGGCAAGCTGCATTCCAATGTAAATAATTAGTGCATTTATCGACAATATATACATATAAATACAAGACAAATACTGAGAAATGTTAATCATTCAGTTTACTACATATAAATATATTCACTTTAAAGTTTTAAACAAATATATAATCAATGTTTCTTTACTTAAAACAAATATATTCACTTTAAGTTGGAACTTAACATCAAATACAGTAATTGGTAAAGTTTTCAACTTGAAATAAAATTCAATTGGCTTATTTACCTGATCAACAGATCTAGCAGAAGAACCTTGTGCACTCATTGCTCGGTATCATTCAGCCATGACTTTATAGCCTTGTTTGTAGCCTATTTTTTGTCCTCTTCTATAATCAATTTTTTGAACTCCAAGGCCTGCATTTTTTATTGGTATCATGAATTTTTATTGTAGTGAATTTCATCAAAACTAAATTGATTGCAATTTAATTATAAATATTTGCATACGATTTTTCATTTACTAATACTTGCAACTCGTGCAGCAAGTTTTGAATATCCACATGAGCCAAGCTTGTGTTGCCCGTGCTTTTGTTTTCTTGTTGTTGTTGCCTTTTTTGTGTCAGGCAACCTATGTGATGTTTGAAGTATGTTAGATCACATAAGTACAAAGAGTAAATAGTTCATAATTTCATTATTAACATTATCACATACCTTCTTTCCTTGCGTGATACTACTTGTCCACTATGTCTTGCACTTCTCTCAAGTGCATCCTTTTTAAGATCCTCCCACTCATTAATAGGAATATAGGGAGGTAGCTCATAATAAGGGTTGTGTTCTATTTGGCTCCTGTAGTTGTCCCTAATATACTTCAAAATAGTGCCCTCTTTTTCAAGGAGTCTAAGTCTATGAAAGACTTTGGGTCCAAAAAGTGTTGTCATAGAGTCAATGAGTTTATTCTTTAACCCTTTATCTTGTACTGACCACCTTTTAAGAAAACAAACTGTTAGATTCATAAATGAAGTGAAGCTACCTTTTAATATACTTGAAGAAAGGGATGAAACAAAATCTAATCTTGCAATGAAATCAAAATATGATACCATGTGCATATGGTCGGCCTGAAAATGCACAAACATTCATCATTAAGTTTTTCATAAAATAGATTATTCCCTGCAAGATAATTATGAGATTATTATAATTAGTTATTGCAAGGGACCACGTGGACCACACAGGGGGTTAGTGCATTACATTATGAGTATTATATTATATAGTAAAAGAAAGGATTAGTCTTTAAAGTACCTAGAAGTTGGGCTACTCTCAAGGGAAGTCCATCTTCATTGCTCACGAGTAATTGATCACACTGTATTGTTCTTGTACATTTAACATGAGTACATCCAAGAATTGCATCATCACCTCCTACATAAAATAATCCAATATTGCCCCCTAAGAAAGAATATATAGTTCAAGTGAAATAAACACATGATAAATAAGAGAGAAAAAGAGGAGTCTACTTACCAATAGTAGGTGTACTTGCTGACATTTCAAGCAGAACTACCTCTATGGATCTGATCCTTGTACCACGTGCCATACTCAACATAGGTTCAATAGTAGGCGCTGAACAAAAATATTGTTAGAACATAAAAAAATATGGATAACTATGGACAAGATGGAGGATAAAACATGTGATGTACCATCCAAAGTATTTGCATCTAAGGTAATGCCCTTTAATCTATTTAGCATCCCCTGTAAAGAGAACACATATATATTTTAGTTAATGACATAAATAAAATAGTATACTATAAAAATCATTATTGAACTTTTGTTATAATTAAAAACTACATTAATACTTACTCTATAGTTCTGAACATGGCCAATCAACATATTCGATGCCCTCTGTATTTTAGGAGTGTGAGGTTGAATATTTTCCATTCGAGCTAACTCTTTTGATATTGCACAAAGGACCCTTTCCAGTGCAACCACAGGATCAACCTCTGATAAAAAATCAACATCGAATGGATCATGCTCATTATGCGGCTCCTCATGGACTACTTGTTCCTTTCCCTTTCTCTGATCAACACTCATTTGTGAGAACAATATTATTAGCCCTATTTTTAAAAGCAATCCAAAATAGTAGAACAACAAAAAATATGCATTAACATAACAAAACTACTCATTAACATTTTTCTTGTATGTGCATTTGTACAACAACAATGAGTTTTACCTGTCAGGAAGAAGAAGTCCCATGAGAACTATCACCGTCATGCATATCGTGTGGCTGTTGATCCATACTATAGCTTTGTATTTCAAAAAAAATCATTCAGACATGTTAAAACACATGTTCTTATTCTCAGTTACGTTGAATAATAGACAATTATCAAAATGTGTACCACCTTGTCCATGATAGTGATGGGTTTTTTGTATCTATGTGATTCAAATTGTAATCGATAAGCAACTCCTTGCCTCCACGTATTGATTTGATCACACATACAAATACATGATTTCCCTCGCGTGCCTCAAATATGCAATTGGGTTGCTTCTTAGTTGACACAGGCCATGTACTGTTTATAAAACCTGCAATATTCCCCAATGCTTTTGGTCTTCTGTCAACGTATATAGCTACTTTGTTACTTTGTTCACTGACTTTTTTTTGTATATAATTTGCCGCGAGTGCATACCTACACATGTTTTTTTTATATTTAACAATCTGCATCCAACTACTGTAATCATAACAAGGTTCGACATACTCCATCAATTCGACAACTTTCTTGTAAGAGATCTTTATGACATCCATGGAAAATAGGCCCAAACCATGTAATGAAGATGGTGCTATGTGATATATCCTCTCTTTAACACAAAAATTAGTGTTTATTGGAGTAAGTTCATCGGGGACCCATTGTTTCTATAGATTTTTGTACCTAAATGGCATCTCAGAGTCACCTTTTCTCTCATCATCATAAGAACACGACCCCCCTTGAGCAAGGAAAAATTTCATGTGTTTATTGAATTTCTTTCTGATCTTTTAACCTTGAGTCGATCTTATTGAATTACATGTACTAAATGTCTCACTTTCTTCTTCCATTCCTAGATTTTTCTCGCTCGAAGAAGACAATTCTGACAAATACCTTTTCGCTAGTACCTGCACCTCATGCAATGAGAAAGATGGGTGGCAATGAGAGATATTTTACATATGGTAAAATATATTAATCTCTATGGGGTGTATTGACTTGTACTTGATAATCCATGAGACTGTGTGGGATACCTGGCATAAGATAATAGTTATATAATCAGACAAACATAGTTCACTCCATAGTTTTCATTATATCTTGTGAAGGACATTATTCATTGTTAAAATAATCTATTTATCTGACAATATTTTGAATATCTCAGCATTGCATATAACTAAACATCTCAACATTGCATGGGACACCACTATTGTGGCATTTCGTCAAACATTCTCGTGCCTTGCCACTAGTGTTTTTATTACATCTTGTGAAGGACTTTATACATTGTTAAAATTATCTATTTATACTTTTAGAATTAGCTCACTCCATTGCAGGGAACAAAGAGAATCCCATGTGATTTAACATCATTGAGATGCCTCCTTTCATTAGCTTCATGTCACCTTCTCATAGCTTCTCATAGCTTCCTATGTGTTTCATCCTTCATTTATACACTTACTTCCTAAGGGGTATTCTTGAGTTCAAACACATTGAGCTGCTACAATTGAATTATAAATCATGAATTCACTATAAAATTAATTCACTATAAATCAAGAGGCATTATAAATCATGAATTCGCTATAAAATTAATGTATTGCTCTAGCTTTCATATGGACATTTTGTCAAATGGTTGGCATGTATATTTATTCAAATGGAGTTATATCATTTGGAATGCATATATGATTGGTTGATACCAAATTCTATGTCAAGATTTATAGCATTAAATTGATCATAGTTGGAAGACTCAGACACAAGAAGAATATGAGTATAGAAAATTTTTAGAAGAATATGAATGAATGCAAACATACATAAGTGGATGAACATAAATAATGAAGGTACCTGATATTGCCTGAAGTAATGAAGTGCTGACCCTGGGTTCAATCCAATATGCTCATGTATGATCCAGAAACTACAAGGAAAGAAAGGATGGGGTTAGATCCAAAGGATCTAAGCAATGCCTGACACCCTATTATTGATCCTCATCTACAATTATGCATGTGCATAGTTAAGCCATACACTTCTAAAAGGAACTATGCTATAGAACATGTACTCAATTTCATTTTGATGGCATTTGTTGATTTAATTGTGACACCAACTTGGTTATAAACAAAAAAAATAAAAAGAAAGTGTCATTTATAATTTTTGTGAATTTGAAGAGCTTCTGCGAAGATGACACTACACTTTTGCATGGCACGAATATGGCATTCAAGTTTTTCTCGTGGGCTACAAGCTAGGGCATCATGCATTGTTTATGATCTCACTATTTGAGCACCTCATGTCCATATTTGATTGGCCGGTGCTCTATTTGTTAGATTGAGTTTACATCATATATTTAGTCTTAATAAAATCTTATAAAACAACATAAAACTAACCCAAAATACTTTGTCTTAATAAAATCTTAATAAAACAATATATTTAGTCTTAATAAAATCTTATAAAACAACATATATTGTGTGAAGTGTTTGATCTCTCTTTATTTGTTTTGCTATTGATATTCACTATGTGGTACTCCCCACTTATGATCATTTCACAAGGAAATGTCTTGATGGCTCGCGAGCTGCAAGCTAGGGCATCATACATTATTCATGAGCTCATTGTTTAATACTGGCATTGTTTACATATTTTCATTTGGAATGCTTGATGATCCATGAGCTTTGAGAGCTAGGGCATCATTGCTATTAACTTCAAGGAATTTTGTGAAGTGTTTGATCTCTCTTTATTTGTTTTGCTATTGATATTCACTATTTGGTACTCCCCGTTTATGATCATTTCATGAGGAAATGTCTTGATGGTTCACAAGCTGCAAGCTAGGGCATCATGCATTGTTTATGAGCTCTGTTTAAGCAATGACCAATCAAATAAGGGCATGAGGTGCTCAAACAATGAGCTCATAATGACATAAAAAATGCATGATGCCCTAGCAAAATAGCAAAACAAATAAAGAGAGATCAAATAGTTCACACAATATATATTGTTCTATAAGATTTTATTAAGACTAAATATATTGTTTTATTAAGATTTTATTAAGACAAAGTATTTTGGGTTAGTTTTATGTTGTTTTATAAGATTTTATTAAGACTAAATATATGATCATACATTAATACACTTACTATTTTGAATTTGAGCTCAGGCATCATGCAATGTTATTGTTGTCATTGTATGTTTTATGTTGTTGTGCACCATATATTGTTTTATACACTATTTATTTCATTGAGACCGTGATCTTGGCATTTTTAATGTATTTTCTATTATTGGATCAATGCTACCATGTTGTTGAGGTTATAGATGCATTGAATCACCACTGGCATTCTATTTTGATAGCAACAATATAACAAGAGCTGCCGTGAAGATGACACTACAATTTTACGTGGCGCGAAGAGGGCATTCAAGTTTGGTGTGCACGAAGAGGCTGACACCATGTGGGAAGAGGGAACTGGCACTTGAGGTAGGCATTCAAGCTCTATCTTCTCATTAATTCAATTTCAGTGTCATTGTTTACATCTTAATTAGCATTTGGAATGCTCGATGACCCGCGAGCTTTGAGAGCTAGGGCATCATTGCTATTACCTTCAAGGCATTATGTGAAGTGTTTGATCTCTCTTTATTTGTTTTTTTGTTGATATTCACTATGTGGTACTCCCCATTTATGATCATTTCATGAGGAAATATCTTGATGGTTCGCAGGCTGCAAGCTAGGGCATCATGCATTGTTTATGAGCTCACTATTTGAGCAACAACCAATCAAATAAGGGCATGAGGTGCCCAAACAATGAGCTCATAATGACATCAAATAGAGCATCGGCCAATCAAATAGGGACTACAGTACTGGTGAGGGCACCTAGGTAGGGCTATTTGGTACCTAGTGTTCCTGAATTTTGGGTTGTAGTGGCCTTAGCCAAGCCACTAGGTTAGGGAGAAGCCTATTTGGTCTCTCTAGTTGTGCTATCTAGTGTTTGTTCTTCTTTGTTCTTTTGAGTCCTTGGTGTGTCTTTTGGAGCCTGATTGCAGTAATCTTAGCCAACTTTACTAGGTTGCCTGTCATAGGCCAGTGTTCTAAAGTTGAACAAATGGCCTCTTTAATATTTTAGAGGTTTGAAAATGGCCTTTATGACCCTTAATCAAGGATTGAGTGCTTTTGAGGTGTGTATAGGTGGTTTATCTATCCACCAGAAGTTGCTTGACAACTTTGAAAGTTGTCATGATAGTTTTTCTTGCAAAAGCATGTAACCGGCTCAAGAGATAGCTAGCTTGATCCATGGGCCCTAAAACTGAGGAGGGAGCTATTTAAGCTTTGAAAACCATAAAGCGAGGTGTAGGGATGAGTGCAGTATGAAGAGCAAACTTTTGGTTGTAGTTAGCCTGTGTAACTAGTTTTCCTTTGACAGAGATATACATTTTTGTGTTGACAAAGATAAGAAATGGATTGAATATCTAACTGTAATTTTTGCATGTGATGATTGTCAATGTTTTTGAATTCCTAGGATAGTTATTTAGCATTTCATTTCAGTTTTGAGTTAGTCTTTATAGTTTTCTTTATTTTGGCCTATCTCAGGTTACTACTAACAAAGCTTTGAATAATGGAGTGCTAGAGCACTCTCCCATTGTACAATCTATACGGTTCTATGGGAT
The DNA here is from genome assembly GCA_027943335.1 of Chamaecyparis obtusa. Lineage (NCBI taxonomy): Eukaryota > Viridiplantae > Streptophyta > Pinopsida > Cupressales > Cupressaceae > Chamaecyparis > Chamaecyparis obtusa. The sequence continues at coordinate 402,145 of BSBK01002894.1, forward strand.
TTTTGTCTAGACTCCCTGTAATATATGTTGTGCAAAGGAGGGGCCCTCAATCAAATAATGTGGAGGGGAGGTCAGATGCATGATCAAGCATCTCCAATGTAGAGAGAGATTGGGGGATTGTGGATACAAGGGAAAATACTAAACCCTCACTGTTACAGACATTGAGTTACCAAACCCTCATTTATAGCCCCATTTTTAGCAGGCCTTATATGGATAGTATGGGAAAAGGAGACCGACAGAATCTTAAAGCCCTCCAAAAAGGGTATTTGAATCCATAATTAGTTGGATGCTTTTCTCAGAGAGGTTTGGAGTTATTAGTAGAAAAAGGTCAATTAGGCCTACTAAACCTAGTAGCCTTTTTAGGCCAGATAACAGAAAAAAAAAATTTAGAAGGGACATAGAGGTTCCTAGAACAGTGAACTTTATCATATTCTTGGTGTCATAGACTGAATGGAGAAAGGAGGAGTTTGAAACTTATTAGAAGGGGACTACGATAGCTGTTAGAAATAGGGAATACTGAGAGGGGGGGTTGAATCAGTATTCTACAAACTTTATCTTTTGCCCAATTATGGATATAACAAATTATCTTTATACATGCATAACATAAGAAGTTAAACAACATGCATAACAATAAAGAACTCATAACAAATTATTTGTTCTTGAGGAAACCCTGGCCAAGGGAAAACCCTGGTGGGGATGGTACCCACAAAGATCCACTAATCAAAATTATCTTGTTAAGAATGTTGACCTTGTTAGGAGTCTATTACAAGCATATAGTGTATCAGTCCTGATTAAGGAACTATAGGCCTTGTTAGAAGCCTCAACCCTGTTAGGAGTTGGTAGTACAAAAGTGATTGCCAGATGAGCCCACTACCCAAACAAGTAATGTACAATATACAATGATTACAAAATTAGGTTAAGGTACATAACCTTATACCACTTGCATCAATATCTCTTTGGTGCTCTTTCACTATCGCTATTACATATGCTTCATATATTTCGCATCATATCACTTGTTCACACTATTGTGTTCTTACTACAATTACAATTACAATTAAATTTATACCAATAAATTTATCCAAGAGTTAACATATAGGATGCCATCCCTTTATATTGTTAAGTCATTATTTTGATAAACAAAATAATCCATTAACTCTTTACTAGTTCTATCTTCATATTTTGTCCTGTCGGCTTCACACTGTCTTCGATAAAACTGTCATAACTTCTTCCGTACATACCGTAATGACTTACACTCTAAGATGGGTGATCAATAGTCATTATAGAGTCTATGTTCAAGTGTGTAAGCACTAAACTTACTCTAGTCAATGTTGCAAACAAAAATTGTGTCCAAGTTCACTGGTAAAAACACTGTCTCACACTTAGACAAATTTACAATGCGCTCTATCATACTTGCTCTTTGACCTGTGCGATCTTCATGTGGATCATATGTTGCCATAATGACAACATCTATGTAATCAACTTAGCCAAATTTCCAACAATCTCCCCCTTTGTCATTGGTGGCAACCTATGAGAAAATTGGCTAAGTGTACAACTCAAAATCTCAAAATTGTTCAAAATTGTGGCCATAGTATAAAATATATACTATCCTTATAACTCCTCAAAAAATTATTATCTCTAATATAGTACTCCCCCTAAGAGTATCAATCCTTGTCATATACTATCAATTTTCTTCTATATATCTCTTCCCCTTTGACAACAATGGCAAAATAAGGTAGGGAGGGTTACAAAATTGTATCACAAAAAAGTTATACCTCAATTCATTTATTGCAAAGCCAGTAGGCTTGCAACACAATCTACAAAATCATTTTCATGGCTTCTATCTCCTTTTCCCATGATTTCTTAATGGAATCTACCACATTAAGTAATGCGCTCAGTCCATAAGAAGCTATTTCACATGCTTGGAGGTTTTCAAAGTTAAACTTCTGAAAAGATGTCTTAGCTGATAGACATTCTTCCAACTGCTCTTCAATAATACTTAACTTCATAGAAGCATGCTCTCTCAAAAGAGTGAATCTTCTCAATTTTCTATCTCTCTCATCTTGCACAACTCTAATTTCATCATAAAGCTTCTGAACTTTCTTCTCAACATCACATACCTTCACATTGGGGCTAGACAAAAGGTTTGTTTCATTCAAAATTTTTGCTTCCTTCAACTTTATCTTCTAATCTTCTTCTATTGTCAAGGTCTCTGATTTTGTACACTGTATGTACAAAGATTTACCTATTTCCAAATGCTTCCTCAAATCCTTGATACAGATATGAAGAGTGTTGATATCATTTCTGATATTCTAACTGATGTTCAAAAGCATTCTAGCCTCATAGGTTTCTTGTGCTTTCACTTTTGCAATATCAGACAAGTTTGTGAATTCATTATCAAAGGTGCTCATGACCTTCTTTGATTTCTCCATAGGGTCTGCTTTCACAATTTGTGTAGTTACAGTACTTTGTAACTTCTCAGTTAGTTCCTTTAGACACCCTTCAAGACTCTTCACTTTCTTATTCTTGCCAATGATTTTATTCAAGGATGTGATCAATTCCAACTGATCATCATCATCTACTTCCTTTCCCAAATGCTCAATCATAGATCCAATTTGAGTCTTCTTTCTAGTCTCAGGAGTAAGACTGATATCTTCTTTGGTGGGAATGAGAACTTGTTCCCTTATTACTTGTGGTTCCACAACTGTTGTCTCTGTCATCTCTTCTTCTTTTTTAGCCTCCTATTCTTCAAAGGCCGAATTGTCAACAATGTTCTCCAAATTCTTGAATACATTTTTATCAGTATCCAAGGTGATTTTTGTACCTTCTACATTCATTGTTTCATCTTCAATATTAATGGCTAGAGGAGAGGTAATGTCCTCTTGTACTTTCTCACATGCTTGCTATGCTACAACTGATGATTCTCCAACATATTCTGCCATAACCTTAATAATAGCTTGTTCTGTCTCAGAATTTATTTCTTCATACCTGCCTCCCATAATCTAAATAGTTCTCCTTTTGGTTCTCAAATGGGTGCTTAAGGCTTTCATGATCTGATTGAAATGTCTTTCATCTCTTATTTCACAAAACTTCCTCACAAGATTTTCTCTGATAGTTGTGTCCTCCTCTAATGCTCTCTTCTTCCTATTTACAAGTTTGTTATATAAATCATCAGGTATCTGTCCCTGAATAGTATCAAACTTCTTGTCATTCAAAATCATATGCTTCACAACTGCATTCTCTAGATTAAGTCTATCAGTATAATCATAAAGATCATAGTATTTGTTCATTCTTGCAAAGTCACCATTCTCAATGATCTTCTCATTAAGCTTTTCAACTTTTGGTTTCCAAGCTTTCTTCTTAGTAGTGACATCATCTTTTACTTCTGCAATCTTTCTTGGAACTAGTTGCACTAAAGTTTTATGTCTCTTTCCTGGTCTAGTAGCACTTTCCTTTACTCTGTTGCTAGGTGTGGAGGAAGTGGATCTAGTAGACATCTTTGCTTCTATATCCTTCTCAGTTACTTCCACTTTCACTTTCACTTGTGGTTCTTCCTATTGCACTACAATTGATGATAAAGGAGGGATAGACAAAACTTCTTTTTGTCCACTCTCTCTGATTGCTGCTGCTGTCTGCTTTGCTACCAAAAACTCACACTCTAGCATTCCTGTATATTTTAGGATTTTCTTAATAGTGCTCTCAACTCTCTTCTTAGACTACTTCTCTTTAATTAGGATCTTTGCGGAGTTGAAGTTCTCCTCAAAGGTTCCAAACTTGTTACCCTGAGTGTCCAACTTACACTTAAGTAACCTGCTAACATACTCTTTAGTCTATACCTCAGATATCTCATAGCCAAGAGGGTCTATGAACTCTATTCTAGGCTCCACTACTTCAATATAGGTAAAGTCAGTATCCACCATAAAACATATATCATCTTTATATTTTTCAACAAGAGACTTAGGGATCCTTGATCTACTAGACACAATATTCTGAAATGTCTTAATAAAAAGTACTGCACTCCCATTTACACTGTCAATAACATGTCTTCCATACACTAGGTTAATCCTTTCCATTGTATTTAGTCCATCATTCTAGTCATTTCCTATGGTGTAAGGAAATCTCCTCAATAGATGAAAAAACATATAAGTGATTAGGGATGAGAACCTAAACTGTGTATACTTAGTTTTCTTGATCTTCTCCAAGTTCTCAAACAATTGAATTCTTAGAATTTCACACATATCAATGTGTGCCTTGTCAACACACATTAGATAGGCTGCAGGTACCATTCCAGCTGCCATGTCATCCTCTCTTGAATTTGCACAAAACTTAGTTGTTAGGATCTTGCATAAGTATCTCACATCATCTTGTTTGATCTTACTAATCATAATTCCTCTACCATTATAGGATGAGTTTGTGTTATCAATGACTGTTTTCCTCATGTTTTTCTCATTTAAAGGAATAGCTCCAGTTTTAGATAATCCAGTGACTTCATGAATCAAATCTGATGTAATATCTATCACTCTATCTTCTAGCCAAAACTTTCCATTATGAATTCTGCTCAAGATAATCTTAGTGCATTCTTCATTATCAAATTCATACTTTAATCCATACTTAACAATTTCATTATGTTCCAAATATTCAAAACCTTGTTTCAGTGTCATATCTTGATTGTAAATCTTCTGATATTCATCTATGAAATGACTCACTCACTATCTCTAGTTTGCATCCAAGATAACTTCTGACATTCTCTAAGTGTAAAACTCCATCTGGTACGGATGATAATGCAAACCTAGGGTTTTCTTCCAAGGGTTCTACTAGTTCCCTTTTCAATTTAGGTCTATTCTTATCTCTGACATTGTGTATTAAGGAAACATCCATGATTTATTCAAATTCCTTTACTGATTCAAAGATTTGTCTAGTAAAATACCTTAATTTCATGATTTTAGGGCTTGTGTAGATTCGGCACAAAATTCTTCTCCAAATCCTTGTAAAATGTTTTCAATCACTGCTCTTTGATCTCCTTGACACTTGAATTCACTTTGATGATCAAATAATACCGATCATAACCTTTTATTAATTCAATCTCACTTAGATCTGACATTGCATTCAATTCTTTTGCCACTTCTTTCCAAAAAGTTGTCTCTGCTAACCTGCAAAACTTAAAACTTCTTGCAATCTTGCAAAACATAATATTTTTCTTTGTGCTCTTAACCATAGCATTAGAACATCATAAACTACCTTGCATTAACTGTGCAAGACTAAGTTCATCATATATCTACTTCTACACTAAATCTAAGTTCCTATTCTATTGCAATTTACATAAATTAAGTACTTTGAGATAGGTCAGGTAAGATTCATTCTTACCTTTCAATACTTCACCTTCTTGATTACCTTCAATGTTGAATGTGTCTCCTTGATCTGTGCTTTTGATAAACTTCCCTTCATCTGAGTTACTACAACATCCTTTCTGACTATTACTTGCATCTTCATTTCTTCTTGCATGATTTCTAGGATTGGGATTAGGATGAAAAACTCTATTGTTCACTCTACATAACCTTGTTGTATGTCCAATATTTTTACATATCTGACAAACAATTCCATTTTTTTCATATCTTGGTCCAAGTTGATTGATTTGTGATCTACAATTTCTAGCAATGTGTCCAACCTTGTTGCATCTATAACATACTACTCCATTTCTTCTGTTCATATCTTCAGTAGGTTTCTTATCTGCATTGTTAGTATTCCTAAACATTCTACTTCTATCATTATTCTCAATAAATTTAAGTTTCCTACATTCAATAGCTCTATGTCCAAAACCATGACAATTGTAACAATAACCATTAAGAGGTTTAAAGTGTTTACCTGTGTAATCTCTCTTCATATGACCAATAGTATTACAAGAAAAACATCTACCTTTGAATTCTCTTTGCATACTTTTGGGTGATTCCTCTTGCTTCGGCGATTCTTCTTCTTTAGGTGTATCTTCAAATTTGTTGATCTCATCAGACTTCTTCTCATCTATGCTTTCAAATATCTTTAGATCTAGTTCCTTGCTTTCATCATTTGCTTTAAAAGTGTTGAATCCAAGACCAGTCTTATCATAGAATGGTTTATGATAAGATATTTGTTCATCAATCTTCTCACTAGTTGAATATAGCCTTTCAAGTTGTTGCTTGGATTGAGTCAATTCACCTTTCACAATCTTATTGTATTTCTCAAGTTCATCATACTTCACATTGACTTTCTCAAGTTTAGATGTTACTTTACAAAGTTTAGATTTTATTCCTTCATTTTTAGTCTTTAGACTTTCATTCTCAAATTTTAGATTTGCTTCATTCTTGTCATTTCCATCTTTCAAACTAAGCTTCAAATTTTCTATCTTCAGTTCATGCTTAAGGATCTTATTTTCTTTTTCTAAATTGTCATCACAATCTTTAATAAAAACTTCAGATTCCTTTTCAGATCTCAGATCTTCTAATTTGTTTTTCAATTTCTTAATGAGGTTTTTTGCATCATCATACTTTATTTTCAAAGTATCTTTTTCAATAGTAAGCAAGTCAATCTGTTTAAGAGCTTCTTCAAGATTCTTTTGTAGTTGATCCATATCCATAGTGATCTTACTCATGCTGCTAGGCTTTCCTTGAATGATTCTTTACCGAGTAACTAAGCTCTGATACCAATTGTTAGAAATAGGGAATACTAAGAGGGGGGGGTTGAATCATTATTCTACAAACTTTATATTTTTCCCAATTATGGATATAAAAAATTATCTTTATACATGCATAACATAAGAAGCTAAACAACATGCATAACAATAAAGAACTCATAACACATTATTTGTTCTCGAGGAAACCCTGACCAATGGAAAACCCCAATGGGGATGGTACCCACAAAGATCCACTAATCAAAAGTATCTTGTTAAGGATGTTGACCCTGTTAGGAGTCTATTACAAGCATATAGTGTATCAGTCCTGATTAAGGGACTATAGGCCTTGTTAGAAGCCTCAACCCTGTTAGGAGTTGGTAGTACAAAAGTGATTACCAAATGAGCCCACTGCCCAAACAAGTAGTGTACAATATACACTGATTACAAAATTAGGTTAAGGTACATAACCTTATACTACTTGCATCAATATCTCTTTGCTGCTCTTTCACTATTGCTATTACATATGCTTCATATATTTCCCATCATATCACTTGTCCACACTATTGTGTTCTTACTACAATTACAATTACAATTACAATTACATTTATACCAATAACTTTATCAAAAGAGTTAACATCTAGGATTTCATCCCTTTATATTGTTAAGTCATTATTCTGATAAACAAAATAATCCCTTAACTCTTTACTAGTTCTGTCTTCATATTCTATCCTGTCAGCTTCACACTGTCTTCGGTAAAACTGTCATAACTTCTTCCATACATGTTTTACTGGCTTGCACTCTGAGATGGGTAATCAATAGTCATTATAGAGTCTATGTTCAAGTGCACAAGTAGTAAACTTACTCCAGCCAATGTCGCAAATAGAAACTATGTCCAAGTTCACTGGTAAAAACACTGTCTCACACTTAGACAAATTTGCAATGCGCTCTGTCATACTTTCTCTCTGACCTATGTGATCTTCATGTGGATCATATGTTGCCATAATGACAACATCTATGTAATCAACTCAGCCAAATTTCCAACAATAGCACCCTTAAGGCTAGGAGATTAGCCTCTTTGATTCTAGGAGGGCCTAGGACAAAGTTATAGAAAGGTATATGTAACATCAAGTACCCTAGTTTCATTATTAGATGATCTTATTTAATTTGTGTTCATTTCATGCAAAGATACATGTAAAGAAAAATAAATTTTTGCATCTAAAGATTACATGTATATATATGAAAAATAACTTGTATATACTATACAAGAAAAATAACTTTCAAAATAAAATGCAAGAGTACAGGCATACATAAGAGGATGAACATAAATAATAAGGGTGCCAGACATTGCCTGAAGTGATGAGTTTTTGACCCAGGTATGAATCTAGTGTGCCCCTTTGTGATCCAGAACTTGCAAAGAAAAGAGAGATGGGGGTTAGATAAAACATATCTAAGTAATGAATGGCATCCTATTACTGATCCTCATCTACAATTATGCATGTGCATAGTCAAGCCATACACTTCTGAAAGAAAAACCATGCTACAGGACATGTGCACTCAAAAGAATGTTGCAGAGAGTAAATTGCTACATTTATGTCTGTATGAACACCTAGTGAGTCACTATTGTGATTTCAAGTAAAGATCATAACATCACAACATGGTTGGCAGCCCCAAGGAGGCCTCATTGCATATAGTGAGTAAGCTACATCAAAACAAAGAGGTACACAAATTTGCATCATCTATACTGATGTCCCTATTTGATTGGATGGTGCTCTATTTGTTTTATTGCTGCTATCAAAATAGAATGGAAGTGGTGATTCAATGCATCTACAACCTCAAAAACATGGTGACATCGATCTAATAGTAGAAAATATATTACAAATGCCAAGCTCACAGTCTCAATGAAATAAACAGTGTATAAAATAATATATGGTGCACAACAGCAGCAAGCATGCAATGACAACAATAACATTGCATGATGCCCGAGCTCAAATTCAAAACAGTAAGTGTATTAATGTATGATCTAATAGCAGAAATCTCATTGATCATTACCTTTCACTCCTCCATCATTATAGAAGAGATAACTACCTACAACTATATTTCATAATTCCTCCTTTGAAGCATATATATATCGAGTATAATTATGATTTTACATCATATATTTAGTCTTAATAAAATCTTATAAAACAACATAAAACTAACCCAAAATACTTTGTCTTAATAAAAATCTTAATAAAACAATATATTTAGTCTTAATAAAATCTTATAGAACAACATATATTGTGTGAACTGTTTGATCTCTCTTTATTTGTTTTGTTGTTTTGCTAGGGCATCGTGCATTGTTTATGTCATTATGAGCTCATTGTTTGAGCACCTCATGTCCCTATTTGATTGGCCGGTGCTCAAACAGTGAGCTCATAAACAATGCATGATGCCCTAGCTTTCATCCCGCGAACCATCAAGAAATTTCCTCATGAAATGATCATAAACAGGGAGTACCACATAGTGAATATCAACAACAAAACAAATAAAGAGAGATCAAACACTTCACACAATGCCTTGAAGGTAATAGCAATGATGCCATAGCTCTCAAAGCTCACAGGTCATCAAGCATTCCAAATGAAAAGATGTAAACAATGCCAGTATTAAACCATGAGCTCATGAACAATGTATGATGCCCTAGCTTGCAGCCTGTGAGCCATCAAGACATTTCCTCATGAAATGATAATAAACGGGGAGTACCACATAGTTAGTGAATATCAATAGAAAAACAAATAAAGAGAGATCAATCATCAAACACTTCACACAATATATGTTATTTTATAATATTTTATTGAGACTAAATATATTGTTTTATTAAGATTTTATTAAGACAAAGTATTTTGGGTTAGTTTTATGTTGTTTTATAAGATATTTATTAAGACTAAATATATGATGTAAACTCAATATAACAAATAGAGCACCAACCAATCAAATAGGGACATGAGTTTCTCAAACAATGAGCTCATAAACAATGCATGATGCCCTAGCTCGCAGCCAGTGAGCCATCAAGACATTTCCTCATGAAATGATCATAAACAGCGAGTACCACATAGTGAATATCAGAGTTGATCAGATAAGGTATATGCACAAAAAAACAAATAAAGAGAGATCAAACACTTCACACAATGCCTTGAAGGTAATAGAAATGATCAAACAATTCAAAATATGGACATCAGCCATACACTTCTAAAACGAACTATGCTACAAAACATGGGTGTGTGTTAATGTGATTCAAAACCTATTATGGAAGATTGTTTTATTATTGAGATAAGGATATTGTTAGAATTTAATCTTTCCTTGGTATATTTGTATTTAATGGATAAACCAAGGTATCCTAATGTATTCGTCATCTAGTCCAAGTGGAAGGACATGTAATATTTGTAATTTCCTTTATTAAGGAAAATAGATATTCCTCCTTATGAGGAATCCTACACTTGTCTCACACACTAGTGAAATGTGGCATTCACAAAAATGAGAGTTACACTGTAACTCCTTTCTCACATCTCTATTAAGAGATGGCTCTCCTTCTCTCATCTCATGAGATTCTTCTTCTTCTTGAACATTGTATGATCTTGGCTCTCACTCTATCTCTCTCTCTCTTTCTCATTCTTAGGTTTTTTGCCACTTTCATTATATCATGGGGGTTTTTTTATGTTTTTCCTCCTTCAAAATTTTGTCTCCTTGTCTCATTGTGGTTTGGTGAATGCTCCTAGCTTTGTGATTATTCACGGTAACCTTTCTTTTTCTTGCTCATTGATTAAACAATTTCCTAACTCTATATTTTGTTATTATTATTTTAACATGGTATCAGAGCAGGTTGGTTTAATTGTGTATTGAGTGTACAAGTGAAGGAGCTACCATATCTTGGAGCACTCCAATATCAGAGACTCTTGAGAGAGTTTATTGCTAATATATTTTTTTTGTCTAATCTGATTAAGAGAAAAAATTGAAATTTTTTTTAGGTTTGGTTGGTTTACCGCCAAACCTAGTTTATCTTTTAGATACATTGTTGATTCATTTTGTGCAGGATCTGAATCTAATTTGTCTGTGTTTTCATTTAAATCTAATTGGTTGTTTTACAGATCTATCTCTATATACTTCTATTGATCTACATTATAACATTTTTTTATATGATTTTCAGTATATTGTTATATACATTTTTTTTCAATACAACATATTGTACAAACAAAGGGCAATTTGCTTATTTTCCTCATCATTCTCAATAACGTTCTTTTACCTTAAATGTTTTCTTTTCTATTATCGTGCTCACAACACTTGTAACAATAATTTCTTTTTCATTGAAGATTTTCATTTTCTTTCAGCTAACGTTGTTCTTCATCATATTAAATCACTATACATATTTTTACTTTGCCCACACCTTTGCCTAATCAAGATATATTGGTGCTATCAAATCTGTTTTGGATAACATTTTACTTTGTATTTGTGAAACAAGTCAGTTCATTATTGAAACAGATTCTTATTGATACAAAAGGTAGCTCTTCTTGCTAACATTTTATGTAGCTACTCGGTGCTGGTGTGTATCTTCTTGGAGGCTGCTCGCACATATCTCTCTTCCCCCTACTGTTGTTTCCTCCTGCTGCTGCTTACTCCTAAAACCTGTCCCTTTTTTTGTCTCTCGTGCTTGTGCATGTAACGTCTGCTACTGCTCACTGCTATTAACCTATCCTTATTTTCCTGCTATTAATGTGATCACTTCTATTTATGTCTGTTGCTGCTGCTAACTCTAAAATATTTCTTGAGGGACAGCTCCATTTGTCCTTCTTTCTATTCTGACACTATCGTATCCATCTCTCACCTCATTACCAAGTATAGTGGCACCACTTCCCGCCTTTTCATATGTTGGTTTCGATAAATATTGGAATTGTTTCCATTTATAGATTTTTTTTCGGTGCTTAACCAGTTGGCAGGCCCACAAAATCTGCAACGTTTCTCGGTATACATTTATCGGTATTGGATAAAGTGTTTTCTTCTTTATTTTTTGTTCACTTCTTTAGATCTTGTTCTTTATCGGTTGCCGGCTTCCAAGATTTAAGCAGAACCACTATGAAAATTTAAGTCGCACCGCACAACAGAATTCAACGGTCTTATCTGCCAGTGAAGAGATATTGATTCAGCCAAAGTCAGGAATAAGTTGAAACCGTTTTTCCTTAATTAATGTAGGTTATAACATTTTCCGTAGAAAGGAAACATTTTTTTCAATTCAAAACTTTTCCTTATAAACGTTTTAATTATTCATTTATATTATAACATTAACTTTTTTTTCAAGCATTATCTTTTATCATTCTCATAATTTTTTTTATAAATCTTTCCTTTCTCTTCAATAACTTTATTCTATAGTTTTTAAATTTAAAAGTTTTGAATCCTATTTAAAAGACTCTTATGCATATTCTTTCCTCACGTAGAATTATGTTTTTGTAGAAAAAAATTCTATTTAAAGTTAAAATTTGAAAGTTTTCAATCCAAGTTTTATGCAATAAGATTCTTAGTATAAGCATATATTCTTAAAAAGAAACTTTTAGCTTCTTAGTATAAGAACTTAGTTTTTTATTATAAAAGGAATTATTCAATTTTTTTGGTTTTTTTTTTTTTTTTAATTCATTTCAAATATTTAAATCTTTCTTTACTCTCATATAAAGGTTGTGTTTTTAATATTTAAATATTTAAATTATTAATTGTTTTTTTCATTTTCTTTTATTTTCATTTAACACTTAAATAGTATTTAATTATTTATACTTGTTTTAAACAAAATTTATAATTATATTTAAGTTATTCATAGTATTATTAATATTAAGATATTTTGCACTTTTTCATTCATTAGGCTTTTATTATTTCTATTTCTATCATTCTTTTGTGCAATTAATCATTTTAATTTTTAATTTTGTTATCTTTATCTTGTTACTTTAATCATGTCTATGTCAATGACAAAATTTAAACTCTCTAATTTCAATTATTCTATTTGGAGGCCATGCATGTCTGATTTTTTAAAATCTCAACACCTTTTGGATATTGTGTCTTCACCAAATTTGAAACTGACATCCACCACTCCTCAGGCTGACCAAGATTCCTGGTAGTTGAAAGATGAGGAAGCGTTTGGTCTAATTGGATTCTCATTAAATCTAGATTTATATCATCTTATCTCAGATTGTACTGCAGCTCATCAGGCATGGCATGTCTTGGAGAACACATTTCAAGCTTATGAGAAACCTATTCCCCTTAATCAAAACTCTACTCTGCACTGTGACATTATAGATAACATGTTACAGGTTGATGATGTTCCTTATACTTATTCTGCTTTAGAACAAGAAGATGCAATTATTGATACTCCTACTAATTTTGTTCCTTCTAGTAGTAGCAGTGATGATGATGATGATAGTAATAATCTGTTTACTCCTCCTTGCTCTCGTGTTGATGATATTTTTCACCAAGAAGAGGAAATTATATCTAACTTTCTTAATGCTACTTTGCAAAATATGTTTATTACTCAAGATGAAATTCATGTTGATAGTACTGTTATGGAGGTTAATGATAATGATGCTTATATTAACTCTCCTATTGATGCTTCTTATTCTGATGATTACACTACAGATTTGGTTTATGCATCTGAAGATTGCATTTATGATTCTATGACCCATAATTCACAATATGATTTTTTTCAAAGTGTTATCGATTCAGCACTAGGTGATCCCAATGATGGGCACTCTACTAGTGTTTTTTGCCTTTTTGTAGGCTCAAGTATTGATTATGCTCCACCTCTATTTTTAAATGGAAATGAATATACAAAATGCATTAATGCATCCCAAGAATCTCAATGGTCTCTTAAAGATTTGGGCTCTCCTCAACATGCTATTCACTTGGCCAAAAGTTTTATGTACCATTCAAGCTCCGAAGCACAAGTTGAAGACATGCAAGATGATCAAGCCAAAGACATCCTAGTGAAGACTCTTTCAAAAGAAACATCTCAAATTCATTGTAAACATTTGGGTTTGATACCTATCGATGTAATTACCCCAAGTAAAGATTAAAGGGGGGTGTTGGAATTTAATCTTTCCTTGGTATATTTGTATTTAAAGGATAAACCAAGGTATCTTAATGTATTCGTCCTCTAGTCCAAGTGGGAGGACATGTAATATTTGTAATTTTCTTTATTAAGGGAAATAGATATTCCTCCTTGTGAAGAATCTTACACTTGTCTCACACACTAGTGAAATGTGGCATTCACATAAATGAGAGTTACACTGTAACTCCTTTCTCACATCTCTATTAAGAGATGGCTCTCCATCTCTCATCTCATAAAATTCTTCTTCTTCTTGAACATTGTATGAGCTTGGCTCTCACTCTATCTCTCTCTCTCTCTCTCTCTCACATTCTTAGGCTTTTTGTCACTTTTATTATATCACGGTGGTTTTTTTATGCTTTTCCCCCTTCAAAATTTTGTCTCCTTATCTCATTGTGCTTTGGTGAATGCTCCTAGCTTTGTGATTATTCATGGTAACCTTTCTTTTCCTTGCTTATTGATTAAACAATTTCCTAACTCTATATTTTGTTATTATTATTTTAACATTGTTAGAATTTAATCTTTCCTTGGTATATTTGTATTTAAAAGATAAACCAAGGTATCCTAATGTATTCATCCTCTAGTCCAAGTGGGAGGACATGTAATATTTGTAATTTCCTTTATTAAGGAAAATATATATTCCTCCTTATGAGGAATCCTACACTTGTCTCACACAATAGTGAAATGTGGCATTCATAGAAATGAGAGTTACACTTTAACTCCTTTCTCACATCTCTATTAAGAGATGGCTCTCCTTCTCTCATCTCATGAGATTCTTCTTCTTCTTGAACATTGTATGAGTTTGGCTCTCACTCTATCTCTCTCTTTCATTCTTAGGCTTTTTTCCACTTTCATTATATCACAGGGGTTTTTTTATGCTTTTCCCCCTTCAAAATTTTGTCTCCTTGTCTCATTGTGCTTTGGTGAATGCTCCTAGCTTTGTGATTATTCTTGGTAACCTTTCTTTTCCTTGCTCATTGATTAAACAATTTCCTAACTCTATATTTTGTTATAATTATTTTAACAGATATCTTAATTCTACAAGAATAAATGTTTTGAGAAATATTTGAATTTAATTTTGACAATAACATGAGGAGTGGATATATTTCAAGCTTCAATGAGACTTCATACCATGCATGTTCATAGATTATGTTCAATGATTTATTTACACTTGTATTTGTGGGAAAACTCTTGAAAACATGCAAAAGAGATTGCATTCAACCATGTTGTTTACATGACACATGTAGTTTACCTCCAGCCTAAATCAGCATTGCATACAAATCTGCGGACGGTGTGTGGGATGAAGTCTCGCTCAAGCTTGAAAATGATAAGTATTATGATGTTGAGGTATGGTGTGGTAAGCACAAGTATAGTTTCTCGTAAGCTGCTATTGGTATAGTTTTTTTTTTTTCAATAGTTACAGAATCCAGCTTCTCCTATACTTACATGTATGTATACATTTTGGGCTTGCCTTTAATGTCATGTAAATTTGAGTGAAATGGTAATAATATTTAAGAGCAAAAAGTATGGCATTTTAAACAAGTATGGATATACCTAATATAACAAGAGTGATATATCTTAATGGAAACACTTAATGAGAAGGATGCCTATATAACAGGAGGAGTGATATGTTTTAATGGCAGTGGACATAGAAATTGCAATGAAACTCTGTAATTTATTATTGTAAGTGGACATAGAAATTGTAGTGTAAGTAGTAGGATGACTGTAAGTGGACATAGAAATTGTAGTGAAACTGTAATTTATTATGGCTCAATGTTGTATATCCATAGTCAATGTCTATTTAAACTTTAGGATGATGCTTATATGATGGATTAAGTAAATTATTCTTACCTTGAGACTAGTACACCATGGGATTAGAGGATGGTTGTTATAATAGCAACTGTGTGTCTGTGGGATACTTTTATATTTTGTATTAAATG
Organism: Chamaecyparis obtusa; assembly: GCA_027943335.1. Classification (NCBI taxonomy): domain Eukaryota; kingdom Viridiplantae; phylum Streptophyta; class Pinopsida; order Cupressales; family Cupressaceae; genus Chamaecyparis; species Chamaecyparis obtusa. The sequence goes on from BSBK01002894.1 coordinate 417,842, forward strand.
ATGATAGATATATATGTGTTTCTTCCTATTGCAATAGTTTATATTCTGATACTTATATCTTGAATTGTCAAATGACCAATGAGTGATAATTTCAAAAGTGTATCATAATTAAAAGCATGTGAATTCATATTGTACTTAATCCGAATGCCACTATGTAATATTTTTACTTACGATATTAATCTTAATATATCCCTATTAAGATATCCCTATTTTATTATTGATGTCCCTATTTACATCTTTTCATCAAATGACCCAAAAACATCAAGAATGGTCCTATATGGTCACTAATAGCCAACTTTTGAAAGAATATGAATGAATTCAAACATACATAAGTGGATGAACATAAATAATGAAGGTACTAGACATTGCCTAAAGTAATGAAGTGTTGACCTGGGGTTCAATCCAGTATGCTCTTGTATGATCCAAAACCTGCAAGAAAGGAAAAGATAGGGTTAGATCCAAAGGATCTAAGCAATGCTTGGCAACATATTACGTACTGATCCTCATCTACAATTATGCATGTGCATGGTCAAGCCATACACAGACTCAACAACATGGTAGCATTGATCCAATAACAAAAAATACATTACAAATGCCAAGCTCATGGTCTCAATGAAATAAAGAGTGTATAAAACAATATATGGTGCACAACAATAGCAAGAATGCAATGACAACAATAACATTGCATGATGCCCGAGCTCAAATTCAAAATAGTAAGTGTATTAATGTATGTTTGCATGATGCTAGATATTAAACAGTGAGCTCATGAACAATGCCAATATTAAACAGGAGCTCATGAAAAATTTATGATGCCCTAGCTTGCAGCCCACAAGCCATCAAGACATTTCCTCATGAAATGATCATAAACGGGGAGTACCACATAGTGAATATCAATAGAAAAACAAATAAAGAGAGATCAAACACTTCACACAATGCCTTGAAGGTAATAGAAATGATGCCCTAGCTCTCAAAGCTCACAAGTCATCAAGAATTCCAAATGAAAAGATGTAAACAATGCCAGTATTAAACAGTGAGCTCGTGAACAATGTATGATGCCCTAGCTTGCAGCCCGTGAGCCATCAAGACATTTCCTCATCAAATGATCATAAGCGGGGAGTACCACATAGTGAATATCAATAGAAAAACAAATAAAGAGAGATCAAACAATTCACACAATGCCTTGAAGGTAATAGAAATGATGCCCTAGCTCTCAAAGCTCGTGGGTCATCAAGCATTCCAAATGAAAAGATGTAAACAATGCTAGTATTAAACAGTGAGCTCATAAACAATGTATGATGCCCTAGCTTGCAGCCCATGAGCCATCATGGGATTTCCTCATGAAATGATCATAAACAGGGAGTACCACATAGTGAATATCAACATCAAAACAAATAAAGAGGGATCAAACACTTCACACAATGCCTTGAAGCTAATAGAAGTGATGCCCTAGCTCTCAAAGCTCGCAGATCATCAGGCATTCCAAATGATAAGATGTAAACAATGCCAGTATTAAACAGTGAGCTCATGAACTATGTATGATGCCCTAGCTTGCAGCCCACGAGCCATCAAGACATTTCCTCATGAAATGATCATAAATGGGGAGTACCACATAGTGAATATCAATAGAAAAACAAATAAAGAGAGATCAAACACTTCACACAATGCCTTGAAGCTAATAGAAGTGATGCCCTAGCTCTCAAAGCTCGCAGGTCATCAGGCATTCCGAATGATAAGATGTAAACAATGTCAGTATTAAACAGTGAGCTCATGAACTATGTATGATGCCCTAGCTTGAATCCCGCGAGCCATCAGGACATTTCCTCATGAAATGATCATAAATAGGGAGTACCACATAGTGAATATCAACAACAAAACAAATAAAGAGAGATCAAACACTTCACAGAATGCCTTGAAGGTAATAGCTCTCAAAGCTCGCAGGTCATTGAGCATTCCAAATGCTAATTAAGATGTAAACAATGACACTGAAATTGATTTAATGAGAAGACAAAGCTCGAATGCCTACCTCAAATTCTAGTGCCCTCTTCCCACACGGTGTCGGCCTCTTTGCGCACGTGAAACTCGAATGCCCTCTTTGCACCATGCAAAATTTCAGTGTCATCTTCGTGACAGCTCTTTGAATTCACAAATTACAAATGACACTTTCTTTTTCTTTTTCTTTTATTTATAACCAAATGGGTGTTGCAATTACGATGATAGCGTCGCTATTACGACACCATCGACACCGTCGGGGGCACTTGCAAAAACAAACACAAATTGTAGTGGCGTCGCAAATTGGCATCAAAATTCAACCCCAAATGTTGTAGTGTCCTAAAGAGACACGCATTTTCATTTTCAAATATGCTAAATCCTCAAAAGGTAATGCACATAAGTTGCTAAATCCTAAAGAGACACACATTTTTCAATTTTCAATATGCTAAATCCTCCTAAGGTAACGCACATAAGTTGCTAAATCCTGAAGAGACACACATTTTATATTCCATAGTGATACAAGAATGTGGACCTATGGGTATTCCAAAAGCCGTCAAAAGATGCACTACAACTACAAAGCGCATTTTTTGGATGAACTATCAGGTTTTTCTACCTATTGGACTCTCCCTCCTTGGTGATTCATGGTAAGGTGGGTATCTTATTGGGTGAGGTAATCACTCTCTCTTTTCTCTCTTTTTTCTTTCATGCTAGTAGGATTAGATCATGAAGCTATGTTATTTATAGTGTTTCTCTTGTCTTTCTTATGTAATCATTTATGCTTTTATGATAGCTTTCCAAATATGATATTAGTATAGGAAGAATTTCTTAGCAAGGTTTCCTTTGCTAGTTGATCTAGGTTTGTTTTTGTACTAACCCCTCTTTTTGTGTCTTTTAGCTTTGTCTTGGTTTTCTTTTTGTTTTCGCACCCTCATGCATGTTTTTTGAGTTATAATCCTTGGCTTGGGGTCTCATGTCCTCAACTAAGTGATATTATATCTCGTTGTGAATCCACTAGGATCTTTCTTCTCCTTTACCAAGAGTTTGCATTGAATCCATACTCTTGCTAAAGTGGGGGCTAAATGTAGCATCAAAAAATGGAAGCACTTCCATTTAGGACTGGTTTATCCCTCCGAGTAAGTGGTTTGGGGTCATGTCAAATGCCTCGAATAGGTCTCTGACTTGTTTCTAGCTTTTTCCCTTGTTCTACCCCATTCTCTACTTCTTTTTTGCATAATTCTGGCATCCTAACATGAAACCTTGAGATTGTTGACCTTAGGGTCAAGGTTGACCTTTTAGGTCAAGGTCTACCTTGACCTTGACCTAGGGTCCAAAATTCAAGATCCCAAATTTTCCAGATGTTGGGTTTCAAAAAGATTTATTTCCTTCTTTTGGGTCAGATGTTTCGGGCTTTGGAACGGTAAAATCTTAAATTATATTTAATTTAGGTCCATTTCTATAGGTTAAGGCTTAAATGGGAATTTAATTCTCCTATGTCAGCCTCTCTAGAAGTTTGTGCCCTAGACTAGTATAAAAGGAAGCCTTCATCTCTCATTTTAATCCATCTTTCAATCAATCAAATGTGCAATCTCTTTCAATCAAGCATCCATTGAAAAACAATTATCTCTCAAGTATTCTCAATCAAAGAGACATTCAAGAAATAATCTACATTCAAGTATTCAAGTTCTCCATTGAAGATCAAGGATTCAAGCATTCATGCCTTTGGAGGGATTTGGTTCAAGCATTCAAGATTCATCATTCAAACCCTAGATCTATCCATCATGGTGGTGTGATATTCCTTTAAGATCTTTTGTTCATCTTCAAGATCTATTCATTCTCCCTTCAAGGTGGATTCCAAGCATACAATCATGGAGGTTTTTATTTACATTTGTTAGTGTCGAGTCCAAGCTTTCATATTAACATACTTGTTTACATTTCAAATACAATTTCATATCTATTGAATATCATAGCTTCATTGTTAGATCTACTTCTACTACTTGCTAGCATTCTCTATTTCAATTCTTTTTTTAAGGTTGATTCCAAACTGGGGTTTGACCAAGGAAAATCCCTCATCCAAAAAACAAAATAATTTTTACTTGTAGGAATAGGTACAGAACAATGAATTACAGTGCAGATCTGGACACCCTTTTCAGAAAACTTTTAGGATCCGCGATCAGAATTTCCGTCAGAGCAACGCAGGTCAAGGCTGACATAAAGGGGCAAGATTGTGCCCCCATATTTAGGTCAAGGTCGACCTTTCTTAGAAAAACAAAATGTTTTTGGGATTTGTCTATCTCTATGTTTCTAGTCCAAATCCGGTTGTAGAATTTCCCAAAACTGAGTACAGACACCATAAAATAGAAATTTCTGAATATGATACCTTTCAAGACAAGTTTTTATGTTTTATTAAGTTTTTTATATCCACAACATTTTCCACCACACACACACATATTAACCCCCCACACACTCATCATAGATATAAAAATATATCCTCATATATTTTTATATCTTACAACTACATACCTTATATAACATATCATGCTATATAATATATTATATTACAATATAATATATGATAATATCTTGTACAATTATTTATAATATATAATAAACCAAATTATTATATATAATGTATTTAAAATATAATATGTCATATATTTTATTCAATAAAGAATCTTATGTTAAATATGATCTCTCTTTCTCTCTCTCATCACCCCTCTCATCCAATCTTCCCCCTCCTTCTACCTATCCCCTTCTCTCCCTTTCCCTCTCCCTTTATCACACTATAATATTCTCTTTATATCCTTATCCCCTCATCTTCTTCTTTGTTGTTGGAATTAGGGTGAGTTGACATGGTTGCAGTAATTGGAAGCAATTGGTTTGGTTTTCATTGATGGAAACTAAATTAGTTTAGTCATTTATCATAATTAATGAAGTACAAGATGCCATCAGTGTGAAGGATAAGTAATCGGTTATGCAGGAAAATGGGTATGTCCAGAAGATTGGTAGACGGAGGGGTAAACACTTTGGTAGAAGTTGTGACAAATGAATAATTATAAGGTGAGGTCATAGACACAATATCAACATGGTTAGAGTAAAGTGTGGTTCTGACTACAACTCATAATTTGGTTGATCGGTGATAGAGATTTTGGTGACACAATCATTTAGACAGGTAAGAACACTTTTAATTCTTAAGAATTAGTTGAAAGATGTTAGATTGGTAAGAGGTATAGTGGTTGCAATGATACTTAGTGTTATGATGATGTGTAATAATGGTGATAGAATTGATGAAGAGTTAATTTTAGATTCGAGGATATTATTTTAGGAAGATCTAAGGTAGTTCATTAGAGAAGTCAAAACGTGTTTGATTATTTTGGAGAAATATAATGCAAATCTTATTGTAAGCCAACATGGTCATAGAAAATTGTGTTTTGCATAGATATTATTACTTTGGAGGGAAAATATTTATTTTTCATGAAGTCGGTGCTAGACATGTATATAAGTGGTACTGCTCATATGGAAAATGTTGGTGTTGTTGGTTGGTTGGTTGTTGTTGTTGTGATATTTGTAAAGGTTTCTATGGTTGATTGTGAAATAAATTAGGTTTGTGATAAAAGATCTGATAGATTCAGATTGGTGAGCAATTACAGTAAGTAAGAAATAGATCAGATCTATCAAGAAAATAGTGCGATATCTAGATCATTCATCTTGTTCCCTAGTAGTTACAAAAAGAAAATCCCTTAATCGGATGAAATTTAACAGGTTCCTATTGCAAATCCCTTAGCCATGTGATCTCTTAATAGAGCTTTGAAATCCTCTAGCAATGTAGATCTTTGCATATCTGATGGTACTTGTAACAAGGTACTAGTCACTCCTAACAAGGTGAGCCCTCAGAAAAGGGTAAGCACAATTTCATAAGTTATAGTTTTAGAGACTTACAAAAATTTTAGCTAGCATAAAGCATGTGTTATTTATGAATTGGATTTAATAAATGGTGTATTTCACTTCACGCTAGTGTAAAAAATATTACTTTCTTCTTTAGTGTTTAGAATCCTTGTCCTTCGGGGTTCCCTAGCAGGGCATTACATTTTTACTAATATTTATCTTAATTAGTTAAATAATCTTTTTTATTTAGTTAAATTAACTTTATTGTTCATGTCACCCATAATTGATAAATTATTTAATTAATTAACTATTTCTTCTGTAATTATATAGGTTTTTTATTTTATTTAATTATTCACTCTTTTCAAAGAGACCAAATTCTTCTAAAATAAGTAAAATGTCTATTTTATTTATTTATCCTCTAATTTATAGTTAAATAATTATTTAATTATTTAATGTTAAATAAGTCATCTAGTCTCACCTCCATGACTATTATCGACTATTAGTTCAACTTTCCAATCAATTTAGTTTGACTAAATCACCAATTCACTTATCTATCTAATCAATCTAGTCATCTGTGAATCAATCCAATTAACTTTTCAATCAATTTTATCATGTAGCTAGCTATCTGTTAATTAGTATAAGTAATCTCTTTAATTAGTCTGGTCTAGTCAAATCATGTCCATCCATTATTAATCAGTGCCTCTTAATCTCAACCATCCATTAAAGTCCTAAATTCTATAAAAGGAACCTTCTTTCCTAATTATTTCTTTAACCATAGACTTTGAATCTTTGTGCATCACATATTGAGAAAATTTGAGAGACCATATTATTAATACAAAGAAGAGAAGGATAATGAGAGGATCACTATGGAATATTTTATGTTTGGTATTTTGGTTTGATTTATCCCTTTTCTTGCATTTTTTTCATGAATTCATTCTCTACTCAATAGGGTAGGCTAGTAGCTTTGAGATTGATTTTTGTGTTTAGCCAAGTGATTCTCATTGCTAATTATTACTATGTTGAATTTCTTGCAACTAAAAAATGGTGAGCCCAACATGAAAATCCCTTGACTAATACTAATTCTAGAGTTTTTAATATATGTGCAGGTTACAGGTTGAAGAAACAAATTCTCAATCCATTCAACACATTTGTAAGTCATTCAATACATTTGCAAGCCATTCAATGCATTTTAAAGCCATTCAATGCATTTGTAAATTGTTCAATTCTTTTGCAAGCCATTCAATGCATTTTCAAGTTATTTAAAACATTTCCAAATTATTCAATGCATTTTCTAGCCATTCAATTCATTTGCAAACAATTCAACACATTTTCAAATCACTCAATACATTTTCCAACCATTAAACGCATTTATCAAATCTTATATGCATCTAATAATTAATCTAACAAATTTATTTTAATTTTTTAAACTGGTTAGAACAATACAATCGTAGATATAGAGTCACATATGTTCAATTATTGGTTGTATTTGTAGAAAACACAATTGCACATACTTATCAAATAGAAGGTATACAATTTTTTATTTTAGCATTTTAATATCTCTTTTTTCTATCAATTTTTATTTTTAGATTAGGATTTATAGTTACTAATTCTTATTATGATTTTTTTGACATGGATTTGGTGGAGTTTGAAAAAGAATTTTTTTCTAAACCCACGTTATTTTCAAAACCCTTTAATTTATTAAGGTGTAATGAACAATGTTTTCTTGAATTTTCTTGTGCACTTTCATTTCATAGGGTGGACACATTTTTTCACTCAGTATCCTCTCCCTTTCCTTTTTTATCTTGGGCACAAGGTAAAAGAGAGAATAATGTCTAACCTTTATCTTTTTCTAGGAAAAAATCCTTTGGGGACTTCATCACCTCATATTGTGTTTTAAATTGTATCTATGTTGGGGTTTCTACACAAATGGATTTGTCAATTTGAAGAACATTACTATGGTGCACTCTAATCTCAATGTGTTTGATAAGGGTTTTCATAGCTTTACGTAGTTCACCTCATAATTTTTTATTTATGAAGATGTTCCTCAAAGAATTACTATGAATCATTTTGTTTTAGAAACCCAAACCTCTTACTTGTTGGTTTAGGGAGTGTGTATCATACCCTATAGATAATCCTCATGTACCCTTCATCATGAGATAGAAAATTTCTTAATTGATAAGGTTTTTAGACCTTTGAGGTAAGAGAAAAGGTGTGCCATTTCTATGTTGGGGGAGTTAGTGTTACTTGATCTCTAACTATCTAATTTTTCTGTGGTATTTCTATGTATCAAAGGTTTCAACAAGTAATATCCACTTTCCAACCTAGGTTGTACATGCTTACAAGTTTTTTTAATTTGTTAAGACCCGTAAATTCAATTAGGTTGATTTGGGCTCCAAACCACTTACTCTTATTTTTTTAGAGTCAAACAACTATACTATCTGTTAGTATCATCTTCTGGATTTGATTGTGTAGAATTTTTTATCATCAACGTTTCGGATCATACTACATGATCCATCATTAGGATGCAGGGGAGAAAGAGGAGCATAAGATGGTAGATTGCAGATCTAACAACCAATAAAAAGAAGAGGAGGGAGAAAGGAAGAGAGGAGAGAGAAGAGAGGTACATAAATATAAAATAAATATAAAAATATATAAAAGGGTAGACCTTCACCTAATCAACAAAGTAAAAACAAGAGGCCACTCACCAAATAATAAAAAACAAAAATATAAAAAACTAAGTGAATAACTATGCAAACCAAAAAAATGCAGAAAGGGGGACATGCATAACTATATGGAAAATGCATGGGAGAGAATGACAATGCCAAGAAATAAAAAAGAAATTGATAAATAAGTGCATGATAATACATACGAGTGCAATAGTAAGTGCAAACAAAAAGAAAGGAAGGCTAGATATATATTAAAATAATTGGATAGATAAATAATAAAGTGCAAGGAGGCAAAAAAAAAAACCTAAAAAACCCACATAAGTGAAAAATAAAGTCAGGTGTGTATATAAATAAGTATATATCTTACAAACAAACACACCTCAAAGAAAAATAAAAACAAAGATAAAATAATTGAAACCAAATAGAAGTAAATGTAAAAAGAACAAAAATATATATATGAAGACTAAAAAATAATAATCAAGAGCATACAAAAGGAATCTCAAAAAGGACAAATATAAATAAAATTATATATATATATATATATATATATATATATATATATATATATATATATATATATATATATATATATATATATATATATATATATATAAGAGCCAACAATTGAATGAAAAAATAATAAAATTGTAGAAATTAAATAAGAGCAAATATAAAGGTCTAATAAAACTAACAAGAAGGTGAAAATAAAAGCAAAACCAAAGAATATAAAAAATGCCCACGAATAAAAGAAAGTGTATATATGCACACATGAAGACATATATTTATGCATGTGTATGTATGTAAATAAAAAAGTAAAAAATAAGAATAAAATAAGAACAAATAAAGAGTGTATATGAATGTTTACGAACATGCACACATGAACCCAAGAAAAGAAACTAAACAAGCATAAGGGTATATGCAAACACCTTTTATTTATTTATTCGGTTTTCTTAGAGTTATTCCTCTAATTCTCTCATTATTTACTTTTTACTCTTTTATCTTAAGTTTTTTGCCTTTTGATTTTACCATTTTTCACTTTTATTATATGCACCTATGTATATGTATATGCACACACACACACATATATAATTTTATTTATATTTGTCCTTTTTGAGATTCCTTTTGTATGCTCCTAATTATTATTTTTTAGTCTTCATATATATATATTTTTTCTTTTTACATTTACTTCTATTTGGTTTCAATTATTTTATCTTTGTTTTTATTTTTCTTTGAGGTGTGTTTGTTTGTAAGATATATACTTATTTATATACACACCTGACTTTATTTTTCACTTATGTGTGTTTTTTAGGTTTTTTTTTTGCTTTTTTTTTGCCTCCTTGCGCTTTATTATTTATCTATCCAATTATTTTAATATATATCTAGCCTTCCTTTCTTTTTGTTTGCACTTACTGTTGCACTCGTATGCATTATCATGCACTTATTTATCAATTTCTTTTTTATTTCTCGGCATTGTCATTCTCTCCCATGCATTTGCCCTATAGTTATGCATGTCCCCCTTTCTGCATTTTTTTGGTTTGCATAGTTATTCACTTAGTTTTTTATATTTTTGTTTTTTATTATCTGGTGAGTGGCCTCTTGTTTTTACTTTGTTGATTAGGTGAAGGTCTGGCCTTTTATATATTTTTATATTTATTTTATATTTATGTACCTCTCTTCTCTCTTCTCTCTCCTCTCTTCCTTTCTCCCTCCTCTTCTTTTTATTGGTTGTTAGATCTGCAATCTACCATCTTATGCTCCTCTTTCTCTCTTGCATCCTAATGATGGATCATGTAGTATGATCCAAAATGTTGATGATAAAAAAATTCTCCACAATCAAATCTAGAAGCTGATACTAACATATAAATGGATTGTGGAAATCTAATAAAACTATACTATCTGCTATGTTTTCATTGTGTTTTTAATAAAAAATGATACAAAATTGACAAAAACCTAGAAAACAAATCTACCATAGAAAATCGTGTGACTGTCAATCATTCAATCCATATGCCATTTTATTAGCCACATTTGACAACAATTCAATGCATGTGTCTAACCTTTATATGAATTTTTCACATTCTATTATACATTCAGCCCAACATTAGATGCATCTATAGAAAATTTATTAGTCCAAAGACTTATACTTCTTAGACCAAACAATGCATTTTCTTGATAGATTCAACAGTCAAAACAATGCATATGTTTCCTATATCAGTGAATTTACAACTATAAGAAATTCATCTATCATTTTATGTGATGTATGTGCATGAGTTATCACTAAATTTACTAATCATTTGACACATTTTCTTGATAGAGTTAGGGATTGAAACTAGAAATTGTAGACATACATTAGGGTAAAAAATACACCATTTTGAGAATATCCAAAACACATCATTGTAGTTGGTATTTGTTGGAAATTTGGATGTGTTTTGATGAAAATATGTTTCTCACAATGTTTGGATGTCTAGATTCATATTGACTACATGTCTATTGTATAGTATGAATGTTTATTATGCAATTTTACCAGTAATAGGAAATGATCAGATAAATTATGTAGCATTCTTATTGAAGATGAGGAGTTGATGAAGGGTGCTCCCCTTAATACCACAAACACATAATAGAAACAAAGAACAAACAACAACAATTTGCAAGAACAAAAAATGGGCTTCTTATTATCTCCACAAATGTGGAATTACAAATTTCAAAATTACAATATGCAAAGCCACATGGGCATTTTCCCTTACAATATTCTATAGGACAAAGCCTCGAATTATTACCCAGATCTACCCAGAACTGCTCCAAACTACCTAAGGCAAGACTACAACCTTCCTTATATAGGCAATTTTCCACTGCCTAGGAAGGTTCCAGAATATTAGCAAATAAGGCTGACCAAACTTAGAATTATTTTATTTTTCATTTTATTACATCATAGTCAGCTCAAAATAACTTTTGAAACCCAAACAAAATTTTTGAAGGAAAATCATTTTCCGCCATTTCAGGTGACCCAACTTCTGGAGACCATAAGTCATCACCCATTGACCCGATTGACTATTATAACCCCATTTCGGAAAGGGCATGAAGTGCTCTACAATGCCCAAATTAGTAAGTTTCATTCAGCCAAAGTTTCAACCTCATCTGGGGCCTCTAAAGCCTTCAAAACTGAGTTCAAAGTTTCTGTACCCTACTGCCAATACCGAAAATCTTCAATATCTACAAAGCTAGACTTGATATGTCAATGAAACATTACTGGTAGGCTGATATGACCAAAATGAACCTCCAGAGAAGAAAATAGACCATTCTGAGCCCGAACAAAAAACTTACTAAAAATAGTAACTTTCCAAAAATAGCAGCTCTACATAAGATAGCCCTTATTGAAAAGAAACCAAAAATATTTTTGGGTGATGCAAGATTGCTCTTACACCCAGGATTCTCTTGCATCAGGAGTTGTACACCTTATGGGATGTTGTAGAGGTTGTCTACATGTTGTATGTAAAGTTTTAAATGATGACATGATGATTTCGGTGAGTTGTGGCATCTCAGAGGAAGACTAGTTATTTCACTAACTGATAGTGAAATTGAGTTACAGAGTTGTAGAATCTGAGTTTGCACAAGAACATGTGAAGAGATCTTTAGTCATGCAACTAGGAATGTGTAAAGGAGGACATTGCAATGTATCTACCATTCAAAGGGTTTGTGATTTTGATAATCTACAAGGAAGTTACAAGTATTTTAGTAAGAAAGTGACAATATTTTTGAGAGGGTAAGAATTACTAAAAAAATTGTAAAGGGTAATGAATTTGTTTAAATATTTTAAATTTAATGATTCCATAGGATGATCTATGATTATGTTCATAATGTGTTGGCATTCTAAATTGATCAAGGTGACCAAGTTCAATGAATATGAATAATGTTTTTGTTCTAGGCCGACATGCTAAAAGTGTTAGTATTATAAGACACTGAGAAGGGGGGTGAATTAGTGCACCCACAAATTTGAAACTTTTATTGATTATCTTTTCAATTAAACAACATAAAAAATATGAATATTAAGTAACGATACAACATATATAAAATATTCATACGTTTGAACACATAACACCAAATTTTTACCATGGAAAACCTTGTTAGAGGGAGAAAACCACGTGTGGGGATGATGCCCACAATATTTCACTAGTGCACTTGGAAATCAACCCTTTTAGGATAAATTACAATAACCTTTCTTAGGTTTGTACCTGGTTAAGAGTACTTCTAGTCTAGTTGAGAACTACAATAGTCCTGTTAAAGACTACCCTACTAAGGGATTTGAAAACTCTAGCTAAAGAGCTACCTTGTTAGAGGATTTACACTTTATATCTGTTAGGATCCTTCTCACCCTCTTAGGAGTGACCTTGTTAAAGTATTTTTCTTTCCAATCTATTAGAATCAACAAGTAGAGAATAATCTGATATTTGTACTCAATGCATGACAGATCCAATGAATTCAATATCAATTACATTTCTCTGAATAATTTATTGTCTCTATACTATCTCCAAAAATCATCACATATCATTGCAACAACATTGTAACTCTCTGCAACATTAATTTATTAACCATTTATATACTTGTTCTAGGTTGGTGCTGTTAGTGATTTTTATTGTACCCTTTGATTCTAAAGAGACAGTGAGAACCAGACATGGGATATTTATCTAATTAGCATGCATCTACTTCTTCCTGCAAACTAGAAAAAAAGAAAAAAAAATAGCATTGAAAAGGCCTATGAACCTTCTACACTTCGAGCTCCACACACTTAGGCAGGTGTACCTAAATCAAACATGAATATGCATTTATGATAACTTCTCTTTGACACAACCTCAACTATGCAAACAAAGAAAGTGGATAGTTCTTAGAATCGTAAGAAATGGGAGTCAACACTCAACCAAACTTATGCAAGATCCCTATTACATAAGTGTTATAAGGACTAGGAAAATGGCATAGGTGACAAGGATAAATCCTTCTTCTCTTTGAGTTCAAGACTCAGGTAGGCTAACCTAGGATTCATTCTTCAAAGAATCACTAAACTGCATTGTATTCTACAAATACAAATTGTAAACATTACATGCTCTTCAACAAAAAGTAAATGTTCAGTTGATTTTTAAATTTGATGGTGAAAGGTGCAATGACAAGCAATGACCAATGCCTTATCAATTGGGCAATAGAGTTAGATAAAAGTAAATCCCCAGAAATCCCACAACTCCAAACACACAAAACCCAAATGAAGTTCCTTACAAATCATTCTCTCATTCCTCTACCCAGACATCATATTCACATACACTGTTAAATTCTTAGAATTGTGCCAGTTATTTATTCCCTCCTTCAAAGAAACTAAGAACATAGATTCACAGTCACCTTGTAACTAGTATATTAGAGTGCCTTACAAACTAACACACAAGAATTTAATGAAATACATATGAAGACATCACCAATAAAAGATTGGGATTCCACTATTTTTCATTCAAAAATCTTTGGTTCAGTACAATTAAGAAACCATGAAAACCACAAAAAACAAGACTTAGAAGCCAAATTACTGCCTCTATAGTGTTAATTCCACCATCCTTGACAATGGAGAGAAAAACCAAAGATATAGGAAAAGGAAGCCAGTTACATAGAACTGACATCTATCCATTTTAGCCAAAATATCTCCAATATTCCTCTACACTTTGATCTACAAACTGATCTTCTCCAACTTCCTCAACTTGCAATCATTTCTCTTTAACTGATTTGATTCCTTCACTCTCAGGAAATGATTGGATTGTGTCCTATGAAAAAACCCTCGTGAATGCTTCTTAGAAAATGCACAATAAATCATTTCATTAAACTATAGAGAAGACTATGTAAGTTTTTTAAATCTTCCCTTCACTTTATTTCATGTACTTTTAACTCAGAATGCACTAGACTTCACCATGTGTCACTTCCTTGTCTTGTAACCTACCTTGGAAAAAACAAATTTGATATGGTTTTGTCATTTCTGGCTCACTACAACAAACTCTGGAAAGAAAAACCCTTAATCATTTTAAATCATGGCCGCAACGGCTAACTGATCCAAGTTTAAAATGTGGTCATCAATCATATCTCTTCCCGGCACATCTGACGATCCTCATAATCTAGCAATAGTCAACTAAAACCCTTTAAAATCAACCAACCACATCAATACTTTGGAAACCAATGAGAAATAAACACCTCAACACACCTGGCAACTGGACCCACTTTTGACCTTAACAAGAACCTTAACTCTAAGTCATTTAGAGATCATGTGACTGAGGTGGTCACTAGATCTTAGAACCTTTTACTTAACTGAGATTTCATCTTGAGATCACGTGAATGAAGAATTTTTGCAGTCCTTGAGTCTTTCCTTGACCTAAGGTTTAATATGGAGATTTAGCGCCAACCATTAGATAATGACTGCATTGACAAAGCATATTCAATCTTCCAGTCTTCATCCTTAACTCAACTTCATCTAGTGATCTAGCGACCAAAGCACTCACTAGATCACTGAATCTTATATTTGACCCTTGCTAGATCCTGAGAACATGCGAACAAAGCATTCTCGTGGTCACCAAATTTTTCTTAACCCTAAGTTTTATCTAGCGAACACGTGCTAGCCGTTGATCTACATCTTTCATCTGTGGTCCACACTGAGTCTCAAAGCCTTTAACTTAACTCACTCGCTATCCAGCAATTCAGTGACTGAGAGAATCTCATAATCACTGAATGTTATCCTTAACTAGGGTTTGATCTGGAGAATAAGTGACCAAGGCATTCTCATGATTGCTTGATGTTGGACTTAGCCTTGGTTTGATTCAGAGAACAAGCCCCAGCCACTGAGCTTAGTCCTCATCCACAATCCCCACTTATTCACTAGATGTTAAATGACTTAGCCATTTTACTTGGAAATTCAGTGACTGAAAGAAAACTAGACCGCTCGCTGGATCGTTGAATGCTAGGCCACTAACTGCCAGGATCAGGAGAACACACGAACATGACAATCGCCAGTTCACCAAATGAAAGACTTAACTACCCGAGCTAGGAAATAAAGCATGTGCATAAAGGGGACTTAAGTGGCCTAAAAAAGTAATGAAGAAATAGACTTGGCTAGGGTTTTTTTGGACTTAGACAAATTTTGAAACCCTTATTCATGGAAAAGACCTATTTCTCAGACCTTCAAACTACAATATCTCCCTAGTTTTTGCACATTAGGCCATGCGATCTGGAATGGAACTTGGACACACCATAAAATATGCCAAGCTAAGCTCACAAGCTATGAAACCTTATACATTTTCTTCACAGATCAAAAAAAGGTTGTAGGTGGTCATGGCAATTTCTTAGGGTTTTAGCAGGAATAAGGCCATTTTCATAGGATTTTGTATTTTTCAGGAAAATGGACTAACAGTGGCTCTAACTGGGGATGTATGCCTCTTGCAGGAATAGAATGAATTCAAAATCTCTTGGTACATAAGACCAACCAAAGAAGATCAAACTAGGCTTTCACAACTCTTGGAATAGGGAACCCTCTTATTGAAAGAAAAGACACACACAACTGAAAAGAAATGAACTATACATGGACTTACAATATTTACAAAAAGGCTTAAAGCCCCAAAAATCTAATCATTTTTTACCCATATCGAACAAATGATTTTCATCTCCATATAGCAGAGGCAAAATGAAATTACATCTCTCATCCAGCCTGTCAAAAACTATAGGATCCATTTTCAGCATATCATAGAGAAATTGATCATCATACTCACCATCATCTGGCAAGATGAAGTCACCAAACTGCCATGAATACTGATCATTTTGTGACAATAAAACATCACAACCTTCATTAACATTGCCATGATGAAAAAGGAGACACTCCAACTCAACCTCATGGCTAGAAACATCAGCATACTGATCATTAGTTTGTAAAAAAGAATAAAACACTTTGATCTCATCACTTTGCAAACTAAAGTAGAACCTCTCAAGACAAATATCTGATTGCATAAAATCAAAGACAACTTGTTGATCATAATTCTTATTAGCATCTTCTAGGAAGGAACAAGTGTTGTCAGTGACTAAATCATTAATCATTTGTAAATCTGAGAAAACACATTCAGATTTACCATATTCTCCAGCATCAAAAAGTAAACAAGAACCACTAACATGATCCTCTTGAAAATTTGAACCCACACTAGTACATACATCATCATACTCATCAAATATAACATTATCAAATTCATTAAAATGATATGTACTATCCACTTGCATATCAAAAAAGGGAGAAAGGAAATCCATAAATGTTTCACACATCATGCCATCACTTGAATGATCTTTGTCAAAACTTATATCTATCGAGCATGGAATTTTAGAAACAAACTTAGGAGTATACCTCTGAAACTCAGTATCCAAGAGTTCTGAAATTTTCTCACTACTGAGTAAGCACTGGACTTCACATTTCACCTCTTTTGGTTTCATTACTAGTGCTGAAAATATCTTCCCCCTCTAAAACAGGGGCTGAAATCACTTGTCTCACAATACCTTGTGCAAAGTAATCACTGCAGGAACTATCATCTACATTGTAATCATATTATTCATGTTCACACAAAACATCATCAAGCTGAAACAAGGAGCCATTAATATCATGCTGAGAAAAAGGAAAATCTACAGACTCAAGGAAATCATTATCAACTGAAGATTCATCATCTACTCCTTGATAACCATAAATTTCATCATCATCATAATAACCAGCACTATCAACATCACAAGACTCAACATCCTCAACACAACTAGACTCCGCATCTACAAATGAATCCATCCATTCTTTAACATGTTCTAGTGCTTCATCTCTAAAGGATGTAGTCCAACTGATTGATTCAAGCATACCAAGTTCTAGAAACATTTCAACATATTGGGATTCTTGAAAATCAAGACCCACGGGAAGTTCACTACAAACTACAAGAAACTTCTTGTAGTATGAAAGTGTAGGATCTTCTTTTCTTTCTCCTATTGCACATCTTAAAATCTGAATGAAATTATGTTGGATTCTCTTATTTATCAAATGAAGTTCATCATTATAATTTTCTAAATCTACCTGAAAAAATTCAAATCTAGAAACATCACCTTGATCTAGCAAAGCTGGAAACTCCATTTTAACACACTGAAAAAACAATATAGCTTGTTCTTATGACAATATTTTTATCAAAATTCATGCAACAATTAGCTTCATTAAGCCACAACATATTTCTGATACTACTTAGCAACCAAGTCTTCTATCCAAAAATATGACTCAAACTTTAAGATCAATTTCCTTTTTCACTAGTGATTTGTTCACCTAGTTAGGGACTATTTTTTTTTAATTTGATATAAAGATTACCTGGAAGTGTTGTTTCTAGTGCAAAACATTGATTTTCAATTTCCTCTAAATCACCTTTCAAACTGTGGTAGAGTCGCCACCTCTTTACAAAGGAAAAATATGAATCAGCTAAGAACCTTTCTCAACCCTAAACCCTCTTTACCAGCAAACACACGACAAATTCACAAGATGAAACTATTTGTCAGGATTACAAATACATTACACTTTCATACTAAAAAAGAACACTAATCAAATAGAGACTCAAAGTTGCCACCCACATTTAGTGAGATAATATAATAATTTTTGAAAATAATTGACTCTATGATCAATTAACCAAACTCTGGGATGATTCAGCCAAGCAAGAAAATAGCATCTTAAACTTGTTGTCCTTTATTTCTTCTCTAGTAGAGTCACCATTTTGTTAGTAATTTTTCTTGTACCCTCTGATTCTAAAAGAGACAGTGAGAACCAGACATGGGATATTTATCTAATTAGCATCAATCTACTTCTTCCTGCAAACTGGAGAACAAGAAAAGACTAACGTTGACAAGGCCTATGAACCTTCTACACTTTGAGCTCCACACACTCAAGCAGGTGTACCTAAATCAAACATGAATCTGCATTTATGATAACTTCTCTTTGACACAACTTTAACTATGTAGACAAAGAAAGTGGATAGTTCTTAGAACCATAAGAAATGGGAGTCAACACTCAACCAGTCTTATGCAAGATCCCTATTACATAAGTGTTCTAAGGACTAGGAAAATGGCACAGGTGACAAGGATAAATCCTTCTTTTCTTTGAGTTCAAGACTTAGGTAGGCTAACCTAGGATTCATTCTTCAAAGAATCACTAAACTGCATTGTATTCTGCAAATACAAATTGTAAACATTACATGCTCTTCAACAAAAATTAAATGTTCAGTTGATTTTTAAATTTGATGGTGAAAGGTGCAATGACAAGAAATGACCAGTGCCTTATCAATTGGGCAACAAAGTCAGATAAAAGTAAATCCCCAGATATCCCACAACTCCAAACACACAAAACCCAAATGAAGTTCCTTACAAATCATTCTCTCATTCCTCTACCCAGACATCATATTCACATACACTGTTAAATTCTTAGAATTGTGCTAGAGATTTACTCCCTCCTTAAAAAGAAACTAAGAACACAGATTCACAGTCACCTTGTAACCAATATATTAGAGTGCCTTACAAACTAACACACAAGAATTTAATGCAATACATATGAAGACATCACAAATAAAAGATTGGGATTCCCCTATTTTCATTGAAAAATCTCTGTTTCAGTACAATTAAGAAACTATGAAAACCACAAAAAATAAAACTCAGAAGCCAAATTACTGCCTCTATAGTGTTAATTCCACCATCCTTGACAATGGAGAGAAAAACCAAAGATATAGGAAAAGGAAGTTAGTTACACAGAACTGACATCTATCCATTTTAGCCAAAATATCTCCAATATTCCTCTACACTTTGATCTGCAAACTGATCTTCTCCAACTTCCTCAACTTGCAATCATTTCTCTTTAACTGATTTGATTCCTTCTCTCTCAAGAAATGATTGGATTCTGTTATATGAAAAAACCCTCATGAATGCTTCTTAGAAAATGCACAATAAATCATTTCATTAAACTATAGAGAAGACTATGTAAATTTTTTAAATATGCCTTTCACTTTATTTCCTGCACTTTTAACTCAGAATGCACTAGACTTCACCAGGTGTCACTTCCTTGTCCTGTAACCTACCTTGGAATAAACAAATTTGATCTGGTTTTGTCATTTCTGGCTCACTACAATAAACCCTAGAAAGAAAAACCCTTAATCATTTCAAATCATGGCCGCAACGGCTACCTAATCCAAGTTTAAAACATGGTCATCAATCATATCTCTTCCTGGCACATCTAACAATCCTCATAATCTAGAAACAATCAACTAAAACCTTTTAAAATCAACTGGCCACATCAATACTTTGGCAACCAATGAGAAATAAACACCTCAGCACACCTGGCAACTGGGCCCACTTTTGACCTCGGCAAGCACCTTAACTCTAAGTCATTCAGAAATCATGCAACTGAGGTAGTTGCTAGATCTCAGAACCTTTTACTTAGCCAAGATTTCATCTTGAGATCACGTGAATGAAGCATTCACTTGGTCACTAAGTCTTTCCTTGACCCAAGGTTTAATCTGGAGATGTAGCACCAACCATTAGATCATGAATACATTGTCAGAGCATATTCAATCTCTCAGTATTCATCCTTAACTCAACTTCATTTGGTGATCCAGTGACCAAAGCACTCGCTAGATTGCTAAATCTTATATTTGACCCTGGTTAGATCTTGAGAACATGTGAACAAAGCATTCTTGAGGCCGCCAGATGTTTTCTTAACATGGATTTTAATCCAGTGAATACGTGCTAGCCATTGATCTACATCTTTCATCTGCGGTCCACACTAAGTATCAAATCCTTTAACTTAACCTACCCTCTATCTAGCTATTTAGTGACTGAGAGAATCTCATAATCACTAAATATTATCCTTAACTAGGGTTTGATCTAGAGAATAAGTGACCAATGCATTCTCGTGATCGCTTGATGCTGGACTTAACCTTGGTTTGATTCAAAGAACAAGCCCCAGTCGTTGATCTTAGTCCTCATCCATGGTCCCTGCTTATTCGCTAGATCTTAAGTGACTTAGCCATTTTACTTGGAGATTCAACGACTGAAAGAAAACAAGACCGCATGTCAGATCGTTGAATGCTAGGCCACTAACTGCCAAGATCAGGAGAACACATGAACATTGTAATCGCCAGTTCTCTGAATGAAAGACTTAACTACTCGGGTTAGGAAATAAAGCATGTGCATAAAGGGGACTTAAGTGACTTGAAAAATTAATGAAGAAATAGACTTGGCTAGGGTTTTTATGGACTTAGACAAATTTTGAAACCCTTATTCATGGAAAAGACCTATTTCTCAGACCTTCAAACTATAATATCTCCCTAATTTTTGCACATTAGGCCATGCAATCTGGAATGGAACTTGGACACACCATAAGCTATGTCAGGCTAAGATCGTAAGCTATGAAACCTTATACATTTTCTTTGTAGATCAAAACAAGGTTGCAAGTTGTCATGGCAATTTCTTAGGATTTTAGCAAGAATAAGGCCATTTTCATAGGATTTTGCATTTTTTAGGAAAATGGACTAATAGGTGCTAGAACCCTAAAATGTTCTACAAGTCAGCCCTTAAAACCAACTTATCATTATGAGAGAGTGCACCAAAATTAAAATTAAACATCCTTGATGTCAACCTAAAACATTAAAACCCAAAAACATGTTAGCCTAACATAAACATTTAACTGCAACACCAATATAGCCAATTGTATCCACCAGTTCACTGTTCTAATTGTCGATTTTACTTCAATCTTCAATAACTTTCAAAATAATCCTAGATAAATGATTTGATCATAAGAATAGATAGATATTGTCATGCCTAAAATTTAGGGCAAAAATACACCAACAATTTTTTCTTTAAAAAAACACAATAGTCAACTAAGGTTTGCAAGCTAAGGATAGCTAACATAAATGCCACATAAAATAATGCAAGTTTACTCTCAAGAGATATCATGACAAGTGTTGGATTGTCAATGTCCCTTGAATTAACAACTGTGTTAGTTAGCTTGATTATCTAACCAAGTCACCCAAATAACCTAACGAGGGTTAGTTTTAAATTCATTTAAATAAAATAAGAGTGTTAAGAGCATAAATTTAATTATCTTATTTAACATAAAATTTTAAATGTCATGATAACTTATTTCATAAGATTTAATCATTAAAATAATAAATCCATAGTTGATTTCAACCATGATGGTTCCCAAACAAGTACTAGGCTGCAAGATTAAGGTAAGATTGCAAGGGTACATTAAAAATTAAATAAAGCCATAATTATCTCTAAGTAGTAACCTTAGTTAAATTAATCCACTTTAAAAACTAAGGTTTCTAATAATTTTAAATAAAATAATACATCTATTAGTACAAATTTTACCTTTGTTAATTTTAATAAAATAAATATTATTACTTTAAGTAAATTTAAATTTTAATATATTAAAACTAACTAAAGAAAAGGGGACATTAGTCCCATCTTAAGGCAACTAAAAAAAATGCTAGTAGAAGTCTCCCAACTTTGGAGAGTGGGAAATCAACCTACCAAATTCCTCTCCATCTCCACTAAAAGGAAAACCCTACCTAACACTCTACCTAACCTAAAAAATGATTGGGCACTCTTTTCCAAGTGTTCCCTCTCTCCAACAAGAGGGAATTCTAAATTTGGAAAGAGAGGAAGACATGCCACACATCCCAAATTCGTCACTTTCTAAAAAGACATTTTTAGAAGAGGCAAAAATGAGATATGGTCACTCTATTGGTCAAAATTTGACCCCCAACCCAAAGTGCACCTATGGGGCTATGTTATTTTAAACTTAACTAACCTCTAGGGCTCCATTTAACCCTTCAAAAGTCCACTAATTGTTGACCTACGAAAATTCAAAATGAGATTCCCTCTCATGGATCTACAACTAAGATACCTAGCCTAGGGACACTACAAGGTGACACAAAGGTAAGAAACTAACTAATAACAAATTACTTGGCCATGCCAACTCACATGTACAAGTGTTAATTCACACCACCTAAAATCACATCACATTACTACACACATGGCATGCCAAGTGGACATAATACATAAACACTATAAACAGAAAAATATTAATACATTTGAGCATTACATTTACAAAAATAAACACAACAATGAGGTTATTTCTCCATTTGGAGTTAACTTTGGCTTAACATAGTTTTCAGATACATCCATCTTTGATTCCCTCATTTTAATTTCATGGTCAATTTCCTGCACACTAGATCAAAATATTAGTAGCTCAAGAAAAAAACCATGACACATATATATATATCTAAAAATGCAACATTAATGGTCTCATAAATTACATCATATAATCCACTTGTATTTTCACAACATCATATAAATTTCACTTTACTCAAAGAATGCATTCACTAAATATTTATTAAATTTCAACATCATGAAATTCCTAGAAACACATTTATCACAAATATCCTAAAATATTTACATGGTCCAAGACACATATAACATTTCAACTGATTATCATATCTACTTGATTCACATCTCTTGCAACAATATAAAATTAAAGCATAATAATATGAATTCTATAACCCATCAATATCGTGGAAACAAGGCCTGTAAATCAAAAGTATAAAAAGTATGTCCTATATCATCATCCACATAATCTAAAATAATCACATAATATCTAAGATATGAAATCCCTATCCAAATGAGTCTAGAATATCAAAATAATGTATCACGTGATAATAGTAAAGTGGAAATTTCAGCTATGCAATGCTAGTAGAGGGTGAGGCTTCACATCCTCCCCCCTAGGCATGAACTGCCTCCTGGAGTTCATCAAAAAGATGGGGATATTGTTCTCTCATATGAATTGTGTCCTCCCATGATGATATAACCTCATTGTAGCAATCCTACTAAACTATAACCTGGTCCAGACCTTGGCCTTGAAGAGCCAGCATCCTATGTGCCAAAATACAAATGGGCTCAATGCTAGCTGCTCGTCATACTCCACCTGTAATAAATCCCAATCAATAATATGAGACTCATCATAAATATATTTTCTCAATACAAAAACATGAAAAACATCATGGATGTGCGATAGGCTAGGTGGCAAAGCTAGATGATATGCAACTAGGCCTATCCTCTCTAAGATCTCAAAGGGTTCAACAAAATGGGGTGCAATCTTAGAACCCTTTCCAAAATAGATTGGACTTTTATGTGATCGCACTCTCAAAAAGACTCTGTCACCAACCATGTACACATGATTAGTCCTCTTTGCATCTGCGTACATCTTTTATTTATCATGGACCTCTCTAAGATACTACCTGATTAGGTCTACTTGATGCTCCATCTCTCTCACTAACTACAATCCAACAACAACTCTATCCTCAATCCTATCCCAACTCAAATGTGTCTTTCATGGTCTACCATACAAAGCTTGATAAGGTGGCATACCCAAAGATGAATGATGCTCATTATTATCGAAAAAAACAACTAAATGAAAGTACTCCTCCCACCTGATGTGATGGTCCATCACATACATGTGAAGCATGTCCTCCAACACCTAATTGACCCTCTTACTCTGACCATTTATCTCAGGATGATAAGTTGTATTGAAATTGAGTCTTGTGCCCAAAGTTGTCTACAAATCTCTCCAAAAGGATGAAGTAAAGATATAATATCTATCTGATATAATTTTATGAGGAATGCCATGTAGTCTAACAATATCTTGTAAGAATACCTAAGCCACTGCAAGTGTTGTGAAAGTAGTATGAACGGGTGAAAAGTGGCCCACTTTTGTCAACCTATCCACCATCACTATAATAGCATCATGGTGGCGAGATGACATAGGAAGACCAACAATAAATTCCATGGATATAATGTCCCACTTCCACTTGGGTACCTCATGAGGCTGAAGAAGCCCACTTGGATGGTGGTACTCCACCTTAACTCTCTAACACTCCATGCATCTAGCCACAATATCAACAATATGCAACCTCATACCTAGCCAATAAAAAAGTTTCCTCAAATATGCATGTAACTTCTTAACTCTGGGATACATTACATAGGGTTCTCTATGAACCTCAAGAATAATAAATATCATAATCCTTCATAAGAAGGTACATAAATGCATCCCCTATGACGTAGAAGACTGTTAGACTCAAGGGAATAATCTAAGAACTTCCCCTCAAGAGATCTCTGAGACTAGACCAATTGACATACCTCTGAATAAAACTCATCCTCTGGAAAGTGTTGCAATATGTGCCCTCTCAAATCTATGCTAACAGTCATAGATGATAGCTTGTGTCATCTCCCACTCAAAGCATCTACAACAACATTCTCCTTTCCCTTGATGTAATGAACATCAAATTCATACTCGCAAAGAAACTCCATCCACCTCCTTTATCGAGCATTAAGGTTTGGCTGAGTAAATATGTACTCCAAGCTATGATGGTTTGAATGGAGCCTAAAATGATGTCCCAAGAAGAAATATCACCATGTCACCAAATCATGCACCACTGCTACAAGCTCAAGTTCATGGGTTGGGTAGTTAAGCTCATGAGTCTTGAGTTTCCTAGACTCATAAGCAATAAATCGTCCACCCTACATAAGTACTACTCTAATCCCATCCAAAGATACATTAGTACACACTATAAAGTCTGTTGAAGGATCTAGCACTGCAAGGATAGGTGTGTTGGTGAGTACTATCTTGAGCTCTTGAAAGGCTCTCTCGCACCTCTCTGTCCATTCAAACTTATTTCCCTTCCTTTGAAGGCATGTGATATGATTTTTCATTCTAGAAAACCCCTCAACAAACTACCTATAATATCTTGTTAGACCCATGAAACTCCCAACCTCAGTCATAGTGGTAGGTGCTGGCCAATCCATACCATATCTAATCTTTGATGAGTTAACTACAATCCCATCCCCTAATATCACATGCCCAAGATAATATACCTCTGACCTGAAGACGGCACACTTTGAAAAACTACCAAATAATTGATTATTCCTCAAGCACTTAAAAACCTATCTCAAGTTCTCCTCATGCTCATGCTCATCTCATGAATAAATAAAAATTTCATCTAGGAAAACCACTACAAATATGTCTAAGAAGGTACAAAATTCTCTATTCATGAGACTCATGAATATAGTTGGAGCATTCATGAGTCTGAAAGGAACCATGGTAAACTTAGAGTGGTCATACCTCATAAAAAATGCAGTCTTGTGGATGTCACTCTCAACAATCCTCAGCTGATGGTACCTTGACTTCAGATCAATCTTAGAAAATACTCGAGCACCCTGAAGATGATTAAAGAAGTCATCAATCCTAGGAAGTGGATATTGATTCTTGATGATTACCTTGTTTAACTAGTGGTAATCCATACACAACCTAAGAGATCCATCCTTCTTCTTAATGAAGATGACAGGTGCACTCCATGGTGACACACTAGGGTGAATATTCCCTTTCTCCAAGAGCTCCTCCAACTGAATCTTGAGCTCATTGAGCTTGTGGGTAGTCATCCTATAAGGTTCTCTAGATACTAGCCCAGCTCTTGGCACAAGGTCAATATGAAAATCAAATGCTCTATATGGCAGAATACCAAGTAGCTCTGAAGGAAAAACATCTACAAACTCCTACAAAATAGGATGGTCATTGAGGGAAGGCTCATTCTCCACCTCCTCCTCTATGTCACTAATGGTGATAGTAAATAATTGACACCCTTTTCACATGTAGTACTTAAGATGCATATCATACATCACACTAAGGGATATGGTCTTTTGAACTCCTAAGATCATTGTGCAAGCACCCAAATCATCCACACACTCTACCCTCATTTGTCTACAATTCATCTTGGTGCTATGGGCATAAATTTGATCCATGCCAAGAACTACATCATAATATCCAAGAGGTGTGATGTAGAGGTCAATTGTAGCAGTCATGTCTCATATCTACATCTGAAATCCTCTCACAAAGGAACTAATTGATACTCTAGCACCTAAGGCTAACTCAACCTCCCAACTTACATCCTGCCTAGCTACCACTAGCCTACAACACTCCACTACAAAAGGAGTAATGGAAGAATCAGTAGCTCCTGAGTCAAAGAGAATAAAAATTCTACTACCTCCAATCCTACCTGAAGCCTCAATAACTATGGCCTAATGCTCTTCCTGGTAGTTATCAACCATTGCAAAAACTCTATGAGATCTCCCCATGTCTCTAAAGTGGCTGCCCTCTGACTGCTAGCTGACCAACCCATCATACAATCCCTAGAAATGTGTCATATGGCACCATAAGTGTAGTATGGGCCTCATGCCTAAATTTGAATCCCCTATGGTCTGGAATGTTGGTGTCCCCCATTCATGTTGGATCCATTAAAACCACCCCTAGAGGGCTACTGAGTCCTAGTTGGAGGTGCAAAATGTGTCTATGATCTCTGATCCCATATAGGGCCTTGTGACTTCCACTTCTTGGGCTTGGAGCCCTACTGACCCTAGGGTGACCTCTATCTTTGACTCTTTTGTGGCTAAAGGACTCTAAAGGATCCCAATGAATGCTTATAATTCCCCTTCCAATGGGGTCTCTAAAATCTGGAAGATTGAGGTATGGGATTAGGGTTCTAAGACCTATCTCATGCATCATGAGATCTATTATGGATCTCCTCATCTATCATATCCCTCTCAATAGTCTATTGTAGATATCCTGGAGGTACCATTCATACCCTATCTAATATGGTGTGATTCAACCCCTTAATGAAGTGGTTGACTTGTAGTTTCTCATCCTGTGTGTAGTCAACATATGGAAGGAGCTCAAGAAACTTACTCTCATATTGAGCCACTATGAGTCCCCTGAAGGTTATGGAAATCATCAATCCAACACTATCTGAAATGCTCTGATAGATATCTAGCTCTGAATCTCTTTAAAAATTTCTCCCATGAGAGGGCATCAGTGACCAAGTGATTCTTATACTCCTCCTGCCTCCACCATATAGAAGCAGTCCCTCTCAACATGTGTATAAAAAAATGTGCCTTTAGGTTTCTCCCATAAGGAGGCAATCCAAAGCAACACTCTAGGCTCAAGAGCCATGCCTCAGTCTCAATCCCATCTATAGATCATGTGAATGGTGGTGGTTGCATGCAAAGAAGCTCCCTAATTTGTTCCCTTGTATCATAGGGTGCTTTCTACACTACCTTTGGTGGTAGTTCTAGCATATGAATTGACTCACCTTCATGGTCTACCTAACCCTCTACATGTCTAGGAGGAGGGCTCCTACTTCGCTCTCAGGTCTCTATCTACTGGCCCTCTGGAGGTAATCTATCTGTAATAATCCCAACAATATTCTAGAGTGCATTCAGAATATTTTTATTGGGGTTCACTGGATGCTCTAGAGGAGGCCTATTCTCTCCACCTACACCCTCTTCTATCTGCTCAACATTCTCTCCTTTCAAGTAGGCACCCCTAGCACCTCACCTACATTGGCTAGCATTACTCATGACTGGTGACATCCTGCACAAGAGTTTAAATAGGTAATGAGTTCAAACACAATGGGTTTAGGCTCTTAGAGTTGAAACTATGCTCTGATACCAAAATGTCGTGCCCAAAATTTAGGGCAAAAACACACCAACAATGTTTTTTTAAAAAATAATAACAATAGTCAACTAAGGTTTTCAAGCTAAGGATAGCTAACATAAATGCCACACAAAACAACACAAGTTTACTTTCAAGAGATATCATGACAAGTGTTGGCTTTTCAACATCCTTTCAATTGAAAACAACGTTAGTTAGCTTGAGTATCTAACCAAGCCATCCAAATAACCTAACAAGGGTTAGCTTTAAATTCATTTAAATAAAATAAGAGTGTTAAGAGCATAAATTTAATTAGCTTATTTAACATAAAATTTTAAACTTCATGATGACTTACCCCATAAGATTTAATCATTAAAATAATAAATCCATAGTTGATTTCAGCCATGATGGTTCCTAAACAAGTACTAGGTTGCAAGATTAAGGTAAGATTGCAAGAGTACATTAAAAATTAAATAAAGCCATAATCACCACTAAGCGGTAACCTTGGTTAAAAAAAAATAATCTACTTTAAAATCTGAGATTTCTAATAATTTTAAATAAAATAATACATCTATTAGTACAAATTTTCCCTTTGTTAATTTTAATTATTATTGCTGTAAGGAAATTTGAATTTTAATATATTAAAATTGCCTAAAGAAAAGGGAACATTATTCCCAACTACCAATCTTTTACCTAGTGAAAAGGGGATCTTTTACCAATTTTAATATATTAAAACTGCCTAAAGAAAAGGGGATAGTGGGAAATCAACCTACCAAATTCCTCTCGATCTCCACTAAAAGGAAAACCCTACCTAACACTCTACCTAACCTAAAAAATGATTGGACACTCTTTCCAAGTGTTCCCTCTCTCCAACAAGCGGGAATTCCAAATTTGGAAAGAGAGGAAGACATGACACACATACCAAATTTGTCATTTTCTAAAAAAACATTTTTAGAAGAGGCAAAAATGAGATATGGTCACTCTATTGGTCAAAATTTGACCCTCAACCCAAAGTGCACCTATGGGGCTATGTTATTTTAACATTAACTATTCCGTCTGATGGCTCTACAACCAAGATACCTAACCTAGGAACACTACAAGGTGACACAAAGGTGCTAAACTAACCAATAGAAAATTACTTGGCCACGCCAACTCACATGTACAAGTGTCAATTAACACTACATAAAATCACATCACATTACTACACATATGGCATGCCAAGTGGACATAATACATAAACAATATAAACGCAACAATATTAATACATTTGAGCATTACATTTACAAAAATAAACACATAACAATGAGGTTTTTTGTCACTTTGGAGTTAACCTTGGCTTAACATGGTTTTCACATACATCCATCTTTGATTCCCCTCATTTTAATTCCATGCTCAATTTCTTGCACACTAGATTAAAATGTCAGTAGCTCAAGAAAGAAACCATGACACACACACACACACACACACACAGATATATATATATATATATATATATATATATATATATATATATATATATATATATATATATATATATATGTAACATTAATGGCCTCATAAAATACATCATATAAAATTCACTTTACTCAAAGAATGCATTCACTCAATATTTATTAAATTTCAATATCATGAAATTCCTAGAAACACATTTATCACAAATATCTTAAAACATTTACATGGTTCAAGATACATATAACATTTTAACTGATTATCATATCTACTTGATTCACATCTCTTGCAACAATATAAAATTAAATCATAATACTGAGATTTCTATAACTCATCAATATCGTGGCAACAAAGCCTGTAAATCAAAAGCATAAAAAGTATGTCCTATATCATCATCCACATAATCTAAAATCATCACATAATATCCAAGATATGAAATCCCTGTCCAAATGTGTCTAGCATATGAAAATAATGTATCACATGATAATCATAAAGTGGAAATGTCAGTTATGCAATGCTAGTAAGGGGTGAGGCCTTGTAGGACCCCTCCATTTTCCGCATCATGGTAAAAACACTCTGGTAAGAATTCTCATTGTCTTTTGCAATTTTCCTTAAATTTATATGT
This sequence comes from Chamaecyparis obtusa, assembly GCA_027943335.1. Lineage (NCBI taxonomy): Eukaryota > Viridiplantae > Streptophyta > Pinopsida > Cupressales > Cupressaceae > Chamaecyparis > Chamaecyparis obtusa. The sequence continues at coordinate 448,041 of BSBK01002894.1, forward strand.
GGGCTTTACTCAGAATCATCATGGTACTTTATTTTTATGCAACAGACTAAGGAATTGAGACCCTTATAATGATTCTTCAATTATGTTTTCAGTACACTCTAGACTATATGTGTGTTTATTCTAGCAATGACATTAAGGTATTTTATCCTGATTATAATCACAAGACATTGCTATGACATTGAAATGATGAATTGGATTATTTAATTATGTATGATAGACACGTTGAAAATTATGTGATTAGTATGTGAGCTATATAGCTAGGGCAATTATGAATGTGTTCCTAATTCGAAAAGATAACATGTAGGAAAGAAAGATTTAGATTTATTGATGTTAGAATGCACATGCAGTTAAGAATTACTTTTGAATATGAGATTAAATATATATTTTCTTAGAAATGATTGTGCAATTTGGAATTGTTAGCTTAGGAGATGATGTTGCGTTATTGTGTCATGAATGGATGAATAGATAGAGGATATACTATTCAGAAGTTAATTGAATGTGACGTCGTTCTGCACATCTTGATTATGTTATTATCATTACCAGAGTTACTAATGCTTGTCTAATGAGTGCAGGTACTAACCATGGTTTTGGGGGAGTCAAGCCAACATCTGTTTGTGACACCAAGGTCGCGTCCCAATGGGATATAGGACCTTCTTGTGTTGTGATGTTCATTTCGTGATGTATGTAGGTTTGTGTGTATTTAGGGAGTAAGATGTTTTATGTAATTAAAATTGGTTAATAGATATTGTCTAGTGTGATTGTAATGTGTAGAAGTGTCAATCGACACATGTGCAATGTTTTATGTGTTGGCAATGATCCACATGGAAGGAATTCATGTCACCTTCCTAGCCTAGTATTAGGTGGCCCAACCTTCTTCATAAGCTTGGTAAGTGCACCCATGAGATGGTCCCAATTCTTGGACTTTGAATTTCGAAGTTCACCTTGTAGGGAGGTTTTAGGGGGTCAAATAGACACCTAGGGAGATTTTTTGCATGAATAAGGAAGGTCCATGGGTTATACCTATGGGTAAGGGACCCTTTTGACCATAGGACACCCTAGGAGCACCTTGGGAAGCCCTCCAAAAGTGACATTTTGAAAAGTTGCGAAAATTCTTAGTCACATGGGAGAGTGTGTAGAGGGTATTTAGTGGAAGGCTTAGCTTTGGGCTCCCCAAGGACCCACTCTCCAACTTTGGAGACAACTAGGAGTTTGGAGAAAGTTAGAGCTTGGTTGAAGAAGAAGAGGACTCCACATTCATTATGCATTTTACTTGCAGCAAGGTTAGTGAATCCTTCTCTCCTATGCAATATGGTTTTAGAATGGAATGAATAAGAGGAGTACTTATGCATCTTGTGGTAGTGTATGTAGAGTAGTTTTGTGGATTTCATGCTCTCTTGAGCTTGTGGATTCTTCATGTGTTTGTGTTTATTACTTGCACTTGGGTTTTGATTTTGGGTTGAGCAAGAACCCACTCACTTGTTGAAGGCTTGAGAATGAGCCTCTTATGGAAGCCATGTATGTGAAAGTTTCATTAAAGAGCCTCTCTTGTGTATATGTGAAGTTTATCTTTGTGGCTGTGTGTGTGTTGAGAGAATGCATATGTGAATGGATATGTAATGTTGTTTGTGAGTCTACCCGTTGGCTTGAACTTCCCTTGCTCGGGGGTGGTCCATGTAATGGGCCTATGGTAGGGAGGAGAGTACCATGGTTGTTTTGGGTTTCTTGTGTTTGGTTGCAGGATTTGGAGCCATGAAGTCTCCTTGAGGGAGATGCAATTTTGTGAGGAGTTGAAAATGTTATCATTTTCCTGATGAGAGTATTTTGTATGGGGTGTGAATCTTTGAAAGGAGATCTTGAGTAGTTCATAAACTTGTAAACTTGTAATGAAGATTTCATCTCCAAATCTTGTTTTAAATCAGGTGTAGTTGTTGATGAGAAAGTAGTGAATTACTTTTATTACTAAATGTTATTTGCATTGTATTCAATAAGGGCTTTTGACAAAAAAAAAAAATAGAGTTCTTCATAAGTTAGATCATGTAATAGGGATTATAAATGTGTCAAATTCAATGGAGAAAGCAACCTCTAAAGCACATGTTGTTCATAACAGAATAGCTTATTTTGTCATTTTGATGGTGTAAATCATTAGTTATTCATCATCAATAGAAATTAGTTTTATTAGTTCTTGAGAGTAGCTCATAATAAATTCAATTCATCACCTAAATGTAGGCATACTATCAAATTTAAATCAAATTGTCATATAAATCTCTTTGCAAAAAAAAAAGGCATTCATATCAAGCTAATAGAGCATTTTGCTCTCTGGAAATTGTATGAAGGAGGAAAATATTCTCTTACCACAGAGAATATTCTCCTCCTCCTAATTAACATTATTGCTAATCATGGTTAATACACTAATCTACCTTTTAAACTGATTCTAAATGACTGATTAGAAACAAATATAAACTTTACTACAAAAGAAAACTATAAACCTCATCACCCACTTGTAGTGGACCCCACAAAAGCCTCTCCTAGGCGCAGGTGATGAGCAAAGGGTAGATTCTCTAATTAATTTCCTTGTCTCATTATCCCCTACGTTGGTTTTTGGCTATGACAATATCAACAAATAAAAATTTTATATACTATCCTTTCTTTGGCCCTTGTATCTTAGCATTAAGTGATGTCAGGGCATATGAAATCTTGTAAAGACTTCTTCCATGCGTACCCCAAGGAAGAGTTAAGTCTGACATTCTTGCAGATTTCTTTGTACACCTATCCCTCTTCCTTGTTAGGCGCACCATCATGTTTTGGGGAAAGCAAAGACTTGTTTATGAGTTTGTTTAGATTTGGAGGGGGCATCTTTTGGAATATATTCCAAATGCTCTTTAAAATTGCTTTATCCTCCCCAAAAGTGGCGCCACTTGGTGGGCTTTTCAAACCCCTTAGTAAATGTGCGCCCAGGTTGATTTGACATGCATCTTGGGGCAAGTGTGTAGAGAGTTTCTAGGTAGCTAGTCCTTGGGTGAAGGGAGATGACATGTGTAAAGGGGTAGAATAAGAGATAGAATAGGTTTAGTTAGAATTAGATGTTTGATGTGATATAATGTGGATTGGTATGTTATTTAGAATAATAATATTAATTAAACTTAGCATTTTGTTTTATTTAATAATAAGATTTGATATTGTTTTTATCAATGAATTATGGCTATAGTTAGGCATAGGGTGATAAAGTAGGCTTTACAAGTTGAGTTTGAATTTTGTCATATAATGTAATAAGTTGAAATATTGCAGAGAATTAAATAATTCATAACTATTAATTGACTTACTATTATTATTAATTATATATATATATATATATATATATATATATATATATATATATATATATATATATATATATATATATCTATATAAAATTAGTTAAAAATATGTTTTAGAGGATTAATTAGATTATCCATGTTGATCTCTTATATTTATAAACATCATTCAATGGTTCCTAGGACTTAGCATATATGGAATATTACAAATAATAGTTATTAATATATGCCTCGACATTCAAGAGATTGTTTTATCTCGAAGGATACAACTTAACTCCTCAAGATCGAAAATGATTGTTTAGGGAATAATCTAGCATTGTTCTTTAAATCCTTTATGACCTATGTGATTGCTAACACTTCGAACTGTTCGATTATTCGATTAACGAGACCTCCTAGCTTGTAAACCCACTTGGCATATCGTGCTTAGTCTTAGTGCAATCCCCTTTGTCTTATTGAAGTCCCCTTTGTTTTGACGTTATCCTAGTGACCTTGTAGACCATCTTTGGTTGACTAGTTGTTTAATTGATGTCTTGAGAATCATTGCCTAAGATTACCCCTTCATTTTGCAACTTTGAGTTACACTTAACTTATCTTTTAAAAAAAAAATTGGTGTGTTTTTAGTGTGTTTTTGATGGGCATGACACTTGGTATCAGAGCACTGGGTTCAACCCTAGGAACCTATGTGCCATTACGCTTTGCGAGGTAAGTGTCCACGTTATGGTAAAAATGTACTTTTGAGATATGGTAGATGATTAGGAAAGTAGGTGAGGATGTCGATATCCTCAACTCGAGAGGGTGCAAAAGAATGAACTAAAAAGCTCCAGTGAGGTCAAGGAGCCCTTTCAGATAACCACCTACTTAAGACCCGTAGTTTAAAAAGCTACCTGCCTAGGGTCTAGGGCTTATAGTAAATACTGATAGTATGAAAAGAAAATCAACTAGTCATTCAAGGAGAATTCATCGGAGAAATTGTTAATTATGAAGTTGAGTAATTCTTAATAATGGAATTAATTAAAATAAAAAATCCCAAAAGGGGCAAATACAATACCCATGCACGTGTTGCTTTAGTAGACTTATGGGTAAAATAGCTCAAATTATTCTAAGTAACCTGGCCAAGTAAACATTAATCCGCCACATAGCGAAGTATTATTATTCATTAAGCAAACTATTAATGAAATGACATTTAATGATAAATCCATGCCAAGTAGTAGTTAAGTCTAATGGTGATATTAGAATAACATTACTTTCTCTACAAAGATATACAATATGGTCTAATCAAACTATACGAGACTTCAAATGTTGATAAATAGGATTTTAGCTAGTGGGAGAACGTTAATGTATCCAATCAGTCTTTGATACTATAAATTAAATTAAGAAGAATTAATTTTTTTTTTTTTCTTTGCTTACGTATCAAGAGAATCATTATTATAATCAGAGTCTAGTAACAACAAACCTATAAGCAATTATCTCATCGATAATTATTGGATTAATTGAAATACTAATAACTGAACTACCTAAGTGATGGATAACCATAGGAATCGAATAAATGACGGATTGAATATGGGACGTTACTAACCTTTAGACCCTAGTTATAACCTTATCAACTTAATAAGTAAATTAGTAACTAAACATTGTGTATAAGGGACATTGCCATGTGGCATGATTTTCCCTCTGAATACTTGCTGATGTAAACTTTAGATAGTTGTTACCTAATAACTTGCTAACTTTTTCTCTAAGGTAATTGGCATTTTGTTAAAATTTGAAAATGTTCTCTCATCAGATGATAAATTGCTTGCACCTAGCTTATTAAGAATTGAAAATGTAAATGCATAGAGTAGACACGATTAACAAATGGTACAATGCTTCTTAATTAGAATGTTGAAATTTGTCCTTGTTTCAATTATTGATCTTAGGAGATGTAAATGTGTTGGAAGACCATGAAACTTATGCAAATTAAGTTATATTCCTTGTGTATTATGTAGTGATTGTGAATTTTCTTTTACAATGGAGAAATGAAATTTGTACGTTCAATTAAAGGACTTTGGTATGTAACTGTTGTGAGTTTCCTTTAAGCTCACTATGAAATATGGAAATGAGGAATGAGGATAAGTGTAACATTGATGTTAGAGGGTTTAAGGATATTATGATAAAAAGGTAAAGTTGTAATCATTTTATAAATATGTCTTGATTCATGTTGTGTAATCCCTCGTAAATGTGAATGAACCTGTGCCAGTGCTTGTGATGGGTGTTGTGAAGAAACCAGTGCCTGTTTTGTGTTGCATGGAGGGATGTGAGTGAGCATCACCCATGGGATATCTGCTTGTTAGGGGTATGGGGATACCATATTCCCTATTCGTTGATACTTGTCAGTATGTGTGTTACCTTTCTGAGTTATAGCTTGCGGGGTATTTTGTGTTGGGGTAGTGTTATTACCCGTTCCTTGGGTAGCACGTAAGGTGTGTGTCAGGCAACACGAAGCGACCTTAGCTTCCACTACTCGAGTCTCTTGGGTAGCATGTGTAGTGTATGTCTGGCAGCACGAGGTGACATGAACCTCAACTATTTGAGAAATGGTGTAAGAGACACTATCCCCCGTTTCCCCCATGATGACTCAGTATGTGTAGGGGTGGTAGCAGCCACAAAGTTTCTTGGTTATTATGGTAGTGCGTCTGCATTATAGCGGCACGAAGCGATGTCAGCTTCCACGAACCAAGGAATGTACTCACTACTTCCCCTTTTGATGAACCCAAGTATGAGGTTCATGTGTGTTTATCCTTTATCCCCACAGTTGAGCATTGTATCAGTATCTGATGTGAGACTCTATTGGATAGATTGGGCAGTACATTGATGATTCATAGCTTCACTTGTATTCGTTGAGATCCAGCACGAGGCGGGAAGTGTATGCCCTGCTGTGATGTATTCCGTACTGCACATGTTCCGACATGATGCATGAGGTACGATGCCACGCCCACTGATGTTCCGACACAGTGATAGGTGATGATGCCGTGTTGCTGATGGTAGCGAGCCGAGCTCGAGGACACGATGCCACGTACATGAGTACGTGAAGGCGCAGTATATGTATGTTATGTATTCCTACTTGATGCAGAGCGATTGGGAGACGCTTGCATGCTTGTAGAGGGGCGCCCATGGATGCTCAGTCGTTGGACGTGGAAGTGCGTATGGGTTGACCCTAGCCATGTATACCTCTGGCTATAGTGATGACCCTGGAGGTATCACTTTTTGGAGTGTGTCCTATGCGTGTCATATCGGCAAGGAACATTACCATATGATATATTATCAGCATATGTTTTTTATTATTGTTTATGACATGTGGGACGCCACATGAAGGGCTATTGTGACAGCCAGATGATGTTCCCTTCTTCCTCGTTGGTGACTATTTATGGTCACACAGTGATGTGTTGTGCATTTTTCATGATGATTTTTGGTTGTTTGTACGGACCAACAATTTGTTATCTTTGCTTGTGAAGGTTTAGCCACAATTGTTGGGAATTCTTGATGCTATGATTTATTGTTGCGGAAATTTATTTTATATTATTGTTGAATTTGGAGACTTATTTTACTTTCTTTTATGACTTTGGTGGCTAAACTATTTTTCTTGCTGTTATTCGAATGTTGGTCCTATGTAGTAATGTGATTCCCTCACCAAGGATACAGATGGTAGACTTGGTGAGTGTATGCGAGGAAGCAGACATAAGGGAACCCTTGAGTATGAGACATGTGAAGCTGTTATGCAGCTAGTATTCACTACCACCTAGGAGTGGTGATTATTCCTTGGAGGAATTGTTATATGCATCATTGGATTACAGATATCAGATTTTGAGACAGATGAGATCATGGTATATACCTGGAGGACTGGACTATGTCCGCTCCTGAGCCTTTTGTTGTAATGTGTACTCCCGGTGATGTGGATTACAGTGTGATTGTGTGGATTTGCATCTACTCATGGTTAGAGAGATGTCATATAAAATTAAGAAGTGGCATGAATAATTGTATTTTCAGTACCATGTGTGGTAATCATGATGTCATTGTGTTAATGAATCTTTGGTAATATTAAACTTTTCCTTGGTAAAAAGGGCATGATTGTGAGAATGCTAGAGCCTGCCAAAATATCTATGTGATTAATCTCACTAATGTTGTCATACGTCATTGTATGGTAGAAGTTTTTGTGGAAATTTTGATTGAAATTGTAGGAAATTTCTAAAAAAACACATGAAAGATGCTAACAAGATATAGTCAAATTGTTATTGAATGTTAATATAAAGTTCAAGTGCATCATCTATTCTGGCATTAAAACTTGTTTAAGTTGTGTTCTTATGTACTTTCTTGTGGAAATTAGAAGAGCACTAGAAAATAATTTAATTAATTATTGTTACAAGATGGTCGCAACTAACCTTTGCGTGACAAACATGGTTATATTGTTGGGACGAGGAAAAAGCATAGTTGTCCCTAGAGGCTAACATGCAGGAAGTTAGGACTGTGGATCAAGCTGAGTTACTAGAGGGTGATAGCACAACCTTGCGACTTCCAGGTGTAAGTCGAGACCTAGGGGGGGAGGGTGTAGGACCCCTCCATTTTCCGCATCATGGTAAAAACACTCTGGTAAGAATTCTCATTGTCTTTTGCAATTTTCCTTAAATTTATATGTGGGCTTTACTCAGAATCATCATGGTACTTTATTTTTATGCAACAGACTAAGGAATTGAGACCCTTATAATGATTCTTCAATTATGTTTTCAGTACACTCTAGACTATATGTGTGTTTATTCTAGCAATGACATTAAGGTATTTTATCCTGATTATAATCACAAGACATTGCTATGACATTGAAATGATGAATTGGATTATTTAATTATGTATGATAGACACGTTGAAAATTATGTGATTAGTATGTGAGCTATATAGCTAGGGCAATTATGAATGTGTTCCTAATTCGAAAAGATAACATGTAGGAAAGAAAGATTTAGATTTATTGATGTTAGAATGCACATGCAGTTAAGAATTACTTTTGAATATGAGATTAAATATATATTTTCTTAGAAATGATTGTGCAATTTGGAATTGTTAGCTTAGGAGATGATGTTGCGTTATTGTGTCATGAATGGATGAATAGATAGAGGATATACTATTCAGAAGTTAATTGAATGTGACGTCGTTCTGCACATCTTGATTATGTTATTATCATTACCAGAGTTACTAATGCTTGTCTAATGAGTGCAGGTACTAACCATGGTTTTGGGGGAGTCAAGCCAACATCTGTTTGTGACACCAAGGTCGCGTCCCAATGGGATATAGGACCTTCTTGTGTTGTGATGTTCATTTCGTGATGTATGTAGGTTTGTGTGTATTTAGGGAGTAAGATGTTTTATGTAATTAAAATTGGTTAATAGGTATTGTCTAGTGTGATTGTAATGTGTAGAAGTGTCAATCGACACATGTGCAATGTTTTATGTGTTGGCAATGATCCACATGGAAGGAATTCATGTCACCTTCCTAGCCTAGTATTAGGTGGCCCAACCTTCTTCATAAGCTTGGTAAGTGCACCCATGAGATGGTCCCAATTCTTGGACTTTGAATTTCGAAGTTCACCTTGTAGGGAGGTTTTAGGGGGTCAAATAGACACCTAGGGAGATTTTTTGCATGAATAAGGAAGGTCCATGGGTTATACCTATGGGTAAGGGACCCTTTTGACCATAGGACACCCTAGGAGCACCTTGGGAAGCCCTCCAAAAGTGACATTTTGAAAAGTTGCGAAAATTCTTAGTCACATGGGAGAGTGTGTAGAGGGTATTTAGTGGAAGGCTTAGCTTTGGGCTCCCCAAGGACCCACTCTCCAACTTTGGAGACAACTAGGAGTTTGGAGAAAGTTAGAGCTTGGTTGAAGAAGAAGAGGACTCCACATTCATTATGCATTTTACTTGCAGCAAGGTTAGTGAATCCTTCTCTCCTATGCAATATGGTTTTAGAATGGAATGAATAAGAGGAGTACTTATGCATCTTGTGGTAGTGTATGTAGAGTAGTTTTGTGGATTTCATGCTCTCTTGAGCTTGTGGATTCTTCATGTGTTTGTGTTTATTACTTGCACTTGGGTTTTGATTTTGGGTTGAGCAAGAACCCACTCACTTGTTGAAGGCTTGAGAATGAGCCTCTTATGGAAGCCATGTATGTGAAAGTTTCATTAAAGAGCCTCTCTTGTGTATATGTGAAGTTTATCTTTGTGGCTGTGTGTGTGTTGAGAGAATGCATATGTGAATGGATATGTAATGTTGTTTGTGAGTCTACCCGTTGGCTTGAACTTCCCTTGCTCGGGGGTGGTCCATGTAATGGGCCTATGGTAGGGAGGAGAGTACCATGGTTGTTTTGGGTTTCTTGTGTTTGGTTGCAGGATTTGGAGCCATAAAGTCTCCTTGAGGGAGATGCAATTTTGTGAGGAGTTGAAAATGTTATCATTTTCCTGATGAGAGTATTTTGTATGGGGTGTGAATCTTTGAAAGGAGATCTTGAGTAGTTCATAAACTTGTAAACTTGTAATGAAGATTTCATCTCCAAATCTTGTTTTAAATCAGGTGTAGTTGTTGATGAGAAAGTAGTGAATTACTTTTATTACTAAATGTTATTTGCATTGTATTCAATAAGGGCTTTTGACAAAAAAAAAAAATAGAGTTCTTCATAAGTTAGATCATGTAATAGGGATTATAAATGTGTCAAATTCAATGGAGAAAGCAACCTCTAAAGCACATGTTGTTCATAACAGAATAGCTTATTTTGTCATTTTGATGGTGTAAATCATTAGTTATTCATCATCAATAGAAATTAGTTTTATTAGTTCTTGAGAGTAGCTCATAATAAATTCAATTCATCACCTAAATGTAGGCATACTATCAAATTTAAATCAAATTGTCATATAAATCTCTTTGCAAAAAAAAAAGGCATTCATATCAAGCTAATAGAGCATTTTGCTCTCTGGAAATTGTATGAAGGAGGAAAATATTCTCTTACCACAGAGAATATTCTCCTCCTCCTAATTAACATTATTGCTAATCATGGTTAATACACTAATCTACCTTTTAAACTGATTCTAAATGACTGATTAGAAACAAATATAAACTTTACTACAAAAGAAAACTATAAACCTCATCACCCACTTGTAGTGGACCCCACAAAAGCCTCTCCTAGGCGCAGGTGATGAGAAAAGGGTAGATTCTCTAATTAATTTCCTTGTCTCATTATCCCCTACGTTGGTTTTTGGCTATGACAATATCAACAAATAAAAATTTTATATACTATCCTTTCTTTGGCCCTTGTATCTTAGCATTAAGTGATGTCAGGGCATATGAAATCTTGTAAAGACTTCTTCCATGCGTACCCCAAGGAAGAGTTAAGTCTGACATTCTTGCAGATTTCTTTGTACACCTATCCCTCTTCCTTGTTAGGCGCACCATCATGTTTTGGGGAAAGCAAAGACTTGTTTATGAGTTTGTTTAGATTTGGAGGGGGCATCTTTTGGAATATATTCCAAATGCTCTTTAAAATTGCTTTATCCTCCCCAAAAGTGGCGCCACTTGGTGGGCTTTTCAAACCCCTTAGTAAATGTGCGCCCAGGTTGATTTGACATGCATCTTGGGGCAAGTGTGTAGAGAGTTTCTAGGTAGCTAGTCCTTGGGTGAAGGGAGATGACATGTGTAAAGGGGTAGAATAAGAGATAGAATAGGTTTAGTTAGAATTAGATGTTTGATGTGATATAATGTGGATTGGTATGTTATTTAGAATAATAATATTAATTAAACTTAGCATTTTGTTTTATTTAATAATAAGATTTGATATTGTTTTTATCAATGAATTATGGCTATAGTTAGGCATAGGGTGATAAAGTAGGCTTTACAAGTTGAGTTTGAATTTTGTCATATAATGTAATAAGTTGAAATATTGCAGAGAATTAAATAATTCATAACTATTAATTGACTTACTATTATTATTAATTATATATATATATATATATATATATATATATATATATATATATATATATATATATATATATATATATATATATATATATATATATATATATATATATATCTATATAAAATTAGTTAAAAATATGTTTTAGAGGATTAATTAGATTATCCATGTTGATCTCTTATATTTATAAACATCATTCAATGGTTCCTAGGACTTAGCATATATGGAATATTACAAATAATAGTTATTAATATATGCCTCGACATTCAAGAGATTGTTTTATCTCGAAGGATACAACTTAACTCCTCAAGATCGAAAATGATTGTTTAGGGAATAATCTAGCATTGTTCTTTAAATCCTTTATGACCTATGTGATTGCTAACACTTCGAACTGTTCGATTATTCAATTAACGAGACCTCCTAGCTTGTAAACCCACTTGGCATATCGTGCTTAGTCTTAGTGCAATCCCCTTTGTCTTATTGAAGTCCCCTTTGTTTTGACGTTATCCTAGTGACCTTGTAGACCATCTTTGATTGACTAGTTGTTTAATTGATGTCTTGAGAATCGTTGCCTAAGATTACCCCTTCATTTTGCAACTTTGAGTTACACTTAACTTATCTTTTAAAAAAAAAATTGGTGTGTTTTTAGTGTGTTTTTGATGGGCATGACAGGCCTCACAGATATACCTTTGTAGATTTTAAATCTATGAATGTGCACCTTAAATCAATCATCTTCTCTAGAAATAATTCATTATTTCTTGCTTTTTGCACTATCACTGGTTGACTGAATACTTAGGCATTCTTCAATCCGGTCCTTCAATACCATAAGAAAATCTATTCTCTTGACATAAACAAAACATGTTGTCAGAAATGACAATGCCACAACAAACTCATGTGACCAAAACACATATAACCTTCATCAAATGCCAACAATTTCCCCATTTAGCATTGATGAAAACACTTAGAAAAATTACTAAGTGCTAACTCCCCCTTACACTATTCCTATTCACCCTTTTATGCTATATATAACAATTTGATTTTTCTAACTACGACTACTCCCCCTTTGACAACAATGACAAAGGTAAAAGATATGCAAAAACAAACATTTTATTGATCAAGAGTAGTATAGTACTTTTTACAATCTACTAAAAATTTCATGGAATTTAACCTTCAACATTTGTCAATCATTGACCCATGACTTGTGTAAGTTCTCCATTATGAGTATCTGTCCATGAAGCAAAAATGTCGATTCCTCTAATCCTTCAATTGTATTCACTAGATGGAGTGTCAGGGCTATCTCAGCCTCTTTCAAACTATACTTATAGAATGTCCATCTTAGGTAACAAAATGCTTTGAAGCTCCATTAGATTACCAATTCTCTAGTTTTGTTCATCTCTATAGATCTTCAACTTCTAATGAATCTTTCCTACCTAATTCCAAAAGTTGTAGCAAACATATGAAGGGGATCAAAACTTTTTGACAAGGCATTTAGTTCTAGTTGAACTTCACCCTTCTTTTCAAGATCTTTCATAAAATGATAAAAGTCACAAATATTTTTTAGTTTCTTACCTCCTTCATGTAGAGCTTCCTTAATCTATTTCACAGCTAGTGTAAGAGTGTTTCTATCTTGAGAAATAGATTGTGGCAATTTCTCATATATTTTATTTTCATAATCCTTTTTCACTCTCTCAATTATTTCATCTTCAAGATTCTTAATCTCTTATTTAGTATAAATAATGAGCTATCCCAACTACTCAATATGAGTAGCTTTCTTGTCATATTCAACCTATAGTATAAGTTCAGAAAATAAATCTTTGGCTTTTAATATGACTTTTCCTTCTTGAATCTTCTTCTTATTTTTGGCTTTGGACTTAATTTCCATTACAAAATTCATCATGTCCTCTAGGCTCATTGAGCTTAGATCTACTTAACCCTTCACCGGTAATTCATCATCATCAATTCTTATCTTGGAAAATGAAGAAGATGGAATATTTTCTTATCATGTCTTAGTAATTACGTCCTCTTGTTTAGCTTGCACAATCTCATTTGTACCTTCCTTTTCTTGCATTTGTTCTTTTTCTAGTACATCGGTAGTAAAATTTACTTGTGAATCATTGGGAAAATCTTGACCAGTAACCAAGTTTACTATTACATCCTCCTTTTGTTCCTCTTGAATGTTTGATTGATCAAATATGTCGATTGGTTTAACCTATGTTTATTATGCTGAAATATCTCCTATGTAACATTGAAAAATTCATTTTCAAGTGTGACACTAACACCATCAATCTTCCACCCTTCATTGGTTTGAATAAACTCTGGTTGATCTTCATCGAGTTTGAGTCTCACTAGCTCCTCAACATGTTCAACAATTTTCTCCATCTCTGCATCCTTGATCAAACTAAAGTTGTAACACCCTCTCTGATGGTTATACTTGGAATCTTTGAGTTGGACACTATGCGTTATGATGATTAGAACTATATGTTTACATTTATATTTATTGGATGATGATATGCTTATTAGATGTTTAGATACACTCATTTATGATTATTGTTTAATGTTTATTAATCATCAATCTTATATATGCTTGTGAAAGATAATAGAGCTAACTCAAGGATTTGGGATCTAACCATTATTATCTATAATGTTTTATGCTTCATGTATATATGTTTGATGTGTTTTCATGACTCAGGACGAAGTCATAGTTACTCACTTAGTTGAGGTCCACACGATGTATTGATCTTGATCATCTGTTTGCAAATATCTTGTTATATATCTATGCACATGTATCTCTTCTCAGTGATGCAGGGTTGCAGGTACCAGACATCGACTCCACCCAGTCTCATAGGTCTGAGTGTGCCCTCAAAATCATCAATCATTGTTGTTGTTATGGAGATATCACCAGGATTCCATGAGAAGGAACTCTACCTCTGACCCTTTTGTTCCTTAGGTGGGGAGATCCTGAGTCAGTCCTTATATTGATGGTGATTATTGTTAGTGAAGCTTGTTTCTTGTCTTTTGTATTTGTTGATTATGAGCTTTTGAGTATGGTAGCTCTGGTATGTTCGATCTTTTGTTAGTAGACAATTGATGTGAATTATTGTTCATGTGAGAGTATGATTTAGTGTGTTTAAAGGAATAATCTATCTTTTATTAGTAGCTACTTATTTGTACTAGTGTATCTTGTTAGAGCTTATCATATGATTAAGATAATGTGATTATAATGTCAATAATAATAATGTGTTTTATGGTATTAATAATGTGTTATAATATCCATATCAATAAGATGTTTAGGATATTAATAATAATATATGTACACATAGGCATATGGGTGCACATGTATGCATATGGTTACATATATTTACATAATTATTTGTAATTAAGAATTATAGCATTTAATTTATATATAAATAATCTAATTAGATAGGTTATGGATGGTAATTAAATATAATTGGTAAATTCTTTTACCATAGCTAGGTAACTTAGTGTTAGTAAATATATTTTAAGAGAAATTACCTTTTTGCCTTCCTTAATTAAAAGAAATATAAGTTTATTAACATTATTTACTTAGTGCATATATTTCTTCCCTGGAATGGCTTTCTTAATTAAGCCCAACTATTAACCAACATTTGGTTGGGATAGTTGCATCGGTTGATTTTCCTGTGCAACTACTCCCTCAATCTATATACGGGAGAGATCCCTATGAGAGGGGGAATTGGCTAGAAATTGATCTCTGAGCACAAACTTCATTATTGTCTAGAGGATAGGATAATGTAGCTTAGGAAATCTATAGTATTTTGGAGGGAAGATTTATCATTCTTTGATAGGATATTTTAATTTGAACATTTCTGGAGAAGGTTGGTGCCTACATCCAGAAGGAATTTGAAGGAGTGCTAGAAGAAGGCCGAGATAGTTTGATCTTCCTTCATCAACGGTATCTCTGTAGGACACCAGGTAGGATCTATCCTAGGAGATGATCCTTTCTATGTGTTTTTTTCTCTATGTGTGTGAATGCTATTCTTCTTGTTACTCTATGTTTATATGATGTGCAATATGGTAGAAGAATATGCTAGTTTGTTTACTTGGTTGATTAGGATAATTATCTTGATGTTTTAATGTATGTTGTCACACATACTATTGTATTTTTTGTATGTTTTGGTGTAGATGAAATTGTGTGTTTGGAAGATTCTCGAGAATCCTTAGGACTTTGTTTTTACTTTCTTTAATGTTCAATAGGTTTGTAGGTACTTCTAGACCTTAGGAAGTCTCATTTTCCTTCACTAGTTGCATGTTGGATTTTGCACCACTTTTTGATTCACGGGTCTAGAGTAGAGTTTTTCTACAGGTAGGATGGGTTTGGGGATGTTATAGAAGGGAAACAAGGAGATCTCAACTAGGTATTTCCCTGATTTCACTTCTAGTACCTCCATCATGACCAGTTTTACCTAGAAACTCACCTAGACATGTCATTTTCTAAAAAGACATAGTCTTTGTCCAACTGCGCAGTTCTAGTGACCAACTGCATAGTTCTCACTACCAAATGTGTAGGTTGAGGCCCCAACTACATATCTTGAGGCCCCTCCTATGCAACTTGAGAAACCAACTACGTAGCTTGTCCTACCAACTGTGCAACTCTTTGCCAAGCATTAGGGTTAGACTATTTTGGGGTTTTTGGGCTCACGGGGGACTTGGGGCTTACCCTAGGTAGTATTTGGTCACTTGGATCACCTATTTCCTCATATGTATGTAAGATGGTGTGTTTTGATTCCTATTTAAGCTTCTTGAAGTGTTTAGGAATCAAGATTAGGGTTTAGGGTTGTTTGGTGGACTAGAACAACCATATGGCTTCCTAAACCAATCCTATTCTTTTTTGCAAGTACTTGAATGTTATGTGATTTATTTTATTGTATATATTTAATGTATATTATGCTTGGTTAAGGGTAGAGAACCTAAGAACACTTGGTGAGTGGCTCTGATTGTGGGGTCGGGGCCATAAGTGGCTAGTACCAGGATAACCCACTAATGAGTTGTTTAAGCAAGCAATAACTTTAATAAAATGAATGGGGTTGGAAAAAAACACTAAAAAGATAAAAGTATGCCTCATCCATGCCATTAGGGCTAGTAAAGACTATGGATTGGAGTGGGAGAAGGTACCCATCTGTAGGTACGACTGAATGACCTTGTCCTTATGAAAGGTATTTGGTTCTGCATGTGCCTACTTAGGGGCCAAGGCCAAGAGTGGCTAGTACCAAGACAACCCAAGGGGTGAGGGCTATGCGATGAAACTAACCTAGCTTGTCACTAAGATTTTCTACCAAGTCTTGAACCTTTGGGAGTGGGCCTTTGGGTATCCACGTGGTTAGGTGGTAAATATTTTTATCAAGGTATTAGTTGTGGTTGTAGTATGGAAAGGATTCTTGCTTGTTCATTGTTCCAATTTTGAAGAAAGAAGACTCTTTACTTAGCTTTCATTACTTTCAATAAAATGTAAAGTTATGTCATTATTGTAACCTCCTAAGAGGAGATGAATTTAATGTAATCTTTATGTAAAGCATGTTTGTTGAAAAGAAAAGGGCTTTAGCAAGTGTTCAAGTAAAGTTGAATTTTTTACTCTATTGTTAGTTAAGAAAAATTAGTAAATCAAATGGAATGGTTTCATATATGTATTTACTCTAATTATTAAATGAATGATGTATATGGGGTTAATGCTTCAAAAGATATGTTGTATCCAAAGGAATACTTTGGAATATAGATGGGTTTAAGTGTTAAGTTAATCATTGAATGGAAGCATTTACATTTCCTTCTAAAGAACTGCAAATATTATGTTGGTTTAAAGTTATTCAAAGTTATTGGTATATTTATGGAAAATAAAAGAATTTTTAGTATTCTAGTAGGGAACCATGGGAGGAAACCAAGTTAAAATTTTCTTATGTTTTTATGTATGTAAATCTTTAAAATTTCAAGAAATTTCATATCTCGTTTCATAGGTTTTCCTTCCTGAAGAGAATCTATTGTTCTCTTCTCTAGTTTCCTTGTGGGGCATGATATCTTTGGTATCAGAGCACTAACTTTATACACTAGGGCCCTGGGAAATTTGGCTCGTATGCTTAAACTTATTTTTCCACTTAAGGAAAAACTTAAAACTAGAACCAAACTAGGACCCTTAAACTTATCCTTCTCCTTACTTATGGCAGGATGCCTTGTGTGACCTGTAGTAGAAGGGGAGTTGCCTGAAATACCCCTCCTAGATCTTAATAGGAAATTTCTCAGGATGAAGAACAATATGAGGGTAGGGGGGATCATTCTAATAACCACTCAGGAGTTTTTAAGGGGGCTCAAGTACAAGATATTTTACAATAGATATTGCAGAGACTAGATGCTGGTCAGGATAGGGGTCATCATGGGGAGACTAATGCTGCTCACCATGAGGAAAGGGAAAGGAGTCCCAGGAGGAGAGATTAGACAGTAGAAGAGGAGTCTTTGCATGCTTATCACATGAAAGATCTCCTTAGGACTAAGACTAACTCATTTAAGGGAACTCAAGGTGGATCTCCTATTAGGAATGGGAACACTAAGAGGGGGGGGTGAATTAGTGTTCACTGTATTTTAACTTTTCACTTAGTCTTTAAATTGAACTTAAATGCTTAAGTACTAAAATGAACATCCACATAAACATGAAACATGAAACATGAAACCAACACATAACACCAATATGGTTACAAGGAAACCCAAATAGGTAAAAACCCCGGTGGGAATTGACACCCACTAATATTCTGTACTAGTGTTTTATGATTCTTGTTAGAAGATCCTTAACCCTATTAGGAGTTGCTTTACAATGTATTAAGTCTAGTAGACCTTGTTAAGGGTCAGACCCTATTAGGATTCTTTTATAATAGTCCCTATTAGGGGAGTGGATGCACTATCCTAGAGCTCACTACTCAAGTGGTGAAGGCTACAACCTTCTAATCTTAGATACACACTATATCTACTGGATGAACTATCACTGTGACACTACTTGTCTGATCAGTTCCTTTGATGCTCTGATGCTTTGACCTCTTCCAAAGCTCTAATACATCTTATAGACTCTTTTCATACTTCTTCTCTTCTTATCACAACTCTAAATCAACTTACATGCAAATTACAATGGGCGCATCTCATATTTATATGTGCATATAAGACAAACAACTAGGTCGGCCCTTTAACCGATTACATACAATGCTTCCAATTGATTTAGCTCAAGTGTGTTTACCAAAAAACATATTTACATGTCAAAAACCTAATTAAAATAGCTGCATAGCCTTTACAACATTAGAATATAACCGCAAATCAAAATGCTAATAGTCGGCTGCTTACTCTATTCTTCTCTGGCACACACTGGCTGTGTATCTTCAACTATCTGTAACTTTGGCATACTTGCATATCTGATCATGCAATCATAGACTAAGCATGAATATAGTCTAACCAACTTATCTTCTAGGGTGCACACCATAACTTGGTCGTACGCACATGTGCTGATGCTCTGAGCTTTAGGTACTCTGTACACTGTCCAGTCTTCAACACTTAACCAATTTCTGATCTTCTCATCAAGTGCGTTGACTCCAAACTACTATATGAATTTTTTACCATAATGACAACACTATAACATGTCATATATACCAATATAGCCAACTTGCCAACAATCTCCCCCTTTTTCATTGATGGCAACAAAGAAATATGGCCAAGTTGCTAATTGTTCCTTAATACAAAAAACTTTTGTCTTATATCTCCCTATACATAACTATAACCATATTCTATACATACTCCCCCTTTGAAATTAATGAAAAAGGTGCTTCAAAACTGTATATACAACTACTTACTGTGATAAAACATCCAGATATGCTATCTGCAGGTTTTGGATCTCCTTCTTCCAAAATGTGATCAATGAATTCACAATCTGGAGATGGGCACATAATGCATATTGTATCTTCTCCATCTTCTCAAAATCTATGCTAGGACCTTGATCATATTTCACCATGGTGGCATCGATCTCCTTGATATTCTGATTAAGTATGTCTAATGAGGGTGCAAGAGCATTCCTTAGCTGAGTTTGCCTAGCCCTTATCTTGGTCATCTCTTGTTCTGCCTTCTCAATCTTCTCTATCTGTCCTTGGTAGACATTATTAAACATGTTCATATCAACAGATGGGTCTTCCACTGATTTCCTTATGCTGTCTATCATGGCTTCTGCCTCTTGAATCTTCTTGTATAGATGACCTGTCAACTTTTCCTGGTTCATATAGTCAGCAATGATCTCTCTACCCTTTGTTGCAAACTCCTTCAAGGATGCTTGACCAATCTTTAGTGAGCTCAGGTCAAGTTCATAGTTGCTAACCAATTCACTGAGCCTCTTCTTCAAATATTTCTCTTCTGCACCTAGGGATGCAGATTCTTCTAGGCTAGAGAAATTACTCTTGAACTGAGAAATGACTGCACTTACATCATCAACAGAGTGTACCTTGGACACTTTCTTGTCTGTTGGTAACAAGCTATTTAGGATGTTCACTAACTATACAGGGAGGGGATTCCTCATCACTTGTTTCTCCTTGGCCTTCTCCATAGCTAAGATGCTAAACTTAATTAGGTCTTCTTCTCCCCATGAATCCAAATTGGTTGTGTCAGGTGTCAAACTTAACAACAATGTTGCTGAGGGAAGTGGAGTGATAAGAGTACTATCCATAACTTCCTCTTTTACCTTGATCACTTCAATTGATGGTTCATTTCTCTCTACTTTTTCTATTTATTTTTCTTTATTTTCTTCTATTATATCCTCAATTAGTATTTATTCTTGATGAGTTGGAGGAGTGTTACTACACAAGTTCTCAGCTTCTTGAGCTCTTACAAATGCCTCTTCAAACTTGTCCAGATCCATGTCTATGGCTGCCATGGTAACTTTCACATTGTCAATAAAGATAGAATCATTCTTATGTGTCTCTGTCATGGGCGCAGTCTTCTTTGCCTCTATGGATATATTAACTGTATGCCCTAAATCTTGTGGACCTATAGATTATACATTGATGGTCTTTGACTCTTTGGAAACCATTGTGGGTACTTGTGCTGTAGGCACAGTAGATGGATACATGTGCCTATTCATAAAAACCTTCTCAAAGGCTTTCTCTATTTCCTTTGTAACTAATTCATAGTTCTTGTCCATAATGTGCAAATTCCTTGATTTAGTTCTAAGATGTGGCTTCACCAAGTCTAACAACAAGGATTTCTCTTCTAAGGAACATATTGGAAGGGTATCATCTAGAATATTTTCCCTTATCCTTAGAGCTTCTTCAATAGCTTGTCTCTTTTGGAATTCTAAGATGTTCCATACATTATCAGGAATCATGGTCTTTAGTTCCAAGACTGTCTTCTTGAACTTGCACATATGTTTGACAATCATTCTGTGTATCTCTGATTTGTGAATCTCATTGTATTTCTCATAGAACTTTTCTACTTGACCAATTCTTCCTTCATCAATTATTCTTGCGCTTAGCACACTGAGACTAGGTTTGAAACTTACTTCAGGAGGTGCTTGTGAGTTCTTTCTATTCCTTTTTACTCTCGAGGATGGATGACCAATGTTGATCTCTTTCTTCCTCTTAGGCATTTCCTTAAACTCAGGAGGAGCAGTAAGGTCAATGGTTTATGTGGGCAAAGAAGGAGTAATATCAATTTTACCCTTCTGATCATCAGATTTTTCTATCTTCACCTTCTTCAACTTAGGATCATCTGATTCTGCCTTTGTTGCATCTGCACTCTCTAATTCCAAAGCAATCTTTTGTTCCCTTTCTTTGACTAGGTCTTCTTGAGACACTCCATAAATTCTCAAGATCTCTGAGGTAACCTTAGCAACCTTCCTTTTAGTTGCTACACTATTCAAGACTACATCAACTTCTCTTGTTTTCTCTACATAGGTTCCCCATCTTGGCTCATTAGGGTCTTTGGGGGCTGAAAGCAATACTTGTGCATATGCTTCTAGAATAGGCTCTACCACTTCATATCCTAGTGGATGAATCCACTTTGTTCTTGGTTCAACTGCCTCCATGCATGTTGTATCAATCTCAACCATGAAGCAAATAGTATCCTTGTATTTCTCAACAATGTTCTCTGGTATCCTGTACCTCATCTACATTTTAACCTTGAATGTCTTCAACTCTAGTGTCATGTAGTCCTTCAAAGTTCTCTCAGTACATGCCTTGAGAGATATTTGTGGCATTGTGGTAATGGATTTGTCTAGATACAAATCAGATACCTTTCCAACAATATGGAAGTACATGTATATGATCAAAGACCCAAATCTGAATATCTTGGTCTTATCATGCTTGATTGCCTTGATGTTGTCAATTAGCTATGTGCACAAGATCTCACATAGATTGAACTCTCCATTCTCATTTACAATTATTATGGCTGCAAGAATTGTGGCCGCAGACACACTGTTTACCCTACTGGTGTGTTGAAACCTGTATCCAAGTATCATAGACATCAATTTGATGTCATCTTTCTCAATAGGCTCGATAGTCATACCACGCCTATCACTTCTTGATTTGTAAGTCTATTCAACAATATTCCTCACATCTTTTCCCACTAGAAGGATGGCATCTGTCCTTGAGAGGCTTGCCATCTCATGAATTAGGTCACCATTAATTCTAAGCGGCACTTCACCTATCCAAAATAGGTCATCATGAATCCTGCTTAGTAGAATCTTTATCCATTATGATTCATAGAACTCATATGTTGTAGCATACTCCACTATAGGGTGATTATTCCACCGTGCATACTCATCCATGAAGGTTTTGTCTAGTTTCATCATTCTTTCCAAGTGCACTCTCAATCTATCCAATCCTACTGGTTCTTTCTTACAATGAATGTATGCCCTAATGTCCTCGACATGCATAACACCCATAGGCGTGCGGGAGAATGCCCCTTCTAGGTCATCAAGTGTTGATTTAAATGGATGCCTCTTAAACACATATCTTTTCTTCTCCCCAACACCAAATACTATAGGAGTAGCCATCACTTACTTGGATATCACTTTCCAAATGATCTTGAAGACTTCTTGAATCAACGAGATGAACTAGGGTTTCCACAACCGATAAAATGTACAGAAAATTACTTGATGAATCAAATTGCAATCCTTCTCAATCAAATGCTAGGGTTCTTCTACTTTCCAATCGCTCTCAATTTGAATGCAATGAGAGATCTTCAAACTTTTGTGTACTTTAAAGTCAAAAATCTACCATTAATGCTTGCCGCATAAACCAGGCTATCACTTGAAATTTTCTATCTTCCTTTCTACAAAAAATCAGCTAGTGCACTTTTGCACATAGGTTCTGCTAGTCTCCAAAAGCTTAAGTCCAAAGGTGCATACTCTGAGAGTGAGTATACTAGCCATGTAGGGGGCTAGAGCTAAATTAGCTCCCCCGATGACCCTAACAGTCATTCATCTAGATGTAGAGGGTGCATCCAATGTGGATGCATCCAATACATACTCATCAACCTTTTCCTTCTTTTCTTCTAACCAAATCAAGCTCACATCCTCTGAAGCTTTCACAAAATTGACCTCTCCTTCGAGATCCAAAACTAATTTTTTGGGCTTTTTAGGGCTTTCCTAACCTTGCATCCTTGATCTGCAAAACTTTGGGATGTGTCCAGCCTTGTTACAAGAGTGACAAATGATTGGAGGCCTTATATTCCTCAATGCATTGACATGAGTCACCATCTTACATTGTCTAGCTAAGTGGCCATTATAGTTACATATCTGACATGTAACATTCTTAGAACTTCTTACATTTGACTGATTTTGATTTCTTTGATTATATTGTGTCTTTTTCTTTTGACTTGTCTTGCAATTCATAGCTCTATGACCAAATTTATTGCATGAATAACAGTAACCATTAAAAGGTCTTACCTCTGTATAGTTCCTTGCTATGTCTCCATGCTTATTACATGCATAACAAGTGCGGTCTACTAGCTTGTGCTCATTCTTAGGTGGTTCAATATGATCCTTAGTTTGACTTCTAGTCTCCTTAGCATCTGAGGTGCCTTCTGGTGCTTTCATTCTTGCTCACATGTTGTCCATCTGATTTTGTGCTTCATTGTATCCAATGCAGCTAGTATCTCCTTTAGCTCTTCTTACATATAAATGAGATTCTATCAAATCAGAACTAGTGTGTAATTTATCTATGTGATTCTTAGCATCTTTCAATTTAGATTCCAACCTTTCTTTGTTGTTCCTTAGCTCCAAGATTTCCATGTTTTCTTGCCTCAATTCTTCATTCAATTGAAGGTTCTCTTTCATCTATTCATCATAGACTTCCTGATTGTTAGTTAGCTTATCATCAAATTATTCAAGTTGTTCTTACAAGGATGCATTTTCTTCATTCATCTTCTTGACCATTTTCCCTAGATCACTGGTAGAGCATTCTTTCAAATTCTTTCTTAGCCTTTTGATGACTAAATGAGCATCACCAAGTTTTTCTTTTAGTTCTTTAATTTCTCTTTCAGATTTGTCCAGGTCTTCAAGAGCAGTTTCAAGATTTCTTTTTACATGTTTCATTTCTGCTTTTTCCATGATCTCCTCAAGTGGTTAAACTTCTTTTCTGAGGACCAGAGCTCTAATACCAATTGTTAGGAATGGGAACACTGAGAGGGGGGGTGAATCAGTGTTCACTATATTTTAACTTTTCACTTAGTCTTTAAACTGAACTTAAATGCTTAAGTACTAAAATGAACATCCACATAAACATGAAACATGAAATCAACACATAACACCAATATGGTTATGGGGAAACCTAAATAGGTAAAAACCTCAGTGGGAATTGACACCCACT
Source organism: Chamaecyparis obtusa (assembly GCA_027943335.1). NCBI lineage: Eukaryota > Viridiplantae > Streptophyta > Pinopsida > Cupressales > Cupressaceae > Chamaecyparis > Chamaecyparis obtusa. Next base: position 472,187 of record BSBK01002894.1, read on the forward strand.
AATATTTTGTACTAGTGTTTTATGATCCTTGTTAGAAAATCCTTAACCCTTTTAGGAGTTTCTTTACAATGTATTAAGTACAGTAGACCTTGTCAAGGGTCAAACCCTATTAGGAATCTTTTACAATAGTCCCTATTGGGGGAGTGGATGCACTATCCTAGAGCTCACTACTCAAGAAATGAAGGCTACAACCTTTTGATCTCAGATACACACTATATCTGCTGGATGAACTATCACCATGACACTGCTTGTCTGATCAGTTCCTTTGATGCACTGATGCTTTGACCTCTTGCAAATATCTAATACATCTTATAGACTCTTTACATACTTCTTCTCTACTTATCATAACTCTATATCAATTTCCATGCAAATTACAATGGACACATCTCATATTTATATGCACATACAAGACAAATAACTAGGTCAACCCTTTAACTGATTACATACAATGCTTCCAATTGAATTGGCTCAAGCGTGTTTACAAACAAACATATTTACATGTTGGAAACCTAATTACAATAGGTGCATAGCCTTTACAACATTAGAATATAACTGAAAATCAAAATGCTAACAGTCGGTTGCTTACTATGTTCTTCTCTGGCACACACTGGCTGTGTAACTTCAACTATTTGTAACTTTTGCATACTTGCATATCCGATCATGTGATCATAGACTAAGCATGAATATAGTCTAACCAACTTATCTTCTATGGTGCACACCATAACTCAGTCATACACATGTGCGTTGATGCTCTAAGCTTCAGGTACTCTGTACACTATCCATTCTTCAACACTTAACCAATTTCTGATCTTCTCATCAAGTGCGCTGACTCCAAACTACTATATGACTTTTTTCCCATAATGAAAACACTATAATAGGTCATATACAATAGTATAGCTAACTTGCCAACATCTACCACCAAGAATTGGCTACTGGATTTAGAAAGGCTATTTTCCATGCATCCTTACAACAACAATACCAAGGCCTGGTTTGCAGTAATTCACTTGAGGGATTTTGCATCCACTTGGTGGGAAAAAAAGAAAGAGAAACCTCACATTGATATAACCACCCTTTCATGGGAATTGTTCGTAGAACTCTTTTGAGCCCAATTTCTTTCTGACCACTAAAGGTGGGAAATAGCTGAAGAGTTTCACAATTTAAGGCAATTATCTATGTTAGTTGATGATTATGAGTGATGGTTCTTTGAACTCAAGCCATACTCAGGGTATAAATATGATGAACCCATGCTTACTCAACACTTCCTTAGAGGCCTCAATGATCGATTGGCCAACAACATGCAACTCTTTGAACCTCATATGGTTAATGATGCATTCATTAAGGCTTGTATTGTGGAATAGAATGTGGCCTTGGGATTAGGAGGTCAAACAGGTGGCCAAGGAGGTAATGCCTCTTAGGCTGGGATAGGATCCAAATGGAACCAAGCTCAAGGAATACCTGGTCCTAAAAAATACCCTTCTTCATCTAGAGGTAGTCAAAACCATCACAAAAAAAAAATTCAATACAAAAACAAAAGCAACAACAATGGCAACAACAACAATAAAAATGAGGGTTCCCAATCAAACAATTCTCGCAATTGGCAACATGTTAAGCGATACCTAAACTCTCAACCAGCTCAGAGTATACCTCAAAATTCTAGTTGAGGAAGTTATCATCAGTCTAGTGCACCTTTTGTGGGAAGAAATTTTGTTAAGAATACAAGACGCTACTCTTGTGGCCAACATGGTCATATTGTATTGAACTATCCTCAGAAATCTACCCCAGCAACTAGCTATAGGCAGGCCACTTCCAAACCCATAGTGGGCGATGCTAGTAGAACTCATTGAGTGTTTTCCACTCTAGACCACAGGCAGGCCAAACATCATGGATCAGTCATGGAAACCCTAGGTTTGTTAGGGGGTATCTCTACCACTATTCTATTTGATTCAGGAGCAACAGATTCCTTTATTTCTCCTTCTTTAGTAAAATAGAGTGGGCTGATGGTAGTAAGGTAGGAAGATAGGTGGCAATTTGAGCTAGCCTCTAGAGCAAGAATAGCCTCTGACTCTTGTGTCCATAGTTGCAAGTTAGGGCTAGGACCCTTCTCCACCCTAGTAGATCTTCGAGTGATTCCTTTAGGCTCATACAATGTAGTTTTGGGTATGGATTGGTTGGATGCTCGCAATGCCATTTTGGATTGTAGAAACAAGTGTATTCAGTGTTTAGATGATTCAAAAGAACCAAAAAAGATTGTTGGGGTGCAACGACCAATCTCTCTCCGCATGATTTCCATGATGCAACTCAAGAAGTGCATGTGCAAGGGATTCTAGTTGTTTGCAGTCTCAGTAGATGACTTAGATGAAGGAGAAAGAAGGGAAGCAACATTGGATCATCCCCTATTACAAGAGTACTTGGATGTTTTTCCAAAGAAAATTCTAGGAATGCCACATAAGAGGGACATTGACTTCTAGATTGAGCTAGTGCCAGGAGCAGAACCTTTCTTCAAGGCTCCGTACCGAATGACCACACAAGAACTTGGAGAGCTTAAGTTGCAATTAGAAGAACTGTTGGAAAAATGGTTTATTAGACCCAATGTGTCCCCATGGGGTGCACCAGTAATTTTTGTGAAGAAGAAAGATGGTTCTCTCTATTTTTGCATCAACTATCATCAACTCAACAAAGTCACAATCAAAAATCAGTATCCTTTACCCCACATTGATGACCTATTTGATCAAATGAAAGGGGAAAAAATATTCTCAAATATTGATCTAAAATTAGGGTACCATCAACTTAGAATATGGGGTACCATCAACTTAGAATACGGGAGGCTGATATTCACTGTACAACTTTCTGTACTCATTATGGCCACTACGAGTTCACTGTGGTACCATTTGGATTGACAAACACTCCCTCGGTATTTATGAGTTTGATGAATGGGGTTTTTAGAACCTATTTGGACAAATTAGTGATAGTTTTCTTGGATGACATCTTAGTGTTCTCCAAAACTCCTAAAGAAGATGAGATTCATCTTCGCTATGTATTGCTATGCCTTAGAGAAAACCAACTTTATGCCAATCTTGAGAAGTGTGAATTCTTTCAGACAGAGGTTAAGTATCTTGGGAACATCATCTCAGGGGATGGCATCGCAGTTGACCTAGCCAAGATTCAAGCCATAGTGGAATGGCCAACTCTGACCAACGTCCCTAAGGTTCATAGCTTTATGGGGATAGTTGGTTATTATAGATGATTTTTTAGGGTGTTCTCTCAGATAGCACATCCCATCACTTCCTTGCAAAGCAAAGGGAAGAAATTTGTATGGTCGGAAAAGTGTGAGGCCACCTTCCAATACTTGAAAGAAAGATTAATCAGTGCTCTGATCTTGGTACTCCCTGAACCTTCAAGAAACTTTGTGGTATGTACAGATGCCTCACTGGAAGGGATTGGGGTAGTCCTTATGTAGGAAGGACAATTTTTCACTCATGAATCTAGGAATCTTAAAGATCATGAGCTCAACTATCGCACTCACAATCTGGAGTTAGCAGCAATAGTTCATGGCTTAGTGAAATGGAGGCACTTTCTGTTGGGTCATAAATTTGAACTCTGTATAGATCATCGAAGCCTTCAGTATTTTTCTCTCAACCTAACCTCAATGCTAGACAATGCATATGGATGGAATTATTATGTGAATATGATTTCAAGGTTAAGTATATTCAAGGGAAGATGAATGTAGTGGAAGATGCTTTGAGCAGGTGCAGGCATGGATTGTCATCACTTTCTTTGAGTATAGATTTTGAGAAATGAATTAGAGAGGCTCTCACTTCTGATTCTTGGTTTTAGGAGGTAAAAGTAGAACTAGAATTAGGGAGACCCTTGGAGGGTCATTTTTTAGGATATTCCCTAGATTGCCTGGGATTGTTGTGACAACAGGATAGAATTTATGTGCCTTTGTCAGGAGATCTTTGTGTGCTTATTCTTTTAGAAAGCCATAAGGATCCTTACTCAACTCATCCAGGGTAAAGAAAATGTATGCTAATCTACGCTAGTTGTACTATTGGTCAAGGATGAAGAGAGATATAGTGGACTTTGTGGCAAGATCTTTGGGATGTAAGAGAGTGAAAGTAGAGCATCAACATCCAGCAAGTCTTTTGCAGCCGCACCTTGTACTAGAATAAAAATGGGATATTATCTCCATGGACTTTATTGTGGGACTTCTAGTTACCTCACAAAAACATGATTCTATCATGGTAACAGTTGATAGAATTACCAAAGTAGCCCACTTTTCTCCCATGTAGTCATCATATTCAACAACATTAGTGGCTAGAGTATTTATGAAGGACATAATGAGACTCCACGATATTCCCAGGAAGATCATTTTTTATCATGATCTAGTATTCACATTTTCTCTTTGGACTTCCCTCCAGTACACATTAGGGACTCAACTCAATTTTAGTTCAGCCTATCATCTAGAGAGCAATGGGTAGACTGTGGAGTCAATCAGGCTCTCAAGGATATGCTTAGAATGTATATTATGGACAGACAAACCCATTGGGAAGAGTACTTATATTTGGTGGAGTTTTCATATGATAATGGATATCACAATTCCATAGGCATGTCTCCTTTTCAGGCTTTGTATGGTCATTCATGCCACACACCTTTGAGTTGGGACTGTTTAGAGGACAGGGTACTTCTTGGCCCTGAGATGTTACATGATATGGAGCAGCAGGTCAAGTGTATTAGGAAACAAATTTTGACAACTCAAGATAGGTAGAAGAAGTACATAGATATCATAGGATTGATGTGCACTTCATTCTTGGAGTTAGAGTTTTTCTTAGGGTGCACCCACGAAAGAGTCCAATCTATTACGAAAAAGGCTCCAAGTTGGCACCCTGATTTGTTGGCCATTTTGAAATCCTAGAGAGGATAGGACCAGTAGCTTATCAGATTTCTTTGTCACCCAGCCTTGCTCATATTAATGATGTATTTCATGTTTTAGTTCTTAGAAAATATATTCTTGATGTGACTCATGTTCTGGATTTGAATGCATTACAGGTAGCGAATGGGTAGCTAGCTTTAGAGCCTGTACACATTTTGCAGTAGCGGACACTGACCCTCAGGGGTTACACCATAGATCAGCCAAGGGTCCAATGGGACCCCAATGATGATTACTCAGCCACTTGGGAGGATGTTGCTAAACTTATAGAAGCTTATCCTTATCTATTTGTAGGCTTCCAGGACTAAGCCTAACTCTAGGGGGGAGGATGTAATACCCTCTCCAATGGTTATACTTGGACTCTTTGAGTTGGACATTATGCATTATGATGATTAGAACTATATGTTTACATTTATGTTTATTAGATGATGATATGCTTATCAGATGTTTAGATACACTCATTTATGATTATTGTTTAATGTTTATTAATCATCTATCTTATATATGTTTGTGGAAGATAATAGAGCTAACTCAAGGATTTGAGATCTAACCATTATTATCTATAATGTTTTATGCTTCATGTATATATGTTTGATGTATTTTCATGACTCGAGAAAAATTCATAGTTACTCACTTAGTTGAGGTCCACACAATGTATCGATCTTGGTCATCTATTTGTAAATATCTTGTTATATATCTATGCACATGTATCTCTTCTCAGTGATGTAGGCTTGCAGGTACCGGGCATCGACTCCACCTGGTCTCAAATCCCTGAGTGTGCCCTAAAAATCCTTGATCATTGTTGTTGTTATGGAGATATCACCAGGATTTCATGAGAAGCAACTCTACCTCTGACCCTTTTTTTCCTTAGGTGGGGAGATCCTGAGTTAGTCCTTGTATATATGGTGATTATTGTTAGTGAAGCTTGTTTCTTGCCTTTTGTATTCATTGAGTATGAGGTTTTGAGTATGGTAGCTCTCGTATGTTTGATCTTTTGTTAGTAGACAATTCATGCGAATTATTGTTCATGTGAGAGTATGATTTAGTGCATTTAAAGGAATAATCTATCTTTTATTAGTAGCTACTTATTTGTACTAGTGTATCTTGTTAGAGCTTATCATATGATTAAGATAATGTGATTATAATGTCAATAATAATAATGTATTTTATGGTATTAATAATTTTTTATAATATCCATAGCAATAAGATGTTTATGATATTAATAATAATATATTTTCTTTAATAATATTTATCACGATATATGTACACATAGGCATATGGGTGCACACATATGCATATGGTTACATATATTTACATCATTGTTTGTAATTAAGAATTATGGCATTTAATTTATATATAAATAATCTAATTAGATAAGTTATGGATGGTAATTAAATATATTTGGTAAACTCTTTTACCATAGCTAGGTAACTTAGTGTTAGTAAATATATTTTAAGAGAAATTACCTTTTTGCCTTCCTTAATTAAAAGAAATATAAGTTTATTAACATTATTTACTTAATGCATATATTTCTTCCTAGGAATGGCTTTATTAATTAAGCCTAACTATTAACCAACATTTGGTTGGGATAGTTGCATCAGTTGATTTTCCCGTGCAACTAAGCCCTCAATCTATATACAGGAGAGATCCTTATGAGAGGGGGAGTTGGCTGGTAATTGATCTTTGAGCACATGCTTCATTATTGTTTGGAGGATAGGATACTATAGTTTAGGAAATATATAGTATTTTAGAGGGAAGCTTTATCATTCTTTGATAGGATAGTTTAATTTGAACATTTCCGAAGAAGGTTGGTGCCTACATCTAGAAGGAATTTGAAGGAGTGCTGGAAGACGACCGAGATAGTTGGATCTTCCTTCATCAACGGTATCTCCACAGGACACCATGTAGGATCTATCCTAGGAGATGATCCTTTCTATGTGTGAATGCTATTCTACTTGTTACTCTCTGTTTATATGATGTGCAATATGGTAGAAGAATATGCTAGTTTTTTTACTTGGTTGATTAGGATAATTATGTTGATGTTTTAATGTATGTTGTTGCACAAACTATTGTATTTTATGTATGTTTTGGTGTAGATGAAATAGTGTGTTTGGAAGAGTCTAGAGACTCCTTAGGACTTTTTTTTTACTTTCTTTAACGTTCAATAGGTCTATAGGTACTTCTAGACCTTAGGAAGTCTCATTTTCCTTCATTAGTTGCATGCTAGATTTTGCACCACTTTTCGATTCATAGGTCTAGAGTAGAGTTTTTCTTTAGGTAGGATGGGTTTGAGGGAAATTCTAGAAGCAAAATAGGGAGATCTCAACTGGGTCTTTCCCTGATTTCACTTCTAGTACCTCCATCATGACCAGTTTTACCTGGAAACTCACCTAGACAGGTCATTTTCCAAAAAGACAGTCTTTGTCCAACTGCGTAGTTCTAGTGACCAACTACGTAGTTCTCACTACCAACTACACAGCTTGAGGCCCCAACTACATAGCTTGAGCAACCAACTGCACAACCTCTCCTACCAACTACACAGCTCTCTGCCAAGCATTAGGGTTTGATTATTTTGGGGTTTTTGGGCTCCCGGGGGATAGGAGGTTGATCCTAGGTAGTATTTGGTCTCTTGGATCATCTATTTCCTTATATGTATGTAATACATTGTGTTTTGATGCCTGGTTAAGCTTCTTGAAGTTTTTTAGGATTCAGGATTAGGGTTTAGGGTTGTTTGATGGACTAGGACAACCATATGACTTCCTAAACCAATCCTATTATTGTTTGCAAGTAATTGAATGTTCTGTGATTTATTTTATTGCATATCTTGAATGTATATGATGCTTGGGTAAGGGTATAGAACCTAATAATACTAGGTGAGTGGCTCTTAGTGTGGATTTAAGGCCCTAAGTGGCTAGTACTAGGATAACCCACTGATGAGTTGTTTAATCAAGTGATAACTTTAATAAAATGAATGGGGTTGGAAATAAACACTAAAAAGATAAATGTATGCCTCACCCATGCCATTAGGGCTAGTAAAGACTATGGATGGGAGTGGGAGAAGGTACCTATGCATAGTTATGATTGAATGGCCTTGTCCTTATGAAAGGAATTTGGTTCCGCATGTGCCTCCTTGGGGGTCAGGGCTAAGAGTAGCTAGTACCAGGACAACCCAAGGGGTGAGGGCTATACGATGACACTCACCTAGCTTGTCAGTTAAAGCTTCTACCAAGTCTTGAACCTTTGGAAAGGGGTTTTGTTTCAATCTTCTTTTCAGTTTTTGTTTGGGAAAGGTTACCTCAACCCTAGGAAAGGCTTATTTGTCTCTTCTTGCATGGATCTTGGTGGTTATTAGTTGCAGTATGGAAAGGATTCTTGCTTGTTCATTGTTCCAGTTTGAAGAAAGAAGATTTTTTACTTATCTTTCATTGCTTTCAATCAAATGTAAAGCTATGTCATTATTGTAACATCCTAAGAGGAGATGAATGTAATGTAATCTTTATGTAAAGCATGTTTGTTGAAAAGAAAAGGGCTTTAGCAAGTGTTCAAGTAAATTTGAATGTTGTACTCTATTGTTAGTTAAGAAAGATTAGTAAATCAAATGGAATGGTTTCATATATGTATTTACTCTAATTCTTAAATGAATCATGTATATGGGGTTAATGCTTCAACATATATGTTTTATCTAAAGGAATACTTTGGAATATAGATGGATTTAAGTGTTAAGTTAATCATTGAATGGAAGCATTTACATTTCCTTCTAAAGAACTGCAAATGTTATGTTGGTTTAAAGTTATTCAAATTTATTGGTATATTTGTGGAAATTAAATGAATTGTTAGTATTCTAGTAGGGAACCATATGAGGAATCTATGTTAAACTTTTCTTATGTTTTTATGTATGTAAATCTTTAAAATTTCAAAAAAATTCATATTTCATTTCATAGGTTTTCTTTCTTGAAGAGAATCTATTGTTGTCTTCTATGGTTCCCTTGTGGGGCATGAGAAAAGTGTTTCATCAAAATTTCTTTAGTCTCATCTTGTACACCAAGAGATTCACTACATATAAATCTAGTGAGCCTCTTCTTTGTCTTGAATAAAGGTCTTGTGGTAGTAAGTACCTTTTTCACTTCTTGTGACATCTTCGATTGTAATTTTATTAACACATACTCTATCAATTCCTTATCTTGTCTAATTGAAGTATGCTATTTGGCTTCTAGGTTGTTATATAAGGAATTTAGAACTTGACCTTGAAGTTCCATCACTATTTTACTGAATTTATTTATGCTATATAAAATAACATCTTTAATTAAATCCTGATCATCTTTATTGAACTTATCAAAATATTTGTTCACTTTAACAAATAGCCCCCATTTTTTTCTTCTTGAATTATGTCATCAACACTTAGGAATTTACTGAAGTCATGACCTACTAATTTTTGAGTAGGGTAACCTACCCCCTTAGAATTTTTTTCTTTTATATTTGAGCTCTCTTTTCTCCTTCTATGATTCAGTCTCTTCACCTTCTTCATCAGTTGTACCTTTATCTCTCATTTCTTTCTCCTTCTTTCTTTTTCTTGCAATAGCTTTTGGTTTGACTAGTTCTCTATTTGGTGCAAAAGGCTTGGAAGCTTTGGATGATTTCTTTGCTTAAGTTTTCACTAGATCTTCTTCTTTGACTTCTTTCTCCTTCTTCAGTGTACCACTTCTTATTTCTGTACCAATTGGGGAACTACTATTTGCACCCACTATTTACACATTAGTTTCTTTTGTTATTGTACTAGAAATACTTTCTTGTTATGTAGCATGGTTGGCTCTAAATTTATCAAATTTCTCCTTAGTAAAGCCTCTTTGTTAAAAGAATTGTTCAAATTCCTTTCTTATTTTCTTCTCACTAACTGGTTTCATCAAATCAATGTGTACTTGCAGGGATTTTTCTTCATAAGTCTAAAACCTTAGAGTCTTGGGATCTAATAGTTGAGCTAACAATTTTTTTGCATATAATGTCAAGATGTCTCCTTAAAATTCATATCCCATAGGAATTACCCATGAGGTCCTAGGCTCAATTTCCATCATCAAGCATGAATCGGTATCAACCATAAAGAAAATGGTATCTTTGTATTTTTCAACAATTTCTGAAAGTATTCTTTCTTTATCATGCATTCTTTTTTGAAATTCTTTGAAATATCCCCATATATTGCTAGTAAATTAACTACCTAAGATTTTTATCATGTTATTTATCTAAATACACATCGGAATACCTATTGTCCATGCTTCACTATCGATGCTAGGAAATATATTTTGAAAGTAGAAGAATAAACATACAATCAACTGACCATGTTTAAATTTTTGCCTCTTATCCTTCTTTATCTTCTCGAGATTCAACATTAACTACTCTCTTAGTGCTTCAAATAGATCATAATCATTATTTTATGTGATCATCATGTAGGTAGTATGAGTGGCACCACTGGGTATACTATTCACCCCATTGGAGTGATATACCTTGTATCCAATCACTATTGATGTGCATATTTAACTTCTTCATCTATGATATCATTCATAGTCATCGCACACCCATCACATTTAGACTTTGTCAAGTTAATCACCTCTTCCTTTGGAATAGTATGAAGAATAGGTAGATTACCAGTTGCAGATAGACTAGTTACAACATGGATTGCTTCCTTGGTTATCTTATGCGGTCTGTCCAACCATATGAATTGTTGATGTATCCTTCTGAGAACATATATTATCTGATCATCTTCAAATTCACCAAGATAGTTAACAACATGATGAAAAAATTTATTAGAAATACATTTATGTTCATCCTTCAATATCAAATTCTCATCACACATCTTCTTAAACTGATCATAGATAGCTCTTGTACCAAGATCTTCCATCTTACAATGAATATAAGATCTTATATCTTCTACATGCAGAACTCCATAGGGTACACTAGTTAGGGAATCCATTGGATCATTTTCTATCGACTTGAATGGGTTTCCTTTGAATTATGGTCATGATCTATCAATTATATTGATCAACTTAGGATTAGTCATATTAACTTTTGAACTCTCAAACATATAACAGATAAATACCTCAAACTATTTACAACTAGGGTTTTTTCTAAGAAACAAGACAACCACCACAACCTTCAATTGGTTTTCTCTTTCAAATCACCATAATCAACTTCTTTATGTTTCCAAGATCTCTACAAATGGCCCAAACAACTCTTCTTTCACTTTGCAACAAGATTCACAATGTGGAAGGTAAAAATGTAATCGAAAATAACCTTTTTATCTTCCTTCACATGCGAGTTTTAAATGTAATAATTTGTTGAACATACCCTTTTTACCGGTCAACTGGTGTACAAGCTTATTACTGATTGACAAAACCTTATGCGATTGATCAAAGATTTCTCAAATCAATTAAATATACCTTGTTGCATCTATATATGTTGATAGATCTTACCACACACTTGTAGTGGGGGTTTGGAAATGGGTTTTGCAATTCTTGTTCCCCCTAAGTCAAAGGTGACTTAGTTTGATGAAAACCCATCCACACACAATGGTGATGGGCATCCCTCCAATGTCTTATTTTCATCCTTATTTTTCCAAATCTTTCTCATCTCTTTTCTAGTCTCTTCCACAATAACAATTTGTTTTTTATTTTGATTTGCTGACCAATTTACCAGTTGGTTTCTCATTCTACAATTCCTTGCTAGATGACCAATCTTATGATAGTGAAAACATGTCATGCCAGTTGACCTCCATGGTCTAGCATTACCCTTGTTTTCCCCATTCTATAGTTCACAACCATATTTTGATTATTCCCACAAATTGAGCATGTGGCATTAAATTGCCTTTCCCTTTGGTAAGGGCTTTCCCAGTTCACAAGTGGCCTTGGATTATTTATTCTTGACTTGCATTCATCATCTTTGTAGCCATATTTGTTGCATGTATAACAATATCCATCAAAGCTACTAGATCTATTGCTAGATCTAGATCTATAATCATATGGAGTGTGTCCATACTTATTACAATTATAATAATACCCATCAAAAGTGTTAGGCCTATTAACCGACTTGTGTCTACAAACATTACCAGTGTATCCCACTTTATGACAATTGAAGCATACAAGCATGTAGGGTTTCTTACCAGGACTCCTTGGATTTACCTTTGGTGGAGACTTTTTTTCTAATGGCTTTTCATCCTTAGAATATTCACCAATCTCAAAGGTATTCTAACCTATATAGCCTAGAATGGTTGTATCCTTGCTTCTTCTTTGGATTCTCAACTACTCATCAAGTTTATCAGAACTTTCATATAATTTATTTATCATTTCATTGGAATTCTCCATTTCTCCTTTCAATTTCTCATTCTCTCTTCCCAAATTATCATTACTCATCATCAGATTGCTGAGTTCTCCTCTCAAATATTCCAGTTCCTCTATAGTCTCATTAAGTTGTGCATGCAAGGTTCTAATATCTTGTTCTAACTTGAAATTTTCATGTTCTTTATCCTCCATGGCCCGATCCTTAGATTTTAGGGCATCTTTAGTAGTCTTTCTTCCTACCATCTCTTGACCCATATTGATAGCTAATTCTTCTAACTCCCTCTTCGTATTCTTCTTTTCATTGTGAAGTTGTTCATTTTCTTGAGACAAAGCTTCATTCTCTTGAGAAAAGGCTACACTGGCTACTTTAGATTCCTTATATCCACTTTTTTTAGGCAATTTCTCAATTTAGTCTCGAGTCTCATTAAGTTGTTCAACAATCTCTCTTTTCTTGGCCAAAAAATGCTTCATTTGATCTTTCAGTTCATTGATCACCCTTTTAGCTTCATCAAGTTGTCTTATGTATCTCAAACCCTCCATGTTTTCCTTTAATTATCTACCAAATTTGTTAGGATTCTTCAAGGACACAAGGCTCTGATACCAAATGTTACTATAATAAGGCACTAAGAGGGGGTTGAATTAGTGCACCAACAAATTTGAAAATTTTACTGGTTATCTTTCCAATTAACCAACATGTAAATGTGAATATTAAGTAAAAATACAACATATAAAACATTCACACATTTGAACACATACCACTAATATTTTTTCCATGGAAACCCTTGTTAGAGGGATAAGACCACATTTAGGGATGATTCCCACAATATTTCACTAGTACACTTGGAAATCATCCCTGTTAGGAGAAATTACAACAAAATTTTTGAGGTTTGTACTTGATTAAGAGTACTTATAGTCCTGTTAAGAACTACAATAGTCCTGTTAAAGAATACCCTACTAAGAGATTTAAAAACTCTACCTAAAGAGCTACCTTGTTAGAGGATTTTCACTTCAGATTTATAAGGATCCTACTCACCTTATTAGGAGTGACCTTGTTAAAGGATTTCTCTTGCCAATCTGCTAGAATCAACAAGTAGAGAATGACATGATATTTTCACTCAATGCATGATAGATCCAATGAATTCTAGATCAATTATGCTACTCTGAATACTTTATTTTCTCTGTACTATCTCCAACAATAATCACATATCATCAAAAAAACATCACAACTCTCTACAACATTAATTTCTTAACCATTTATATACTTTTTCTAGGTCCGTGATAGAACCCTAAAATGTTTTACAAGTCAGGCCTCAAATACAACTTATCATTATGAGTGAGTGCACCAAAATAAAAATTAAACATCCTTAATGTCATCTTAAAATATTAAAACCCAAAAACATGTCGGCCTGATATAAACATTTAACCGCAACACTGATCTAACCAACTATGTCCATTGGTTCACTATTCTACCAGTTTCACTTCAATCTTCAATAACTTTCAAAATACTCCAAGCTAAATGATACAATAATAGGAATAGATAGATATACCTTTGTATATGTTTACTCTATGACTGCACACCTTAACTCAATCATCTGTTCCATAAATAATTCATTATTGCTTTCATTTTGTATTATCACCAGTTGTCTGGACACTTAGTCATTCTTCAATCTGATCCTTCAGTACCATTAGAAAATCTATTTTCTTAACATAAACAAAACATGTTTCCAACAATGACAACACCACAACATACTCATGTGACCAAAACACATATGACCTTCATCAAATGCCAACAAAAAGATAATAAAATAATTTATGAGTGATTGGTAAAATGCTTTAGGGTTATGATTAAAATCTTGAGTCTTTTATGATGGACCAGGGATATGATTGGAAAGTTTAAAGTGATCCTAATGGTTGATTTTGGTGCTATGAGTTGGATGTTTGAAAATTAGGATTTTTTGGCCTAGTTCTTGATAAATATGATGAAAAGGGGTTTGAATTTATGTGTTGTGTAGGATATGTTTTTGGTGTAGATGCTAGAGGTTTGTTTTTTAATTTTTATTTCAATTCTACTGAAGGTTGAATTTATTGTCTACATGTGGTAGAAAGAGTTGCAACAATAGGTACCATTGTACTTCAAAGGAATTAATCAAGCATACATAGATTGTACTTATAGTTCATTCTATGTAACAAGTTGTAGTATGTTTGGTGTTTGTAAGTGAGTGAGACTTCCTTGGGTGGGTGCCTAAGGTGTTTGGGTAGTGTTCTCTAGGTAGTGAGCCTAAATTATTATGCATTCCCATTATTCTAATCAGATATACTTCTAACAAGGTAGTAAACTTATTGTAGGTACTAGGCCTGCCATGGTTTTTACCCTATTTGGTTTTCCACAATAAAAATATTTACTTTATGTGGTGTTTGTTGCTTAATAATTTATGTTTACATATTTTATTCTATGCATATCAGTAAGTGAATAAGGGTTTACTTCTTTAAGGGTTTTAGATGGTTTTGAGATTTGTTTTATGGGAGAAACTGATTCACCCCCCCCACCCCTTCCCCTCATTTTCTTGTTTCTATTTCCAACAATGGGTATCAAAGCCTAGTCCCTTAAGGAAGCCTAACATCTTGAGGGAGATCCAAAGATGGTATAATTCAAGAAGGATAGCCCTAGATTTGATGGAACCAACTATGCATTATGGAAGAAAAAAATGAGTATACATCTCAGATGTATAGATGAAGATTGTAATTGGAAGAATACAAATAATTCTTACAACCCTCCTCAAAATCCAGTAGCTCTAGAAGAAATCAGTGATGCCAAGGAAAATATCAGAGAAAAAGAAGCACTATTGAGTGCATTGACTAATACATAAATGACCAATGTCATGGAATTGGAGACAACCAATGAGATATGGGAGAAGTTATAAATTCTTTATGAAGGTGACACCATAGTAAATATGGCCAAGCTACAGAGCCTGAAAGGAAAATATGAAGTCATGAAGATGAGTGAAGATTAAAATATCTCACCATATATGTTGAAAATAAATGAGATAGTTTGCACTATTAGATGTGTTGGTGGTGTACTTGATGAAGATGAAATTATTGCAAATGTTCTAATATTATTGCCTCCTTTCTATGAAAATGAGGTTGCAACTATTGAAGAAATAAGGGTAGTAACAATTGTGACAAGAGAAAAGATTGTTGGGAAGCTTACTACTTTTTAACTAAGTGCTTTAGGTGGCACACTACCTAAGAATGAGACAATGTTCAAGGCCATAGTGACTGGAAGTAATATGAAAAGGTCAGATCAGATTGACAAACCCATGAGAAGGATGAATAGATGGGAAAGAGATTTGAAGGAGATAGAAGAAAAAGATAGAGAGCTTGAAGAACTTGAAGAAAGGTTTGCAAAGAGAATTCAATATAGAGCTCCAACCACCAAGTATAAAGGAAAAATGCCTTTTAATTATTTTCATGTGGAAAAGTAGGACACTTTGCATCTATATGTCCAAGTAGAGTTCCTAAGTACAAGTATGAGTCTAATCCTAGGGAAAGATGTTATTATGCTCTTGATGATGAAGGTGTTACTGATGAAGAATTTGTTGAAGCTAACAATAATGATGAGAGGCTTGTATTTCTTTCCATTAAATAATATGCAAACCCTATGAATGACATCAAAATGATTCCCAAATTCACCAATGAAGTGAAGGATCTGACTTCCCAAGTAGTGAAGGAAGATAAATGGGTAATTGACAGTGGATTATCTTAACACATGACTGGTGAAAAGAGAAAATTTATGATCTATGAGCAATGTAAAGGTGGGAAAGTGAAATAGGGTGGAAATTCTAGTGGAAAGATCAAAGGAAGAGGATGTATCACTTTGCATGGCGAAAGTAACATTGATGTGGAAGGTATGAAACATAATCTTCTAATTTTTGGGAAACTGATGGATGAAGAGTATGGCCTACATTTCAAAGATAATATGTACAAAATTTTGAATGACTATGGAAAGGAGATTGCTACTAGATCCAAGATTAGAGTTAATATGTTTCTTTTGAATAGCGGTCAAAAGATTTGTTTGATAGCTCAAATTGATTAAAGTTGGCTATAGAATAAAAGATTATGCCATATGAACTTTGACAATGTAGTTTCTGTAAGTTCCACATCTGTTGTTAGAGATTTTCCTTTGCTGGGGAAGCTTGTTTACAATTTTTGCAAAGAATGTTAGGTGAGAAAACTAACTAGGCCTACTCTTTACTCTGAAAAGGGAAACTACAAGGGATTACTTGACCTTGTCCATATTGAATTTTGTGGTATGATTGAGACAAGAAGCTTTCTAGGAGATAGATATCTCATGCTATTTATAGATGATTACTCAAGGATGGTATAGGTAACCATTTTGAAGGACATATATGAAGTTTATGATACACTCAAAATTTTCAAGGGACTAGTTGAAAATGATACAAGTCTAAAGATTAAGAATTTAAGATCAGATATTGGAAGAAAGATCATATCAAGCCAACTCAAATTATTTTGTAAACTGCATGAATCAAATGTGAAGTAACTGCTTTTGGAACACCTCAACAAAATGGTATGGGTGAGTGCAAGAACACAATAATTATTGAGACAACAAAGGCCATGATGCTTAAAAGGAGTGTTACAAAGATATTTTGGAGAAAAGCTATGAGAACTATAGTCTACACACTTAACCACATAAAAACCATAGATGGAAGTGGTAAGACACCTTATGAACTCTAGAATGGACATGTGCCTACTGTCAAATATTTCAAATTTTTTGGAAGTAGATGTTATATTAAAAGAGATGAGGATATTAGAAAGTTTGATGCAAGAAGTGATGAGGGGATTCCCCATAGTTACTCCACTAAAATTAAATCTTACAAGTGCTATAAAAAAAGTTGAATAAACTAATAGAAATCATAAATGTCAAAGTAGATGAAAGTCTTGTCAACCTAACAAGATGTTGTGAGAATGTGTATCAAAAGGATAATGATAATAAAAAAGAACCATAGTAGGTTCCCTATATAGATCCAAATATGACAGATTGCACAGAAGACAAGGTATTCACAAATGAAGAATATGAACAATCAAGGAAACTTGAGACAAGGTTGAAGACTTCAAGATATGAGAGACTAGACCATAATGAAGGGTAGATCATTGGTGATAGAAATAAAGGAGCCCATATAAGAAAAAGGGTTGTGTAGAATGAGGTATGCTTAGTGTAACTTTCTGAGCCCAAGGATGTAGTAGAAGTGTGTCAAGAAGATCACAGACTTGAGGAAAGTGAAAGACTCAGGTAGGAAAATATAGTCATGAAGATTGAAATGGAGTCAATGACACTGAGATTCACTAGATAGATTGAAGAAAGAAATAAGTATTAATTCATTATGAGTCAAACTCTAAAGGATAAATCTGACGATTTCAAAAATTTATCTAATGCTCGTACAATAGACTTATGGTTAGTTTGCAAGAAGCTATGAACATTGAAGAAGGACTCAAAAATGAATTGATTATCACAAATGACTAAAAATAAATTTTCATGATTAGTACTAAAAACCTTGAACTATTACTTGCCAATCAGAGGAGTACCAATGATAAGAGTGGACTTAGATTTGAAAGAAGATAAAGCTCCAAGAGAAGTCAAGGAAAATCTAATAATAGGATTTAAGTGAAGAAGGTATCTTTAAAACAACCTAATGCTCAAACATTTAGTGGCAAGTGATCCAATTGCAATAAGTTTGGACATCTTGCTATACATTGTAGGAAAATTGATAATTCAAATCAATTATCCTTTTATGTTCATTGTTTCAAGTGTCATGATTATGGTCACAAGGGAAGCAATTGTAGAAGCAAGATGTGTTAGCATTCCATCAACAAGAACAAGATTAGATGTTATGCATGAAATGGATTTGGACATGTTGTTAGGGATTGTGGGACAATGAAGAATCTAATGACACATAAAAGACAAAGAAGGTTTGTTTGTCTCAAATATAACAAATTTAGTCATTTAGTTGAACACTTCAAATATATCACTGATAACAATAATAAAGGAACACTAAAAGAGAATGTTGAGAAAGTGCGCAAAGAGATGAAGAAAACATGGGTTAGAAAGAAAGAAAAAAAATGGTCTGCATCTAGATTTGAGGTTTCTTTTCCTTCAAACAACTAAACTTAGGCCTCTGGTCTAGGGGGAGAAAATAAATAAAATTCTTAAGAAACCCAAAGATGGATGATATCTGATAATTTTTAGGCATGGATAAGTGAATAGATAGAGATAAAGCTACTTATGGACAAAAGGAAAATTTTAGGAAGTAAGTCCAAAAGAAACGTGTCTAATTATACTTTTATGTATCCTAGATCTAGTATGCTTAAAATAAATATCTTAAAAACTATATTAATGTATGAGGAATGCTAATTAGGGGGATTAGGTAGCATAATGGGTAAAGGAGTAGTGTGCATGACAATTTTGGATGTGTTTGAAGAAGATCTATAGTATGCCTATATGCTTGGACAAAAGCTACTAATGAAGGATATAAGATATTAAAACTATTGATCTGTGTAAGTATTTCATAGGATAAATGCTAGAAGGAAAGAAGAGCTTGACAAGGGAGAAGAGGTAGAGAAGGAAAAGGAAGAAAATATTAATGAGATAGGTCAAGCTAATCATAAGTGTTGATAACACACTCTTTGTCATTGATATCAAAGAGCGAGAGAGACAAAAGTGAAAAATAAGTCAATGTTTCAAGAAGAAGTCTGTGAAAAGAGATAGAAGCGAGACGGATTTCATAAAATAAGAAGAGAAGAGGGAGAAGAGGGAGATGAAAGAGAACAAGGAAGTGATCAAGAAGTTGTTACATAGAAGGTGTTGGTTCCCAAATCAATAGATTGAAAAATTCTATGAGTATGCCTAACTTAATTCTCAAATATTTTGAGTGATTTGGCCAACTAATGGGATCAACCAAATTATGGTTGTATTCCCTTTCTCTTCATGTTCTGTAGGACCTAGGTGGGTAAACCTTCTCACCAACTGGCTCTCCAAGCTGGTGCTTTTCATAACACATTTTGTTATGTTTATATCTGACTATTATATGATCTATCAAGATGGAATTAATATCTTGAATTAGATCCAACTGTGTATTTCTTCACAACTATTTCTTATTATCTTCAATGATTTTATTTGATATACTTAGTTTATTATTTCAGAATTAATTGCATTTATGAATAATTCCTTCTAACAAAGACTTCAGTATAGTTGTAGGCCAATTTTTTCTTCCTATTGGGTAATAGTGTTAATCTTCTTCTTGACCCTACACATAACCCTCATGAGACAATTTTTACATTGATCACTTGGATGAATCCGTCAACTAATCTGACCTTCAGTGTCTTTGATTATTTGATCATACCACAACTAGTCCTAGAGTTTAACTTTTGCATGAAAATACCAATAAGATATAAAAAATATGGATAATGTACTTGGCATATAAATTATGATATTCAAATTGCAATTTAATAAAAATAACTTCTTCACACAATGACTCTAGATAGTTTCTATTTTCTTAAAACAGAAATCACAAAGGAAGTGATCAATTTAAAGAACTTGTCCACTTCTTGGAAGAAGAAAAGTATTGATGTCTTTATTAATTGAACATGAAAATATATTACATTGTGTTATGATTGATGATATGATTTCAATTCTCCTTCCCTTTTCCCAATTTGTGGTCTCCATTTTATAGACATAAGGGAACCATTCAAACAGGTTACATCTTTTGATTATAAAATAGTATGACTTTTCAACCAATTGATTACTTGTAAAAATCTAATCAATCACTTAAAACTAGACACAACTAATTACATAATAATTCATTTACAAATTACTTGTTTGAATCAATTCTTTAATCTCCTTTGTACCATCAGTTGATCGACCATGTGCCTAAAAATTGAAACCCCTGTCAAAACATTCAATTCTGTTATGTACTTATGAATATTAGAACAATATAAAGTGTAATGCTGAAACCATTCATCTCCATTCATCGAACCACTATTTTTTCTAGGATAAAAACACATATGTGATAATATTGTGATTACGAAGTAAGCAGCCATTGTCCATTCTTTACTTCATGTGAAAATCAAAACACGATTCTGATTTTATGGTCTCCTCTCTCCAAGTCATCTTAACTCATCTTGTACCTTGTTTTCAAATTGTTGACAATATTATATATAACACATGAGATGGTTCTGAAAGTGACACATTCAGAATTAAACCCATGTTCGAATTCCTTAAGTTACACCTGGCTTCATTTTTCTGAGATATTCTAAAATATCCTTGCTTGCAAATTCTCCACATATAACAATATTTCTTCAAAAATTATTATCAAGATGTTTATGTTACTCTTCCCATTTATTTACCAAGTATTTATATTTTTTCTAAATTACCCATTTCCTATCAAGTGCTCTATTGGTTTAATCTTGTATTTAAATTAATAATTCTTTGAGGCAATAAGACCATGCCTATTCGCTAGTATAATTTTGTTAAACAATTCACTATGTGTCATTATTTTTGTGTATTCACCAAAGAATTTACAAAGAGAACATTCAGCATAGGTCTATTTTTCAAATGATTTTATGGGTGATAAACTCTGTAGAATTAACGACTTCAAAATAAAACCAAAAATATAGAATTAATGAGCAGATTACAAATAAACGCAAAACACATAATTTATCATGGTTCACCACAATAGTGGCTACGTCCACACTGAAAGAAAAAGAATTGTATTAAACTCAAAATTGAATTGTTTACAAAAAAATAGAGAGTCTTATTTATAAGCTCACAAATGAGCTGTCGAAAAGGCAAGGCGGCAATAGAAAAAGGTTTTTTGGCCTTCCAAAACTCAACAAACTCCCACCAAAAGTCAATGGATATTTCAGCTGATTAGGCATTCCCCTGCTCTACATGCTGACCTGCTTCAGCTTAACAAGTCCAAGAGAAGTTCTTGCACATTCGAACTTCTTTTTGGTTACAACTTTCATGAATATATCTGCCAGATTGATTTTGGTATCAATCTTTTCAACCTTCAACCTGCCCTCTTCAACCATGTGCCGTACAAAGTGAGCATGGATGTCAATGTGTTTTGAACATCGCTGAGAGGTATGATTATGAGCCATAAAGATGGTGCTGCGGCTGTCACTGAATAGAACATAATCATTTTGTTGATACTTCATTTCATCAAGTAATCGTTGCAACCAAATCATCTCCCGAGCACCTTTAGAAAGTGCCAAATACTCAACTTCAACAGAAGAAAGAGAAATAGAATGTTGCAGACTTGAGGCCCAACTAATAGCAACTCCAGTGAACATGAATGTGTAGCCGGTAGTAGATCTATGCTTATCTAAATCTCTGGCAAGATCTAAATCCGTGAATCCCCATAATTGTTCATTATTGCTACAAAAGCATAAGACCAAATCTAAAGTGCCTTTAAGATATCTTAATATCCATTTGACAGCCTCCCAATGAGTCTTCACAGGATTGCTCATGAATCTACTCACAACTCTCACTGCATGAGCAATGTCGGGACGTGTCGAAACCATAGCATACATAATGCTACCAACTGCAGATTTGTAAGGGATATCCTCCATATATTCCTTGTCCTCTTGTGTTTGTGGACACAAATTAGCTGATAACTAAAAATTTGAAGCAAGTGGAGTAGAAATGCTATGCCCATCAGCCATACCAAATCTCTGAATTACTTTATCAATGTATTCCTTTTGTGATAGTGTAATTTCCTTCTTCTTCCTATCTCAGGTGATAGTCATACCAATGATCTTCTTGGCTGCCCCTAATTCCTTCATAGCAAATGTACTTGCCAATTTAGTTTTTAGCTCACTAACAATTTTAGAGCTTGTTCTTGCTACTAACATGTCATCAACATAGAGAAGAAGAATGAAAAATTCACCATTCGGGAGTGTCTTGTAATAAATGCACGAATCAAATTCACATATGATAAAATTATGTTCAAGCATGAAGGAATAAAACTTAACATACCACTACCTTGGGGCTTGCTTGAGCCCATACAAACTATGCTTCAGTTGGCAATAGAGATGTTCCTATCCCTTTTTCACAAAACCCTCAGGCTGATGCATATACAACTCTTCATTGATGTCTCCATGTAGGAATGCTATCTTAAAATCTAGTTGTTCCAATTTGAGATCCTAAATGGCTGCTAATCCTAATACTATTTGGATGGATGTCATCTTCACAACCAAAGAGAATATTTCAGTGAATCAATCCCCTATTTTTGAGCATATCTTTTTACCACCAACCGAGCTTTGAACTATTTTTGACCTCCTCTTTCATCTTTCAATTTATAGACCCACTTGTTTTTTACTGGTTTTCGATTTGGTGGAAGAGAGACCAAATCCTAGGTGTCATTTTCTTCAAGCAAACTTATTTCATCTGTCATAGAAACCATCCATTTGTTTTTATCGCTGCTTGTACAGGCCTCTTTATAATTTGTTGGTTCAATTTTCTCAAAAAGTAACAGCTCTGGCTCTTCCTCTTCAGCAAATAGTAGCTGATAATCAGAGAATTTTGCAGGAATTCATCTTTCTCTCGTAGACCTCCTCAACCCCTGAATATTTTCTTCTAATGGAAAATGACTATCAGCATTTCCTTTATCCCTTTCCTAAGTCTGGAAATTTCTGAGAGTGACTACTCTGTTTGAAGTTGATTTGTTGTATAATTCGTGAGGACTACCCTTGGAGATGGGAATAGAGCATGTCCTTTGTATGCCCAAGCTATTTTGACAGGCATGTCCTATTAAGACTCCTCCTTGATGAGCATTATCCCTGCCAAGAGATATGCTCATTGTATCCTCGGTGGTATGTCCATACTGGTCACCGAAAGTAGATTGTTTCATGTGCTTGTGTTGAACCATTTATGCGCTATCATGTGCATGACTGAGGGAATAAACATCATGAGAAGGTCTAGCATAGGATCTTTCAGCTAGTGACATCTCAACATAGGGATGGAGGGAGCTATGTAGAGGAGTAGTCTATGGGTGAGACTCTACGGAGGTGTGTAGAGGAGCAGTC
Source organism: Chamaecyparis obtusa (assembly GCA_027943335.1). NCBI lineage: Eukaryota > Viridiplantae > Streptophyta > Pinopsida > Cupressales > Cupressaceae > Chamaecyparis > Chamaecyparis obtusa. The sequence goes on from BSBK01002894.1 coordinate 495,539, forward strand.
TGCAAGGGAGGTAGTACGGTGGTGTGTAGAGGAGCAGTCTGTAGGTGAGGCACTACGGTGGATTCCACCTCATCTGCGTGGCAATGTGTAGAGGGGGTGTGTGGGCAGGGATTGAGATCAACGCCTATGCCCCTATCATGAATGTCATGTGAGAGAGGGGGGATTTCTTGCAGGTGAGGTGTGTGTTGTAAAATTCATGCTTGATAATTAGCAGTTGCAAACTGACTTTGAGAGGTAGGGGGTTTTTCAAAGAGGGAGTGACATTAATTTCCATACAATCATTTTGGATGGCTTGATCTATTTCAAATTCAGACATAGAATCTCTTGTGTGATTATCACTTTGACTCCACATGCTGGTAGAGGAAGAAAATATAGGAGCTGGAACTAAAACCGATGTAGGAGAAATAAGATTTTGTGAAAGATTATTCTGCACATCTCTATCAGACCTATTATTGTTATCAAAAATAGAGAAGGGAACAAATTCACTCACTGATTTTTCTTTCATATTAGAAGCTAGAAATGCTTTCTCATTAAAGACTACATCTTTGCTCCGAATTATCTTCTTCTCAATCAGATCCCAAATTCTATAACCAAACTGATCTTCACCATAGCCAATGAATATGCCCTTTTGTGATTTGAAATCCAGCTTTGTCCTTCTTTCTTTTGGGACATGTACATGAGCTTCACAGCCAAAAACTCAGATGTGTGAGTATGAAATTCTCTTTCCTAGCCATTCCTCTTCTGGAATACCAAACTCTAGACAAGATGGAGACCTATTGATTAAATAGACTATTGTATTGTAGGCTTCTGCCCAAAATTATTTGCCCAAACCGACATTGGAATTCATACATCGTGCTTTCTCAAGAATGGTTCTATTTAACTGTTCTACTGCCCCATTTTCTTGAGGGGAGTAAGGAACAACTTTAATTCTTCTTATACCATGATCTGCACAAAAGTTATCAAACTCCAATGAACAAAATTCACCTCCATTATCCATTTTCAGACACTTAATTTTATGACCACTCTAATTTTCTACAAGAGATTTAAAAACTTTGAATTTAGAGAATACGTCAAATTTTCTAGAAAGCATATAAACCCATACCTTTCGGGTGCTATCATCAAGAAAGGTAACAAAATATTGTGTGCCTCCATAAGAGGTTACCTCTATAGGTCTGAAGACATCTGAATGCACTAACTCCAAGGGTGTTGTCCTTTTGTCATGTCCATCCTTCAAGAAACTGACCTGCTTTTGTTTCCCATGAAGACAATGCTCACAAAACTCCAAATTTGTAGATTGGAGACCCGGTAGTTGATCATGATTCAGCATTACCTCAAAGCCTTTCTTGCTCATATGGCCTAGCCTTTGATGCCAAAGCGCAACATCACTGTCCACAAGTGTCAAATCAGCTCCCACCTTATCAATAGGTTTCAAAATATAGAGACTACTGGTTTTGTCTCCTTTTGCAATAGCCAATGAACCTTTGACTATTTTCCATGTATCCGTGAGTTCAGTTTTAAATCCTTGGGTATATAATTGGCTGACTGAAATCAGATTCCTCTTTAATTGAGGAACATGTCTAACATCTTTGAGAAGTAATTTTGCTCCACCTTCTAGATGCAAGACAACATCTCCTTTCCCAATAATTTTACATCCTTTTTTGTCACCCAAGTATACCTCTCCGAATTCACCTTCTTGATAATTTGTAAATGCATCCATGAGAGAGGAAACATGAAAGGAAGCTCCTGAATCAATTAACCACGAATTAGCTTTTGTATCACTTGTTAATAGAATTAGGATGCCCGGATCCTTTTCACAAATTGTGTTTTCTTGACTGTCCAATAATTTTTCTTATGCCTTCTTATATTTTATACAATCTTTCTTAACATGCCTAGCCTTCCCACAAAACCAGCAACCTTTTTGTCTCCCTCTTGACTATGATTTTCTTGCAGATTGGGACCTCCGATTGTTATTAAATCTACCTCTATATTGGCTTCTTCCTCTATTTTCGGTGCTCACCATTGTGAGAGCAATACCGAATGAGAACTCATCATTCTTTCTCCTCAAATCTTCGAAGAGAAGGGTGGTTGAAACTTCATCAAAGGCCAGCTTCTTGGTAGTTGATGCTGAAGTGCTTATGGCTGTCACAAGTCCATCCCAACTATTAGGAAGAGAACATAACAGTAGGACAGCCTTATTCTCATCGTCTTGTATCATGCCAACTGAATTTGCTTGGCTGATTAAGGTGTTAAATTCATTTAGATGATTTGTCATGGCTTCGCCTTCCCTCATCTTAAGCTTGTATAACTTCTTCATGATGAAGACTTTATTCACAGTGGATGCTTGTGCATATGTTGAAGCCAATTTATCCCATACGTCTTTTGCTGTAGTTTTGTCTTAAACATAATGTAATACATTATCGCCTAATGCAAGAAAGAGTGTCGCCATGGCTTTTTCATCAAGTTTTTTCCAATCTTCATCTTTTATGGAGGTTGGTTTCTTTGTTTTTCCTTCAAGTGCAAGAGAAAGCTCTTTGTTGACTAACAGAGACTTCATTTGAATCTTCCATATCTCATAGTTCTTCCCAAAAAAATTATGAACCCTTAAATCTTCCATGATTTTAAAATTTTAATTACGAAAATCTCAAACATCGATTAACCTCGCTCTGATACCAATTGTAGAATTAACGAGTTTGAAATAAAATCAGAAATACAAAATTAATGAGCAGATTACAAATAAACACAGACCACACAATTTATCATGGTTCACCACAATAGTGGCTACATCCACACTGAGAGCAGAAGAATTGTATTAAACTCAAAATTGAATTGTTTACAAAAAAATAGAGAGTCTTATTTATAAGCTCACAACTGAGTAGCTAAAAAGACAAGGCGAAAATAGACAAAGGTCCGTTGGCCTTCCAAAACTCAACAAACTCCATTCATAGAACATACAAAGAGGACACTTGAAAGGACCTCAAAATTCTAGTTCTGCACTAGCTGACTGTAAATTCCCTTCACATTGCTCTCATGTTAAACAGCTATACATATTGTGTGCACTTCCAAATTGTGCAACTGTTGCACTATATAAGCCAAGATCTTTCACCCCATGAGGAATTCTATCGCATGACTATCGTGAATACTTTATAAATCTTATTATACATCTTTTGTGTGAAGTATATACCTCTCTATTTTGCTGAACAATCCATGAGCATTGTCAATGAATCCACATTCACATCAGTTGGGTATTTTATCAGATAATTCTTGCATTTCCAAATATTGGATTAATGTATGCTAGGGATTTTGTAGCCTTCATGTTGTGATAGACCACCATGAAACAACCCAATGTCTGACATCTTCTGCTACAATTTAGAGCACTCCATTCTTTGTCCTCATGTTTCTTCGATCATCTTCTTTTTGATGAAACTCATTGTTGCGATGAAACTTTTTTGGGCTCACTTGATACTCAAGACAATATCGACTAACATATTACGATAAGAGCTTCATAACATTTTATGGATGTCCATATTTGACAAAACTCATCATTTTGATGAGACACATCAAGCGTTTTGGGGGATGTTTGAGTATTATCGATGGAAAATTGTGCCCTCCACTTCGTATGATGATATGCCTTTATATTTTATTTTATTGTCACATCAATGTTATTACTTTGAGGAAAACAACCTAATATTTCATCGACATGGTACTTTTTGGATATAATTATGCCTTTCGATGAAGCACTGTTTGGGCTTGATCGATCACTTATATTTCATTGAAATAATATCTTCCTCTTTTGGCAGTTATTTTATTCTTTGATAAAACAACGATATGTCCTCATTGACATCATATTTATCAATGTAGAATCGGTCTTCGATGAAGCATTTTGAACCTTGTCCGACGAGACGAGGTTTATCAATGAAAGCATATTAGCATTTTGGGGAAATATTGAGTTGTTTCTTCGATACCTTGTTCTTAAGCTTCCTTTTTGATGCAGGTGACCACTCGATGAGACATCACCTTACTTTAATAGATAGAAATGTTTCATTAACGTCAGCATATCCATTAGTATTTCTTTGAGAATCTTCATTTGTTTCTTTTGCATTCAAACTTTTTGGTGGAACTACCTATTTTGATAAGATAATGTTCTTGTTTTGAAAATGATTGTTGCTACATCAATAAATGTATTTTCTATTTATGTACTTCATTCCATTTTGTCAATGAAATTATAAAGTATTCATGTCAATGACTATAATCATGCATAATTGATGAAACATATTGTTTTCTATTGATGCACCACCAAAGATGGGTCCACCTTTATCATTGATTCATAAACCACTCAATTCAAATAACAAAAACCTTACAACCAATTTTAAAATCAATCTCATATTTCATGATATTTGCCAAGTCTCTTATGAACTTGGCTAAAAAAAATTGTTTCTAAAAAACAGGTTACAAAATTTTATCAGATTAGTACTTGGAGTGTGAATTCAATCTTCATCAATAATGGATTATTTTTTATACCTCTCAATTTACCCAAAAAAATACCAAAGTGATTCAGCATAAAACGCGCATTTCATTGGTTCTGCATATATGTTTTTTTTTCCATTTCACATCTAATAAACCATTCTTCTCAAACTAGTGCCCTCTGTAGAATTCCTCTCCCTGGTTGATTAGGTACAAAAGCTTGATGATAAATTGTGCATTTATTTTTCATTATAGTCCTCCAAAGCTAGCCTTCAAATATAACATTGTATGTGTTGTGATCACCCCTTTTTCTTATCAACGATATTTCAAATTTTGCAAAAAATTGAAGTCCCAACAGAAGGAAGAACAAGTTCATATATGGTTTCACATAAGAAAGAGTTTGAAGAAAGTTTCATACATCCAAGGGGGAGAAACTAAAGGTAAGAAGAGTATGTAATCCAAACAATACGATCCTAGGAGTAGTCTAAGGGGGAGCAATATCAGAATTGTGTTAGGGGAACTATGAAAGATAATGATCTATTTTGTATACTATTGGTAGTATTGTTGGTTTCTGATTACATTACTTGTTTTTCCTATCACATGTTTTCATTAATGCCAAAGGGAGAGATTGTTGGAAAGTTGAATGTGTTGTGATTAATGTCAATGTGTCTATCTTTTGATGATAATATGTTTCTCACAATATTTTTCGATTAAAGCAAAAGCAGGTTTTGAAGGGGCCCCAAAACCTTTTACAAAATAACGAAAAAGATAGGCATTAAGCACCAGAAAGAAAAAATAGTTGCTAAGACAAAGAAGCACAACCCCTAAATAGGAATAGAAATATAGTTCAACAAAACAAAAACTATGGACCAACCAGTTGAAATGACCAACAAACTACTATAGACCAGCACACAAAAAAGATCAGCAAAAATAGACCACTAGAGATTAGACCAACTGCTTAAGGAAATAAGCAGTGTCTTCTTCCAAAGAAGAGAGCTTCTGGATAGACTCCTTAAGATTCACCAAATCCTTTGGCACTGTGACAGATTTTTCCTTCATACTTTCCCTAGTGCGCTTTCCTGGGCTTGCAGCTTGACTAGCAGAATCTTCAATATCCTGCTCCATGTTTATGGTATCCTTTTCCTGATGGAGACCCTCCATAATAGCGTATAAAACTTTAAGGTTTTCAATTGAAGTCTTCATACCTTCATGTCTATGATGAAGGATCCTCTTAAGCATTGCCTCATTTATGTCTACCTTAGCATTCAGAATCTACACTTTTTCATCCAGCACAACCCTAACTTTGTTATCCAACTCAACATTGTCCAACGCCTAGCTCACATTTTCCTTACCCCCAGTGATTTCACCCACATCCATCTTCTCATCTTTTTTATCTTCCATATTCTATAGAAGGTTCTCAAATTTGGTAGAAAGAGCCTGATGTTTAAGGTGGAGCTCCTTTATTTCATGGAATGTCCATTTATCCATCCTAAATGAATAAATGGAGCTTTCTTTCACCATTTGGAGGAAACCTATAGTAATATCCCTTTTATTGTTAAAGTACTCCAAATACAATGTTTGGATGTCTATTCATGTTGATTACATGTCTATTGTATAGTATGAATATTTATTATATAGTTTTACCAGTAATAGGAAATGATCAAATAAGTTGCGTAGAATTTTTATTGAAGATGAGGAGTTGGGAACCTCGTGGGATGTTGTAGAAGTTGTATATATAATGTACACAAAGTTTCAAATGTTGGCATGATGATTTCAGTGAGTTATGGTGTCTCAAAGTAAGACCGTTTATTTCACTAAGTGACAATAAAATTGAGTTACAGTGTTGTAGAGTTTGAGTTTGCACAAGAACAGGTGAAGATATCTTTGGTTGCGTAGCTAGGAATGTGTAAAGGACATTGCAATGTGTCTACCATTCAAAGAGTTTATGATTCTGATGATCTGTAAGGAAGTTACAAGTATTTTAGTAAAAGGGTGATGATGTTCTTGAGAGGGTAAGAATTATAGGCGAATTTGTAAAGGATACTGAATTTGTTTAATTGTTTGAACTTTAATGATGCCTTAGGATGATCTAGGATTATGTTCCTAATGTGTTGGATGTCTACATTGTTTATATTGATCAAGGTGACCAAGCTCAATGAATTTAAAGAAAAGTTTTGTTCTAGGTCGACCTGCTAAAAGAAGATCATAAAAAAAATTATGAGAGATCGATAAAATATTTTAGGGTTGTGGTTATGATCTCGGGGTGTTTGTAATAGATCAGGAATATGATTGGAAGGAATGTGGTGATCCTGATGGTTGATTTTGGTGCTATGAGATGGATGTTTGAAAATTAGGTTTTTCAACCTAGTTCTTGAAAAATATGATGAAGAGTTTGAATTCATGTGTTGTCTAGGAGCTATTTTGTTGTGGATGCTAAGGGTTTATTTTTTAGTCTATTTTCAGATCAAGGCTGAATTTCTTGTTTGCAAGTGGTAGAAAGAGTTGCATCAATATATATGGTTGTACTTCAAAGGAACTGATCAAGCATACAAAGATGCTACTTAAAATTCATTATATGTAATAGATTTTAGTTTTTTTGGTGTTTGTAAGTCAGTGAAACTTCCTTGGGTGGGTGCCTAAGGTGTTTGAGCAGTGTTCTCTAGGCAGTGAGCCTGAATTCTTATGCATTCCCCTTATTTTAATAATCTATACTTCTAACAAGGTAGTAGACTTATTGTGGGTACTAGCCCCATTGTAGTTTTTACCCTATTTGGGTTTCCACGATAAAAATATTTGTGTTATGTGGTGTTTGATGCTTACTCATTTATGTTTACACATTTTATTTTATGCATATCAGTAAGTGAATAAGGGCTTACTACTTTAAAGGTTTTAGAGGGTTTTGAGTTTTTTTGTTTTGGGAGAAGTTGATTCACCCCCCCATCCCTCTCTTAGTTTCTTGTTGCTATTTCCAATAGCATCAATAAAATTGCACATTCCTTAAGGTTTTTCATATTAAGGTTTAAATAATCTTTGCAACATTATACATTTAGGTCATCTCTCATTTTAGGTTTTCAATTCTTTTAGTTTGATCAAATATGTCCAACATCCTTAGGTTTTCAATTATTGCATTGACAATCATCCTTATATTTTCAATCATTACATTCTTGATCCATAGTCCAAAATTCATCAACCATAATTCATCCATATTCTAGGGTTTTCCATTGATCTTTAGGGTAGTTTGAGTATTAGTAAGCCTATCATTTGTATCATCCTTTAGTCATTTTGAGGACACTAAATTCTTCCATTAATTAGTCCTTTGTCAAAATTTTCATTCTTAGGACCAAACCCTAAAGTCTAAGGGTAACGCTTTGTCACTACTTCATCTCTTCCTTGGAGGTTTAATATTCCCTTTCAATTTCTTAGGTTTGACACCATAGGGTTGTGCTAGACTATATTTTAAAATTTCCCTAGGATACATTTTTCATCTTCTAGTTGTCATCGTAATCAAGTCATTCCTATTTTTTACTATAGTAAATTTCCCCTAATCATTTGCATTGTCCTTAAACAATTTCCCAAAATTTTCAAACAATTAAACAAAAAGAAATTTCCTTTACCAATCATCATTATAGTAAAATCATTTTTCATCTTAGTTGTATTTTATCTTAATCTTTTCCAAATTCTAACAATCCCAAAAATATATTTTAGTCTCATTCTTGCATTCCTAGATGTCGTATACACATTCCCAAAAGAAAAAAGGGAAAATGGACTCCCTTATTCCTACAAACAATAAACATATATCAAACAATCTCCTAACAGAAAAATGAAAATACATCCATTAAGATAACCAATGGAGTCAACTTTAAAGAAGCTTGTGCAATTAAATGACATCACACTTCCAAAAGTAATACATTGTGAGCTAGGATATTTTAAATGATCCTGGTAGAACGACAATAACTTCTATGAATTCCATAGGATAAAAGGACACAAAACTTCAAAATTAAAAAATGTCATTTAGGATCTCATTGACTGAGGTGAAAATACTATTGATGAGTATCCCAATAATACACCAAATGATGAGTTAGGTATATGTGAAGACACTATTCCCAAACATGATAAAAAATAATCTACCTATTTTTAGCATTTTCCCACAAGTAACCTCCATATCTCCCACTATTCCTTCATCTCCTGAAGTTTCCAGCAAAAAATGCATCTAATGATGAAACCTTTTGATTTTACCACCAAGGGATATCCACAATGAAAATTCAAGCTAATATATTCCTTCATACAAGGGTAAGTGCACCAAGATGGTGTGCAAAAAAGTGGCCACCTCCTTAAAAAAAACCAAAACTTTTCATAACCCACTCGGGTTATTCAAAATTTGAAAAACTAGGCTCGGAAAATCGGAGCCTTTACCAAGCCACAAAAAATAATTAAAAAACTTAAATTCTTCAAAATGCATATGCATGTTTTGATTGTCATAAATATTTTCAAAAAACTTGCATTTTGACTATTTTTCTTCATGCCAAAACTGAGTTTGAAGGAGAGAGGAAGAGAAAATGCCAAAACCCGAGCGGGTTCTTGTTGTAATTAAAATTTTTTGCCATATTGATCATTTTGCAAGAATTCCACGCCATCGAACAGGTAAGAATTTTTTCTTTTAATTATTTTTGTTTCAATTTTGATTGAATAGGATTTTTTGAATTGATTTAAGTTTTTTAATTATTTTGATGTTAGATTCAGAAAAAAATCCCCGACCACAAAACAGACATAAAAGACCTCTTCAAACACCTAAAAATCTTGATAATGTTAGAAATGAGCAACAAGAGAACCCTCAAAATGTAGCCACAACAAGAAAACCCTTAGCAAAACCCAAATCCACCACCAAACCCAAATCCACATCCAAACCTGAATCCAAATCCCCTATGTCCTCCAATAGGTCGTGTTGATGCCACACAAGACCTGACCTTATCAATCATCTTCAACAAAATAGTGCCCAAACATCCATATTAGTTAATAGGTTGAGGTCCTCTACTTTTGAGCACCACTCATCCCTCACCGCTTCCTTAGAAAGAATGGCCAATAGTGTGAATGAGGTGTCTAAGGAGGTTACAACATGGGGTTCATAGAGGGATAGATGCCATGCATTTTATGCCAATGGGTTGTCATATGATCAAGTGAAAAAAAGAGGATACTTAAATAAGACATATGTTCTCTTTTCACTTATCCTATTATTAGTAACTCCCTACAAGTTACTACAAATCATTTTCTCATACATTGGTGTGTTCATAATAGGATGTGAGTTGCATTTTGGGATAGGTGGTATATGGTCTTTGACCAAACGCCCTATAATAATTGGGAGGTGCCTTTATATTTTTTGAGAAAGCAATATTGTGAGTTTATCCTCAGTGAGAAGCCAAATTACTTTGACATCTGGTAGTTCTAGGGTAGAGGGAGAGGCTCTACATAGGATAGAGTTGGGGCCCAAAGGGTGGTAGAGCCGCAACATAAGAGGCATCTAACTAAAAAACCCATAGTTCATGTTGCATTCTTGGTAGTAGTGAAGGAGTCTATCTATTTATAGACCCTTCAGGAAGCTACATCATTGAATGATGTCATTATTGAGCATGGCACATAGTTAGTCAATGCACAGGGTAGATTGTCACCTGCACCACCTCCATTAGCATTAGATGCTCCATTTGGCTCAGCCCAGCCCATTGAGCATAGGTGCCCCAATTGCTAGGGTATATGTGTCGGGGTAGATACCAACATAAATGAGGATGGTTCGACATCCCATTCATGTACACATTGTAGAAGTAGATGCCAGGTGTTTGTTGCTAAGGATGTGGCCCTCACAAATGACCTATTGATGATGGTGTTTAGTACGAAACAAGTGCAGGTATGTTTTTTTTTTTTGACATGTTATTAATTTTAATCACCTAAATCTTATAAAAGTAAATAAATTTTTATTTAGAGAAAAAATTAAATTGATATATGAATAATATGCATTGCAGTGTGTAGCAAGTGATGCAAAGAGCACATGACAAAGTGGTCATTTGACTAGATGTGTACGGGTAGATTCAACACTGGAGGTATAGTTTTTAAATATTCATAAAAATAAAATAATTTTTTTGTGTCAAGATATCTTTTCTTAATATGTATATTTATTTGATGTTTTATAGGGCTTATCAAGGGTTGAGATGTCCAAACTTAATGATGTGACACTTTATGTGATTGACTTTGGCCTAGAGAGATTTAGAGTATCATATTGTTTACACCTCTTGTTTATAAATTTAATTGAACCTATGTTTTATCATATTCGTTTATCCTATGTTAATTTTGTTTCTACTAGGTTACCTCATTTGGCTCCAAGACATCGGGATGAAAAAAGAAATCCTCAAGGACACCCAAAGTAAAAAGGTAATTTAGTATAATTTAAGTTTTTTTGTTGTAACATATTATGATTAAACATGAAAATGTATATTGATTAATGCATATGTCTTATTTGTTCTATATACAGAAACAATTGGGTTTTACAGAATTAATGACTGTACCGGATGTTGCCGATGTTTAGGAGCGAGAAGAGGTAACATTTTTATATTCACTTTTGATTGTATTCTTGTTCGTTAAAAATCTCTTAGAAATCCTTCCTCTATGACTATGATATATGTTATTATTTTCATACAGGAAATGGTCATAGTGGCCTCCTCGGTGACAATCCCTCCTCAGAGTACATGAGAGCTATCTGAGGCTCTAGTATACATTTTATATATATATATATATATATATATATATATATATATATATATATATATATATATATATATATATATATATATATATATATATCTATGTGTGTGTGTGTGTTAAACATATGGATTTAGATATGAGTATATGCATTTTTACTTTTGTGGTATGTGTCATCAACTTTGAGTTATTAACTTGTGTTAATTATCTTTTACCTATTACATCTCCCTTTGCGACTTCCTATAGACCCTTTACCATTCCATTTTGTTAGGATTCCTTGCCCACAAAGGAGCCCATCAGCATTACTACATAGTCCAAGTGCAGAAGAAAGAGATGAGGTAATCAACAATTAAATTGCCAACAAATTACACTCTAGTATTTAATTATTTTGATAGTATTTGGAGATAAGATATCTAATTTCACATTTGAATTGTTCTTGTGCAGACACACAACGAGCCACGTACTACTTCGAAGAGGCTTAATTTTAATGATCCAGCATAGTCATAGATATTGATAGAGATATATAGATCTAGTTGTGGTCATTGAATGACCAATTTTTGTATATATTTGACATTTGTATTGTTTCTCCCACAATACAAATGTTGCTCATTTCAATTGAGAAACATTGGCTATCTTTCAATCCGTTCTGTGATATGCCCCAAGAAAGATCACTGCCCAATGTTGCTTAGTGACCCTTAGGGACACTCTGGTTTGGTGTGCTCGTAAACATTTGAGGGAATTCATGTGCAAGATGGGGTTGTCACTAACATTTACCTGGTCAACCGGAGCTAATAGAGAAGATGATTAAATTTGATGGAAAACAAATTGAAAGATATCCAATGTTGCTCATTTCAATTGAGAAATATTGGGTATCTTTCAATCCGTTCTGTGATATGCCCGAAGAAAGATCACTACCCAATGTTGCTTAGTGACCCTTAGGGACACTTTGGTTTGGTGTGCTTGTAAACATTTGAGGGAATTCATGTGCAAGATGGGGTTGTCACTAACATTTACCTGGTCAACCAGAGCTAATAGAGAAGATGATTAAATCCGATGGCAAATGAATTGAAAGATATCCAATGTTGCTCATTTCAATTGAGCAACATTGTAACTTTTCACATAAACTGAGATAGGGATGCCAAATTAAAATGAAGGGGAATCTCCCAAAAATGAGATAGGTAATTGTAGGCCTCTATAACATGGTCATGTAGCACCTAATGATTCGTTGATACCTTACACAAGCTCCAAGATATTCCCCAAGAAATATCACTACCCAATGTTTCTTAGTGACCCTTAGGGACATTGGTCTGGTGTGCTCGCAAATGTTTGAGGGACTCCTTGTGTGAGATGGGGTTGTCACTAACATTTACTCAAACAACCAGAGATAATGGAGCAGATGATTCGATCCCATGGTGAATGGATTGAAAGATAGCCAATGTTGCTCATTTTAATTGAGCAACATTGCAACTTTTGACATAAACCGAGATAGGGATGCCAAATTAAAACAAAGGGGAATCTCACAAAACTAAGATAGTTAATTGTGGGCCTCCATAACATGGTCTTGTATCAGCTGACTATTTTTCAATACCTCACACGAGCTCTAAGATATTCCCCAAGAAAGATCATTGTCCAATGTTTCTTAGTGACCCTTAGGGACACTCTAGTCCAGTGTGCTCGCGAATGTTTGAGGGAATCCATGTGCAAGATGGGGTTCTCACTAGCATTTTCCCAGCCAAATAGAGGTAATAGAGTAGACAATTCAATCCCATGGTGAACGGATTGAAAGATAGCCAATGTTGCTCATTTCAATTGAGCAACATTGCAACTTTCGACATAAATCGAGATAGGGATATGAAATTAAAACAAAGGGGAGTCTTCCAAAACTAAGATAGGTAATTATAGGCATCCATAACATGGTCTTGTATCACCTAATGATTCATTGATACCTCACACAAGATCCCAGATATTCCCCAAGAAAGAACATTGTCCAATGTTGCTTACTGACCCTTAGGAACACTCTGGTCTGGTGTGCTCGCGAACGTTTGAGGGAATCCGTGTGTGAGATGTGGTTGTCACTAGCATTTACCCAGCCAACTAAAGCTAATGGAGCAAATGGTTTGATCCCAAGATGAACGGATTGAAACATAGCCAATGTTGCTCATTTCAATAGAGCAACATTTCAACTTTTGACATAAACTGAGATAGGGATGCCAAATTAAAATGAAGAGGAATATCCTAAAACTGAGATAGGTAATTGTAGACCTCTATAACATAGACTTGTAACACCTAATTATTCATCAATACCTCACACGAGCTCTAAGATATTCCCCAAGAAATATCATTTCCCAATGTTGCTTAGTAACCCTTAGGGACACTCTGGTCTGGTGTGCTCCCGAACATTTGGGGGACTCTGTGTGCAAGATGGGGTTGTCACTAGCATTTACCTGACCAACTAGATCTAATGGAGTAGACAATTTGATTCTATAATGAATGGATTCAAAGATATCCAATGTTGCTCATTTTAATTGAGCAACATTGCAACTTTTGAAATAAACCGAGATAGGTATGCCAAATTAAAATGAAGGGGAATCTCCCAAAACTGAGATGGATAATTGTAGGCCTCCACAACACAATCCTATAGCACTTGAAGATTCATCAATACCTTGTATGAGCTCCAAGATATTCCCCAAGAAAGATCGATGCCCAATGTTGCTTAGTGACCCTTAGGAACACTCTAGTCTAGTGTTCTTGAGAACGTTCGAGGGACTCCATAGGTGAGACAGGGTTGTCTCTAGCATTTACCTAGCCAATCTGAGCTAATGGAGTAGATGAATCGATCCCACTGCAAATTAATTTAAAGATAGCCAATGTTACCCATATGACATGAGTTCTTTCAGTCACAACCATGTTATGGTGTTTAAAGAATAGTTTTTTAAAAGATATGTCTGAACATGTTCTTAATGGTAATTAATATTTAAGTAAGAAATTTTTAAATAGATTTCACACCTATTTATTGTTGAACGTATAAAATAAAAGATAAAGTTCAAAATTAAATGCTAGATTACATGTATTTCAATAATATATTTGCAAATCAAGCCCATTGCACCTTATATATACAAAAATTGGCATCTAACATGCACATGAAAGCTCATTGCCCTTTCTTTACATAAAAATTGGCATCTAATGTGCACATGTCATCTTATTGCACATTTTATATACATAAATCAACATCTAACAAATATAGGACTCCTCATTGCCTTTTTTACATTAAAATTAGCATCTAATATGCACATGGTAGCCCTTTTTAATACAAAATTTAGTATCTATTTATGCACATTACATATAATTTTCATTTTAAAGTACAAAATTTGGCCTCTAAATATGCACATAGAGAACCTTGAAGATATATACAAAATTCTCAAAATCATTCTACCATATTGTAGAATAATTCTTCTAGATTGCCCAAAATTAGTCAAGAGAACCTTCTAGATTAGCTCTAACCCTTATTGTGTCAAGTATTTCCTCATGGTCAGATTCATGAACTTTCCACAAATTATTGTTAAGAGGTCTTCCATGATACTTAATCAATTGAATATTTGTTGCAACAATAAGGTTAGAGTAATGAAGAATATTTCTATGTGTCTCAAAGTCCTCAAACAACCTGAAATTATAATTCTTGATAAGATACTTTCATTTTATAGAGTTTAATAACAAAATCAATGCAAAGTGTAATAAAAAGATTTTAATAGGTATGCATACAACTAGACATAGCAATGGTACCTTTTGAGCCATGTCCATGTGATAACAACGGATCCTATTGGGTATTGAATACCCTCTCCATCAATGATTGTAGTTGTCAATTTCTTTTTGGCCTTAATACAATGACACAAAAATTAATTTGTTCCTTCTTCATTGTTCTCATCTGCAATTACTACATATACATGACCTGCATTTAATAGAAGGATTAGTTAATACCAAAATTAACATTTAAAGAAATAATAAATTTAGTTTAAAATTGATTTAACCTACGAAATCTAGACAAATTACCTAGTTCAACTAGGTTTGATACATAGTCAAAATCCATTGATTCTTCAAACTAGTTCATTTGTAGTTCTCTAGGAAGTTGATATGTATCTAGGGTTTCCAAAGGTCTACAAGACTATTGGTCAAACCACTCTTTTGATTCATATTCATCCCACACAAAATGCATATACAAAGAGAAAAAGCATGCAATTTTTCTAGTATAAATAGATAATGATGTTGCATTTGAACTTCTAAATGAATGCATGCCACTTATGTTAGAATAACTGAGAGGGGGGTGAATCAGTTATCCAATGTCCCACAATTCAAAATGTATAATCCAAAACAATTCTACTACTTCTGCTACTCGGTAAACATAAAATACTTTCACTGTCTATGTTTTTACCTATTGTCAGTCTAAACTTTATAATAGTTACCAATTAAATCTAACATGTAATATGCAAAGTATGATAACAACCAAATATCACAATCAACACATAACACAAGAGATTTAACATGGAAACCCTGTGAAGGGAAAAACCACCTGGGACTGGCAACCCAAAATTGTTCACTCTTCTGAAGTGAGGTCGGTGAAGACCCAACCCTGTTAAAGGTTACAAACACACTGTTAGGTGTGACCTTGTTAGAGGATTTTAGACCAAAATTTATTGTCCAACCAGCAGTCACTTTGGGGTTAACAGGATAACAATGTTCACTCTATGAATGAAACATCAAAAGACTTTCATAGTCCACTCGGTTAAGAGATTTGACTGTGTACAATGGTTAAATATGTAACGGTAGATGATCTGCCTTGAAAAAACTTCAATTTTCAATTTACAGATCAATGTTCAGCTTATTCAAACATTTCTAATCAATATAACACTTTAGATTCAATACTATATCAACTTACTATCCATTGGTAATTACTCTCTGTAGCTCGGTAATTGTTCTGCAACTCGGTTCTTATTAACCAATATGATCAGAATGCATGAAAACTTCTTTACACGATAATTCTGCAGTATCTTCTTCTTCCGGCTGTGTTTCAAAAATGAAACCAATGTCTCTTATATAGACGAGTAAATCATTTTCTTTTCCTCCATCAAATTTTGCCACTTAATCATATTCATAGATTTTGCCGCTTTAAGCTTCCTCGGTTGATGTGTCAGTAACATGCTTCAATCTACTCCATTAGATCCCTTTTGATTTATGTTAGCCATCGATCTTCATAAAAAACCTTATCTATTACCTCGATTTCATACACTTTATAGCTCATCACTTTATCGACTAAACTAATCATTTAATTACTTTCTATTTTTTTTTATTAACAAAGAAATGCATCGGTGAACACAAGCTCGGTTAACACTGTGCTCGATATACACTACATTTTGTCGGTGTATACTAAAATGCTTTATTTACCGACAACACTACTTTGTGTCTTTCAGCTCTATTCTTCATCATAGATGAATGCAACATAATAAAATCAATTTCATCAAGTCATAGACTCATCAACAAGTTACTCAGTGTATTCCTTATTCTCATTTGTCATATACATCTTCCTCATGTACATATTTTTGTTCTTCATCTCTTTCACCTTTCTTCAGATGTGTCGGTATAGTAACTTACAAGATAAGTATTGTCAAGCTAGTTGACATCAATGACAACATAATACTGATTTAATCATCTTGCATATCTAATCATCAACTCCTCAGTAATCTTAAATTACTAAATCTTCATTTAGGTTCTAAATCAATTGTAGTTCATCAACTTGATCTTGTAAGTGTACAAAAATCTAGATAGTTTCCAATGTTAGATTCACATATCAACCAAAAATATCTAGAAACCATAGACTTGCATGCATTACCTAGTCCCATCGTAGAGTTAAACATTGGTCAATTGTTTCTACATCTATTAACACTATGCCACCTTTGTACTTTAATTATTCTCTAGTAAGAGCTCTTTTCACACATGCGCGGGCACCATCATGCTCTCCCTTTACATGCCCTAACTCAGTGAAATTCCAAAAAAATTCTACACCACTTTTCACATGCATCCTACTCAACCAATACAACATTCTTTCATTCTTGAATTGTGCAATGCAATTGCTTGACCATATTAAGTGTTGGTTGTATCTTATACCTCTTTCCCTTAAACTATGATAGAAGATTGTAAAGCATCCTTGCACAAACTCTAAGGAATGAGTAGATCATCACTGATATAGAATTGATACTCTCTTATAACCTTTTTGTCCTCTTTTGTGCTATCATGTACATGCATGAATGCTATGTGTACAAAAATAGTAACTTGTGTAGAGTGTGTATAATTCTCAGAAAATCAATGATAGACACAATAGTATCAAGGGGGAAAGTGTCCTTATACAACTTGAATTTCTCGTCTAACCACCTAGCTCTATGTGTGTGACCTATGTACTCATAAACTAGTTTCTCTTGAAACATCTTTGTAAAATTAGTTACGCATATATCCCTTTTCACTAACTCATGACTCTTTAATTATTTTCCATCTTTAACATCAAATGTGACTGGCTTATATTTTCCAATAGAAACTAGTGTCTTACCAATTTTGTGTGTGCTATCTAGATGTAGGAATCTGCGCAAATTTTGCAAACCACCGCATGTAGGACAAAATCCTTCCAAACACATCATCTTATAGTAAATGTACTTTTCATCTCTTCTACATAGTACACTTGAAATAAATTCTCTTGGTGACTTGGGAGGTTCTTGTAGACCACATTCCTGCAAAACATTGTTAGTGTGTAAAGTAAAACATATATAATGATAAATATCATAATGCATGGAAAATTCAACATGGACCCTACAACAATACGTAGTATGTGCATGATTAATATTAACATAAAATGTTTTGTCATCTCAAAAAATCTTTAGCTAATTTTAATCGAAGGAAACTTTTGAAGAAACCTTTCATAAAATTGTGTTTGAGTCATGTATAAATAGTCTTTTGGATGTGGTTCATGGTTTCTAAGTCCAATTCGCCTTCTAACAACATCTCTTTGGTTGGGTGAAACCCTTGTGTTGTCATGCCAAAATTTGTCAATTAACATTCTTAGTGCATCAACAACAAACTTGTTCTTACATGGGATTCTACCAGAGAATGCCCATTTGAGAACTATTGTTAGGATCCCCAATTTTCTCTTACCTCTCTAAGGCATTGTATAATGTCATTCTACTTATCCTTAATGACTTGCTTGTTTTTCTTATTAAATGATATTTTTTCATGTCCTTTCCCATTATGGTTGATGTGAGGACACGTTGAGTAACATTAGCATCTTTTGTACATGCTTTCATACCAATATATTGGTATGCATCAAATATATTTCTCACAATAGTTCTTTCACTACTACTTTGGGTTGTTCTTAACCCCAAAATTCTCATTATATCTCTAAATTTCATATTTTTAATCATTTCAACAACTAATTGGCATCTTCCACTTTGGTTTAAATTTTCAAAATAGTTATTCCAAATTATTTTAACCATTCTTATACAAGTTCTTTCAGAAATTTTATCATTCATTGGCCTCACAATATTTTCTCAATGTCAATTAGAAACTTTGGTTTTCTATGAATTATTCTAGGAGGTGTTAAGATACATGCATGCTCTTAGTTTTCATTAGGTGCATTATGTGTGTTAATCACATAAAATTGAAGTGGTTTATATTCTTCAAATTCATTAGGTGCATTCATCACATCGATTTGAAATGGAGTATGGTCATTGCATTCATTAGGTGCATTCATCACATGCATTTGAATTGGTGCATGTTGATCATTTTGATTTGGTGCTTTAGGTACATTTATCATGTCAATTTGGATTTTTGCATGTTCATCATTGTCATTAGGTTCATTAGATGGCATACCTCCACATAACCTCCTCATATGCTCCCTTTGTCTTATCTTTTTTGCCTCTCGTTGTTCATTTGTTCCTCTCTTTTTCTTTCCCATTACATTAATATTGATTGTCATATGTACATAACATCATGATGAAAATCCACAATCAAATTGAAAGAAAATAACAAATGAGCATCATTTTATTATAATCTAAAGTAACAAACCAAAAAATAAAACATATCAATCATTTCAAAAAAAAATTGACAAAACAAAATGCAAACCTGACTGTTACCGTCTTGAAAACTGATGTCAAACAGTGCAGTGGGACCTTCAAACAACTTGTAGTGCTAGTTTCTAGGTCATTAGGGATATAATATATATATTTTCTCATAACGCGTACAGGTTATAAAAACCTAAAACCAATGTTAACATTTTCCTCATAACCTATATGGGTTATGGAAAATTATAGGTTCAACTCTACTTTTCCATAACCCGTACGGGTTCTATAAAATAGGAACCCAAGAAGGAAGGTAGGAGAGGGAGAGAGAGAGAGAGAGAGAGAGATATGGATATATTTATATAAATATATGTTTATAAAACTATAGATATGAATATATAAAAACATAAATAGACATTATATACATAAATTTAGTGTATTCTTAATTTAGGACCATATGTTTTGATGTATTCATAACCCGTACGTGTTCTGTAAAACATAAATTGCATATCTTTACATCTCCAAAACACGTATGGCTTTTGAAAATTTTGAAATGTACTTTTTTCTTTCAAAACCTGAGCCGACTATGATGGACACAAAAACTAGTATATGTTTTAGGCTTGGAAAAAGGGTTAGTAAACGACCCTAAGGCTTGAAAGCCCATTTTCTCTTCATTTTAGTCCCTTTACATCTTTTTTCATCTTCCAACATGTATTCTCAACTTCATCCTCATCAAATTTACAAATGATCAAGTGGGTATCTCTAAAATTACCACCATAATCTTACACATCTTCTCAGCTTTCTAACCATATAAATTTTTCAGTTTTTTGACAACATTAACATAGTGAAATTTAATTTTCTTTACCAATGTCTTGACAGGCCTCACTGACATATGTCCACCATTTTTTTAATAACTTTTGATCTACTAACAAATTTCAAAAGAAATTACATATTATTGTTCTACAATTGAATCTATACACTTTTAAAAAAATAAGATTGCATTTTTTATTATTTTGATGCAAGTTATGCCTAGTGCACGAACAGGTACCATATTTTCAGGATGCGGTCACTTCAAAGAATCATAAAAAAAAGTACTCAACAAAAAATTATGAAACAATACACAACTTCTAGATCTCAGTCTTACCTACCATCAAACAATTTTTCAAAACATTAAATCTAACTATATCTTTTATTGAGCACACGGAAACAACTATGTTATGTTTTTCTAAAAAAATAAGGAATATTTTTTCATGTGTGGAGGGTTTGACCCTCTTAATATTATCCATTTTTTTAAAACTTTAGAATTTTAGAAACTAGATTCGGACTACTACAATTCTTATTCTTTACACATCTTCTAATTTTGAGTGCAAGGCCCTCCAATTTCTTAGTCTCTCACGATATGCCTTATTTTCATGGGGAAAACTCATTTATTCTTTTGTTATTTTCTAAGAATTTTTTTCACCCCTTATGGGAAAACCATTCTTTTCATTAAGGAATCTATATTGTCTAGTTTCTCTGTATGGAAATCTCCTTCCATTTTTAAATCCCATCTAATTATTTTTAGGACTACAATCTTTTGTCTTTTCTTTACTTTGTCTGGTTTTTCTTCTTCTTTTATTTAACTCTAAATGTTCAATGGGATTCTCCTGTGTGAGGGATCTCCTACCAAACATACATGGATGAGTTTTTTAAAATATTAATCTCACATTTGTATTACTAATTCATGATCTTTCACAAGCCATCTACTTGTCATTCATATATTAATTTCTTTGTTCAGAGTCACTGCCTCTTCTTACAAGAGGAATAAGTTTTTCTTTCCTAAGTTGTTTTTCACTAGCAAAGTCACTTTATGTCTAAATATTTCCCAAAAAAGTTTCCAATCTATTGGTGCCCAAATCTACAGATTGTAAAACTCTAAGACTATGTCAAGGTTTATGATCATTTTCCACAACTAACTTATCCAACGAATAGGATTAATCAATATCATAAAATTCCCCTTCACTTCTAGATTTTATTGAATAAGGTGAGTACATATTTATGAATAGGAAAATTATATCTCATTAAAACTTATATCCAACCTCTATTCTAGAATGACATA
Source organism: Chamaecyparis obtusa (assembly GCA_027943335.1). Taxonomy (NCBI): domain Eukaryota; kingdom Viridiplantae; phylum Streptophyta; class Pinopsida; order Cupressales; family Cupressaceae; genus Chamaecyparis; species Chamaecyparis obtusa. The sequence goes on from BSBK01002894.1 coordinate 516,935, forward strand.
AACTTTTGAAAGAGATTATCTTATAAGGTTTCTTACTAATCCTACTCCTCATCCTACTGCATTAAACCAAAAGTGTATCTAACTAAAATGTTATGAAAATTGGTGTGTTTAGGGAGTGATTAATCAGTGCCTTCAATTCATTGGGAAATGGAGTCAAAATTTCAAAGGATATGTGTATCTTTCTATTGGCTTAACTTGAGTTTTTTAGGCACTTTTTAATGTTTATTACTTGCATAGGGAGTGATTAATCAGTGCCTTCAATTCATTGGGCAATCGAGTCAAAATTTCAAAGGATATGTGTATCTTTCTATTGGCCTAACTTGAGTAGTTTAGGCACTTTTTAATGTTTATTACTTGCATAAATATGTTGGGAAGTCTCATTACCAGGTTCTAATTCAATAATCCAAAATAGATCCTCCTCATCATTGTGACTATATGAATGAGTTTAATCATGTCTTGCAGGAACCAGTCAAATTAATCACACAAGAATAGAAAATGTGTTTTGATAAACCAAATAATATGCTTGATATATTGGTTTAAACAATAAAAATAATTCAAGTTGGAGATAACTAGGTAACGAATAATCAATGAATGCAACATAACAACTGAACACCAAAGATTGAACAGTAATTAAAGCAATATCTCCATTACTCCATTAAAAGAAAAGTTGTATAATGTATGCCTCCTTGTTTTTGTATTTTTATGTTTTTCTTTAAAGTTTACTACTTTATGCACTTTGGCTCTTGCCTTTTGACCCCCTAGGGCTATCCATTTTTATAGAAATAAAACCCCAATGTAGAATTCAAATGAGCAATCAAATTTATGAGAGAATGTGTTTTCTTACTTAGACATGATTTGTGAAATGAATCCAAAAATATCCTTTTGATCTTTTTTCCTTTCTTTCTACAATTACTATAAAGAACTCCCTTCAACAAAATTCAATTGATAATGGTGTTCATATAGAGGTCATTCATGCAACCATCAATTTCCACTACTATTAATCAATGTACCATATCTTGAAGTTTGAAATGTCAAAATAATGAGTTTTGTATTATTGGCAAGAACTCAATTGATCCCGTGCCAATTTTATTACTCCATTTGGTGCCAATTCTATTTTATAAGCTTGTATGTTTGATCATCAAGACCGATGAAATGTCTTTTTTATTTATAGTGTCCTCTGGATTTTGTCATTTGGTTAGAGTGATAGCTTAATATACTTATGGATATTGTATAACCACTTCTCTATCGACTGTAACCTTTGATGCTTCAAAGAGAAAATAAAATGGTCTTCTTGATATCAATGTGACTTAGGTCATTAGAGAGACATTTTAAACTCACCGCAATAGGTTATGTCTCGCCAGTAAGGTAAGTATTCAATTTAACTATTAACAACTTCCTTAAGAGATATCTGAAGTCCTCACAATGAAAAATTACTCCTTATCATTATCGGCATGAGATTTGTGATCATTGAGAGAGAAGGACCTCCTTCTGAAACTAATGGTCTCTTTGATGTCTTATTATGTTTCTCCTTTACTATGTACTTTGAGACAAAATGGAAAATTTCCTTTGAAAAATATTTATTTTCTTCATCATTAGAGTGACCAACATATTCAAAGAGACATGAGAGACTTACCCCGATCATGTGAGTCTCTATGATATGTTTATTGTATCTACATTTCTATGCATTTTAAGGTGACTTTCCAAGACTCTTCTCAACAATATTTCATGTGTCTTTTATAGGGATGACTTATATGGTCAGTGAGAGGTGAGGAATTTGTTCTGATCACATGATTCTCTCTAATGAAACATATCTACAAATATCTTGCCAAAATATTATTTATCCATGTTGTTAAATAGTCAAAAAGATTTAGAAAAATGAATCCCAATCATATGAGTTCCTTTGATGTAGATATATTGAATATCTCATTACATATCAATATAACATAATGAAATTCCCTCTGAAAATCAATGTTATCTAGTTTTGTTTCACAAGAATATTTGCAGAAACCCAACATGTGTCTCTCCAAAGTAAATATACATCAAACTGACATGAGATTGGAATGACCGAATGAACCTTCTCTAATAGTAATAGTTGTGTCAATGAATGTTCATCTCTTTTCCCACCAAGAAGACAATATGAACCTCTCTTTGATAATACCTCCATCATCATACCTATGGGTTTGGTGTGACCTAAAAATTTCTTCGTGTTCCACTTACTCTCTCTAATAAGCTTTCTTAATGGGGAGAAATATTTAATGTCACTCTGATCCTATACATATGCTCTTTGTCAAAGTATTTGATTGTTGAGACTTTAATATGCAAAATCTATCTTAGAGAGATAATTTTACAAGTATAGATTTTTAGTCAAAGAGAAGTCCATGTTGTCTTCCTGACATGGATTATTTTCAACTAGAGTTTTTCTTTATCTGGTAAGTATGGTTGGGCAAAAGACTATATGATAACAACTGTATCTTTGATTTTTCTAAAGGGATTAGGGACAATAGTGAGAGAATTTTATGGAAAATGTGGTGAACATTGTAATCACCAAAAAATGGTCGTCTAGACTATTAGCCCCTTTCTAGCATTATTTGTTAAATTCATCAATTGCTTATTCTTGATCAAATCCTAATTCTATCATTTATTCGATTATATTCTATGGATTAACCATTTTATCCTAAGTTGCACAAATAAAGCATTATTCCTATTTAATAAATAAGAAGAAAAGGCTTTTTGTCTCACATGAGGCACAAAAGTCAACACTTCTTTCTCATTGGAGGAGACTTGTGCACAAGGATTGCTCCCACTTTCAAACTCCACCCTTGATCAAATCTTTTGCCTCTTAATCTCCATGGTCCATTTATCTTTAAAAGGAGAGCTCTCTTCTCATTCTAGATCACTACTCTTGATGCTAATGTTGTGCTGTAGGTTTTCTTGGTGCCATTGGAGCTTTTGAAGAACTTGTTGCATTCTAGTCTTCATATTTTCATTGTAGCTTAATTCTCATAGCATTCTTAGCTTAGTTTCCTTTCATGCTTTATCTTAGTCCACATAGTTTAACTAGTAATGGCTTGTAATACTCTCATTTTCATAGTTTAGTTGCATTCTTGCATTCTCATTCTAGCATAGCTTGCATTGCATTTTTCATTGTGATTCTTGAAGATATTGGCATTCTTTCCCTTGTCTCTTGAATCTCCCATTGCATGGTTTACTAGCAAGGTTTCATGCTTAATAGCTCTAGTTGAGAGCCCTCTAAACACCCTTGCACTCCATGCCTAGGGAGCTCTAGGTCGCTTTTCAAGGTTTCCAATCCATGGATGCTCTTGGAATCAATGGCTTAGAGAAGTGCACATTTTGAGTGTACATTTTTGGTGCCCGCCGTGGGGCAGAACAACTTTGTTTTGCCTTTCTTTTCTTGCATTTCCACTACATTTTCATCAATGTTATCTTGTTGTTTCAGCTATTTTTTTAATTTTCTGATAGAGTATCGTACGACATTTTCATAGTGTCGTATGACATTTTCTTACATATCCATATGATACTTTTCCAGTAAAAAGTATCATACGCCCATACAAAACTCTATCGCTCAGCAATACAACATTTTGTTGCCTGGGGCTAGTGCGAAGTATTGCTTAGAGCAAGAGTATCGCACCCTTATACTGCAAAGTATCATGTGAACCTCTACCAGCAAAAACTATCGCTCAGGCCTAAAAGTGATTGTTTTTGGTTCTTTTTTGCAAGATTTGGGTTTTCTACTTTTTGGTTTTTGATTTGTTGTGTTAGGATAGAGATTTATTTGCAGATTATACCTGGTTTTATTGTACTAACCCTTGTGGGCCTAACGAGTTGTGCTTGTAGGTGTGCCCTAATTGCTTGCATAGTTTGCTAAAAGAATGCATGTCAAAGCTTCAAATGCACAAGGGCTACTAATCTTTCTTGCAGGGCTGCCCAAAGCATAAAAACCAAAAGTGCTTGTTCTTTCCTTTCATTTTTAAGTGCAGAATTATACTAGTTCATTTTCTTAGGCACTTAATATCTTGTCATTAGAGTCTTTTGGTGGTAGGAGAGTATGCTATTCATCCTTGTGGTGAACCATAAATCTTGACCCACCTCTAGATTTTGAAAGAAAGAGGGTTAATTGAACATTGGTTGGTGTGTTTGGGAAAGGCTTTTGAGATAGGAGAGTATGCTCTTCACCCTTGTGGTGAACTAGAAATCTTGACCCTCAAAGGTTGATCTGCTCCTTGTTTAGTCTAGAATCCTTTAGAGGGCCTACTCTTGAGCAATCAAGAGGAACAAACCAAGTGGGGACAAGCTAATACCCATCTATTCTAACCCACTATAAACTCAAGGCTATCAAGCACACAAAACCTTTGTAGATTTAGTACTTGTCTTCGCTTAGTGTGAGTACTTGTGGGATTGTGACCATGAGAAAAATGCTAAGAAAGAATGCTTAAGGTACTCTTGTGGCCATGAGGTCCATTACTTTCCCCAAGGTAAGGAGTCCCTTCGGGGAGCAAGAGGGGTATTGTGAACGGAAGCCCTTATTACGAACCTTAGATAGAAGCTACCCAATTTTGCCACTCAATATCTTGGTGCAAGGATCAATCCTAGTGGACTACCCAAATCACCCCAAGATTTTACACTCACCATCTGTGTTCCTTTGGTTGTGTCATTGGAACTTCCATGAAAAATCCAATATCTATTGTGGGCAACCACTTTTTGTGAGGCAATGGGACATCAAGTGTGGGCTAAGTTATTGAGTATTGAGCCTTTGTCTCTCTAAGTTAGCAAGTGCTTGAATTGTCTTCGATGTGATCTACCCATGTAAATGTTTTTGGACATCAAACATCACGATAGTGTTCATAGGATTTTTTTCTTTGATATCCCAAGTGCATGTCTTGGCAAGGTTGCTTTTGACCTTGTTCAAGTGTTTTATGACACATTTGATCCCTCACTATTTGTAAACCTGTCTATTTTTTGTTGTTACTGCATTCCAAACTGAGAAATTGAAATTATCAAACTACAACTTTGATTGAATTACCTTCAAAACTGGGTTTTACACATTCACCAGTCAAACATCATGCGATACTGAACAATTATTGCACCACTTGCCAGAGTATTATAGCGCAATGCTTCGCTGCTAAACTTGTATCACATGAACTTTATACATTCTATTACATCAACTGTCTGGTTACTATCGCACTGCTATGTGCAAAATATTGTCTGGCCAAATTGTATCATCCTACTATCCTGTGAACTATCACACATAATCATTTTATTGTCTTACTGCTATCTACAATCCAAAGCTATCAAATTTGAATCTTAGTTTTTCATAGAGTGTCCTTTCGTATTCTTACCTGAATCTGGCCTGTTATTTGCATGTTTAAGTTTTTTCTAGACTAAGAAAGATGAGCTACTACTGGATTTGAGCCTATCAAATGCTACTTTCGATCACTTGTCACACTATGGTTACCTCTCTAGCTATTTGCTAATCGAGCTTCTTGCTCATATCTCATCTTGAGTCAATTGACTGATGTAAATCCTTGAGCACCTTTGACAAGCCCTCTCTATTGTTCTATCTTGACAAGTGATCTTTATTGGCTTTGCTTATCTCAAAATCTAAGAAACTTTGCCTCATTCTATTAGTCAAACAACATTTCTTTTCATGTTGGTTACAACTCAATTTCAATTTGAGTAGGTGAGTCACCCTCCATTCAACTATACGTAGTTACCTTCTCCTACAAGACGCTCATGAGAGCCAATTAGTGATGATAGTTCTAGCCCAGAAAAATCTAAGGATTCCAAGGATCCCAAGGTCACCCCATGGTATAAAGGAGGCTTCCTTGTTTATGCATTCAAGGCCCCCAAAAGCATAGATAGTGTCTCACTTACCATGACGAAACAAGAGAAATATCACCGTTTGCAAGATCACTTTGAGCATAGAGACAACCGAGCATGCTTAGATAAAGAGCATAATAAAAACATAATGGATTCTACTAGGCACATGACTTCAAGAGGAATGTCTCATGATCAAGCTGAGACTAGTGGTTATGAAAATAGATCTTTTTTTGGTACTAGTGGCAATCATGGTAACAATACGCCACCCAGGTCCCCTCCAAGATGAAATTTTGCCGCACCTTCTTCACCTCCTAGACCTCCTCCCTCTCATCATGAGGAAGAAGCCAATGATGACATGTCTAGTGAAGAACTTATGAGGTTTGAACAAGATGAGGCTTCCCAATATTTCATGCACAAACTTTTAGAGCGTAATGGAGATCAATACTTTCAATACATGACTTCTAGAGGATACAAGCTTCCTCCTAGTTATGATGTCTGCCAAATCATTCAAGAAAGAGTGCCAACTGAGTATGAAATCCTTAGAGAGGAATTACAATGAATGAAACAATGTCTTGCTCAACTTGCAATAGAAAAGGAACCTCCAAAGGTCTCTTTTGTAGAATCTATTTGTGCTCTTCCCTTTGATAGGAGTCTATACATGGTCCCATTTCCTAAGGATATTGAGGTTCCCAAATATGATAAGTATGATGGAAATGGTGATCCCCATGACCATGTGTGTCATTTTTACACTCTTAGCATGGACTTCCTTCAAGAGGACACATTTCTACTACGGTTGTTCCATAGGAGTTTAAGAGGACAAGCTCTGGAATGGTTCACAAAATTGACACCTCCTCTCAAGACCTTTGATGAGTTGGCTAGGTGTTTCACTCAACATTATTCATACAACATTCAACAACCTATTACCATGATAGATCTAAGTTCTCTCAAGAAAAATCAAGGTGAACCATTTGCTACCTACTTCCAATGTTGGAGGTCGTTATATTCTAGATACCCTCATCAACTACTTGAGAGGGAAAAGATCAACATCTTTGTCAACACTCTTGTACCTAAATTATATTACGATCTAAGGAAACAACTATTTTTCTCTTTCAACGACATGGTTGAAAGTGCATACCATATTGAGGATGTTGCCATAAGGAAAGGGGATATTGTCATCAATAAAGATACCAGAGGTAATGGAAAGGACAAAAAAAAACCCTGGAACAAAAACAAATATGTTCTCAACAATGGGGTTGTGGATGTTCCTAAAGCTAAAGAATCTGCTTTCCACCTCTCCAATGCTATCTACGCAGCTAAAAAACAAGAGGCTACCAATACTCAAAGTGCATCTAAACCTCAATATGTGGACAAACCCAAGAAGTCATATTAGTGACAAGTCTACACCAAGTTGGCTGAACCTTATGACATGATTCTTAAGACCTTGGTTGCCAACAAGTATCTTACGCTTCCTGACAATTCTTGTCCCTTCAATCCACCAGTTAAGCCTGATTGGTGGAGAGAGGAACATTTCTACAATTACCATAGAAATAAGGGACACAACACGGATAATTGTTTCAAGCTCAAAGATTCTATTCAAGATCTTATCAATGGAGGCGTAGTTTTCATAGATGGCTTGGTTAAGAATTTTGATCACAAGGCCTTCAAAACCCCTCTACCTGAGTATGAAAAGGGGGAGTCCTCTCAAGCGAAAAAGAAAAATCATGATGCCAAGATCACTTATACACATACTAATGATGAGAGGGTGATCAACATGTTAGAGCCCGTTGAGAGTGTTTTTATGATGAAATCTCAAGGTAATAATGACGTCAATCATGATACACCTAAGTTAGTCTTGCAAACACTTGATGGTTTATTTTCACAAAGTGAGACACCAAACATTGTTACTAGGGGGCAAACCAAAATCATCCTTCAAACTGCTCATGATCCCAAACAAGCCTCATCTTCTAAACAAGTGGCTCCTTCATCCATATCGAGCTATGATCTTGTTCACCAATTGCAACAAACTCCGGCCCAAATATCCATCTTTGAGTTGCTTGAGCTATCCCCCTTGCACAAAGAGATCCTTGAAAAGGCTCTATGCATAGTGAATGTCCCTAATAACATTGATCCAGATAAGTTCCAGGCTATGGTCAATCATATCTCATCTCCTCACTATCTTTCATTTTTCGCAAAGGACAACACATCCCTTAGTCACCCACACAATCTTTCTTTACATATTGAGGTCCAAGTCTACCATACTCGAGTCCACCGAGTCCTGATAGACAATGGTGTGGGGTTGAATATTGTTTCCTTTCATGTTGTGCAACAATTGGGATTGTCTGAATTTGTTGTAGATCCTAGGTGAAAGATCACTATCAAAGCATATGATGAAGTGGAGAGGTCTTCAAAGGTTCTTATCGTGCTGCCTATCTGAGTGGGTCCAGTTGTGAAAGATATTGTGTTTCAAGTATTAGACATTCCACTCACATACAACATTCTTCTAGGTCATCCTTGGATCCATGACATGAAAGTTGTTCCTTCTACCTACCATCAATGCATCAAATTCTTGTACAATGGAGCTGAAATTGTGATTCCTGGGGACAATGCTATTGCTATTAATACTCTCACTGTCACTGAAATGTTTGTCCCACACAATAAGCCTTCTCATGATCCTAATGCATCCCTTATTGCTGCTGAGAAGAAGTTAAAAATGATGAGTATTGGTATGGGCGAATACACATTGGATTCTATTGCTGCTATGCCTACCTCTCCTAAGTCATATGGTAAACCTTCAGACAAGATGAAGCCTTCTGCTTCTGCCATGATAGTCTTTGGTCCCTTTGTTCAAGCATCAGTACCCTTAGAGGTAGAAAAAGAAGAACAAGCTGTTAGAGATTGGATCTATAAAATGGAAATAGACAGTATGACAGTTGCTACTCCCATCTCCCCTAGATGCTATGGTAAAGGCTACACTTTTTTGCAGCAAATGGGCTATCAAGGTCAAGGACCTTTAAGTAATAATGGACACGCTCAAGTTGAACCTTTGAGTCATACTGATGGTCGACACTCAAAGGATACCACGGGTCTAGGATATGGTGCCAAAGACCACCCCCCTAAATGTTCCAGAAATGCTCCCATGATTAGTGACTCGAATACAGATATGGATGAATCACCACTATACACTATGGCCCAAATGGGAGATGGTCTTCCTTCTACTTCACTCCTTTGGGGAGAAGAATGCATACCTAATGATGACATAGCTGAAACCTCTACGTCTAGAGATGATGTACCTAATGAATTTGACCCCAGAGATAGGCAACGTAGAAATATTGTGTGGTTACTAAAAAGAGAAGATCTCACAAATAATGGCATGGGTGTCTCTACTTCTAGGTGTCCTAAACATTCTTGGTGCAAACATCCCAATAGAAGTTCAATGCCAGATTCAAATGAGTATGAATGGGACACTCTCTTAGAAGGATCTTCCATAGTGGATATGGAAATTGATGTGATTCATACTTATAGTGCCCAACCCAACGTAGTTGATGAGTCTCGTGTAGGGTCTGATGAGTTCAATCTATGTATTACATTAGTGAACCACATTGGTCCTTCTATACCAAATCTACATCTTGATACTTTTGGAGCCTACTCTATAGGCTCAACTTCTCTCATCACCAGAGATGATACCTATCACATCAATAACCTTGAACCTGTCACTTCACTTCCTCTCATACACTCAGATCTCATAGATTGGTCCACCCAGGATCAAAGACCTACATTGCCTTCCTTCCAAAATGACTATGAGATCACATGTTACCTCAATGCTATTGAACTTGTCACCTCTTCCACCAATGAACCAGCAACACATATGACAGATTGAGATATCAAGTAGCTCAATCATAAAATCAAAAGAAAAAAGAAATGGTCGGATGGCAAAAACCACATTATGGCGGTATCCGAACCTCAAAATAGTAAAAATAAAGATGTATCTAAGGGTGAAACCCTCTCCGAGGCACCCGAGGATGAGGTACTTGGTAGTCTTCCCAGCTACTTCTAGGAAAGATCTTCAGTTCTGATGGAACCTACATAGCCAACCAACTTGGGAACAAAGGAGTCTCCTAAGATAATCCATGTAGCTCAGTCCCTCTTAGCAGAGCAGAAAGAACAATTTTCCACATTTTTTTAGGAGAAAAAGATCAACTTTTCATGGACATATTCAAACATGCCTGGTTTGGACACTAAGCTTATTATGCATCACCTCTCTATTGCTCCAGGAGTGAAACCTGTCAAACAAAAACTTGAAAAGATGCATCCTCATGTGGCATTATTGGTTAAGGCTGAACTTGAGAAGCTTCTAAAAGCTAACTTCATAAGAGCTATTGACTATGCTGAATGGATTTCCAATATTGTTCATGTTTCCAAAAATGATAATTCCATTCATGTATGCACTGACTTCAGAGATCTAAACAAGGCATGCCCTAAGGATGATTTTCCACTTCCAAACATTGATATGATAGTGGGCTATGAAATGTATTCCCTTATGGATGGCTTCTCTAGATATAATCAGATCAAAATCACCCCTGAAGACCAAGAGAAGATAGCTTTCACATACACATGGGGTACCTTCTATTGGAATGTCATGCCATTTGGTCTTAAGAATGCTGGTGCAACCTATCAAAGAGCTATGACTACCATATTCCATGATATGATGCATAAAAACATGGAAGACTATGTTGATGACACACTTGCTAAATCATAACAAAGAAGCACTCATTTATTTGATTTGAGTTTGATATTGGACTACGTGGAATGATTTCAACTCAGATTGAATCCTAAGAAATGTGCTTTTGGTGTCACTTCTGGGAAACTACTAGGCTATATCATATCAGCAAAAGGAATAGAGGTAGACCCGAAAAAGGTGCAAACTATCATGGAGATGCCACCTCCTCATAACATAAAGCAATTAAGGGGTCTCCAAGGCCATCTCCAATCTATTAGGTGGTTCATTTCTCAATTAGCTAACAGAGCTCAACCCTTCAACAAGAATTTGCATAAAGGGGCTCCTTGCATGTGGAATGAGGAGTGTTAAAAGAACTTGGACCAAATCAAGGATTACCTAGAAAAACCTCCTGTTCTTATGTTGCCTATCCAAGGGAAACCTTTGATACTCTACATATCTACCATAAAAAATTCTTTAGGAGCTCTCCTTGCACAGCAAGATGATACAAGAAAAGAATGAGCTATCTATTACATTAGTCACACCTTGGTTGCTTATGAGCTCAATTATACCAGCATTGAAAAAGCCTATCTAGCAATAGTGTTTGCATCCCAACAACTTAGAAATTACATGCTTGCACATACTACACAGCTAATCACCAAAATTGATCCTTTAAAGTACCTCTTAAGTATAGCTGCGCTTACTGGACGACTTGCTAAATGGATGTTGATTCTTTTAGAATTTGACATTCAATACATCGAAAGGAAAACCATTAAAGGAAAAGCAATCATGAATCAATTGGCTGAATTTCCCATGACTAATGATGCTCCTCTTCAGATAGACTTCCCAGATGCTTCGATCATGAATGTCACAGAGCGAGCATGGAAAATGTTCTCTGATGGTTCTCATACACAAAATGAAGCTGGCACTGGAATCTTATTTGTTACACCTCATGGATACACGATTCCTAAATTGTATAAGCTTCTCTTTCCATGCACCAATAATATAGCTGAATATGAAGCCCTTCTCAATGGTGTTAAGCTTTCCTTAGAATGGAGGATTACAAAATTGCATATCTTTGGAGATTCACAGCTTGTCATAAATCAGGTAAACAAGATTACCAGACAAAGGATGACAAGTTGATTCCCAACAAGAAGTTGATAGACTCGCTTAGGAATTATTTCATATCTGTTACATTCCAACAAATTCCTAGAACTGAGAACAAGGTTGATGATGCCATGGCTACTTTGGCATCCATTCTACAATTGTAAGAACATGAGTCATGCTTTGAGTTCCTGGTGGAAGATTTGCATCATCCCACCTATGATTCCCCTGAGGACCATGTCAATTACACTGTGGTCGGTCATGATTCATCCCACTATGCTACTATATTTTCCTATCTCTGAGATCATATTATTCTTGAAAATCTAACCTGCAATAAGAAGTGCCAACTCATCTGTAATGCATCACATTTTACCCTCATCTCTGGTGACTTGTATAGGAAGGATCTAGATTTAACTCTCCTTAGGTGTCTAGAAATAGAGGAGTCAGAAAAAGCACTAGCTAAAGTCCATGATGGCATGTGTGGTTCACACTCTAATGGCCTTGCGTTAGCTTAGAAATTGCTTAGGGCTGGTTACTATTGGCCTACTATGCAAGCTGACATTGTTCGATATGCCAAGTCCTGCAAGAAATGTCAACTACATAAGAATCTCATTCATGCTCCTGGATGTGAACTCATTCCTTTTGTTACATACTGGCCATTTTAGCAATGGGCCTTTGACTTGGTAGGCAAGATTCATCCTAGTTCTTAAAGTGGGCATAAGTTCATTATTACAACTACTGAATATTTTACCAAATGGGATGAAGTTGTCCCACTGTCTACAGCTATGGGCAAACATGTTTCCTTGTTCATCTTGAATCACATCATTTTCCGCTATGGTGTTCCTTCTTCCATAGTCACGGATAATGGCAGCCAATTCAAGAATAAAGACCTGAAGCAATTGTGCAAAAAGTTCAAAATTAAACAACATTGGTCTTCTATTTACTACCCTCAAGGGAATGGCCAAGTTGAGGCCTCGAATAAAACATTACTGAAAATCCTTCATTGGACAGTGCACAAATCAGGCAAGGATTGGCATCTGTAGATCAATCCTGCGCTATGGGCTTATAGAACTTCTATTCACACTCCTATAGGTGCCACACCTTTTTCCTTGGTCTATGGTTCTAAGGTTGTCTTACCATTAGAGGTTGAAATACCATCACTGAGAGTCTCTCTACATGGTTTGATTACCAATGAAGACCATAGGGCTATGAGAGTTCATGATCTTACTACTTTGGAGGAACACCGCAAGGCCGCCTTTGATCACATGCACACTTATCAGAAGAGAATGTCTGTTGCCCATAATAAGAAGGTTCATCCTAGAGAGTTCCAAGTGGGTGAATTAGTCCTAAGAGAAAATCCTAAGAATCAACAGAATAGAGAGCAGAAAGGCAAGTTTGAACTAAATTGGTTAGGGCCTTACATCATCATGGCAACATTTGGGTCTTGGGCCTATTAGTTATCTACACCTGAGGGAGAAGACCTTGCCGAACCTATTAATGTTCTACATCTGAAGAAGTTTTGTGCCTAAGGTTCTTGAGCTCTTTGTATATATCTTATCAATCCTAAAAAAAATTCAAAAAAATTCATATATGATGCTAAAAAAATCCTAAAAAGCATATAAAGTCCTGAACAAAAGAGCATCCTAGTGAAAACCTAGCAATAGGTGCTTTGATGTCTCACCAAAAAAAAATTATATATTTCAAAAATTCAAAAAAATAGAAAAGTGCCTTGGGGAAAACCTGGAAACGGGCGCCTTGGTAGCAAAAATATAAAAAAATAATAAAAGTCCTAAAAAATCTACCAAGTGGTGAAAACCTGGAAACAGGCATTGTTTAGGACCCTTTCACTTATGTCTATTAGTCTTGTGTGGTGCTCATTCGCTCCACTTCTTGCTTTGTCTCTCCTAGCCTGGAATTGACTCTTGTCTTAGTCTAGGGGGCATACATTGTTTTAGTTTATCTTGGGTCTCTTTGTGCGTCAAGGTTTCTTGAGCAACTTGGTTCAAACAATGTTTCTCAACACTTCCCAACTATTATTTTCAACACTTCCCTAGCATCAAGTGTTTCTCAACACTTATCAGATATCCTACCCGCAGTCTAGAATGATACGATATTTCTCACCAGCAGATGCGATACTCAAAGTTTGACTCTATGACCTACACACACACTTACACACTTGACTTGCTGAGACTTGTTTGGCTTTATTTCTTTGTGTGCTATCTATGATGATTTATTTTGATGAGTGTTCTCTCCCTAATAGTTTTCAATGATGCATAGCTAGAAGACTGGGAGCATGAGGACATGTTTTATTTATTTTCTGCCTGTGGGTATATCTTGTTGATCCTAACGGTCATGAGAATTTATGCTTGTTACACTTGACACTAAGGATCTACAATGTATTATCCTTGACTTTTTTTTGCAAGTGAATTCTTATGGTCATCTTGACTTTCTTGTGTCTCGATGCCAGCATAATCTTGCTATACTAAACTTAGGGAACCTCACTGCACTAGTCATCTTGACCTACATGTCTTTGATGCTTAGGTGGGGTTCCCACATACCTATCTAATATAGATCATATTCATATACCCATAGTTATACTAGTGCATATCGTATGATCTTATGACACTACCAATAAATCTTGATGATGATTATTAGAGTCTAACAACTTTGTAACCTTGAAAGTAAACTACTTTTCATAGTAGCTTGCATTCTTAGGTTCATATTAGTTTAGTGTTGCATCTTGCATATGGAGAGAGATCTCCTTTCATCTTTCACATAATTTTCAGTCAACTGCACTCGCCTTTTCACTTCTTCTCAATCATGTCTTTCACTTCTTGTCTTTCATATCATATCCTTTTCTATTCCTATCATCACAAGGGGTTAATCTTATCATCATATATCAAAAAGATCATTTTCAAAAACATGAGTCTATATCATAACATGAGAACTAAACATACATCCATGAGAGAAACTTTACATGAGCATTTATAAGAATATATCATACATTTGAGAAATATAACAAGATAATGATACTGAAACATCCATCACAATAAGACAAGTACATAAGATATATCGTAATCCAGTCATCTCATATATATAAATCATGATACAAATACAATATGGGATCCAAAAATCTAGATCATGTGTCTGTACATCAAAACCCTAGACCTAGGACTAACTCTCCCCCTCATGTGTAGGAAGTGTTGGTGGAGCCTGTGGTCATGTCCTGTCAGCTGGCATGTCTGACCTCCGTACCCTCTTGGAGTAGAGTGGAAATCACTGACCCGTGGGCATGGCTACTATGTATAAACCATGGTAGTATGTTGCTTGTGTCACCTCCCTTCGGATCTTTGTGGAATCATCTCGTGCCACCCTCTCCCACTAATCTATCTCAGCTCACGCATCCATAAGTTGTTGATCATGAATGGCGATCATAGTCCTCAGCTGCTACACATCGACCTCTAAGACCTAGATCCTATCCTGGAGATCCTCTCCTCCTCCAGCTACAAGCTGCTCCTATCCTGCATCAACCTGTCGGTGAACTGGTCTCACCTCCTCCTCCTCTTCCTCCCCCTCCTCCTCCTGCACCTATCGGTGTGACCATTTGTGGCCACCTGATTGGGACCCATGGCCTACCATCACTCTCCTCCCGCCTCCCCCTCCTCCATCATCTCCATCCCTGCCTGGTGCCTGTTGTTGTGCATCTAGAACTATGAACCTAGGGAATGGACATCTCCAACACTCTGCTATGTATGTTGCATCTGCTCCTGCATCTGCCATGTCTGGCAGGTAGTCCCATGGCTCCCACTGCAACCCCATTGTCTCTTGTACTACCTACTAGTAATCTAGCATCAATAGCCATCCCAGTGTCTCATCCTCCTGTACCATGGCATATGTGGTGGTCTCTACTACCACTCTTTTCTACTTGGCAAACTACCTCCATACTCGGGTAATAAAAAAATGCTCCACTATCTCTACATGCCTGCCTAGTAGTGGCTGGCTGCATAACATATACCCAAGCTCCCGATCCTCGTCCCTCCACCGCTCACACTGCCTATACAGCCTCCACTCAAATGTCATTAGCTCATCTAACAACCTCCTGTAATAGGTGATATCCCCCACTGTATGGCTGTGTAATGAACCCTGTATATCAGTATATGTAGGGAGTCCTCCACTCCCAAGGCTGTACCCATGGTTGCACAATAGCTATGTGATCCCATGCCCATATCTGTGCCAAGAAGGCCCCACATGCCCATGATCGGTCATCCCTATAGACGTTCTCATGTAGCTTATGATACATATCTACAAGGATCACTGGCCCCCATGCCATCCACCTAGTTCGTGCCAGCAAGTCTGCGACCAGTCTCCCCCAGCCTAGTGGGAACCCTCTCTGACTCCGGTCAGTAATCAGAGCCTATGCTACTATGGAACACATGATGCACAACACTAGATAGTCTCGACCGTACTCCTCTATTAGATAATACCAACTGAGATGTCTATCTATGATGGTAACATCCTAGAAGAGGTCCTAAATGGCCTGCCTCCCATCTGTGGAAGTCTAATCATAGTATACCTATGCCAATAGAAAATCATGTTAGTTTTCATCATATGGAAACACTACATTAATGAACATCTTTACAAACATGATTATGCTCACCGCATCTCCATGGCTCGGTACATGCAAGATCTAGTAAACATCCTCAAGTGTGATGGTGGCCTCTCCAGTAGGTAAGTGAAAGGTGTTATGCTCACTATGCCACATCTCTGCCAGTGCTTTCAATAACCTATGGTTTTCTCGTATATGGGGCATCTCTAGCAAGTCACCAAAGTCCATTCGAGTCAAAGTCACTCTCCCTAGATCATCCAGATCCCAAACACAATGCAACCCAACCACCCTCAGTGCTCTAATGGTGAGCACTACCATAACCTCTTGCAAGCCATAAACCCACAAACCAGATGTTAGAACATGTCACGATGGATGTCCAAAATCAGTACAAGTAATCTCAAAAGAAAAAATTGTCTCTACACATATTGCTCAAATTAAAGTCATGCGATACTTATTATTATACTGGTGCAACCCTATTTGCTCATACTATATCATGTGATACTTCCTTGTATAATGGTGCGATACTTTTTCTCCATGTGATAGTTCACACTCGATCGCACAACATTTTGTCCAGGCTCATGCGATACTTTTCTAGACAGTCATGTGACACTATGTGGCCCACGAAGTCTCGTACGATATAGTATACAACATGTGTACCATACTTTTAAAGTATCGCATGATGTTTCACTAAGGAATAATTTGAAAATTCAAAAAACATGTTTTAAATGCAATAAATGCCTCAAATAGCTAGTTTTTATGAAAACTTATCGGGGCACCATACTGAGGAGGCCGGTTGTGCAACCGACCAAGCTTGAATCGATGTGTGTGAATGGATTTGTCTACCTACTGAGCCATAGTCTCTCTCAGATTTCTCAAAGTTCTCAAAACTCACATAAGACAAATGAATTTGAAAATGACCTTTTCACCCCTTATATAGCATTTTGACCTTTTGACCTAATTTTCAAAACATCTTAGAATTTTGTGAAAATTGCACCCCTAGCTAATTTCAACGTCCTGGATCCATTTTCAGGATCAAAATATGAGTTCATCTTGATGGTCAAAATTGCATTTCAAAATTTCTCCTTCTTCTACGTAGTTGGCTGATCATTTGAGGAATGTTCCTTCGATCTTCGCTGGGGCATCTTCATTTCTTCATCTCCATCTCTCTCAACCTCCTAGTCTCTCATTCATTTCCTTCACTTCATCTCTTTGAGATTTTGACTTTATCTTTATCCTATATCTTTCTCAGTCAAACCTAGTCAAACTGGGGCATATTTTCACTGCTTGATGGTTATCTTTCATCTTCGATTATGATTTTTGGTGATTTGATCATGTTTCTCTAATCTTGCTTCTACATTCCCTTTACCTCATTTTGATTTCGATCTCGAGGGGGCAGACATATCCTATCGGCTATTCTCTAGTGCATATGCTTGACCATTCCATTTTCTCTAATCGATCTATCTATCTATTGTGCTTGACATGTTAGTTCTCATCTCAAGTTCTGATACTATCCATCTCTATCCTAAGTGTTCAGTATTGTTGCTACCAGGCTGACCATGCAGGATTTTCTATCTCTCTGCACTTCATTATTTGGAGTCAGATCTCTATCTATTGTCATCTTGGCTAATCTATTATTTGATGTAATGAGTTCCCAGATCGATCACACATTAGTCAAAGAGGGGCAAATGTAATCACCCAACAATGGTCATCTAGACTATTAGCCCCTTTCTAGCATTATTTGTTAAATTCATCAATTGCTTATTCTTGACCAAATTGTTATTCGATTATATTCTATGGATTAACCATTTTATCCTAAGTCTTTATTTAATTAAAAGGAATTCCCTCCCCTTTTATTAAATAAAATCCCCCACTTACCTTTTATCCTAAGTTGCACAAATAAAGCATTATTCCTATTTAATAAATAAGAAGAAAAGGCTTTTTGTCTCACATGAGGCACAAAAGTCAACACTTCTTTCTCATTGGAGGAGACTTGTGCACAAGGATTGCTCCCACTTTCAAACTCCACCCTTGATCAAATCTTTTGCCTCTTAATCTCTATGGTCCATTTATCTTTAAAAGGAGAGCTCTCTTCTCATTCTAGATCACTACTCTTGATGCTAATGTTGTGCTGTAGGTTTTCTTGGTGCCATTGGAGCTTTTGAAGAACTTGTTGCATCCTAGTCTTCATATTTGCATTGTAGCTTAATTCTCATAGCATTCTTAGCTTAGTTTCCTTTCATGCTTTAGCTTAGTCCACATAGTTTAACTAGTAATGGCTTGTAATACTCTCATTTTCATAGTTTAGTTGCATTCTTGCATTCTCATTCTAGCATAGCTTGCATTGCATTGTTCATTGTGATTCTTGAAGATATTGGCATTCTTTCCCTTGTCTCTTTGAATCTCCCATTGCATGGTTTACTAGCATGGTTGCATGCTTAATAGCTCTAGCTGAAAGCCCTCTAAGCACCCTTGCACTCCATGCCTAGGGAGCTCTAGGTCACTTTTCAAGGTTTCCAATCCATGGATGCTCTTGGAATAAATGGCTTAGAGAAGTGCACATTTTGAGTGTACAAACATTAATGTGGAATAATTTGTTATTTTCATGTGCTAACATAGGGCATGTGCTCTCATATTCATTTTGTTGGAAAACTGGACACTGAAAGAAATTCTGAACTTCAATTTTAAGCCCCTTCCAACTAAACCTATCCCTAACTTGCTTGTATGTTTTGAAAAAACCAAGATGACTAGCCATAGGAATATCATGAAAATATTTTATAACCACTATCTTGAATTTAGAATTAGGCACTAAGAATATTCTACCTTTATAGAAGATGAGTTCATTTTAAACTGTGTAGTTGTCATCATGTGTGACACCCTCTAAAATGCTAGAAGCCCATGATTCTTTTTCATATTCAATTATTATTGTTTTTTTTTTCCCAATAATTTGTAATCTCAACTAAAGAGCATAGATGTGATCTCCTAGACAATGCATCAGCAACTCTACATTTTTTTTCCCTTTGACATAAACTATGTCAAAATCGTAAGCTTGCATCTTGCTTACCCATTTCTTTTGTCTTTCACTTAAATCTTGTTGATTCAAAAAACATTTTATACTGTTATGATCAGTTTTAACCGTGAACTTGTCCCCCAAAAGATATGGTATAAATTTGGCTAATGCATGCATTATTGCCAACATTTATTTCTCATAAACTAAATAACTCTTTTATGTCTCTCTTAAATTTCTACTTTCATAAGAAATAGGATATTTATTCTACATTAAAAAAATCCTACTCCTTCACTAGAAGAATCACATTCAAGCTCAAATGGTTTAGAGAAATTAGGAATTACCAATATGGGACATGTGCTCATTAAATACTTAAACTAATCAAAACATTTATGTGTCTTTTATTACCATACAAAGGATCCCTTTTTTATCAAATCAGTCAATGGGGCAGCAACATGTGAAAAACTTTTTACAAAAATCCTATAGAATCCAAACAATCCAAAGAAGCCCTTAAGATATGACAAGTTTGTAGGAGGAGGCCAATCAATGATTGCTTTAATTTTATTAGGGTCAACACTAACTCCTTTAGAGATGATTATCTAACCAAGATATAAAACATTTCTCAACCCAAATTCACATTCTGATTCCATAGCATACAAAGACTCCCTCTCAATAATACTAAGCACTTCTTCTAAGTGCTTCAAGTGTTCATCTCATGACCTACTATATATTAAAATGTCATCAAATAATATAAGGAAAAACTTATGTAACTGCATATTAAATAGCATACGCATACAAGACTGAAAAGTAGTTGGAGCATTAGTCAACCCAAATGACATGACTGAAAATTCATAATGATTGAAATGGCATCTAAAAGTAGTCTTCTCAACACCAGCCTATTGGATTCTGATTTGATGGTAGTTCGATCTCAAATCAATCTTCAAAAAGTAGAAAGCACCATGTAACTCATCATTCAATTCATCAATGCAAGCTATTGATTACTATTTTTAATTATTTTCTTATGTAATGCCATGTAATCAATGTACATCTACAATGTACCATCTTTATTTTTAACCAAAACTATTGAAGAGGAAAAAGGACTCTTACTTGGCCTTATGTGTCCCATTTCCAACAACTCTTTAATTTCCTTTCAATTTCATCTTTGTGCCTTTTGGAGTTCCTATAAGGAGTAGTTATGACTGGTCTAGTACCTTCCTCAAGTTCTATAATGTGCTCAATACCCCTATTTGGTGGGAATCCATGTGGAATATCATTAAACACCTTATTATACTTGTTCAAAAACACCTCAACATTAGGTCAATAACTTCATTTCCATAGTTTGTAAGTTCATCCTCAAATCACCAAGTGAGCCTAACCACTGAATCCCAAGCACTACATATGTATCACCAATGCTAACAATGTAGAATTCATCTCTCAACTCATACTCACCCAAAAAAGTACATAATTCTAGTATCTTTCTAGTGTGAGTAAGAATGAAACCATCAACAACCATTACCCTAAAGCCTTCACACTCTTTTCTCTTCAAACCCCTTCTTGCCACAATACCTTCATAAATAAAATTGTGTGTCTTGCCTGTGTCAATAAGAGTGACTATACGATGCCCACATAACACACCTCTAACACTAAAAGATTGTATCTTTCAAAATTAGCTGATTGTGTCATGACATTTCTTCCTTGTTCCCTTTCTAACTCTTTTGATGAATTTTCCTCCTCACTAGTGTCTGAATCAATTTTCTATCCAGAATTTTTAGAACTTGATTTACAGGATGTAAAGTATTCAAGTTATTTTTCTTTATCTTTGATAGAACATTTATGATTTAAGTCCCAAGGTTCCTTGCATTGGAAACATAATTTATTCTTCTTAAGCTCATTAAGTTGGTCATCATCAAGTCTGGCCTATGATTTCTTATGTTAGATAACTAAGAGGTGGGGTGAATCAGGTAGTTCCAGTTATCCTACAGTTCCAAATTTCCCAGATGTATATACTCAAACTTTTCAAACAAATTATCAACTCAGTAAGCTATCAACAATAACTTTCTCTTCATCTACCGATTGATAATCAATTCAATACTATGTTTACCAATCTAACTAGTTATAAAATGTGTAAAGTAAAATAACAATCCAATCATATCAAATACACATAACACAGATTTTTAATGTGGAAACCCTATTAGGGGAAAAATCACCTGGGAACAGTAACCCAAAATAATTCACTCTTCTGAAGTGAGCTTGATTAGGAGCCAACCCTATCAAAGGTTACAAAACACACTGTAAGGTGTGACCTGGTTAGAGGATTTATCACTAATAGTTCTCCCTTGACCAACATTCACTATGGGGTCAACAAGAAAACTATAAACATTCATTGAATGTCATATTGAAATACAAAAAGACTGTTAAGTCCACTCGGTTAAGGATTTTGTTGTAACAATGGTTAAACTTATACAGTAATGATCTGATTCAAATACAACTGAGATTTGAAGATTTTCAAATCTATGCTAAGCTCAAAATACCTCCTCTAATCAATATTCACTTCAATCCTTCGTATCCTCCAACTTATTCAACTCGGTGAATAATACCATGATGCTCAGCAATGCCTACAGTTCAGCTCGGTTCTATCTATAACCAGTTTGATCAGCAGTGCATGAAAATAGTCCTTTCATGCAAATTATCTTGTAGTTCTCAATAAGTTGTAGACTCAATAATGAATCTCATGTCTCTTTAAATAGGCTTCATAAACTATTTTCTTATCATATGTTAGATTTTGCCTCTTAATCTCCATCATTCCTTTTGTCACTTCAAGCTTCCTCATCAATTGTGTCTATAACATGTTGCACCCTTCTCCATTCGATCAATCTTGAATTTTGTCAATTGTTAGATCATCATAACAAAATTTATCTTTTACCTTAGAATCATAAGCAATTGTCTAGCTCATCAATTCAGTTGGCTATTATAAAATGTATTTGTTTCTTGCACTCGATCAATACCAAAATGTGTCGGTGAATACCTTCTCAGTTAATATTGTACTCGGTATACACTACACTAGCTTGGTGTATATAGAAATCTTCAATTACCGACCACATAAACTTGTTTAGTTCTGATCTTCAATACATAAAAAATTCATGTAATACAATCAAGTCAACAACATGATGCCATAGACTCATCAATAAGTTATCCAATGTATACCTTAGCCATATCTTTCATATCCATCTCATTATTATGTAGATATCTCATTCCTTTACCATTTTTCTTCTAGAGATGTTTGTAACTATCATAATAAGTAAAGTCAAAACTAGTTGACATCAATGACAATACATTGTCTAATTTAATTTCCTTATATATCACTTTAGTAGCTCAGTGATCTCTAATCACTGTCTTTTATTTGTCCATTCATTTCATCAAGATATTCAATAAATTGTAGGTCATCAATCTCTCCCTTTGGAATTGATGGAAACACAAATATGAAATATGTCATAGAATACCAAACATCTATACTAAAAATCTATAGATAAATGTTGTACCTTGGTAAGATCTCCCTATCTTGTTCATTTAATATTTTTAATTACTACACAGCATTTCATGCAAACTCTCCCTACGGATTTGATCTTCTTTTCTTTGATTCTTCTCTCCCTTTTTGATTCTTCTCTCCTAGTGGATAGATATTTCATTGATTCCTTCTCTCCCTTTGACAAAAATGCCAAAAAGAATAAACAAATTTGTAGTAGATAAAATATTATCTCTGGTGTTCAGTTCAGATCAAGTACCTTCATGTACCAATATACAGTGTTCTTTGTTTCAGCTTTCACAGCCTTAGGAAACCTAAAGTGTGAACAATATGCATCAACATCATTTGATATTTTAATAAAGTATAGGTTGATGCAACCTCCTGATCACCTTAGTGACTGATAAGTAGGGGATGGACCCCTAGTCTAGTCCTCAAGTAATCAAATGTATCCTTCGGTAAGGGTTTGGTAAATATGTCTGCAAGTTGTTCTTTTAATTTCACAAACTCTAGTTTCACTTGCTTTTATTGTACTTGTTCCCTCGAGTAGTGATACTTAATATATATGTGCTTTGTCTTTGCATGCATCACTAGATTCTTATAAATATTTATAACACTTATGTTGTCACAATATATTATCACTGGATCAGTGATCTCTCCATTCATCCCTTTAAAAAAAAAAATTATCCATGCAATATTTGAACAATTAGCAATGACAACAACATATTCTGCTTCAGTAGTAGACTAAGAAATACATGCTTGTTTCTTGCTTATGTAGATAACTAATATTTCTCCTAAAAAGATTTCTCCAGTGGTAGTGCTCTTCCAGTCATCAATATTTCTAGCCTAATCTGCATTGGTGTAAACTTATAGTTCAAAATTGCCCTCTTTCTTGTACCATAAACCATAATTCTATGTGTTTTTCAAGTATCTTAGAATCCTCTTAACATCAGTCATATGTGATTCCTTAGCATTAGAAAAAAATCTTTCTACAATACCAACTGCATGTGCAATATCTGGTCTACTATGCACACTATACATCAGTTTTCTAATCATTAATCTATATAGTGTTTGATTTACCTCGGTTGACTAATCATCCTTTGTTAATTTGCATCCTGTGACCATCAGTGTACCAACTAGTTTTGAATCTTCCATTCCAAAGGTCTTCAACACTTCTTTGATATATTTTGATTGTGTTATAAATATCCCTTCACATTGTTATAGAATTTGCAAACCAAGAAAGAATTTAATCTCTCCAAACATTGACATTTCAAATTCCTTTCTCATTTCATTAGCAAATGATTTGCATAGATTATCATGACCTCCAAATATGATATCATCAACAAAAATTTTAGCAATAAGAATCTTGTCATCAGTTTCACCTTTCAAATATAAATTTCTATTGTCACTTGTTCTAACAAATCCAATACTAATAAGATATGAATGCAATCTCTCATGTACCATGCTCTCAGTGCTTGTTTCAGTTCATACAATGCTTTGTGCAACTTACATACCATTTTTTTTTTATTAGGATCAATAAAACCATCATGTTGTTCAATGTAAACCTCTTCCTCAAGTATCCCATTCAAAAATGCAGATTTAACATCCATTTGATATACCCTAAATCCTTTATAGGCAGCATATGCAAGTAATATTCTAACTCCTTCAAGTCTTGCAATTGGTGCAAAAGTATCACCATAATCAATACCTTCTTCTTGTGCATACCCTTTACATACAAGTCTTTCTTTGTTCCTAGTGACTTCACCATTTTCATTCAACTTGTTTCTGAATATCCATTTGGTTCCAATAACATTTTTATCATTTAGTCTCGGTACCAATGTCTATCTTTTGTTCTTCAGTATTTGCTCAATTTCCTCATTCATTGCTTTAATCCATTCATCATTCTCAAGTGCATCTATAACATTTTCAGGTTCAAATTCACAAACTAAACATGTGGTGTTTCTCAACTTACCTGTGTCATCATGTTAGCTTTCTTGTCACCAATAATTTGATTCTGTGGATGATGTCTTCTCAAAAAAATTTCTAACACGTGTTCTCTTCTTTGTTCATCAGTCGGTGTAGGATCAAGATCTTCCTCTGTAGCTACTTCTTGATTCTTGGTCTCTATAGGATGATGCTCGGTATCATTATCCTGTTGCTCGGTAACTTCATCCTATGGCTCAGGTAGAATGTTAGGTTTCTCAATGTATGTAAATCTATCTTAGTCTTCTGGTTCCTTTTTGCTTTCTTCATCATTTTTCTCAGCAAACTCATCAACTCTCACATTTTCACTTTCAATTATTTTGTTAGAAACCTTATTCAAACATTTGTAAGCTTTAATTTTAGTAGAATATCCTAATAATATTCCTTAATCACCTTTAGAATCAAATTTTCCATTTCTATCATCTTTCAAAATGTAACATCTACTTCCAAATATTTTGAAATAATTTACACTCAATGTGTACCCATACCATAACTCATAAGGTGTCTTGTTTGAATCTTTCTTCAATTGTACTTGGTTCAATGTGTATATAGCAGTGAGAATAGATTATCTCCAGTACATTTGTGCAACATCTTTCTCAATCATCAATGTTCTAGCACAATCAACTATGGATCTATTCCTCTTTTCAGAAATTCCATTTTTTTGTGGTGTTCTCAGTGCAGAAACCTATCTTTTAATTCCATGCTCATTGCAAAAGTTAGTGAACTTGTCAGAAATAAACTCACCACCTCTATCAGATCTTAAGCATTTTAACTCTTTTCCACTTTCTTTTTCCACTTTAGCTTTATACTATTTAAACATCTTGAAGGCTTCAGATTTCTCTTTCAAAAACATAACTGTCATCATCCTAGAGTAGTCATCAAAAAATAAAATAAAATATCTATCACCATAATAACTTTGAGTTCTCATAGGACCACATAAGTCAGTGTGAACCAACTCCAAAATAGCTTTGGATGGATAGGTCTTTTTGTTGAAACTAGATTTTGACATTTTTCCCATTTGACATTGTCTACACATGACATGGTCAAGTTTAGATAAGCTCGGTAAGCCTCTAACTTTTCTTTTCTTACTGATCTTAACCATGTTTTCAAAATTCACATGACACAACCTTTTGTGCCACAACCACACATCTTCAGTTCTAGCCATTAAACAAGAAGTTTCATCATTGTCAAGATAGAATAGGTTACCTTTTGATTGTTCACCAGTACCGACCAACTTTCCAGTCTCATCATAGATTTTCACCTTTCTAATTTCAAATGCAACTCAGTGACCCAAGTTATTTAGTTGTGCTACACTCAAGAAATTATAGTTAAGTCCCTTCACCCAATATGCATTCTCACATCTAATCTTATTGTTCAACGAGATAGATCCTTTTTCTTTTACTAGACAAGGTGTATTATTTCCCATTTTAACAGATCCTCCATTATAATGTTCAAGGTATTCAATTTTTTCTTCATCACCAATAATATCATGAGTATAGCCACTATCAATAATTCATATATCATTCTTGCTAACTTTAGAGATAAGTGTTGTTTCAACATACCTTTCTTCTTCTTCTGAATCTTATTTCAAATCTACGAATACCACCTCAATGTCTTCATTAGTGTTGGTGTTAGTGTCGGTGTCATCATCATCTTCAACAAGGTATCATGCTTTCAAGCCTTTATCTTTGTAGTCTTGGTTACTTCTTCTGTCATACTGTCGATTGCCTCTCCGATCTCGGTTATCTCTCTTGTCATACTTTCTATCACCAGATGGTTCATTGTCTTTTTCATCATCTTTTCAGTTAGGACACCTAGCTACAATGTGACCGATCTCTTTACAGTTAAAACATACCAAAGGTAATTTCCCTTTATATCTACCTTTACCTTTTTGCAGTCTTCTAGCCATTAATGCTTCAAGTTCATCCTCATCACTGTCACTGTCACTGTCACTTTCATTTCTTATCATGTGTTTACTACTTGATTCACCAATTTTCAAAGATGACATAAATGTAGACGCAACATTCGATACAATAATGTTGTCATAGTTATTCAACTCAAAATTAGTCAATTTACCGACTAGGCTATCAAGTGTAAGAGTGTTACCCAGGGTAGATTTCATTTCATGAATTGTAGAGATTCTATTAGTATAGATAGGCAACAAGGTTCTCAAAATTTTACTCACAATAGTGTCTTCATCAATAACACCTCTTGCTCCTCGGATAGCATTGAGAGTCTCCTTGATTCGGTTACTATACTGTGAAATTTTTTCTCCTTTCATCTTCATGTCATCAAACTTTCCTCTAAGACTTTCAGCTCTCTCTCATCACATTCACATCCCCTCTATGAACTAGTGCATGTTTGTCCCGCATTGTTGTGGCTGATGTACATGTCTTGATATCTTCAAATTCAACATCTATTAAGGTAGTAGAAATTTCTATCATTGTCATGTTGTGTTCATGTATATCTCTCAACTAATCAATAGTCAAAGGTCCAATCGGTGGTTGAATGTAAGCATTGTCTAGGTAAAATACTACAGATTCTCCAATTCCAGATATATGCAACTTCGTTCTACTTTGTCATGTCAAGAAGTTGTCTTTGTTTATCTTTGGCACCTCTCTCTTATGCATCTTGTGATCTTTAGCTTAACTCCTTTAAACTTTCCTTCCAAGCAACCAATGTGCTTTGATACCAATTGTTAGATAATTGAGAGGGGGGGTGAATCTGTTAGTTCCAATTATCCTACAGTCTCAAATCTCCTAGATGTATATAATCAAACTTTTCAAACAAATTATCAACTCGGTAATCTATCAACAATAACTTTCTCTTCATCTACCGATTGACAGTCAATACAATATTATGTTTACCAATCTAACTAGTTATGAAATGTGTAAAGTAAAATAACAAGCCAATCACATTAAATACACATAACACATATATTTTTAACATGGAAACCCTATTAGAGGAAAAACCACATGGGACCGGTAACCCAAAATAATTCACTCTTCTGAAGTGAGCTAGGTTAGGATCCAACCATGTCAAAGGTTACAAAACACACTATAAGGTGTGACCTACTTAGAGAATTTATCACTAACAATTCTCCCTTGACCAACATTCACTATGGGGTCAACAAGAAAACCAACAACATTCATTGAATGTCATATTGAAATACAAAAAGACGGTTAAGGACACTCGGTTAAGATATTTTGTTGTAACAATCATGGTTAAACTGATACACTAATAATCTGATTCAAATACAACTAAGATTTTTCAAATTTTTAGATTTTCATATCTATGCTAAGCTCAAAATACCTCCTCTGATCAATATTCACTTCAATCCTTTATATCCTCCAACTTATTCAACTCGATGAATAATACGCTGATGCTCAGTAATGCCTACAGTTTAGCTCAGTTCTCTTTGTAACCAGTTTGATCATCGATGCATGAAAATAGTCATTTCACTCCAATTCTCCTACAGTTGTCAATAAGCTCCAAACTCAATAATGAATCTCATGTCTCTTTAAATAGACTTCATAAACCATTTTCATATCATCTATTAGATTTTGCCTCTTAATCTCCGTCATTCCTTTTGCCGCTTCAAGCTTCCTCGATAATTGTGTCTATAACATGTTTTATCCTTCTCCATTTGATCAATTTTGAATTTTGTCAGTCATTAGATCATCATAACAAACTTTATCTTTTACATCGGAATCATAAGCAATTGTCCAACTCATCAATTCAGTTGGCTATTATAAACTTTATTTTTTTCTTTCACTCGGTCAATACAAGAATGTGTCAGTGAATACCTGCTTGGTTAATACTGTACTCGGTATACACTACACTAGCTTGGTGTATACATAAATCTTCAATTACCGACCACATAAACTTGTTCAATTCTGATCTTCAATACATAACAAATTCATGTAATAAAATCAAGTCAACAACATGATGCCATAGACTCATTAATAAGTTACCCAATGTATACCTTAGCCATATCTTTCATATCCATCTCATCTTTATGTAGATATCTCACTCCTTTACCATTTTTCTTCTTCTTATGTTTGTAACTATCATGATAAGTATAGTCAAAACTACTTGACATCAATGACAATACATTGACTGATTTAATTGCCTTACATATCACTTTAGTAGCTCGGTGATCTCTAATCACTGTCTTTTACTTGTCCATTCATTTCATCTTGACATATTCAATCAGTTTTAGGTCATCATTCTTATTCTGATCAGAATCTCTATGTGAATGTTTTTTGTCTTTTTCCTTTTTGTGGTGAAAGGTTCTTGATTGAAATTGACTCCTTGAAGTAGAAGCTTCCATCTCCCTTTATTTTTTAATTGCATCCTACAAATTTGATTGAAATCTTTAACCCATTCCCTTAAAGGTTCCATTAATCCATCCACAAAGAGTACTACTCTTCTTCTTTCTTTAATATTTATCACTAACACTAAAAGTTTCTGAAAAATTTGCAATAAAATATTCGATTGAATATCATTGTTTAAGTCGTTCCAACTCCTTGAAATTCAACTTAGGATCCTTCTTGTCAAAGAGGTCAATGAGCCTCTTTGTAAACTCTAAATAATATACAATTTGATCATGTCCTAAGGTAGTCAGTCCATGATACCACCCTTCATGAGCACTACCTTCTAAATGCAAAGTTGCATATTTTATAGCTTCATCTCCAGCCATAAGCTTAAGATGAAAGAAGGTATCTAGTTTTTGAACCAAAGATCTAGTTGTGACTTTTCCTGAACCATCAAAATATGGTATAATAACCTTGCCAGATTTCTTTTGTAACTCTTGATTTTGAAATCTCCCACCACACCCTTTGCATGGTCTATTTCTTTCTCTAAAGGTTAGATAGTCTGTAAAAGGCATTTCCTGTTAAAATTCATCATCAAAGCTTGCTAATTAATCCAAACTTGTGTATGAAACTCTTATTCAATTGGTTCATTTTCAGCTGGAGGATTTTTTGCATGAGTAAATATGAGCATTAATAGTCTAGATTTAACTGTAAAACCAAGCAATCTAGGCTGCTCATTCCCATTATTAGTTGATCCATGCCCATGATTTATATTATTTTCATCATTAAAATTTTGTCCTTCATTGCCTAAACTATCATTTTGTTGTACCAACTGAGTGATCATTTGAGCCATTTTTTGGTGGGACTGTGTCATCATATGTAACGTTTCTCTTTGTTCCCTGACCAACTCTCCTAATACATTCTCAATACCACTAGTGTTATGTGCACCTCTGCCCCCCATTGTTCCTATAGGTTTTCCAATTTGTTCAAACCATTGTTGCTAGTCTAAATTTGGATTCAATCTATTTCTCCAAAGGTAGTAATGATGAGTTTATTTTCGCATAACAAAAAACCAACAGGATACAAGAACTTGGTCTGAGCTCTAATACCACTATAAATTCCTATCCCAAACATATTTTTTTAATATCTATAAATAAAGATGGAAGACCCTTACCCCAATCTAATTGTTTATTCCAAAATCATTTATTAATAGGTATAACTTTGTACTTGAGTCTCAAATGTTAAGGATCGAATATTCTTTAAACACAATTGTTTAATGGTAAATGACAATAAATTAAAATAAAAGACTTACAATTATATTTTTCCATTAAACACTCATCAATTTACAAGTAGTAATAATTCATTTCTAATCCTTATGTGTTTTTAAAAAAAACATTTAAAGAGTTGATAGTTAGAGACTTTGGTAAATAGTATTAGTGACTACCTCATTTTTTAAGCTCCAATGAACTATTTCACAAACTCATCTCTTAACCTTCCTACATTAATATTCTCCTCAACAATATTTCACTTGACGGTTCTAAATAACCATTGTCTTCACTCTGAATAGTTGTGTACCAAATTAGTTATGATAGCGATTACAAGGAGAAACAAACATTGGTGGAGTTTTAGGAATAGTATTCCACTGGTTTAACACTAAGCTACAAATCTTCGTTAACACCAACCCACCCAAAATATGCTTTCTTTTCCTTTTCTTTTTCTCCAAGACTCCACTACATGCAACACTCCACTATTGTGAATAGTGCAAATTTCTCCTAAAGATTCAATGCCATAGAAATATCCAAACCTCCATGTTTGCACCAACCTGATGGTTTCACTGTTGCTCCTGAAAGAACACACCCAGATGACATAACTCAGACTTGTTTGAGCTCACAGGTAATTATTTATTGTTTGTTTCTTGAAAACGTCAGCTCTCGACTCCCATGTATTAGTAAACTCAACTCATGAGAAAAATTATATAAACCACTGCATAAATAATATGAATGAGTATTTATCCACAACCATGGTACCAATTAAATCATTATTGAAGTTGACCAATGCTTTGAAACTGTGTATAATTTAGCTACTCCAATACTCCAATTCTCATGTCACTCTAATACTTTTGTTTCAGATTGCCATTTCCTGAAAAGTTTATTGAGTCTCACAACTATGTTATCTTTCCAAAACCATATGCTTCTAAGTTTTCCATTTTTTAAAAATCTGGAATGTTATTTCCACATAGAATAATTTTATTCTTCTGTGAGTTTTCTAGATTAATCAAGTGTCACCTGCTTACCACCTTGAGGACATATTCCATCACTGAATATTATGTCCCCCTGAAAAAATATACGTTTTCTCGGAAGCCACACCCATTCTGCAAATCTGCAAAATTCTCCTATAAGAGTGACTCTTCCCCCTCGCTCCCTCTCCCCCGCCCCCCAACTGAATGGAACCACATCCTCTTTAAACCAGTCTTTTGTAACTGTCGACAAAACTTCTTTTAAGCTCCTTCATTACATTAACCCCCACTTAAAGAAATATACCAATTTTAATAAGATGGGAGATGTTTTAACAAAAGTGAAATATTTGTTTACAATTAAATGTTAACATGGGTAAATTCACTAACGCATCCATCTCAACATGAAAATTATCAATAAGAAAATATTTTACCTTCTCATTACCGGCTACAACATTAGCATTGTTCTCTTCTTTCATACCTTCAACAAGACATGCAACTATATCACCTTCTTTATCTATAATTAATGCATTTCACTCTACTTCTACTTGTAATCCGCATTAGTAAACCATATTCTTCACTTTCTTCTATGTCCTCTAAAAGACTCTTCTACTATGAACTCATTATGTTCACATCTATTTTTGTGAAAATATTCCAAAAAATAATACTTTACCATAGTTTCATCCATTGTTGCAGCTCTTTATTCATTTATGTTCTTTGTTGTCAACATTTTCAGGCCTTCACAAAGACTTTGTTGCAATATCTTTCATATTATTCATCATGCCTCCCAATAGACATGTTTTAGCTTCAAGTTGATTAGCATCTTCATCTTCGTTGATTATTCATCAGACAAGTGACCTTCAAAGTCCATCATATTAGTTTCCTTTTCCTCTTCAATGCCACATAGATAATACTTTACTGCATCTTCCTTCTTTCCAACAACCAAAACATCATTAGTTAAATAATCAAAATCACCATCACCTATTTTATCCTCTTCTTTTCTCCTTTCCATTTTTTATTCTATTTCATCGAGTTTCTACTTCATCTCTTATTCCCTCTATCATTTTATCAAGCACATGAAACCTCAAAGTCCATCCAATAATAATTGTATTATCCCCTTTCTCTTTTTTGTCTCCGGCATCTTGAAGATTCAACATAAATCCTAATATTATCACTCTTAGGTTTTGTTGCAAGCTTCCTCATTTGGCAATTTGTTTAGAAAGTTGATAATATTTTCTAAAAAATCCTCTAAGTAACCCCTTGTGGAAGTTGCACATAATATGCAACAAAATTCACACACACGCCACCCTAAGACCATGGTGCAAATTAGATCATGATCAATTCTCTTCCTACACACTCAAGAACACTATCTCTAATACCATTGATGACAAGAGAATCTCCCTCTCAAAAATACACACATGCAAATTAGCAAATGATTTGACTCAAATCTGATGTGGGGTACTTCCCTTTCATAAATAAACTCAGAAACAACAAATAATATAAATAGAAAAATATCCAATATTGGATTCTTTCCTTCTATTGGTTATCCTGTAATGTAATTATAAAGTTCTAAAAATTACATAAGATTTAGCCTTATGGGCTTCATACAAAAATCAGAAAAACAAATATAAAATCAGCAATAGTTGCAAGAGTGAACTACCACATAATATTCAAACTTTAAATCTAAATATAATCCTTCAACGCTTGAGCCTCATTCCACTCCTCTAACTCTATCCTCCAGCTTCCAAATTGTAAAACTAAACTCTCTAACTCACTCCCTCAATATATAGTCATGGGGGCTCAAAATGCCACCCACCAAAAAACATTACCATAGCTCAAAACAAGTAGTTGAACAACCATGGTAAAAATCCATACGGCCCCAACTTAGTGGACAACATGAAAACTTTAAAATACAATAAATGAATCAAATGGCCACCAATTTCTTATCCGATTAGGTGGGTTTTATTAAGTTTCTTTATAACTTCCCCATGACCCAAAAATAGATCACATTATGACATGCAAGCTTGGATGCCCCAATTTGGGTAGCATGCAAGTGACATGTGTCAACATTCATAGGCATGAAAGAAAACATTATTGACTTCCAAAATGGACAACTACGTTGATGATTCTTCAAATATTCTCTATCAACTACCACTAACAAATGTCCGCAGTTTGATTCCACCTTCAAAGTGGATGTGTCTAGGCTATAAATTCCATTCATATGCCTTGTAACCACTTCTGACCTATGTCCAGCTCCCAGTTTAATCAATGCATTAGGAAATGTAAAAATATTTATTAAATATCTAAGCCCTTACTATAGTAATTTTATTAAATAGAAGATTATTCCAAACATAAAAATTAAATAAAATATTTTTGCTTGATGAAATATTGCCCTTACACCACTAGATGTTCATGCAATAGTTTCATATCTTTCACACTACCCTTAATTACAAATTTATATAAGTTTCTACCCAAAGCCTCCACCATAATAATATGTAAGAAATGAGAAACAAGGTCATCCCATAAAATAACTATAAAACTTTTGAAGAATCAAAATTGTGGGCTATTGAGAATTACTGAGAACTTAGGAGTACATATCATCTTTAAAATGGTTTTAAGAAACTTACACTCAAATGCAAATATTATATGAACATTAAGAAAAAAGTCCCCAAGAAACCTAATCATTGACCTTTATTAAATCCAACTTTGTTTAGGAATCACCTATTACAACCGAAGACCTATAATTTTAAAGAATATTTTATAGGTCAATAATAAAAAAAGATAATCCCAATCTTCTTGTAGATAAGGGCCAAGAAAGTAGAGTTCAACTCATTTGATACTCTTCCACTTCCAATAATCAACATAGTTAACCCTATTCTTCTTTTAGATGAGGACCAAGAAAGTAGAGTTCAAATTTTTTAATACACTTACACTTCCAAAGAATTCCTTAGATGTCATGTCTTTGAGCACAATATCTCATATAGTTGAAAGAAAGAATGAGGGAGGTCATTTGACCCAAAGATCTTTATTTCTTTCAAAGGAAGAAACAATAATTTTAGTTTCTTCTTTTATAAGGGGCTTCATGAGCTCTATATTATCTTTCTCATCAATACAATTCATGATCTACTCAAGATTATTTTTCCAAATAGAAAAATTTGTCTTTTTTATAATAGAGATAAGAGAATTTTACAATTTTGTTTCTTATGTCTTTTTCACCCAAGACTTGAATGGCATCTTTCCAAATTTATTTGATTCTATTTTAGGATATGTTCTTCAACATTGTCATCTAAAATAATTTTATGTTTCTATTCTCCTACTTCAACAAATAGCCCTTGAATATTGTTTTCAAAATTATCCATTTGCAATAAAAGTTTGAATCTCACATTACAAATCTCTTCCTTTGAACAATAAATCTTGATTTAACCGCAATATTTTGGATTTGATCTTTAATTTTGTCAAGCTTCTCATTTCCCTTAGCCTTTTTTTAAATATATTAACAAATGAAGTTTTTTGGTATTGATAAGAAAATGATATTAAACTAGAGTGTAAACAACTTTACCGAATAATAACTAAGAGGAATATATATATATATATATATATATATATATATATATATATATATATATATATATATATATATACACACACACCAAATTGACACAAGGCAAGTTGGAAGAGGGGCCAAAGGCACTCCTTGCAAAGATTACACATGAAAGCAATTACACAACAAGTGAGAGAGAGAATGCAAAACATATCCTTTATATTTCATCAAATAACCTCATATATGTCAGGTTGTAAGGCCTTCTTGATTAGGGCCAAATACATCAAATTGAATTACAAGAGTCCTCCAACATGTGAAGATTCAGAACTACCTTCCAACTTCTAACTGATACCATGAATCTTCTACTTCTATCACTGCTCCCTAAAACTACAACAAACAACTACATTTATACAAGAGGCTACCAAAACAAGTCGGCCTTCAGATCCATCATTAATGGAAGGAATGACCAGATCTAAGTCTACACACTTCCCAATGATTGATACCAACATTAACTTCATAACCATAATTAAATGCACAAGTCGGCCTCAACAGGAAATAAAAATAAACAACTCAGTAAGCAAGGATAACCAAGCGCCAAGAAAGGATAACCAAATGCGAGGAAATAACTGACCAACTTGGTTAAAAAAGGAACCTAGAAACTACTAAGCTAACTTGGTTAACGAAGGAACCGAGCAACACAGAAAAATCAAACTTGTTTTTGGCGATACAAGAT
Organism: Chamaecyparis obtusa; assembly: GCA_027943335.1. NCBI lineage: Eukaryota > Viridiplantae > Streptophyta > Pinopsida > Cupressales > Cupressaceae > Chamaecyparis > Chamaecyparis obtusa. Next base: position 552,527 of record BSBK01002894.1, read on the forward strand.
TGCCAAGGACCCAAGATGCTCCTGCATCAGACACCTGGGGTTGTTTGAAATGATTCTTTGAATCATGCAGTAGGTACAACTTGAGCTGAATCCAACTCAGATTGTGAAATCCATGAACTGTCTTCAATCGGTCTTTTCTTCCACTTTACCAGATACTCCATATATTATTTTCCTCTTGTACTTCTACCAACTCTATGTTCCAAAATCTACTCAACTTCTTTTGTCTGCTTCATAGGATAATCATTCGGTACTGTCATTTCTTCATCTGATTCATGGTACTCAAAAAAATCTACAATGTTGAATATAGGTGATATATCCATGTCATCAAGTAACTCAATCTCATAAGTATTTCCACTATCAAATCTCCTAAATATCCTGCAAGGACCAAATTTCTTCATTTTCATCTTCCCATATGTTCCAACAGGAAATCTACCCTTCTTCAAATGAACCATTACTTCATCACCAACTATAAAAGTCTTATGTCTTCTTGATCTATATGCTATGTCCTTATATTTTTTATTACTATTGTCCAACTTATGTTTCACTTCTTCATGCACAATGTCTTCATGAACTCAAAAAACTTTACCCCTTTAGCACATCTCTTTTCTTCACTAGCAATATCCTTCAAATCTGATATACCTCTCAGTTGTATGCCATTAACAATCTCAAAAGGTGTTTTTCTAGTACTCCTATTCATTGAATTATTGTATGCAAACTCTACTTGTGCCAACATAGAATCCCTATTACTCAGTTTATCTCCAACTAAGCATCTCAAAGACTACCCAAACTTCTATTCACAACCTTTGTATGTCCATCAATCTGTGGGTGTGTTAGGCCATTTTTCTATCATAGAAAAATCCTTTGAAAATGGCCTCCTCCTTGCAAGTGTTTCATGGTTTGTGTCCTGCCCTGTGTTCCTTGTGTTGTCACCAAGCTCTGGTCCAATTTGCACCTGCTGAATCATAAAATCCAAAAAGTTATTCGAATTTCAGGGTCTGCAGGAAATTGTCTCAAAATTTTCCACAGTGTCAAAAACCCATAGTGTTTCTAAAAGTCCATGATGTTTTCGATCTATGTGTTTTCGGCCTTCATTATTTTCGACCTTGTGCTTCCTGCTTTTGTGCGCTTATCCTTTGGTGTCAAAAACTCTGTGTGTTTTTGGTCTTTCTCTGTGTCAAAAATTTTGTGTGTTTTCGACCTTGGTCTTAACTGCACAGGTGCGATGGATGGTGGAGCCCAGTCCTTCAAATTTTCTTATCGCTGATTCTCCAAGTCTCCGGGCAGTTACATCTTCTATCTAGCAACTTGCGAATGGTTAGTCACGTAGTCGCTGAGTGCTTGGCAGTTTGTCTCTTCTCATGCTTCCAGCATGGTTAAGGTTTAGACAGGATCGATGGTTTCCGCAAGTTCGCATGGTGAAGATGCACGAGGTTTATTTTTCACGCTTTTACGACAACCATCTGATCCTCTAAAAGGTAAGGCTCATGTCCGATTGGTCCATGTGGCAGTGACTTGTTTGACTTATCAGCGGGGCCCAGTGTCAGAGATAAAAAGATCTACAGCCGGCGTGTGATCGTATGGAATATTCTCACCCCATGCGATCATGCACCCACCATCCGATTGGGTGCCGATGGGTTTGTTCGTTGTGGGCCCGCTATCAGAGGTGGTCATGTGGCAGCCTGTGATTGGCTGTCGCATGATCGCATAGCCCAATTTTTGGCTATGCAATCATGCGACCGGTTAACACATGTCCATGGCAGTGTGGCAGCATTTTGGCGGTGGGCCTGGGAGATGTAGAGAAGGCGATGATGTGGTGGTCTCATGGTTTGTTGCATGATCGCAAGGGCCATTTCTAGGCTATGCGATCATGCAACAGGGTGCCACATGTGCTGGGGCCCATTTGTGGCTGTTTGGTGGGCTCGGTGGTAGGTGGTGTCGTGGTGGTCTTCGATTGGTCCGAGCTGGCGTGGTGACATGTGGCTTCTGGCAGGCCCAAGTGCAGTCTAGTGTTTGGCGGAGTGGATAAAGAAGTTAATAGTGCCGACAAATTTAATGTGGTCGCACATTCATGGAAAGATAAGAGGATTCGCTAGTTTGTCTGGCGATTGCGTGAATGGTGGTCGGGAAGTCGCTAAGTTGTTTAGCAAAAGTGTGAAATGTTTAGCAAATTGGCGAGGGTCCTTTGTCACCAATTCGCTAAGTCTGGTGGGGCCACTTTTAGAGGAAAATCATAAAGCCGCGAAGGAGGTTTGATCGAATGGCTGTGTTTTAAAGCTAGTCTTAGTTTGAACGTGGGCCATCGTTCTCTACAAGCACCAAGGATTTAGTCATTGTGGTTCAAATTCAAATTTTTTAGGGTTTCCAGCACCAGAAAGTACCAAATTTATGGAATTCATTACAGAAATGACCCTGTTCGGTGAGAATTGACTGGTTTTCTATTTGTGGTGTGGTCTAGGGTGTGGTTGGATTGTTTGCAGAGCTTGTACCGTGGTGGTTGTGTGCTCAAGGCATGTTGCAGGGTGTCCTTTTGAGCCCAGTTTTGTGATCGCCTATACTTGCAGAGAAGAATTTCATGATTGTGGATCAGTTCTGGTTTCCTCTTTCCTGATTTTGATGTGTTTCCCGCCCCTGTAATAACTTTTTAGACCGTTTCCAGTAGGTTCGGTGGTTGAGACCCTAACTCTAGCTGTCTGAAGCTTGTTGCATCCGATCTTGAGGATCCCAAGATAGCTAGTGGTATAAGTTGCAAAATTTTGGATTTTGCAAAGGTTCTAAAATCTTGTTGCTTTTGGTCCCTGGTTTTTGACTGTAATATACTGATAGAAGTCTGGTTTTGTGACTTTTCTTATCTTGGTATCATTCTGATTGTATGTTGATCCTAATTGTGTTAATGAGAGCATTTTGAATCCCAATCTTGTATCTTGTGTATGTCTTCTTGCTTGTCTTTGAGCTCATATATGTTAGTTTCACAAAGTGTGCTAACATATGGTAAACAAAGAGTATTTTGAATTTATCTCTGAGTTCCTAACAAAGTTAGGATTAAAGTCTTCTAGGTGAATTTAGTGAGTTTGCAGTCAGGTGTAGAATTTGATGTCCTTGTGCTTGAGGGAAAGGGGTAATAGGAAAAGCACTTACCTCAGATTCCATTATGTTTGATTTGAGGTATTCAGTTGAGGTATATAGTTAGGTGACTCTAAGCCCTGGGATAAGGCACTGGTCCTTCCTCTTGAGGTATGCATGGTTAACAACTACAAACACAAATATTATTTGATAAATCTTTAACAATCTTATATGAGATATAGTGGAACATTGTTTTAGACTCCTTTAGAGAAGTGAATCAAGGGTATACCCGCCTGAGCACTGAAGCTCAAAGTGTAGAAGGATCCTTTGGTCCTTGTCAGTTGGCCCTCTTCCTTGTGGACTTTGGAGTGGTGATAGAGTCAAAGTTTCATTTACATTATCCATCAAAGTGTAAATCTGCAAGTTGAAGATCAAAGGGAATAATCCACCACCAACAGGGTGAAATTTAGAACTATATCTCAACTCGATGCCCAACTTTTTCAAAAGAGGCTTCCAAAAGTATCCAACAAATTTATTGTCTCGATTAGAGATGATACTCCTCGGTAATCCATATAATCTGACAATTTCCTTAAAGAAAAGATCTACTATATGCACTACATCTGATGTCTTTCTACAGGGTATAAAATGTGCCATCTTAGAAAATCTATCCACAACAACAAATATAGAATCATTACCTCTTACTTTCCTCGGTAAGCCAAGAATAAAATCCATACTAATATCAATCCAAGGTTTCTGAGGAATAGATATCGGTATATACAATCCAATATTCTAACTTACTCCCTTTGCAATTTGGAAAACTCCATAACTTTTCATAAAATTTTTAACATCCTTATACAACTGCGGCCAAAAGTATTTCTCCTTAAGCAAATTCAATGTCTTGTCAATGCCAAAATGTCCAGCCAAAGCACTACTATGTTTCTCCTTTATCAAATTAGTTCTCATTGATCCTCTCAGTATACACAACTAAATACCTTTAAACTGTTAGGAATAAGGTGTCTCAACCTTGTATATTTCCTTACATTTGTTATTTTCCAAATGTCAACACTTTGGACAATGTGTAAGGTGATCATGACTGAAACGGTTATGACAGATTCCTATGATGGTCATTAATATTTGTAAGAGATAATTGTGAAAGATTCATTGATGGGTGAAGACATGCAAGACATGTGGCAACTGATAAAGTTGAGTACTGTACACTCTCAGAGAATGGTAAAACCCTAATACAGTTGTTCTTTGGAAGTTGCCCTAAAAAGTGAAGCACATGATATAAGCATTTTTAGGGTTGCGAATTTTGATGAGAAGCGAGTGTATTATTGGAACATTTTATGTTGTCAAATTAGTCTTCAAGTGTTTATGATCTTCTGAAAGAACTTGCATTGCAAGTGTATTGTAAATTGTAACAGTTTTGATTAATACATTGTGCAGGTTTTGGAGTGCTGGGGTTTTTACCGAAAGGTTTTCCCTAGGGTATATCTTTGTGCCATTCTCTTTTTCTATGTATACATGTTATTGCAGCAACATCTAAGATAATTGTATTATCATTCTATAATTGATAAGGGTTAAATCTGAATTTGCACGATCCTCTTCTTAGGAGTTTAGCGTAGGGAACTATTTTCCGTACACTTAGTTTCCTTTCATAAACAACATACCTTTTTGAATGAAATAGTCTTCCCTTTTAGTACTCGGTTGATTTTGAATAGGTACTCTACACTTTCTCCATGGCTCATAAAAATCAGGATCAATTTCATACAAATCTTTCATGTCATCAAAACCAAGAACTTCAATTCTCATCTCGGTCATCAAAGATCTTCTTCTACTCAATGCATCAGCAACTCGGTTAGTGACTCCACTCTTATGTTTTATCACAAATGTATAACTTTTCAAATATTCAGCCTATTTTATATGTCTCTGATTCAACTTATTCTGACTACTCAAATACTGTAAATCCTTATGATCAATATATAACACAAATTCATTTGGTATCAAATAATGTCTCCATTTCTTTAGGGCTTGAACAATAGCATAGAACTCTTGATCATACACAAAATATTTTATTTTTGCATCATTCAACTTTTCACCAAGGAAAGCAATAGGTTTACCTTCTTGACTCAACATGACTCCTATTGCACTACCACTTGCATCAGATTCAACTTAAAATACCTTATTGAAATCAAGCAATGCTAACATAGGTAATTCAGTAACCTTCTACTTCAGAGTCTCAAAACTTTTATCAGCTCCATGTGTCCACTTAAATTCTCTTTTGTCTTCTCTCATAGTCTCAATCATAGCATAAAAAATTGAACTGAAATTCCTAATGAACTTTCGGTAAAAACTTTCTAAACCATGAAAAGATCTTACCTCACTAGAATTTTCAAGTGTAGGTCAATTCAAAATAACTTCAACCTTTTCAGGATCTATTTTCAAACCATCAACTGAAATCACAAATCCCAAATACACAATCTCTTCTTTTATAAAGGAAAACTTTTTCAGGTTAATCAGCAACTTTTCTTCTTTCAATCTCTGTAATACTTGTTCGACATGTAAAAAATTCTCTTCTCTAGTTTTAGTGAATATCAGAATGTCATCTAGATATACAATCACAAATTTTCCCAAAAATTTCTTCAAAACCCCATTCATAAATCTCATAAAAGCACTCAGTGCTTAGTTAAACCAAAAGGCATAACCAACCACTCATACAAACCATTTCTTATCTTAAAAGTAGTCTTCCACTCATTACCTTCTCTGATTCTAATATGATGATATCCACTTTTCAAATCAATTTTGGTAAAATACTTTTCTCCAATCAAACTATCCATTATGTCATCCATTCTCGGTATAGGAAACCTATATTTCACTATTATCTTTTTTATTTCTCTGGAATCAGTACACATTCACCATTCTCCATTCTTCTTAGGTGTCAATATAGCTGGTACAACAATTATTGAATCTGTTGGTTCAATTCCTAATTCTCAGTAGGTGTCAACCAATGTGGTGCCTTATTCGGTAAACTAGCTCCAGTGATTAGATCCATGCAATGATCAATGCTTCTCTTTGGTGGTAAACTATCAGGTAAATTATTAGAAATATCTCTTTATACTCAGTGAGTATCTTATCAATCTCTTTAGGGATGTTATCCATTGTTTTCTTACTTAGTTTGTTAGGAACCACAAAAAAATAGACATCATTCTTCTTTAAATCCTTAACAAACTTTATTCCTTCCATCAAAAAAACTTTTACAGATGTACAAACACTACTAACAGGTTCTTCAATCAAAGGTAACAAGATTTTCTTTCTTCCATCAAACCAAATAGTATATTTATGCAATCTTCCATCATATATAACATGTTTATCATATTGCCAAGGTCTAACCAACAAAATATGATAACACTCCATAGGTATGATATCACATAACACCTTATCATAGTACTTTCCAATTTTCAAATTCGCATAACATTGTTCACTTACCAATAGTGTATGCTCATCCTTGATCCATGAAATTTGATAGGGTCTCAGGTGTTTCAACCTTTCCAACTGTAACTTTGCAACCATTTCCTCATATGCCAAATTCTTTGAGCTTACACTATCAATAATTACCTTCCACACTTCATCTACATCTGGTCTTGAACAAACTTTTCCTTACCAGATCTTCCTTATTACCTTCACTACAAAGTGCTCTCCTGACCATTAAGTTCTTTTCTTTCTCAGGTTCATTCGGTGAGTCTTCTTGCACCAAAGCATTTCTACTGCTACCGACCTTCTTACTTGCATGTGTACACTCAAATGACCTATGTCCTTCCTCTCCACAATTGTAACAAGTTTCTTGGAATCTACCTCTACTATAAACACGCCGGTAGTTATTGCCTCTTCCTCTAGATGAACTTTCACCTTTCCACTCAGTCTTGCCTCTATCCAGATGTGTCTTGTTTTGATCAGATCTATTTTTTCACCATGAGATCTACCTCATCCTCTAGGGAATCTACCACCTCTTCCTCTTTGTCTTTTCTCATGTCTCATGTTCAATTTCTCCTCGGCTTTCAAGGAAAACTAATAAGCTTCCTCAATGTTTTCCAACTTAACCAAACTGATTTCTTCTTGGATGGAAACTCTTAACCCATTTAGGTACCTAGAAATTCTTTCCACTTCATTTTCATTATGTCCAAATCTGATATCTAATCTATATAATTCCTCAGTATGATCTTTTATCGATCTATCTTTCTACCTCAAACTTTTCATTTGCCTAGCTAGATTAATCTAATAATCACAAGGTAAGAGCTTGTCTTTCAAATTATTTACCATCTTATTCCATATGTTAATTTTTTCTTTGCCTTTCCTTTTTCTGTCCAATTATAGTTGTTCCCACCACAAGGATGCATGGTGATGGGCTCCTAAATAGCCATCTTTTTCACTTCTTTTTATCCTCTTTCTAGAACAAGTTGATTTCACATAGACATGAATTTATGGTTTTAAGCATATGAACTTATGGTTTCTATGTATATGTTATATATGTGTGTGTGAACATAAGATGGAAATATGGATACTTCTAAAGACATAATATCTTCTTAAATTCATGGATAGGAATGGAAAATATAATAGTTATACATGTTAATAGATGTTTTCTCTCCTAAGCTATGTTTTGGGTAGTTACCTCCTGTAGCCATAGGATTTGCAAGAGTGATAATTAAGACTTACACCTTTTCCTAATATTGATGATGTGGATATATATGTATATGGTTGGATTTGTGTGCATTGATTGTTTTGTAGGAGTTGATCATGGATATTCAAAGACCAGCATACTAGCCTGGGAGTCATCAAAGCCAACCGTAGATTGTAGAATCTCTGCAAGCAAGTCAATACTTTTTGTTTCATGCAATGCGTAGATTTAGTGTGTGCTATATTCTGGGAATGTTTATAGTCAATAATATTTATGTTATGAAACTTTATGAGTTGTAACCGATCCTCAATTATGAAGTGATCATAGATTTAGGAGTTAGTTGTAGCTTCCTTTTAAATAATCGATTGTTGTAACTCTTTTGGAGTTAGTCAAACAAACTAGTTTTTAATAGAAGTTTTTCATACTATTTCAATCAAGTGTAATCATTTTATGGATGAATAGAATGTTCAGTTCAAGTTTGCAACTTTCATCTTGATTGTACTTCTCATTCACTCATTCAAGAGGGCCCACTTGATGAGTGAATCATTTTGTTAGTGTAGAGTTCATTTTCCTGTTCATTTATATATTTTAGAACTATGTTGTTCCTGCAGCTATTGATATCAGAATCAGTAGCATGTTCATGTAGCACAGTCAGTTGGAGTAGTTCCTAACTGTGATTTCCTGCTTTGATTAGAATACATTTTCTTACCAGTTTTAGTATAGTTTTCCTGAAGCATAAGCATTTGAATTCCTTAGATAGGCTTAGAAGAGGAGGTTTGAAGCATATACTTTGCAGATACCATTCCAAGTTTGCATCCTTGGTCGATAATTAAATGAGACCAAATAATGCATTTAGGAATCATTTGGAGTGTCCAATCCTAAAATAGGCAGTCCATTGCTCTAGGTTTCTGATACTATTGTTTGGCCAAACATTTTTGGCACTGCTGCTGGGGATGGTGTTAATTCAAACTAATCCTTGTAGTTGCAGTCTTGGTTTTAATCTAGTACTTAAGTAAGCATTTTTATTCATAGAAGGAGAGATCACCTTGGGAGATTTCTTCCCCATAACTACCAAGGAGAGCCATTTGATTTATTTAATCCTCAAGTTGAAGAACCACAAAGTGAAAATAAAGAAGAAGAACCCTTTGAAAATCCATTTGTTGATGCTTAGGAACACATATCCTCTTCATCATCTGAGGAATCACTACATTTAAACGACCTATTTTTTGAACCTGAATATCAAGATAATATACTTTCTCTTGTTGTATATCAGCCACCACCACAAGGTCCTCCTCCTAGAATGGCTGCTCAGGTTCCCTTTCCTTTTCATATACCTCAACAACAAGGCAACCAAAATTTGAAAAATATACCTACTGTTGCACTTCCCAAATTTTATGGCCTCCTTACAGAGGACCCTGAGACCTTCCTCTTTGAATTTGATATTCTTTGTGGGAGTTATGACTATACCACTGATGCCCACAAGCTGAAGTTGTTTCCATCAACTCTAAAAGAAGTTTCTTTGAGATGGTTCATGGGGTTAGGTGCTAATGTTGTAGCAGATTGGAATGCCATGCACACAATGTTTCTTATGAAGTACAAAGAGTACTATAGAGGTCAAGATTTGAAAGGTGATGACATTTTTAAAATGTCTTAGAAGGAGGATGAAACATCAGAGAATTATGTATCCAAATTTATGTTCAACCTACAGCGTAATACACAACACTAGCTAAATGAGGCATCTCAGAAACACCTCTTCCTAAAATGTGTGAATGATGGAAATATTGAGGCTCTAGACCTAATGGTAGGAGGAGATATCACACAAAAAGGTTGGTTTGACATAAAGAATATATGTCAAAATTATTCAAGGGCCACTTTGAAGAAGAGTAGGGAACTTAGAGACCTACCATATAAGTCCAATAGTGGTTCAGGAGTATCCAAAGTGGAGTTGTCTAATATGCTATCTGACTTCAAGCAAGACATCATTAATGATGTCGCCACTTAGCCGGATAGTATGCAAGCGAGGAGGAAGAAGGAAGAGGCAGATGTTGTGCTTACTGAGTTATGTTTTGATTGCAGAGAGAAGAAGAGAAACTACAAATGTAAGATGGTTTCATCTGTGGACGTTAGCCCAATGCCCACCAAGTTCAAAGCCATAGATGAGGAGAATGGAGAAGTTTTCTACGTTGCTCAAAGGCATCCATGGGCTCAGAGACAAGGTATGCCTCTAGACCCACTAAATAATTTTGGTTATAATAATAATAGCTATTGGCAAAACCAAAACCCCCAAAATTCTACTCCTCAGGGTCAGAATTGGAATCATAACTGGTCCAATCAATAGCCATACTATAACCAAGCCTATCTGCAGCAACCACCATTTAACCCATACCAATAGTAGTATAACTCTTATCAGCAGCCATAGTAGAATAGCCAATGGCCACCTCATGGTAGCTGGCAACCACAACCTCAGTGGGGACCCAATAAGTCTAATCAGCAACAAGCACTAATGCCTCCACCTCAACAGCAAGATATTATGCCACCACCTCCTGTAGAAAATAGCAATCCTCAAAATCCAACTCAACTTCCATCTCAGCCCACTCCAAATCCTAATAATAAGCAACAAGCTTATTCTTTGCATGTAAATGATATCTATCTTAGATCAAGAACTACACTACCTGCACCCAAGGAGCCAATAATCACTAAAGTTGTTGATGCTGAAGACATACCTATGAACAAGCCTGTTGATGTTCCACATGTTGCTCAAACTACACCAGTGCCTAAGAATCCTCCTTATCTGCAAAGACTATCTCAGGTCATTCCTCCAAAAGAGAATCTTGTAGCCACTAATTTGATTGATCAGCTCAAGAAAATGACAATGCAGATTCCTTTGTTGGATGCACTTAAAGAAATTCTAGTTTATACCAAAGCAATTAAAGAAGCCTGTATCAAACAACCTGGAAGGAAAAAGAAAGACCCTGATATTGTCCATGTCTTAGGCTAGCTCTCTGATCTCATGCTAAGAAAAGTTGTCATGCCCAAGTATTCAGATCCAGGAAGTCCAGTGGTAACCATCTTCATTAATGGTACCCAAATTTAGAATGTTCTCATTGACTTGGGAGCATCAATTAATGTTATGACTAGAGAAGTTTTTCTAAAACTTAGTATCATTGGTTTGCAGGACACACCAACAATATTGTAGTTAGCTGATAATTCCACAGTTAAGCCTGATGGTATGGTGGAGGATATTATTGTTACTTTGGATTCCTTAGACTACCCTTCTGATTTTATAGTCCTGTCACCCAAAGCCACCCTAGGAGGATATCTACTAATCCTAGGATGGCCTTGGTTAGCCATAGCTGATGCTTGCATTGCATGTCATTCAGGGAAGATGACCATATCAGATGGAATAAATACCAAGAAGTTAACTCTATATTCTCCTACAAAACTCCAAAGTGAACTTGATCAAATTGTCTGGCTAGACTTAGGAGATGTTGCCCTTGAAGTAAGCTCTATGCAAAAACTCATGGTCATTGATAGAAATCCATTCCTGGTATCACAAGAAGAAGATGATATACTAGCAGCAATCCTTACCAACCAATATGGTTCAGAGGAGTCATCTTGTGATGATCCAAATTGTTCCCTTCAAACAATATTGCCCAAGCAACCCACATCTCAACTTCCTACAGCACCTGATTATCTCCATACCTTGCTACCCCGTGAGATAAAGTCTCCATCCATAGCAAAAAATCAGATGTTAGAAACAGTTAAGAAAGTTGAGATTGCTTTAGGAAAGGAGCTGAATGTTAATAAAAACCTCACAGAATCCTAGATGTCTACTCTTATCAAGCTTTTACAGGATAGTCAGCAAGCCTTTGCATGGGATTACACTGACATGAAAGGGTTGGATCCCAAAATTTGTACTCATAGAATATATATCAGCCCAGAATACAAGCCAGTGAGACAAGCTCAAAGAAGAATTAACCCTACTTTAAGAGATATAGTTAAGACTGAGTTGCAGAAGCTTCTTAGTGCAGGTTTCATTTATCCTATTTCTGACAATTAGTGGGTTTCTCCTCTTGTAATTGTTCTAAAGAAAGGAGGAAAGTGGAGAGTTTGTGTTGACTATAGAGAACTTAATAAAGCTACTAAGAAGGATCACTTTGCACTACCTTTCATTGACCAAGTACTTGACAATCTTGTGGGTAAAAAGTACTTTTCATTTCTAGATGGCTTCAGTGGGTATAATCAGATACAAATATCACCAGAAGACCAGGACAAGACAACATTTACCTATCCTTGGGGAACCTTTGCTTATTTAGTATTTCCATTTGGATAATGTAATGCTCCAGCTACTTTCCAGAGAGCAGTGCTAGGTATTTTCTTTGATATAGCTGCTGATTGTGTTGAAATCTATATGGATGACTTTACAACTCATGGCACCACATTTGAAGAAGCAAAAGAAAATTTGGAAAAGGTTCTTAAGAGATGTCAAGATTACAATCTCTCTCTTAACAGTGAGAAGTTCTACATGATGATGGAGGAAGGAGTAGTCCTAGGACACTACCTTTCATCTTTTGGAATTTAAGTTGACCCTACAAAAATTACAGTTATCAACACACTCCCCACACCAGTTAAGAAGAAGGATGTCTGAAGTTTCCTTGGCCATGCTGGTTACTACAGAAGGTTCATAAAAGACTTTAGCCAACTTGCAACACCATTATATAATTTGTTGAAGAAAGAAGCTGAATTTGCATGGACAGAGGAATGTGAAGCATCATTCCAGAAGTTGAAAGATGTGCTAACAACAACACCTATTCTCAGAGGACCTGATTGGAAGCTTCCATTCCATATCCACATAGATGCATCTAACTATGCTATTGGAGCAATTCTGGGACAAAAGGAAGGTATTATTGAACATGCAATTTACTACATTAGTAAAAATTTGGAAGGAGCATAATTGAATTATCTGTTACTGAAAAATAGTTGTTAGCAGTTGTTTATGCACTAAATAAATTTAGGCACTACATCACAAGCTATGAAGTATTTTTTTATAATTATCATTCAGCTATCAAGTACTTAATGAATAAACCTTCCATTAGTGGTAGACTAGCATGTTGGTTACTCCTCATGCAGGGGTTTGATGTAAAGATCATAGAAAAACTAGGGAAGGCTAATGTAGTGGATGATTTCCTATCACGGCTGCAAGTGCCAGATGATCCTGTAGTAATTGATGATAGTTCCCTGATGAGGACTTGTTTTCTATTGATTCTTTTAATACATGGTATGCAGACTTAGCCAACTACCTTCCTATAGGGAGAACGCCACCTCACTTTTCTCCTAAATAGCATCATCTGTTAGTTGAAAAGAGCTTTAACTTCTCTTGGATTTCAAGCTTCATGTTTTATACAGGACCAGACCAAGTCACAAGGTAATGCATTCGAGAGGATGAAACTTATGACATCCTTCAGGCATGCCATGATGAGCCTTATGGAGGACACTTTGCCACAAAGAGGACAGCCTACAAGATTTTGACAACTGGGCATTATTGGCCTACATTGCATAAGGATGCAGCAAAACATACTCAGCACTGTGATGGTGCCAATGTATGGGACGACCTACAAAGACTGATGAAATGCCCCTACAACCACAGGTAGTTGTCACACCCTTTGAAAAATGGGGTATTGACTTCATTGGACCTATTGAGACCTCTTCTCATGGAAAGTCTTACATCTTAGTATGTACAGATTATGCAACAAAATGGGTTAAAGCCAAAGCTATGAGACATGCCAGAGATCACAAAGTTGCTAAGTTTCTTTATGAATGCATATTCACTAGATTTGGAGTACCAAGGGAAATTGTCACAGATCAAGGGGCACAATTCACCTCTAAACTTATCACAGAGTTGATGCATGATTACATGGTGCATCATGGAAAATCTTCACCCTACCATCTTCAGGCCAATGGTCAGGCGAAAATCACAAACTAGGAGATTGAATCCATTCTCACAAAAATAGTTGTTGTGCATAAAAAGGATTGGGCTACCTGTCTTCCTGAAGCCATATGGGCTTACCGCACCACATGGAAAACCACCACAGGGTTTACTCCTTTTGAGTTGGTATATGGAAAATCTACCTCTATGCTGATTGAATTCCAGCATAAAACACTTCACACTACTTTAGAACTGGATATAGATATCACCAAAGCACAACAAGACATGTTACTGCAATTAAATGGACTAGATGAATATAGGAAGTCTGCTCTCCACAATACAGAGTTGATACAGCAGCAAAGGAAAAAATGGCATGACAAGTTCATTCATGATAAGAAATTTTCTATCGACGATTGGGCACTGTTATATGATTCCAGATACCAGCACACACCCAAGAAATTTCATACCAGATGGCTTGGGCCTTATGAGATCATATCAGTATTTGACAATGGAGCAGTACAACTTTCAACAATTGATCCTGTTCAATTTAAATTACTTGTCAATGGGAATCATCTGAAACTTTACCACAAACCTATTAGCCGTGATGAGTTCTTGAAGCAGTTCCAGAGCACAACTGAAGTAAGCGATCCTATAGCCGAAGAATCTGGGTCTTCCGCCCAGGATTTTGCCGATTCTTGATTCCATTCAAGAACACCATAATAAATATTTCACATCTTGTGGAATACTTTCTCCATAATAATTTTTCATCTCACCTTCTCTCTTTTTCCACCCATCTGCCCCATCCCATCACTTCATATGCAGGTGCAATTTTTTTTTAACAACTCTTCCTGCAGCGCTTCCAGGTTTGTGCCACATATACTCATACATATATTATTTTTATTCATTAATTTTTAGGATTTTGTGTCATTTTAATTTTTCACTCTTGCTTAACCTGGCTTGGCAGGACCCATACCATTACTTAGTTGGGGGGGGAATTATTCTATTTTCAAAATCTCAAATTAGCATGTAAAATTAAAGATCGTGTCTTTGAATTATGTCTGTGACATGACTTGATGATCTATCCTTTAGTGATTACATCATCACATTTAAAGTGAATTAAAGTTATTAAAATATGATCTTCATTTCTAATGATATGTTGCGATGTGTTCAGGGTGGCAGCCTTCACACGCATGAGCTTTTATGAGATGTTATGTAAAACTCATATCATTAGATTTCATGCAAACAAATCTTTAATTTTATGAATCAAGTTTCAGTTTGTACGCCATCTTTTCTTCTGCAACATTTTGTTCTGTAATGCATTGAGGTATGTGACTTGCTATTGTTGAACTCTACAAGAATTGTAGTTCTGCATATTCAAAAATTGTTTGAGAGTAGTAATGGGAGGTGACCTTCAAAGGTATGAACCAGTGGACCACAGGGTTTTATTAAATGATGTGCCCATCTGTGAAATGTTTAGAAGGAGAGGATGGCTAGATTATTGTTTAAGCCTTAAAGGGTTTAACGAGGAAGTTGCTCTGCAATTTATGTCCACCTTGAAGGACAGGTTTGCAGAAGTTAAAGGCTTGAAAATTGAGTTCATAGAAGATGTAGTAGCTAAAGTGACTGGTTTACCTCAGGAAGGTGAACAATGGGTGAAAGATTTTGACCTACGTTCAATGAGAGCACAATTCACTTTGCACAATGATCCTTAGTTAGATGTTGATAGGAAGCAAGGAACTTGGCAATTATCTTTTCCTCTGGAGTTCATCCAGTCAGTCACATTTGCTATTTAGTACTTCACCTGTGAGGGATGCTACAAATACCTGCATGCTTTGCACTTCAAAATTCTCAGTCATCTCCAGCATGATAACAGACCGGTAAATCTTCCCAGCTTCTTATTTGACATTGTGAAAAAACAAGCTTTATTAGTCCAGTCAGGAAGCAACCAATCTATTTCACATCATTGCTTAATAAAATTAATTGTAGAAAGGGAGTTGAATAGACAAAAGGTTGGGACATGGGAGGAATTTTTGCAATTAAATGAGGTTGAACCTAGTGTAGTTGGCCCTAGAGGTGATGGTGTTGGTCGGAGAGAGAAAACATCTTCTGGGGTTCGTAAAATTGTTCAAAGAATTGAGAATGATCTTGAAGCCTCTCCTTCCATTTCTAGGTCACCTAGAAAAAGAATTTTCAATGTTGGAGCCTCTACTTCTCAGAGGAAGAAAACAAAAAGTACAGAAGCTCCTAATATTCTTGAATCTTCACCGTTCGTAAGGACAAGGTCTGCATCTAGGAAGGGTAAGGGTAAAATAACAGAACCAGAAGAGGAAATATTAGAACCTCAGCCTGGTGATAATCCTAATAATATGGAAGAAACCCTACATTCCCCTAGGGAAGAGAATCCTAAATTCCTTCCTGAAGAGAATTATGAGAACCTAGGGAAGAGAATCCTAAATTCCCTCCTGAAGAGAATTCTGAGAACCCTCTTGAAGAGCATTCTAAAAACCCTCCTGAAGCAGTGGCAGAGGAGGTAGTCATTAAGAAAAAGAAATAGAAGAGTCCTTCGAGCTCATCCATACCCCCTAAGAGAAGAAGTAGAAGGCTTTCTAAGAAAGATGCTAAATCTTATGTTCCTATTATTAATGTTGAGTCTTCTGAATCTGTAGAAAATGAGTCTTTGGAAAACTCCTCTTATGAGGAATTGTTTCATCAACCTACAGCCAGTGACACTATATTAAGAGAGAAGAGTCCAGAAATAGAGGTTAATCTTGGAGTTGGAGTTAACTACATTCTGATTGATAGTGACAAGGACTCTGAGGGCATAGAGGAATTTTAAGATAATACTACCGAGTAGGACACTAGTATGAATTCAGAAAAAATTCCTGACTTTGGAACTAAAAGTATTGAAGAAATACCCCAGCAAAGCAGTCAGGATAAGTTAGAAACGCTGGCTAAAGTGGCAGCTGATGTTAGTGAGGAAACCAATGTAATAAAGGCAATTGTTTTATGGAAGGGGAAGTCCTCTGAACCAAAGAAAACAATTAAAACTCCTCAATTTTCATCTAGATGGGTGGACATACTCAATCAAGAACCTTTACCCCCACCAAATTTGTCTACACCTCTTGCTGCAGGGATCAATTTATACCAGCAGTTGTTATGGGAAAAGACACAATGGAATTTAGAAAAGGAAAAATTGAAATGAGTCATTAGTGAGTAGAATTCTCAGTTGGAGCAAAAATCAAATGAGATTGAGATATTAAAACAGAGGATTGATCAGATTACAGGGTTAATTCTAGAGCTGATGGAATGAAGATCACCCTCACCGATGTATGCAATATTCCTTCAAGAGCAACTTGTTAATTTTAAATTAACAAGAATTGTAGAAGGCCTCAATCCATCCATATCAACTCCCCATGAATTTTACTATGCCTTTCAGTCTGCCCCAATGACTTTGAAAATGTGAATTGTACTTGCATAACCTGGCAGTACCTGATGACACAGAGTGGAATTCACTCCTCTATGTAGGGGATGTATAGTTAAGAGCAGTTATGTCATGGATGCAGAATGAGATAAGTAGAGAACACCAGGCTATGCCATACAAAGAAAAAGAAATGTTAGCTCCTTTGATGATGAGGCCTGAACTTTAACACTCTAGGCGAACATATTTTGACTGGCTTTCTATCATAGCAAACACTAGTGGAGCCAATAAGATCTATCCAGTGAGAGAACAAGCCTTTGCAAACTGGGACTAGCATTCCTCATGAGATGTTTCTACAGTAATTAATGCCTCTAGGTAGAGGTGGATAAGGATGTCGCAAGATCTAAAGAAAATGGAACCTCATTCACCACAGAATCTAACCCTTGCCACAAGAAGGGCTCCATGGTACATTATGTTGGGAAGGACACTCCTTAACCATTGGTTTCCATTAAGGTTTCAACCTCCACTCTTCCTACAACCATTGCTAGCAATGAATGATAGTGCAGCAGATTATGACATGGCCTCTGAAGTTCCACGTTGGGAAAAATTCAAAGAGACTCATGGATACTTTGATTATGTTCATGATGAGTCTAGACAGAGAACATCTAGTGATTTGAGGGTCCATGCCAGGATTCAGAACTTCATGATTGCTGGGGACCAGCAATTGTTCAGTTGGGGGGAATGATGGGCTTCTAAATAGCCATCTTTTTCACTACTTTTTATCCTCTTTCTAGAACAAGTTGATTGCACATAGACATGAATTTATGGTTTTAAGCATATGAACTTATGGTTTCTATGTATATGTTATATATGTGTGTGTGAACATAAGATGGAAATATGGATACTTTGAAAGACATAATATCTTCTTAAATTCATGGATAGGAATGGTGAATATAATAGTTATACATGTTAATAGATGTTTTCTCTTCTAAGCTATGTTTTGGGTAGTTACCTCCTGTAGCCATAGGATTTGCAAGAGTGATAATTAAGACTTACACCTTTTCCTAATATTGATGATGTGGATATATATGTGTGTGCTATAATTGTTTCACACTTCTATGAATCATTACATTCAAGAACACTCAAGAATGAGGTCTCAAAAATTGATCCATAGCTCCCTAGGTATGGAGTGCAAGGGTTTTTAAGAATGCTCTCAGCTAGAGCTATTAATCCTATAACCTTGCTAGTAAACCATGCAATGGGAGATTCAAATGAAGACAAGGGAAAGAATACCAATATCCTCAAGAATCAAATGAAATGCAATGCAAGCTAGATTAAGATGAATATGCAAGCTAAGTTATGAAAATGAAAGATGCAAGTATTACAAAGCCTCCTAGTTAAGCTAGATGAATTAATCTAAAGCATAAAGGAAATCTAAGCTAAGAATGTCATGATAATGCAAGAAGTGAAACTATGATAACATGTAGATGCAAAAAGCCAAGAATGCTCCAAATCTCCAAAAAGCTCCAAAGGTACCTAGAAAACCTGCAGCATAACATTAACATAAAAAGTTGAGGATCTAGAATGAAGAAGAGAGCTCTCCTTTTAAAGAAAATGAGAAGGAATGGACCATGGAGATTAAGAGGCAAAAGATTTAATCAATGGTGGAGCTTGAAGAGGGATCAATCCACGTGCACAAATATCCTCCAATGAGAAAATAGGAGTTGACTTTTGTGTCCATATGAGACAAAAAGTGCTTTTTCCCTTTTTATAAAATAAGAATAATGCTTTATTTGTGCAACTTAGGACAAGAGGAAAAGTGGAGGCTTTTTATTCATTAAAAGGGGAGGAAATATTCCTTTTAAATAAATAAAGACTTAGGATAAGATGGTTAGCCCATAGAAAATAATCGAATAAATGATAGAGCTAGGATTTGATCAAGAGCAAGAAATTGATGATTTTAGCAAAAATGCTAGCAAGGGGATAATAGTCTAGGTGACCATTTTTGGGTGTATACATTTGCCCCTCTTTGACTAATGTGTGATCGATATGGGAACACATGTAGTCAAAGAATGAAGTTGAAAATGTGAGATCGATTTGGGATCACAAAGCAACTCAGATTAGCCAAAAAAAAGCAAGAGATAGCCACGAAGGCAAGCAATAGCATTCTCACTCCAAAGAATGAAGTGCAGAAAAAATAGCAAATCCTGCATGGTCAACCTGGTAGCGATAGTACTGAACACTTAGGAAAGAGATAGCCAATAAGATATGATGTGTTTGCCCCCTCGAGATTGAAAGTGAAATCTAGGTAGAGGGAAAGCAGATGCAAGAGAGACATGATCAAATCACTAGAAATCATAATCGAAGAAAGAGAACAGAATAACCATCAAGCAGTGAAGATATGCCCCACACATGGGACACGGGGCATGAACCTATCGGTCCCTCAACCCGTAAACACCATGGAGGGGAAGAATTTGAATGTGGGATTTGAAGGTGAATGAAAGACTAGAAGTTTGAAAGAGATGGGGATGAAGAGGTGAAGAATGCCCCAGCGAAGATGGAAGGATCAGGCCTCAAAAGGTTAGCCGACTGCACAAAAGGAGAAAGATGATTTGGATGATCAAGGTGAACTCAGATTTCAGTTTCGATCCCAAAATGAAAGGAAAATGATGGGATATGAAAGACCAAAATTGAAAGACATGATCAAGAAGAAGTGAAAGGTGAGCGCAGTTGATTAACAAGTCCACGTAAGATGAAAAGAGAGCTCTCTCCATATGCAAGATGCAAAACTAAACTAACATGAACTTAAAAATGCAAGCTACATGAAAAGTGGTTTACTTGCAAGGTCACAATGCTAATAGACATCTAATATTCATCATCGAGCATTATTGGTAGCATCGCAAGATCATACAATACACACTAGCATAACTATGTGAATCTGAATATGATCTATATCAGATAAAAATGTGGAAATCTCACCTAGGCATCAGAGACATGTAGGTCAAAATGACTAGTGCAGTGAGATTACCTAAGTTTGATATAGCAAGATTATGCTCGCATCGAGACACAAGAAAGTCAAGATGACTATAAGCATGCACTTGCGAAATAGTCAAGGATAATACCTTGTAGATCCCTAGTGTCAAGTAAGACCAGCATAAATGCTCATGACAGTTAGAACCAATAAAATATACCCCCAAGCAAAAAAAGCAATAAAACATGTTCTCATTCCCTCAGTCTTCTAGCTATGCATCATCGAAAACAATCATAGGGGGAGAACACTCAGCAAAGAAATCATCATAGACATCACGCAAAGAAATAAAATCAAACAAATCTCAGCAAGTCAAGTGCGTGTGTGTAGGTCATAGAGCCAAACTTTGAGTAGCGCATCTACCAGTGAGAAATATCGCATCATCTAGAGTGCGGGTAGGACATCTGATAAGTGTTGAGAAACACTCAACGCTAGGGTAGTGTTGAAAAACACAGTTGGGGTGGTGTTGAAAAACACAGTTGGGGTGGTGTTGAAAAACACCATTTGCAAGGTGCCTAAGAAACCCAGACGCACAAAGAGACCCAAGATAAGCTTAAAACAATGTATGCCCCCTAGACTAAGACAAGAGTCAATTCCAAGCTAGGAGAGGCAAAGTGAGAAGTGGAGTGAATGAGCGCCACACAAGACTGATAGACATAGGTGCAGAGGGTCTCAAGCAGCGCCTATTTCTAGGTTTTCACCACTTGATAGATTTATTGCAAATTTTTTCAGGACTTTTTATAATTTTTTTGTATTTTTGCTACCAAGGTGCCTGTTTCTAGGTTTTCACCAAGGCACTTTTTCAATTTTTTTTTTATTTTTTGAATTTTTGGATTTTTTTGGATTTTTTCAGCATCATATATGAATTTTTTTGGAGTTTTTTCAAGATCATAAAGTATGTACAAAGAATGCCCCAGACAGAAATGGGCATCAAGAATTTGCTTCCTCTAATGTAGAGAACTGATAGGCCCCATGCCCAAATGTTGTAGTTGTGATGATAGGAGGTCTCAACCATTTCGACCAAAATAACCAGCCCTAAGCAATGTCTGACCTAGCAGAGGATCATTAGAATGTGATCCACATATGCCATCGTGGATTTCAGCTAGCACTTTTTCTGACTCCTCTATTTCTAGACACCTAAGGAGAGTTCCATCTAGACCCTTCCTATACAAGTCACCAGAGACAAAGGCAAAGTGTAAGGGATGGTAGAAAGAATGGCGTGGTGGATTGTTAGGAAGAATATGAGGTGGAAGACATGAAAAGATGGCAGGATTGTAGGATTTGTAAGCAGGATAGTGTAATTCATCCACCAGGAACTTGAAGTGAGATTTATGCCTTTTCATTTGTAAGATGGATGTTGAAGTAACCAAGGCATTAGCAACTTTGTTCTCAGCTATAGGAATGGGCTGAAGTGTAACAGATATGAGATCATGCTTGAAGTAGTACACCATTTTGTTGTAGAGAATCAGCTTGTCATCTTTTATTTGAGAATCATTATTTTTTAGCAAATTTTTATTTTTACTTTTCTTAGGTTCGGATTCCACCACAATGTGGTTTTTTCCATCCAACAATTGCTCTTTTCTTTTGACGTGATGACTGTGATACTTGATTGCTGATTCAATCTTTTTTGTTGCTAGTTCGCTAGTGGAAGAAGTAACAGGTGTTGATGTGAGATGAAATGAAGTGACTGGTTCAATAGTATTTATGTGAAGGATATCATCTCTGGTGACAAGAGAGGTCAAGCCTATAGGGTAAGCTCCAAAAGCGTTAAGATCTAGACTTGTCATAGAAGGACCAGCATGATCCACTAAAGCAATACGTGGAACAAACTCATCAAACCCAACACGAGACTCATCAACTATGTCAGGGGGGTTATGTGAGGTATGAACCACATCAACATCCATATCTATCATGGGAGGATCTTCTGGAAGAGGCTTAAGATGCCGAGAAGTAGAAATACTCATGTCATTATGTGAGAGATCACCTCTTTGGAGCAGTCATGCAATGTTGCGACATTGTCTATCATAGTTCAATGATTCTTTAGGCACATAGGTTCTAGACATAGAGGCCTTAGCTATATCATCAATAGATATCCATTCTTCTCCCCAAAGAAGTGAAGTAGAAGGAAGATCATCTCCCATTTGAACCATAGTATGTAGTGGTGACTCGTCTGTATCTGTGTCTGAAGTAATGAGCATGGGAGTATTTTTGGAATTATCTCTATAGATCCACTCTTGAATAGCTTGTTCTTCTCTTTCTACTTCTAAAGGAATGGATGAAGGAACAAAAGTATCAAAGATCATCATAGCAGAAGTGGAAGGCTTCATGTGATCAAAAGGTCTCCCATATGACCTAGGAGAAATAGGTATAGAAGAAAAGGAATCCAGCGTATATTCACCCATACCAAGGCTCATCATCTTAAGTGTTTTCTCAGCAGCAACTAGAGACGTACTAGGATCAACAGAAGGTTCATTGTGAGGAAAAAAATTTCAGCAGTAGCAAGAGCATTAATAGCAATAGTATGGTCTCTAGGAATCACAACTTCAGTGCCATTGTATGGAAATTTGATGCACTGATGATAAGTGGAAGGAACAGCCTGCATGTCATGGATCCAAGGATGACCCAAAAGAATGTTATATGCGAGTGGGATGTCGAATACTTGGAAGCTAATATCTTTCGTGACAAGGCCCACTCAGACAGGTAGTGTGACAAGACCTTTGGAAGATCCTTCCACTTCATCATAAGCTTTTATAGTAATCTTCTTTTTAGAGTCCACAATGAATTCTGACAAACCCAATTGTTGTATGACATTGAAAGAAACAATATTTAACCTTGCACCATTGTCTATCAGGACTCGGTGGACTCGGGTATTGTAGACTAGAACTTCAATGTGTAAAGCTAGATTATGAGGGTGAGCAATAGATATGTCATCTTCTATAGAAAAGGAGAGAGACAGAAGAGATGAAATGTGGTTGACCATAGCCTGAAATTGATTCGGATCAATGTCATTGGGAACACATGTTGTATGTAGAGCCTCATCAAGAATCTCTCTATGTGAAGGGGATAACTAAAGCAACTCAAGGATAGATATTTGTGCTGGTGTCTTTTGCAAATGTTGGACAAGATCATAGCTAGGGGTGGCTGAAGGAGCCACTTGTTTGGAAGGAAAAGCTGGCTTGGGATCTTGCACAGTTTTAAGGATAATCTTGGCTTGCCCCCTAGTAACAGCATTCAGTGTCTCACTTCGAGAAGATGAACTACCACGTGTTTGCAAGACCAACTTTGGCTTACCATGATTAGCTTTATTATCATCTTGAGACCTCATCATTATAATACTCTCAACAGGCTCTACCATGTTGATCACAGGTGCGTCAGAAGTATATGTATAGTGGATCTTAGCATCATGATCCTTTTTATGTGTTTGAGAGGTGTCCCCCTTATCATGCTTAGGTAGAGGATCTTTGAAAGCTGTGTGATTAGAATTTTTAGTTAAGCCATCAGTGGAGATTGTGCCATTCTCAATGAGGTCCTGAATATCATCCTTAAGCTTAAAACAATTGTCTGTCGGATGTCCCTTGTTTATGTGATAATGACAATAATGATCCTCTCACCACCAATCAGGCTTATTTATCGGATCCCAGTTACCAGGTTTATCAGGAAGCATAAGATATCCATTGTCAACCAAAGTCTTAAGGATCACATCATAAGGTTCTGCCAACTTGGTATAGACTCACTTTCGAAATGACTTCTTAGGCTTATCTACATATTGAGGTTTAGGAGCACTGTGAGCATTGGTAGCTTCTTGTTGTTTTGCTGCATAGAAAGCATTGGAAAGATTGAAAGCAGGCTCTTTAACTTTAGGAGCGTCAACAACCCCATCATTAACAACATACTTTTTCTTATTCCAAGGTTTGTTCTTGTCTTTTCCATTGCCTTTAGCATCTTTATTAATAACAATATCCCCTTTTCTTATAGCTACATCCTCAATTCGATATGCACTTTCAACCATGTCATGGAAGGAGGAGAACAGTTGCTTCCTTAGATCATAAAATAGCTCAGGCACAAGTTTGTTGACGAAAATGTCAATCTTTTCTCTTTCAGGTAGTTGATGAGGATACCTAGAATACAATGACCTCCAACGTTGTAAGTAAGTTGCAAATGGCTCACCTTGATGTTGTCTTAGATTACCGAGATCTATCATGGTGATAGGTTGTTGGATGTTGTATGAATAGTGTTGTGTGAAGCGCATATCCAACTCATCAAAAGTCTTAAGAGGTGGTGTCAACTTTGCAAACCATTCTAAAGCTTGTCTTCTTAAGCTTCTAGGGAACAGTCATAGAAGAAATGTGTCTTCATGAAGGAAGTCCATGCTAAGAGCGTAAAAGTGACGCACATGGTCATGGAGGTCACCATTTCCATCATACTTGTCATATTTGGGAACCTCAATATCCCTAGGAAACGGGACCATGTATAGACTCCTATCAAAGGGAAGAGCACAAATTGATTCTACAAAAGAGACCTTTGGAGGCTCTCTTTCTATTGCCATTTGGGTAAGGCGTTGATTTGTCTAACGTAGTTCTTCCTGAAGGACTTCCAATTTAATTGGTACTCTTTGTTGGACAATTTGTCTGACATCATAGCCGGGAGGAA
This sequence comes from Chamaecyparis obtusa, assembly GCA_027943335.1. Classification (NCBI taxonomy): domain Eukaryota; kingdom Viridiplantae; phylum Streptophyta; class Pinopsida; order Cupressales; family Cupressaceae; genus Chamaecyparis; species Chamaecyparis obtusa. Next base: position 577,281 of record BSBK01002894.1, read on the forward strand.
GCTTGTATCCTCTAGAAGTCATATATTGAAAATATTGATCACCATTATGCTCTAAAAGCTTATGCATCATTCGTTGGGAGACCACATCTTGTTCAAATCTCATAAGATCCTCACTAGAAATCTCATCATCAGCCTCTGCCTCATGTTGAGAGGGAGGAGGTCTAAGAGGTGAAGAAGGCATACCAAAAGTGGTTCTTGGAGGAGATCTTGGTGGCGTGTTGTTGCCATTATTGCCATTAAAAATAGGTCTATGATCATAGTTACTAGTCTCAGGTTGCTCATAAGACACTCCTCTATAAGTCATACGTCTAGCAACATCCATCCTTTGTTGATTGTGTTCTTTTTCTAAGCGAGCTTGGTTATCTTTATGCTCAAAATGTTCTTGCAAGCGTTGAAATTTTTCTTGTTCAGTCAAAGTGAGTGAGACACTATCTGTGTTTTTGGGGGTCTTGAATGCGGAAAAGAGGAAACCTCCTTTGTACCATGGGGTAGCCTTAGAATCCTCAAATTGGTTAGAACTAGAACTGTTGTTGCTAATGGGTGCTCGTGAGCATCTAGTTGGAGAAGGTAACTGTGTATAATTGAATGGAGGATGACTCTCCTGCTCAAATCGAGACCGAGTTGTAACCGGCATGAAAAGAGATGTTGGTTGACTAATAGAATGAGACACAGTTTCTCATATTTGAGATAAGAAAAGCTAATAAAGATCACTTGTCAAAGTAGAACAATAGAGAGATGGCTCGTCAAAAGTGCTCAAGCACTTACAACAATTAATTGACTAAAGCCGAGCAGGGAGCAAGAAGCTAGAGAGGTAACCGTGATGCGACAAGTGATCAAGAGTAGCATTCATTAAGCTCAAATCCAATAGTTTTAGCTCATTTATTTTAGTCTAGAATGAGTCTGAGCATGCAGATAACAGACTAGCTTCAAGTAAGAATAGAAAAAGACACTCTACGATAGGTTAAAATGCAAGTTTAGCAGCTCCAGATTGCAACAGCAACAAGATAGCAAAAAGGTTTTGGGTGACACTTTCTAGGTAGACAAGGCAATAGTTTATAGTGAGGTGACACTTCGCCCTAAGCCAAGTGATAGTTTCCAGTAAGGCCGGGTGACACTGTTGCAGAGTCGTATGACTCTATGACCAATGAACATAAAAATCTCAATTTTGAAGCATTTTAAAAGATCAAGTAAGTATATCAATAGATTTTTATCATGGATCAAGCACATAAGATAGCAATCAAGGAGTTCAAGCAAGCAGTTGTCTTCAAACAATGAGCAAGGGGCAAAGTAACCTTGCACATGAACAAGAATAGTGACTTAGTATTCCTACTCCTTAAAGATTCTACTTGTGTATGTTCTTCAAAATGTTTTAGCAGGCACTTAGAACACAACAACACCCTATCAAGCTGTCTACAGGGATATACATAGCTTTGCTAAAGGGAGTCCTCGATATACACAAGGTATGTGAGGCCCAAATCTATAGATGAGAAGAATCCAAAATCACAACACCGGGGGGAGACGGTAACCCAAATCTCCTCCACTTCTCAAAGGTATAAAGTTCTTTGAGGCTTAGCCAAGAGTGATATCAAACTCAATTCCCAAGAGAGGTGTCTTTCGATTCACCACCCGCTATTTATACTCTGCCAGAACACAGGATTTAAGGTCATCCCTTGAGGTGGTGTGTCCCCAAGCAGGCCTTCTAAAATAAAAACTAAGTAATTCACTATCAAAAGTATTTAGAGCACTAAAGGTGGAACACTTAACTCATCAAGTAAATACAAAGTGATTCCAAAAGTGGGACACTTAACCCTTCAAGTGAATGTGAAGCGAGTCTAAAAGTGGAACATTTAACCCTTTAAGATAATGTGAAGCGAGTCCAAAAGTGGAACATTTAACCCTTTAAGAGAACGTGAAGTGAGTCCAAAAGTGGAACATTTAACCCTTCAAGAGAATGTGAAGTGAGTCCAAAAAGTGGAACACTTAACCCTTCACACAAACTCAAAGTGAGTCCAAAAGTGGAACATTTAACTCTTCACGCCAACTCAAAGTGAGTCCAAAAGTGGAACATTTAACTCTTCACACCAACTCAAAGTGAGTCCAAAAGTGGAAAATTTAACTCCTCACATCAACTCAAAGTGAGCCCAAAAGTGGAATATTTAACTCCTCACATCAACTCAAAGTGAGTCCACACCTTAGAAAACAAGTGAGTTCCAAAAAGCACAAAAGGGTTGCCTAGTGGAGCAATTAACGCTTCTTTCCTATAGGCCCCTCCCCTTTAATGTGGTGCTGATCTTGCAACCACAGGGCAGAAATGAGGGGCTGGTGGATTAGCGAGTCCAATAACCCAAGATAGCAATCTAGATCAATCACAAGTAATCTAATACTGCTAATCAATACTACTCACAAATGAAAAAGGGTTGAACAATGAAATATTTAACTTTCCAAGTAAACATAGAGTGAGTCCACAAAGTGGTGCATTTAACTCCCTATGTAAACAAGGAATGAATCCATGCCCTCAATCACTCAATGAGATATTTGATATTGGAACCAAGAATTACTTAAGGTTTAAACACAAGCATTCACTTACACAAACTTGTATGAAAGCAAATCTATGTTCATTCATTTCCCATTAAGAGCATCAATTGAAATGTGTTCTATGAAAGTATGTAAACACTCAAGCCAAACACATGAGAGGTTCAGTTTTAATCCCAAAATCCAAATGTTGTAAAGATGGAACAAAGTACCTTAAGCAATTTTAATCATTTTCCATGAAAGCAAGAGCACCTTCAAAACAACTTGTTAGACCAACAAAAGGTTAGCAAAATCCAAAATCTAACAATGGTGAGCACATGAAAAATCAGATAATCTGCAAAAAATAACTGATAAAATGACAAAATCTGAAAATGAAACCATCATGGTTGGATTAGGCATGAAAAGACCTTTCCAACGATATATCACACTTTGATTTTCAATACCATTTGCAAAAATTTCTCAAAAATGGGCACCCGTTTTCCAGTGGCACAGATTTGAAAATGCTAAAATTTTCAAAAAATTTCAAAAAGTTAGCAACGAACCCAAAACTTGCAAGATAGATAAAATAACTCAAAAATAGCTCTCTGTCAAGTACAGGCGATATATCTCAGACTTCACCAGTATCGCGCAACACAGTTTCCTGTAGCCGGGCGATATACCTCAGTCTAGGAGATATACTACACAATAGGCGGGTGATACTTTGCACGACACCAGGTGATAAACCTCAATACGTGCATGAAATTCTTCTATGATGCAAAGTATCACACTGGTATTATAAGGTATATCACGCAATATACCTGAGAAGTGTCACGCGATACTCTGAGACAGAAAACCAGAGAATGCAGAATTTTCGCAAATTAATCTGAAAAATCACAAAAATGCAAGAAACTAAAGGACAAAGTTTATCTACTCTACCCCATGATGGGTGCCAAAAATATGTGCTATAATTGTGTCACACTTCTATGAATCATTACATTCAAGAACACTCAAGAATGAGGTCTCAAAAATTGATCCATAGCTCCCTAGGCATGGAGTGCAAGGGTTTTTAAGAATGCTCTCAGCTGGAGCTATTAAGCCTATAACCTTGCTAGTAAACCATGCAATGGGAGATTCAAATAAAGACAAGGGAAAGAATGCCAATATCCTCAAGAATTAAATGAAATGCAATGCAAGCTAGATTAAGATAAATATGCGAGCTAAGTTATGAAAATGAAAGATGCAAGTATTACAAAGCCTCCTAGTTAAGCTAGATGAATTAATCTAAAGCATAAAGGAAATCTAAGCTAAGAATGTCATGATAATGCAAGAAGTGAAACTATGATAACATGTAGATGCAAAAAGCCAAGAATGCTCCAAATCTCCAAAAAGCTCCAAATGTACCTAGAAAACCTGCAGCATAACATTAACATAAAAAGTTGGGGATCTAGAATGAAGAAGAGAGCTCTCCTTTTAAATGAAATGAGAAGGAATGGACCATAGAGATTAAGAGGAAAAATATTTAATCAATGGTGGATCTTGAAGAGGGATCAATCCATGTGCACAAATATCCTCCAATGAGAAAATAGGAGTTGACTTTTGTGTCCATATGAGACAAAAAGTGCTTTTTCCCTTTTTATAAAATAAGAATAATGCTTTATTTGTGCAACTTAGGATAAGAGGAAAAGTGGGGGCTTTTTATTTATTAAAAGGGGATGAAATATTCCTTTTAAATAAATAAAGACTTAGGATAAGATGGTTAGCCCATAGAAAATAATCGAATAAATGATAGAGCTAGGATTTGATCAAGAGCAAGAAATTGATGATTTTAGCAAAAATGCTAGCAAGGGGCTAATAGTCTAGGTGACCATTTTTAGGTGTATACAATATGTATATGGTTGGATATGTGCACATTGATTGTTTTGCAAGAGTTGACCATGGATATTCAAAGACCAGCATACTGGTGTGGGAGTCATCAAAGCCAACCGTAGATTGCATAATCTCTGCAAGCAAGTCAATACTTTCTATTGCATGCAATGCATAGATTTAGTGTGCACTATATTCTAGGAATGTTTATAGTCAATCGTGTTTCTATTATGAAACTTTATGAGTTGTAACCGATCCTCAATTATGAAGTGATCATAGATTTAGGAGTTAGTTGTAGCTTCCTTTTAAATAATCAACTGTTGTGACTCTTTTGGAGTTAGTCGAACAAACTAGTTTTTAATAGAAGTTTTGCATACTATTTCAATCAAGTGTAATCATTTTATGGATGAATAGAATGTTCAGTTCAAGTTTGCAACTTTCATCTTGATTGTACTTCTCATTCACTCATTCAAGGGGGCCCACTTGATGAGTGAATCATTTTTTTAGTGTAGAGTTCATTTTCCTATTCATTTATATGTTTTAGAACTATGTTGTTCCTGCATCAACTGATATCAGAATTAGTAGCCTGTTCCTGCAACACAGTCAATTGGAGTAGTTCCTAACTGTGATTTCCTACTTTAATTAGAATACATTTGCTTACCAGTTTTAGTATAGTTTTCCTGAAGCATAAGCATTTGAATTCCTTAGATAGGCTTAGAAGAGGAGGTTTGAAGCATATACTTTGCAGATACCATTCCAAGTTTACATCCCTGGTCGATAATTAAATGAGACCAAATAATGCATTTTTAGGAATCATTTGGGGTGTCCAATCCTAAAATAGGTAGTCCATTGCTCTAGGTTTCTAATACTATTGTTTGGCCAAGCACATGGCTCTTCAACTTTGTGCTTGCAATCTTAACTTTATTTTCCTTAGGGACATTTTCATACTCAAAATACTTCTCCATCTCAGTGATCCAATCTACCAACTCATCTGAATCTAACTTTCCATTGTACTCAGGAGGATTTTTGGTGTAGATTTCAAATTTATCAAAGCCTTCAACAATTTTTCCTCATCCTGATCCATCATAGGTGTAGAATCTACATCACCTTGTTCCTCTTCAATTTCTTCATCACTAACATCTTCAAGCTGTCTTCCTCTATGATGGGTTGTCTCAACAACTTCTAACCTAGCAGCAAGTTGTCTCAACATGTCTGCCAATCGTGGATCCGCATCTCACCTCCTACAAACCATCTTGAAACCCTCTAGAATTGTAGGTCAAATCATAATCTACTACCCCACAACCAACATCAACTAGGGTTTAACAAGAAGGAACCCTCAAACCTAGATTCGTAAATCTAGATCCAAATCTCAACCTTCACTCTAATACCACCTAACGCAAGTTAGGTTGGGAGAGGGGCCAAAGGCACACCCTAATCTAAATTTGTATTGCATAGATTACACATGGAAGCAATTGCACAACAAGTGAGAGAGAGAATGTAGAATAGATCTTTTTTATTTCATCAAATAACCTCATATATGTCGGGTTGTACAGCCTTCTCGATTAGGGCCAGATACATCAAATTCAATTACAATAGTCCTCCAACATGCAAGGATTCATAACTACCTTCCAACTTCTAACTGATACCACTAATCTATTTCTTCTATCACTGCTCCCTACAACTATAACAAACAACTACATTTATACAAAATTTTGTCGAAACAAGTCGGCCTTCAGATCCATCATGAACGATAGGAATGACCATATCTAGGTCAACACACTTCCCAATGATCAATACCAGCATTAACTTCATGACCACAATTAAATGCACAAGTCGGCCTCAATAATAAATCAAAATAAACAACTTGGTAAGCAAGGATAACCAAGTTCTAGGAAAGGATAATCAAGTGCCAGGAAATAACTGACCAACTCGGTTAAAGAAGGAACCAAGAAACACAGAAAACTCAAACTTGTTTTTAGTGATACAGGATTGCCAAGGACACAAGATGCTCCCGCATCACCAATAGCCTTGATAGAAAACACATAATAGAAAAAATACATAGTAATCATACTTTGATGGAGTGTAATGGGTGACTGGGGTGCAACACTCATCTGGGTTTTCTAGGATAGCTCATAGAGAAGACCATAAATATATTCCACAATAGATATGGGGGTTGGAATGCAATGAGAAATTAGAGTTTTGTAGGATAGCTCATAGAGGAGACCATAAACATATTCTACAATAGCCATGGGAAAGAACAGAAGGCATTAGGAGGAGAATAAGAAGATTCAATGGAAACAAGGACATAACCAATTTCAAAAAAGATAGCAAAGTTGGGAGTATGAGGCCTTGATTTTTCATGCCAAATACCTAGGGAAAGATGGGAAAAGAGAAAGGAGTTAGTGGGAAGATAGATTTGGAAGGAGAATGCAAATAAACCCTAATATTATTCCAATCTTTCCTACAACTAGGGATGACAAATTCTTCAATACTCCTCTTCCAAGGAAAGCTTGGTCAAAGTGCTATTGGGATATTTTTAAGAGAAGAGAAATATTATTCAAAATGGGAATGAAGCAAGATAAGATTACTCTACATAACAAAATATGGATCACTTCAAGGGACTTTGAAAATAGTAGACTGAGGCAAGGGTAGGCAAGAGAAAGCTAGAACATTTCCTATGATTGAATCATTTACGACAAGAGAAAGATTAGGATTTGGAACTATAATAGATGGATGCAAAGAAGCAAAATTGATATGGAAACAAAATTAGTCAAAAGAGGGAGAAGCTAGTAGCAAAAGGCATCTTGAAGAAGAAAAAGAAACACATGGGTTGAAGGAAATGACAAACCTAAAAAATCAACACATTGAAGAGTCGTCCATTGCATTCTCAAAGGAATTCATCAAAGACTGAATGAGACAATTATAGCAACAAGCCATAATCTATAAGTTCTAGAACACCTCCATTTTACTTAGGGACTTACATAAATGGATAAAATGATCATTTGAGTGATTTAGATGAAGTTGAATTTTTGGATTTTGCAAATGGATTTTCCATAGTGATTTTCAAATCTAAAGATAGTAGAGACAAGGTTTTTAGAAGGAAATGTTGATTTTACAAAAACTCTAGCTTACATATGCAACATTGGAGCCTAAATTTTGATAGAAGAGATTGTTGGTGCTCAAAAATGATGGACCTTTTTTTTCCAACTGACAGACACACACTAGTGCCTCTGCAATTCTGGCTTGATCAAGCCAAGGCTGGTAGGCCTAAATTCACAAGTTCCCTATGTTGCACAAATGCATGCACAGACAAATGAAATTCCTTGCAAAGGGGTAAATGACCTTTGGAAGAAAATAATATAATCTCCTAATAGCTATATTATATAAAATCTAAACTAAAATTGAACTATCACCTAAAACCTAATTGCAAATGCTTTTAAAGAAAGTAATCGGATTTGTTTATAAACTACAAAGAAGAACCAAATAAAAATTCTCAAATGATAACAAGATCAGTGCCTAATAAAAATTTGGATTATAAAGTTAGAAATTTCCAATCCTATGTATAATCAGAGATGGTTTTAAGAAAAATTCCTTTTAATAAAGCAAGACTATCATTCCACAGGCTTCTACTTGATTCACAATTCAAATCAATTTACACAACTAATCCTATCGAGTTTAACTCAAATTAAGAGACCGATAAGAACAATGGTAGGTTCACAGACCATACAATTGATATTCGAGTTGCATATATTAACTTTGAACTATAAAATTTAGGGAATAGAACACCCTATACACAGAGTATCTGAAAAACTAACTAAAAATAAATAACATACAACCTCAAATAAACATGAAACAACTTATCTCATATTACATCTGAGAAATTTTCATATGATGGTTCAAAAATCTATAGTTGCTGGAGTTTTTCTCCCAATTGTGTCACGTTCTTTGTGATTACAAATGATTCAATATAAATATATTATTCAAAGGTTTCTTCTGAAAATACATACCTTTTAAAAAAAACCTAATCCTGAAAACTAACCCTAACATTTACAAATTTAACCATATAAATGGTTTTAGGGAAAAATATTTCCTATATAAAAAACATAATTTGTTATATCTTTAGGTATTTTGGATGAAAATCATCATGTTTAACTCCTGCACACAAACATCTGATATTAGATAATCTTTCAATATATTTAAAAGTAAAGTCATTATTTTTAATAATGTTTTAGGCTTTCAAAATGATCCCTATTTAAGATTATTGTTGAACTACAACTGATTTAGAATTTGATTGAAGAATCTGTGATTAAAGATCACTGAGAAGTTGCTGATTAGATATGTAATATGATTAAATCAGTATTATGTTGTCATTGATGTCAACTAGTTTGACAGCACTTATCTTGTAAGTTACTATACCGAGACATCTGAAGAAAGGTGAAAAAGATGAAGAACAGAGAAATCTACACAAGGAAAGATGTACATGACAAATGAGGATAAGGAACACATTGAGTAACTTGTTGATGAGTCTATGACTTGATGATATTGACTTTATTATGTTGCATTCATCTATGATGAATTATAGAGTTGAAAGACACAAAGCAATGTTGTCGGTAAATGAAGCATTTCTAGTATACACCAACAGAGTATAGTGTATACTGATCGCAGTATTAATCGAGCAGTGTTCACCGATGCATTTCTTTGTTAACCAAGTGGAATATAATGAATTAAATGATTAGTTTAGCCGATAAGATTGATGAGTTGGCAAGAGTATAACATCAAGGTAATAGATAATGTTTGTTACACAGATCAACGGCTGACAAAATTTAGGAAAGATCTAAAGGATGAAAATCAAACGTGTTATTGACACAAATACTGAGAAAGTTTGAAGCGGAAAAATCTATGAATGTGGTTAAGCAGAAAAATCTATGGTGGAGAAGAAAATGATTTACTCATCTATATAAGAGAACAAAATTTATTTATGAAAAAGGCTGGAAGAAGTAGAAACTGTAGGAATATCCCGTGAACAAGGTTTTCATGCATTCTGATCATACTGGTTAGTAAGAACTGAGCTATAGAACAATTATCGAGCTACAAAGAGCAATTACCAATGGAAAGTAAGTTGATACAGTATTGAATCTGAAGTGAAATATTGATCAGAAGGATTTGTATGGACTAAATATTGATATGTAATCTGCAATTGAAGTTATATTAAGGAAGGTCATTTACTGTTACATATTTAACCATTGTATACAGTCAAAATCTCTTAACCAAGTGGACTCTGAAAGTCTTATGATGTATCATTCATAGAATTAACATTGTTATCCTGTCAACCCCATAGTGAATGCTAGTTGGATGATAACTTCTAGTATAAAATCCTCTAACAAGGTCACACCTGACAGTGTTTTTGTAAACCTTTAATAGGGTTGGGTCTTAACCGACCTCACTTTAGAAGAGTGAACAATTTTGGGTTGTCGGTCCCAGGTGGTTTTTACAGGGTTTCCACATTAAATCTCTTGTGTTATGTGTTGATTGTGATATTTGTTTGTTATCATTATTTACATGTTACATGTTAGATTTGATCGGTAACTGTTATATTATTTGACTGGTAATCGGTAAAAACACAGACAGTGAAATTTTTATTGTTTACCAACGAGCAGAAATTAGAGAAGTTGTTTTGAATTATACATTTTGTTTTGGGACACTGGATAACTGATTCACCCCCCATCCTCAGTTATTCTAACAATTGGTATTAGAGCATCGGTTGCTTGAAATAGAGTTTTGAGGACTTAAGCATAAAGGTCTCAAGATGTATAAGAGGGAAGTACCAAAATTGAACAAAGAGAACTTCACAATATGGCAAAGCAGAATGACGCTGCACATATCTAGAATTGGGAACTTTGCACTAGATCTGATGGAGAATGGCTATATACAACCACCCATTGGTCCCTTAACTCTTGATCAACTAAAGGACAAGCATGAACACAATGTTACTATGATGGAACTTGTTGCTGCCTGTATTAATGCTGAATTTGAAGATATCAAGACATGCACGATTGCCAAAGGAATGTGGGACAAATTAAAACAAATATACAGTGGAGATCTGAATGTCAAAAGAGCCTGAGCTAAAAGTCTGAGAGGCAAATTTGATGATATGAGAATGAAAGAAGGTGAGAACATTGTCCAATATTCAGATAGACTCAAAGAGGTGGTACATGCTATTAGAGCATCTGATAGAGTAATTGATGATGAAATAGTGATAAGCAAGATTCTCAGAACTTTGCTACCAGTTTATGCAATCAGGATTTCTGCAATTCATGAAAGAAGAGCTACATCCAACCTTACTCTTAACACTCTGATTGGTAAACTTACAACCTTTGAATTAAACAATTTTGATAACAGTGTTGTTCCTTCTATTGAATCCGCTTTCATGTCTTCTTTGAAGATTCAAAAATCTAGCAGGAATAGTAAGAATTGTGATAGTGATGACAATACCGATGATGAACTTGATGAGCTTGAAGCACTTATGGCCAGAAGATTGCTCAAAGAAAAAGGAAGGTATAGAGGTAAGCTACCTTTAGCATGCTTTAATTGTAAAGAAGTCAATCACATCGCTACTAGATGTCCTCAAAAGAAAGATGATGATAGATCCAAAGACTGATCTGAAGGAAGCCTTGGGAGAAGAGTTAACAGAGGCTACCGACACAACAATAGAGACAACTAAGATGAAAAAAGCAAAAAGGTATGTTACATAGCCAAAGATATTGAAACTAAATCTGATGATGATGATGATATAGAAGTTGTATTTGTTGCTATGAAAGATGACTCAGAGGAGGAAGAGAAACATGAAGAGATAGCACTGATCTCTAAAGTAAGCAGAAATGATACATGGATCATAGACAATGGTTGTACACATCATATGACCGGTGATGTAGAGAAGTTTGATCATCTTGTTGAATATAATGGAGGATTTGTGAGAATGGGAAATGATGCACCTTGTATGGTAAGAGGTAAAGGCTCATTGATGATCAATGACAGATTACAATGTGAAAATGCATACTGGGTAGATGGATTGAACTATAATTTGTTAAGTGTGGCTTAGCTAAACAATTCAAGCCACTAACTGGCTTTTGAGAGCAAAAAGGCAAAGATATATGATGATGGGGGAAGACTTGTCAGAACTGGTACACAATCTAGAGGTAATCTATTTTATCTTGATATGGATCAGTCTTCTTGTTTGTTAATAAAGGATGAAGATGCTTGGTTGTGGCACAGAAGGTTATGTCATGTGAACTTTGACAACATGATCAAGATTAGTAGAAAGAAAAGAGTTAGAGGATTGCCTAACTTGACAAAACCTGATCATGCCATGTGCCATGAATGTCAGAAAGGTAAGATGACTAAGTCTAGTTTAAAAGAAAAGACTATTCAACAAAGAAGATACTTGAGTTGGTTCATACAGATCTATGTGGTCCTATGAGAACTCAGAGCTATTCTGGTGATAGATATTTTATTCTCTTTGTTGATGACTATACTAGACTGATGACTGTTATGTTCCTGAAAGAGAAATCTGAAGCTTTCAAAATGTTTAAGTGGTATAAAGCTAAGGTAGAGAAAGAAACTAGAAAGGAAATAAAATGTTTAAGATCTGATAGAGGAGGTGAATTTATCTCTGATGGATTTACTAATTTTTGTAATGAGCATGGATTCAAAAGACAGGTATCTGCACCGAGGACACCTCAGCAAAATGGCATTGCTGAAAGGAGGAATAGATCTATAATTGACTATGCTAGAACATTGATGATACAGAAGAATGTTGCTCAGACATATTGGAGGGAAGTTGTCAGTACAGCTATGTATGTTCTTAACCGATTACAGCTGAAGGACTCCAACTGAACACCTTATGAACTATGGTTTGGACACAAACCTACTATAAGTTATTTTAGAATTTTTGAAAGTAAATGTTTTATTTTGAAAGATGAGAGAAATGGAAAATTTGATTCTAAAGGAGATGAAGGGATATTTCTGAGATATTCCACTACAAGTAAAGCATATAAATGTTTGAATAAGGCTACAAATAAGATAGTTGAAAGTACTAATGTTCATGTTGATGAGTTTGATGACAAGTACACAGAGGAAAGTACAATGAACTGAAAGACTATGGTAGATTCACTTACATTAAACATCTAGAGTATCTACCAACACCACAAACTGTGACAACCGGTTAACAGGGAAACAATGCAGGACAATAGGCAACACAAATCGAGGAACAAGATGGAGCTACCGAGAAAAAAAATGACCCTGAGCAAGATGAACAAGAAAGGAGAAATCAAGTTTTGGCTAGTTTTTTCAAAACACATCATCCTGAAACACAAATCATTGAAGACAAACATGTTGGAATGCAAACTAGAAGTAAAACAAGACAAGGTACATATCTAATTTGTGAATATGAACCTAAAACTATGAAAGTTGCATTAAAGAATGAAGAATGGGTTAATGCAATGAAGGAAGAAATAGAGAAAATAGAGAAGAACAAAACCTGGTCCTTAGTACCCTAACCAAAAGATAAGAATATTATCAGTACTAAGTGGATATATAGGAATAAATTGAATGAGAATGGTGAAGTCACAAGAAATAAAGCTAGATTGGTATGCAAGGGATATGCACAGGAAGAAGGCATTGACTATGGTGAAACATTTGCACCTGTTGTTAGATTAGAAGGAGTTAGAATGCTACTTGCATATGCTACACACAAGAAATTCAAAGTCTATCAAATGGATGTCAAGTTAGCATTTTTGAATGGTATACTTGAAGAAGAGGTCTACATTGAATAACTTGAAAGATTTGTTGATCCCGACAATAAAGACATGGTATGTAGATTACATAAAGCTTTATATGGATTGAAGCAAGCACTGAGAGCATGGTATGAAAGACTACATACTTACTTGTTAAGTATTGGATTTGTTAGAACAAGTGAAAATAACAATCTATATGTGAAAGGTGATACTAATGATACTATTATCATTGCTGAAATATTTGTTGATGATATTATCTTTGGAGGCTCAGAGCTTGTATGCAAGGCATTTGTTGATGAAATGCAAAAGGAATTTGAAATGTCTATGTTCGGAGAGATTAAGTTCTTTCTTGGACTACAAGTGATTTAGCAGAGTGATGGCATATTCATCACATAATCTAAATACATAAAGGAAGTACTGAAGACATTTGGCATGGAAGATGCTAAACCTGTGGGAACACCGATGGCTACTGGATGAAAATTGACAAAGGAGGATAAAACTACAGAGGTAAACCAGACACTTGACCGATCCATGATTGGTAAATTAATGTACATAGTTCACAGTAGACCAGATATAGCACATGCTATGGAAATTATTGCAAGATTTTCTACTAATCCTAGAGAATCACACATGATAGCTACAAAAAGGATCTTAAGATACCTAAAGAAAATTAAAAAATTATGGATTATGGTATCCTAAGGAAGGGAAGTTTGAACTAAAAGTTTACATCGATGCTGATTGGGCTAGAAATGTGGATGATAGAAAAAGCACCACCGGAGGAGCATTTTTCTTTAGTGAAAGACTTGTAACTTGGACAAGTAAAAAGTAGGCTTGTATTTCTCAGTCTATAGCTGAAGCAGAATATGTTGCTGCTACTACTAACTGTTCAAACATTGCATATATCAAACAAGTGTTGGAAGGAATGAATGAGGTAATCACTGACCCGGTGATTATATATTGTGACAACACTAGTGCTATTAATATTTCAAAGAATCTTGTGATGCACTCTAAGACAAAGCATATATCTATTAAGTATCATTACTTAAGAGAACAAGTGCAAGAGAAGCAAGTGAAGTTAGAATTTGTCACATCTAAAGAACAACTTGCAGATACTTTTACAAAACCCCTACAGAAGGATACATTTGAATACTTGAGGACTAGACTTGGGGTCCGTCCCTTGTCTATCGGTCACAATGTGATTTGGTTGTTGCATCAGCCTACTTTTATCAGAAGATCATTCATGTTGATGCAGCATAATTCACACTTTGAATCATGTTCAAGGTTGTGATTAAGTTTGAGAACTTGAACTAATTGGAATATTAGTATTCAGAGATACAAAGGAAGACAAAATTGTTTGTTTATTTGTTTCTTTGGCATTGCTATCAAAGGGAGAGATAAACAATATGAAAAGGAACAAGCTATGAAAAGGATCAAGCACCAATGAGAATTATCTAAGGGAGAGACAATCTGAATGAGACAAGGTATTGAAGATCAGTTATAGAGAATAGAAGCAGGAATAGGAGAACTAAAAAGAACACAACTACAGAATGGTAAAGTTGTAGTATTTAATGCCGGTTTAGTAACGTAGTGATTAAACATATTAAGTCTATTCGACTTATAGCATTTTGTTCACAAGTTGTAGAATATATGTTTGGTATGTGTATGGTACATTTCATATTACTTGAGTTGCCATCAATGCCAAAGGGAGAGATTGTTGAACTACAACTGATTTGGAATCTGATTGAAGAATCTGTGATTAAAGATCACTGAGAAGTTGCTGATTAGATATGTAATATGATTAAATCGGTATTATGTTTTCATTGATGTCAACTAGTTTGACAACACTTATCTTGTAAGTTACTATACCGAGACATCTGAAGAAAGGTGAAAAAGATGAAGAATAGAGAAATCTACATGAGGAAAGATGTACGTGACAGATGAGGATAAGGAACACATTGAGTAACTTGTTGATGAGTCTATGACTTGATGATATTGACTTTATTATGTTTCATTCATCTATGATGAAGTATAGAGCTGAAAGACACAAAGAAGTGTTGTCGGTAAATGAAGTATTTCTAGTATACACCGACGGAGTATAGTGTATACCGATCGTAGTATTAACCGAGTAGTGTTCACCAACGCATTTCTTTGTTAACCGAGTGAAACAAAATGAATTAAATGATTAGTTTAGCCGATAAGATTGATGCGCTGGCAAGAGTATAACATCGAGGTAACAGATAATGTTTGTTACACAAATTGACGGCTGACAAAATTTAGGAAAGATCTAAAGGATGAAAATCAAACATGTTATTGACACAAGTACCGAGAAAGTTTGAAGCGGCAAAATCTATGAATGTGGTTAAGCGGAAAAATCCGATGGTGGAGAAGAAAATGATTTTTTCATCTATATAAGAGAATATAATTTCTTTATGAAAAAGGATGGAAGAAGTAGAAATTGTAGGAATATCACGTGAACAAGGTTTTCATGCATTCTGATCATACTGGTTAGTAAGAATCGAGCTGCAGAACAATTACTGAGCTACAGAGAGAAATTACCGACGGACAGTAAGTTGATACAGTATTGAATCTGAAGTGAAATATTGATCAGAAGGATTTGTATGGACTAAATATTGATTTGTAATCTGCAATTGAAGTTGTATTAAGGCAGGTCATTTACTGTTACATATTTAACCATTGTATACAGCCAAAATCTCTTAACCGAGTGGACTCTGAAAGTCTTATGATGTATCATTCATAGAATGAACATTGTTATCCTATCAACCCCATAGTGAATGCTGGTTGGACGATAACTTCTAGTCTAAAATCCTCTAACAAGGTCACAACTGACAGTGTGTTTGTAAACCTTTAACAAGGTTGGGTCTTAACCGACCTCACTTCAGAAGAGTGAACAATTTTGGGTTTCCAGTCCTAGGTGGTTTTTCCCTTTACAAAGTTTCCACGTTAAATCTCTTGTGTTATGTGTTGATTGTGATATTTGTTTGTTAGCATTCTTTACATGTTAGATTTGATCAGTAACTGTTATATTATTTGATTGGTAAATGGTAAAAGCATAAACAGTGAAATTTGTATTGTTTACCGACGAGCAGAAATTAGAGAAGTTGTTTTGAATTATACATTTTATTTTGGGACACTGGATAACTGATTCACCCCCCCCCTCCTCAGTTATTTTAACAATTATGTATTTATTAATTAATAATATATCAAAATAAAATCATGACATAATTTAGATAAAAAATTTTGACAATATAAATGATAGTACCAATAAGTTTAAATAATTAATCATGAGTACCCATTTTTAATTATCAAAACATATAAAAAACCTTATTAATTAATATAAAATCTAAGATCCATAAATAGGAATATGATTTTATATTTAAAATTTAAAATTTTACTTTCAAATTCTAAAAATAATGTATTTACTTTTCAAAATACCTTTTCAAAAACATAAAACAATATTAATCACATATATAGAAATATTTCTAAAACATTAGGGTACAAAAGATTATAACTCACCCTAGAAAAAGGGGAACACTTACCCTAAAATTACAATATTTTAAAATAATTTCCATAGGGTAAGGGTATTAATACTTTAGAAAGTGAATAAAAAATAACAACCCTAATATCAAGAAATTCTTTCTAATGTAAAAATAAAATAAAATCTCACAAAAAATGCATTTAATTTTTTTGGGCAAAATAATTTTACTTTCTAAAATAAAGCCCTAAATATGCATCTTTATGAAATGAAAATAAAAGATAATAATAAGAGCATTATATTCAAATCACCTAATTAGTATTTGCAATAATGAGATATGTGAAAAATGTAAAGTCGATAAGGTAAAATACAATCCAATCTACCTTAATAATCTGATTTTAAAAATTACCAAAGGGTAAAGTAAGAGATGTTATTTTCTCTTTAGTAACTTAAGGTAAATGAAAATATGCCCTAAAAAGAATTACATAGTGAAGACCTAAAATAAAATGTAAAATCTTTTAAACACATAATACAAAAGAAACTCAAATACATTTTCTTACCCTAATAATTTATTCCTAAATTACTAAAGGGAAGAAAATAATCTAGAATTTATCCATTTTCCTCTACCCATACTCTCAAGGAATACAATAGGACAATCGGTTAGGGTAGGATGGGTAGTTAGGATAGAAAGAAAGGGTGGGTCGAAAGGTCAAGTTTTCAACTCCGTCTCCCCACTCTTTTTTCTTGAAATTAATAAAGTAATAATAGACAAGAAAATAATATTCATATTTGAAAATTAACATTATTTTGGCAAGAAATACTCCCTGTGTGAGAATTTTGTCTTGATTTTCTCACCTACACATGAGAATGTAAATTAATTAATTTCTCTTCCAAATCCTCTTAAAGAATAACAATAGACTAATTGGTTAGAGGGTAGAAGGGTAGGTAAGAAAAAGGGTTGGTTTGAGAGGTTGAGTGTTCAACTCCCTCTTGCCACCTTTTTTGCCTAACCACCTTATTATTCTTTATAATTATTTTATTTCAAAATATACATGCATTTAATTTATTGAAATAAAATAATTAAAAACTTAAACATGAAAATAAGAGAATGATAATTTTTTAGGCCTTTTCAATTGTTTAATTTTTAAAGATAGGGAAATAACATGAAAATGAAACTAAATATTATACTTCCCTGATATTTTGCATATTTAGGACTTGAATTTTTAAGTGTCAAGAGTGGCTCTTATTGGGGACATGCATTCATGCCTGGATGCAGCAAGATTCAAGTTATCTCTGGAGAAGCAGACCACTCAATACTTACATGTTATTTGAAATGTATCACCTTTTGAAATCTTCTCTAGAAAATCTTTTGAATCTTTGGGCCCCACTTTTATTTTATTGGCATATCTATGTTTGCCCGAGAAGCCCAAAAACTACCGCACTGACACTCATGTAAAAAATTGGTGTTTCTTTTCAGTATACATGAAATTCAATTACATCCTCTGCATTTTACCCCCACGTAAACATAACAACTAAAATGCTTTGGGATCCACTGCTTTATCTCATCGGCATAACTTGAATTGTGAGAGTACTCAGAATGAAGGCGATGCCTCGAATCCAGTGTGCTCTCTTTCTGTAAGCTTGTTGTGCATCTAATTTGATGAAATCAAATTGTTTTTAGAGACCAACAAGTTATGGTAAAAACTCGTTTCTCTTTCTCTAGGTTGTGCTTCCTACTTGATTTCCTAGCGCACATAATGTCATCTCTTATATTGTATTTTCCATTTTCTTCTAAATTCAGGTCATCTCTGGAATCACCGGTATTCCAAAAACACCACAGACTTTGTAAAAATACCCTCCAAGGTAAGGTATATGGTTTGAGAAACCATCCATGGATTAAAATCATCATCCAGAGATAAAAATGACTTCAAATTTCTGTTATGAAATATGCTCACTATTCATGCCTCTCTCAGACTCCTTACTCCCTTGCCAATATGGTTATTTACCGATGGTTCCTCAGCTTCTATTGAGCCAGATTTGGATCGATACACAGTCAAATACTAGCTTTAGAACTATGTCTTTTGCCAATTCGCAGCCATTAAAATTTGGGTCATTTTTACAAATGTCTGGGCGTTTTTGTTGTTGTCAGCTTCATAAAAATAAGTAAAACTATCATAAATTTGTTTCTCATAAATGGGGAAAGGTCTGGGAACCTTTTTGGATGTATAGATAGTCGTTTGAAGCCCAAAAACAACTTTAAATTTCTGTCCAAATACAAAAAACGTGATTCATCTTCTTCACCAGTTCAGCTCGTAGTTAATAAATCTGGGTTGTTTTAGACACGTTTTGACACCAAAAAGTGCTTAATTTATTCTAAAAAATGCCCCCAACTCATATACAACTTGGCTGGGAACATCTCCGGCACAAAAACAATGTTGCTTTGCTTCAATGTGACCCCCAAAATAGACCTAAATTATTTGCACGGGAATTAAATTCTCTGTTGTTTGTATGTTGTTTTTCAGCTCTCTAGCTTGCTTCATTCCAGCCTTTCAAGACAAATGTTTTTCGCATACAATTATAATTTTAACGATCCCAATTTATTGGAAAGATATAAAAAATATATCCATAATGAATCCTTTTATTCTGCATGTACAAATACCG
This sequence comes from Chamaecyparis obtusa, assembly GCA_027943335.1. Classification (NCBI taxonomy): domain Eukaryota; kingdom Viridiplantae; phylum Streptophyta; class Pinopsida; order Cupressales; family Cupressaceae; genus Chamaecyparis; species Chamaecyparis obtusa. The sequence goes on from BSBK01002894.1 coordinate 596,601, forward strand.
GCAGTAACTATTCACAATATAAAAGTATTCATAAAAGATTTTTATAGAAAAAAAATGATTAGTCAGAAAATTTAATATCAATATACTATAAAATGATGGACTAATTGAAAAGCATGTAAATTTAAGGACTATAATATATCAATATGACACCGAAAAAGGAAAACATAAATAATTCATAACACATAATATAAACAGAGAGAAAAACATGGTAAAAAACATACTTATCTGTTCTAAAATTTGGAAAAAGAAACTCTTACCTCTGTCATAAACTTGATTTTGATCATGCAGCAATATGCATCTTTTTAAAGTAAGATCATCCCTTTTACCAATTACATTAATTTTATCCACTTTATAATATTTTTCACGGATGCATTCCATTGATACGACTTGATTATTATATTCATGTCCTCTTTCATATTTGGCTCCATGGATTTCAACTTTGCAATTATTTTTCTAAAATTTTCCATTATAGTGGATTTGATTACCTTTTTCACATTGTAATTCATTTTTCAGAATGACATTGGTCCTAATATGTAAATTTTGTAGCATATTTTCCTTATAACTCTTTCCTTTTGGAATATTTGTATCGTGAACAATAGTATGTAAATTAGGTTGCCCTAATTTCTCATAATTATCCTTTGTGCCACATTGTACGAATATTTCATCCTCAAACATTTCACTTTCCTTGCATATTATCTTTGGACATACATTACCTCTAGGAAAAAGTATTATTTTACTTTCTCCCATACTATATTGTATTCTTAAAAATATAAATAATTTTCAATTAACTTTTCTCCTATTTCTTCAAACAAAGGGTTCATAAATATAGAAAATTTATACATACCTCCATGAGGACTTACCTCTAGTTCCTCAAGTGTTCCATCACACACGAGCTTATCTCCAAGAGTATGGCAGTGTATGTCGAACAACTTTTTCTGAAAGCTACCATCTTCATGAATATTATTTATTGCATTTCCATCCTGTACGTGTGTTGCATCTTGTGATATTTTATCTCCACTATCTAGGAAATTTGAAATTTTACTAGAACCTTTCACAAAAATATTTCCTTTCTGAAGTATTTCACCTTCTTGATATTTATCTTTTATTTCATCAAATATCACCTAAGCATGTTTATTTTGATGATTATAGAAAAATTTTGGACCATCCTTCTGAATATACTTTTGATATTCAATGTCTAATATTTCTGAAATTTTCTCTGTAGTGAGAAAATTTTCTTCTTGCTCATGACTCTTATCCATTTCCACACTAGTTTGATTTGGGATGGATTCCTCTTCGATAGGATCCAAATTTTTTGCTTCATCTGAGTCTGGGACTTCACAAGGATTTTTCTTTGCTTTTGTATATTCTCCTAATTTTTGAAAAATAGCTTCAAATCTGGGTCATCTAAAGAAACTCCCAAATCATAAAGTTTTCTTTGAAATTCCCTGCTTGAAGGCACGATATCTAATTGTATATCCCAATAGAAACCCATCATCCTTATGAACAAATGGGCTATAGACTCACCCTCTTCTCTTTCCACATTGAAAAATGCATTCAAAGGAGATAATTCTTCTCCCATAATGCATTATTGATCTTCTTCATGCTCATAGCTCATGTTGTCTTCATTAGCATCATGAAATTCACATAAGAACCATTGTTCAAATTCTTTCCACGATGAAATACTTTGTGCAGGGTAAAGCCTCATATTCTTCTCTTGCATCATCCTTCAATGACCAGGCAAATAATGTCATGGCATCACCTTTAACATCAATTTTGTAATCATCAAGGAACATATAAAAATCATCTAAATGATCAAGAGTTGGTTCATCTCCATAAAATTTAGGCACCTTCTGTGCAAGCTTTGATAAATTAGTACTACATTGAAATTTTTTTAGATCCAAAGGCTCAATGGGAATAAAAAACCTTCTAAAAAATTTCTTAAACATCATGTAATAAAGCTTCTATTACTAACTAAAGGCCACATATTCATTCCTTCCAGGCTCTCTCCCTCAATGGAGAAATTGAAAACTTCTGACACACCAAGTCGCCACCTCAAGTGCCTTGAGGAAAATATTTTTTCCTGCTTGTCCTAAGAAGAAATTTCAAATTTTTATATAGAGTCGCTACCTTCTTCATAAGAAAGATAAAATCATACAACTTATTCTGAGTTTTGTCTCTAGTAGAGTCTAACTAAACTGTCACAATTCACTATCTTGACCAGAAATTCTAAAAATATCTTTCATAGATATTTCTCCCCAGTAGAGTCGCCAATTTATTGGTGCTCAAAAATGATGGACTATTTTTGGTCAACTGACAGGCACACACTAGTGCCTCTGCAATTCTGGCTTGATCGAGCCAAGGCTAGTAGGCCTAAATTCACAAGTTCCTTATGTTGCACAAATGCATGCACAAACAAACGAAATTCTTTCCAAAGGGGTAAATGATCTTTGGAGGAAAATGATATAATCTCTTGATAGCTGTATTCTCTTAAATCTAAACTAAAATTGAACTATCACTAAAACCTAATTGTGAATGCTTTTAAAGTAAGTAATCAGATTTATTTATAAACTACAAAGAAGAACCAGATAACAATTCTCAAACGAAATAAGATCAGTGCCTAATGAAAATTTGGATTATAGAGTCAAATATTTCCAATCCTACATATAATCAAAGACAGTTTTAAGAAAACTTACTTTTAATAAAGTAGGACTATCATTCCACAGGCTTCCGCTTGATTCACAATTCAAAACAATTCACACAACTAATCCTATTGAATTTAACTCAAATTAAGAGACCGATAAGAACAATGGCAAGTTCACAGATCATACAATTGATACTCGAGTTGTATATATTAATTTTGAATTACAATATTTAGGGAATAGAACACAGTGGAACACCCTAATACACAGAGTATCTGAAAAACTAACTAAAAATAAATAACATATAACCTCAAATAAACATGAAACAACTTATCGCATATGACATTTGAGAAATTTGCATATGATGGTTCAAAATTTGTAGTGGCTAGAGTTTTCCCCCAATTGTGTTGTGTTGCTTTCGATTACAAATGATTCATTATAAATATGTTTTTCAAAGGTTTTTGTGAAAAGGTGTGTCTTTTCACAGGAAACCTTTGAACAACATATTTATAATGAATCATTTGTAATCGAAAGCAACACAACACAATTGGGGGAAAACTCTAGCCACTACGAATTTTGAACCATCATATGCAAATTTCTCAAATGTCATATGAGATAAGTTGTTTCATGTTTATTTGAGGTTATATGTTATTTATTTTCAGCTAGTTTTTTAGATACTTTGTGTATTAGGGTGTTCCACTGTGTTTTATTCCTTGAATATTGTAATTCAAAATTAATATATACAACTCGAGTATCAATTGTATGGTCTGTGAACCTACCATTGTTCTTATCAGTCTCTTAATTTGAGTTAAATTCGATAGGATTAGTTGTGTGAATTGTTTTGAATTGTGAATCAAACAGAAGCCTATGGAATGATAGTCTCGCTTTATTAAAAGTAAGTTTTCTTAAAACTGTCTCTGATTATACGTAGGATTGGAAATATCTGACTCTATAACCCAAATTTTCATTAGGCACTGATCTTATTTCATTTGAGAATTGTTATCTGGTTCTTCTTTATAATTTATAAATAAATCTAATTACTTACTTTAAAAGCATTCGCAATTAGGTTTTAGTGATAGTTCAATTTTAGTTTAGATTTAAGAGAATACAACTATCAGGAAATTATATCATTTTCCTCCAAAGATCATTTACCCATTTGGAAGGAATTTCATTTGTCTTTGCGTATATTTGTGCAGCATAGGGAACTTGTGAATTTAGGGCTACCAGCCTTGGCTCGATCAAGCCAGAATTGTTGAGGCACTAGTGTGTGCCTGTCAGTTGGCCAAAAATGGTCCATCATTTTTTAGCACCAACAAAGATCATTGCATAAAATTTATTCCCATGTGGATTCAACTAGATTTCTTGCCATTAAAATATAGAGATATAAAGATCCTAGAGGTCTTTGGAAACAAATTAGGAATCTTTCTTAAAGCTTCCCAATCTGTGGAAACACATAGCCCTAGAATTTTCATTCCAGTGGACATTGGAAAAGACCTCCCTAGATTGATCGGAATCATTTCAAAGCATGAAGTGTGAATTCAAATGATTTTATATGATCATTTAGATAGGGTTAATGATACTCTAATCTATAAAATATATATTGTTGTGACCTCTCAAGGGGAAGAGGACCCTTATATCATGGAACCTAATAGACACACACAAAAATTTGGGTCAAAGAACCTCTAGAGGTATTCCATGCAAGACCCTATCATCCTATTTCTAGAAATTGATAAGGAAAATAGGGAAGTGAGATAAAATTAGTATAACACAAATGAAAGGGAGGATAAATTATTCTATCCATTTGTGGATAAATGATTCTCTGATAGAATTTTAGTGATTTTATGGACCTTATTTTGGAGATGGATTCATAATTGCAACAAGTTGCTGGAAAGGAAACTTCTCATTAAAGGTTATCGAGGGAGTGAGAAGAAATATCAAATTACTAAGTCATACAAATATCAAGGGATTCTAAGGAAATAAGAGAGATCTTTTACAAGAAAGGGGGACACACTGTAGGGTGAAATGGATAGAAAATAGGTCACACATTGAGGAGAATGGGAGTTTTGGCATGGCTAATAAATTTATACCAAGTCAAAATTTTGTGAGAGAGGAGATAATCAATCTTAGAAGAAAATAATGTAAGGATCATAGACACATTAAGGACTTATGGAAGAAGGAAACTCTTTTATCCATTTATGGTTCAAAAGAACATGGAGAGTTGTCAATAGAAAAAGACACAAAGATGGTCTACTCAAAACATAACAGACATAATAGAAGGAAGAGACAAAGGATCCAGAGAGAAATACTAAATATTAGTACTCTAAGAAATCAAAAAAATTATTCAAGATTGCTTGGAAGAAGTTAAAATTAAAATTATAGAAGAGATAGCAGACTAGGTACTGGAAAAGAATCTAAGTACTAAGGGCTTCACTAATCTCCAAGAGGTAGCTACAATAGAATAAATATAGAAGAATGTTAAGTCAACAAGTGTTGAGGAGGCAGGTGAGATGTTGGAAGAAATACTTAATTATATAATAAATAAAGAAAAATTCTACTCTACAAAAGAGAAATCTACACCTAAAGACAATGAGGCCAGTGAGGAGGTAGATGCATTCCTTAAAGAAGTATTAATAGACATAATCAACCAATATAGGCTCATCACTGAAGAAAAAAATTTCATAAGAAAAGATAATGAGAAAACTCCAAAGAAACTTAATAAAGGTAGGGTTTTAAGGACCTCTAGTAAGATGGAAGAGAGAGGGCATTAGATTCCAATCATAACATGATAGAACTAATTTGCCTTAACATAGGATATAGTAAATATTTAAGGCTAGTGGAAAAGGAGAATTTATCAAGATTTAAATATGTGCCTTTAAATTAAAAAGAAAAGGGTAAGAGGTCTAAAGTGACAAGTTGTTCTACAAAGAAAATCAGATACAAGGAGATGGATAGGGATGTAGTGCCTCCTGTGATTGCATTCTACCCCATGATGATATTAATCCAAGATATACTTTTATTATGATATTGTGATTATTTACATGATGAGATGCATCAATGATAGGTTATTATTTTGGTTGCAAGTATCTTGGTTGTGCTAGATGGTTAGATTATGTTGTCATTTACAATTTGATAATATTTGCATGATTATGCTAGTGATGTGACATGATGCCTTATGATGATATCTGGTCTATTTTTCATTTGAGACTATTGATTATGTTATCGAGATGATTTTATTGGACTTCAAGATATATTGTGCTTATATGTTGTTGAGTATTTAGTTAATTACTTTCACTAATTTATGCTCATATTGTCGTAAAATGACTTATTTAAATGCTTTATATTTAAATAAAATGTTTAAATTAAAATGCAATGTTAATTCAAATGACATGATGTTCATTGTTATGCTCATATTATTGTTATGGATTATTTCTGATGTGATTGTACAAAGTGAGACAAAGTCATATTTACTCATTTGTGAGGTCCACGTGATGGTATCACTCTCCTTCACTATCTTTTATCATGTATGTTTATGTACTTCAGCTATTTATATTAAGGATAGCTACACTTGATGTATGCATGTTTTAGTGAACATGTACCAAACACATTCTATTTGACTTGTAGGATTTGAGTGTGTCTATATCCTCGGTAGTTGTGCAGGACATAGTAACAATGGCCTTTCATATTGAGCCAATGTCATCCCTGTATGGATGGTGTATCTATAATAATTATATTGTTCCCTCTGGTACATGTTGGTAAATCTGGACTTCATTATGCATATGTGATAGATCAGTGATATGTTTGTGCATTTAGAGTTTATGCAGTTGTCGAAGATGATTTAGAATTTATGCTAATTTTTAATGTGAATTGAAGATTTTAGTATTTTTATTTTCTAGCTAATTTTCCATAGTTAGATTTTAACTAATTGGAACCAATTTATTTAAATTGGGGAAAAAGGTCAAAATTCATTTAAAATATTTAAATGATCTATTTTAAAAGTCACTTGGAAAAGTGCTTTATATTTTATAAATTGAGTTCTTTTCACTCAATTTTTACTTTTCCTTTGTGATAATTTGTGGTTTTTCTCCAAACTTGCATTGGAGAAATCGCATTTGTTCTTGTTGGGTATGATCTACTTGGCAGATTCATGCATGGAGTGGATCATTGGAATTGTGCTCGAATTTCTCTCTTTGTTTTGAGTTTTCTCCACTTTGGGTGAGGTAGGGAATCTTACCATTTCTATTTTACTTCATTTTAATTCTTTCTTTTGGTTGCATTAGTTGAGTGGGCTAGGAATTAGCATTCCCCCACATTCTTGCTTCGCTTCTCTACCCAATTGGGTGTATGTGAGTTTGTTTGCATTTTCCCACTTTGTGTTTGGGGTTTTAGAGTAGTTATGTTATCTAATTTATGTAAAGTACCCAAGAAATGTGATGTTGGGTGCCAAACGGAAAATAGGTTTTAATTTTGTCAATTTCTTTGATGTTTGATTTTTGGGCATTTTTTTGTTTGCCTCATTTTGTGTGTCATCCAACACATGCCAATTAGCTTGTTGGGCATGATTGTGCTATTTATTTTAGTAGTCTCTCATGTCTTTAGTAGGATTTTGAAATAGTAATGGTTTTAGGACATCCCAAACATATTAAATCATGATCCAAATATAACCTTTTAGAGTTAAATTGTTGATTTTTGCACTTTGTTGGACTTTGCCATGAATTGAGTTTATTGTGTCTTTGAGCATTGTGAGTCTTTCTCATGTTAGAACAAGATGTGTAATGGATTCTATGGGAAATATTTCTCTTGGAAAAGTGTCCAATCAAGTAGTTTTCTATTTGTCTTATGCTTGTGTTCACTCAACTTACATGCCTTATGTGTCTTGGAGTGGAATTGTCCTCCTATCATTATCTTTGTGCTTGTTGATGTTGTTGTGTTTCTGTCCTTGGAGTATACCATGATGACAATGCATATTTTTTATGTCTTTGTGTAGATTTGGTGGAAAATCCTAGGGTCATACCGTCCTCATGTAGACCTAGTAGACGAAGTCCCTATTCCCATCCTTGGTGTAGTCCAAGTTGACGAAGAGATTTTTTATGTCCTCGTGTAGATCGAGTGGATAATTTCCTTGTTGATCTTTGTCATGTGATGTTGAGATATAGGACTAGGTATGTTGAGTAGACATGGGGATCAATACCTCCTTACGTGGACCTCTCCCTAGAAGTGGTTGAATAGGCTATGTCAAGGAGTTCCTTAAAAAGTGAAAACCATAATAAAATGCATTGGGTATAAACATTAAACAAGATTAATTGGACTTGTGGAATCCATCAAATCCTCATATGTCATGTGTGATGCGAGTGTGAGTGTAGATAGTGATGTGAATATCAATGAATCCCTAAATGTCATGAGTGATCCAAGTGTGAGAGTGGATGTGGAAACCACTAAATCCCTAGATGTCATCAGAGATTTGTGTGTGAGGTAGATGATTGCACCCCAGATTTGAGTATTGATCCATGCAGGAAGAGATACTCCCTATGATATTTACTCTCATTTCTAGGTCTATTAGCGATGAGTAGCACCTTAATAAGTTATGGTATGTGATTCTAAGATTGTGCTCTGGACGTTAGTCCACATGTTGAGTATTCTCCATGGATTTTTTAATTTTACATGTGTATTGCATTGGACCACTACATCTTCTTGTGATTCTTGCATCTACTTGTCATGTGTGTTGGCCACCCCTTTCTTGTGTGTTTTCCTTATGTTTGTGGCTGGGTTACTATCTTTGCAAGAAAAGTGTGGTGGGCCTAAGGATTCTGCATGGTAGGGTGGTTTTGCACTATACCATTGTTGGGGAATTGTGTATAGGTGATGGATTTCCTCCAACTACAAGGACTTGGAGCTTGAGAGATCACTTGTATCTCATTCATTTTTGGCACCATTTTTATATTCTCATATATAGGTATATGTACATTGATGTTCTTGGTTTAGCTTAGTTTTCTATTACGCATTATTTGATGTGTTTACTGATGTAATCAAGTGATTATGGCCTTAATATGTTTTGTTCTGGTAACCCTAATGTGGAGAAAACTTTTATTTTAGTTGTACATTGTTTTTGGAAAGCCTCCCAAGTGTTAGAACCTGAATTGACCTCCTAGTTTGGTCTCAAACATGACTTTTCCATTTGTAAAGTATTTTAGCACATTTGAGATTTTTTACATAGCATCTAACTAATTCTACATCGCATATGACGTTTCATGCATCACATTTTACCTTTTTGGCATCACATATGGCTCACAGAATGTCGCATTTGACTCATGGTTATTTGCATTTGATTCATCACATCCAAGATAGGGAGCACTTACTAAGGGCCAATTGAAAATGTGATTTCATTTTTTGATACACTTTATCCCTGGGATGCCTTCTTAGTCATAGAAGTCAACATTTGGATACATTTGTTAGGATTAGAAGATAGAAAACAATAACAATTACATGCAAATATAACCAATAATGCAAAGGAATAAAGCACACATAAGAAGAACAAGAAGACATAAATATTTAACATGGTTCACCCAATCTAGGGCTATGTTCACCAAATAGAGATTCCAATCTTATTATTTGGTAGTTTCATCTTGTTACAATCTGTGATCCCTTGCATCTCAATACCATTGCAAGAAGTTATTAATTATCATTATGAGAAAACCCTAACCCTAAGCCATATTTAACCAGACTTATGCTGGTTAACAAATTAACCCTAAAAGATACTTAACAAGTCAATCTAGGGAAATGTTTGAACTGCTTGATTAGTTAACCCCAAAAATACTTGTCTGATCAGTCGCCACAAACCAACAATCTCCTACTTGGGGACTGATTAGGCTTCACACTAAAACAAACTCCCACTTGGAGACTAGTCCTGTAGCAACACCATTACCCCTAAAGCTCCCATTGGATTGATGTACCCTAGACTTTTCTATTCTTTTTATTATTTTCATTCTTGAAGATGAACTGAAACTGAAGAGGATTTCAACTTCTCCCTTGTCACTACCTTTTTAAACATATATGCTAGATTTTCATCTATATGTATCATTTCCAGGTTTCACTGTCCATTATCGAACATCAACTAAATGAAGTGACACCTCAACTATATGTGTTCAATATGTGAAAGCAAGGCATAATTCTTTTCAATATGGATGAAACTCTGGCTATCTGTAAATAGATAAATTTTAGACTGTGATTTTCCCAACTCTTCCATGAAAAATTGCAGTCGTATAATCTCCTTAGATGTCTCTATATAAACAACATACTATTCCTCTATAGTGGATAAAGAATCCACCTTTTTCAATCAAGAAATCCAACTCAATGTTTTCCCACTAATGATAAATACATAGCCTATGGTACTCCACCTAGTATCTAAATACCCTACCAAATCTGAGTCGACATAGCCCTTTAAATTAGTATTAGAGCACCCAAAACATAAACATTTATTGGATGTACCTCTCAAATATATGAGAATCCATTTTAATGCATTCCAATGCTCAACTCTAGGATGACTCATATACCTGCTAACAACTCCTACAGCATGTGAAATATCTGGTCCAGTGCATACCATGGCATACATCAAACTACCTACAGCTAAAGCATATGGTACCTTGGAAATTTTCTCTTCCTCCTCTTGTGTCTTTGAAAACGTCTCCTTAGTCAATTTCAAATGACTAGGAAAAGGTGTGTTGACAACTTTTGCATTCTCTATATGGAATCTTTGCAACACCTTTTCAACATAATCAGCCTAAGATAGAGTCAATTTGTTGTTCTTCCTATCTCTGCAAATTTTCATACCAAGGAATTATTTTTCTACCCCCAAATCCTTCATAGAAAAAGAATGTGCTAACCTTTGTTTCAACTCCTTAATGTGATCCATGTTAGACCCTCCTACAAGCATATCATCAACATATAAACATAAAATAATGTAGTTTTCATCATCCAGCCACTTAAAATAAACAATGGCCTGAATTACACTGACTATAGCCATGCTCATCCATAAAGCTATCAAATTTAATATATCATTTCCAAGGTGCTTGCTTCAATCCATATAAACTTTTCATCAATCTGCACACTAAGTTATCCTTACCTTTGACCTCAAATCCTTGTGGTTGTTGCATATATATTTCTTCATCCAAATCACCATGGAGAAAGGTTGTTTTAACATCAAGTTTTTTCAAATACAAATCTTCAGTAGCCACAATACTTAATACAGTGTGTATAGAAGTCATTTCTACAATTGGAGAAAATATCTCATCAAAATCATGCCTTTTTTGTGTAAATCCCTTTACAACTAACTTGGCTTTGAATATTTTCTTACCTCTGTCCTCTTTCAACCTATAAACCCATTTATTTGGTAAATCATTTTTACCTATAAGAAACTTACATAATTCCCAAGTCTGATTTTTCATAAAAGAGCATATTCCTTATTCCATGGCAAGCTCCCACTAAACCTTTGTAGCCACCTGCATAACTTCATCATATCCTTCTGGGTCACCAGCATCTATTAATAAAATAGAATAAAAAGAGGGAGAGAACCTTTCAGGAGGTCTACTTGGCCTTTTTGATCATCTAACATTCATTAGATTTTGTGGTATTTGTTGTTTTTGTGGAGCATAAGGGTCCACTAGAACATCATCTTTTGGAGTATCATCTAGCACTACATAATCATTTTCTTTATTCTCATGTTGTTGCAACTAATCTTTGTACAACACTTTCTCATTGAATATGACATCCATGCTTCTTACAATTTTATGATTTTCAACATCCCAAAGTCTATAGCCAAATTCATTAATGCCATATCCAATAAATATACATTTTTTTTACTTAGCTTCCAGCTTGGTTCTATTTTCATAATCTATATGTGAAAAAGTTTCACAATCAAAGATTCTGAGAAAAGAATAACTCACCTTCTTACATGTTGATGCTTCCTCATGAATACCACAACCCAAAGGAGTAGAGGGACCTCTATTGATAGTGTTTACAGCCTCTTCCCACATGTTTAAAGGCATCCCAGCATGCAACCTCATACTCCTAGCACGCTCCATTATTATCCTATTCATGTATTCAACCACTCCATTTTCTTGTGGAGTCTTGGAACCATTTTCTGACTACGAATGCCATTAGAGGAACAATAATATTCAAACTCTTTGCTACAATAATCACCACCAATATTACATCTAAGAAATTTTAGTCTTTTCCCAATCTTATTCTCAACCAAGCTTTTCCTTTTTTTTAAAGTTTTAAATACATCATATTTCTTCCTAAGGAAATAAATTCATACTTTCCTAGTTGCATAATTAATGAATGTAACATAATATAGAGATCCACCAAGGGAAGATACTTGAGTTGGTCCCCATATATCTGTATACACAAGCTCTAATTTCTCATCTTTCTTTTCCTTCCCACTCTTCATAAAACCAACTCTCTTTTATTTTCCATGCACACAACTTTCACAAAAATCCATATTGACACATTTTAGACCTGGTATGACTTTCTTTGAATGAATTAATTTCATACTTTTTTCACTCATGTTCCCAAGTTGATTGTGTCATAGTGTTGTTTAAGAATCCACAATGATTTTTTCATGTTCTACTTGCTCAACTACAACAACTATTTCTGAACATTGACTTTTCTTTGTATTAATTAAAGTAGAAGGAACAATATGAGCTATACAAAGTTATAATATTCCTACTTTCACACATTTTTATACTACTAAGGAACCTTTTGAAACCTTCTAATTTTTTTCATTAAAATTAATTGTGCAACCTTCATCACCTAGTTACACTGTTGAAATCAAATTTCTACTCAGCGTTGGAACATGTCTTATCTGTTGTAGTGGCTAATGATTCCCATTCTGAAACTTAATTTTAATTCTTCCCTTTCCAAAAATCTAACTGGTTTCATTGTCTCCCAAATAAACTAGCCTAAAATCCCCTTGGACATAATCAAGAAAATGACTTCTATGGGGTGTAGCATGAAATGATGCCCCTAAATCTAGAACTCATGAATCATTAAAATTTTCAAGGGAAAGAAGAAAAATGTCCTCTTTAGATTTGTTCTGATTACTGGAAAAAATAGGTTTTGAAGGGACCCTAAACCCTTTACAATTCAAGCATCAAAAGATCAGAAAGTAGGATCATAACACCAAAAAAGAGGCAAACAACATCGAACTACCCAAAAAGGGGACTACATAGCTAGAGACATAAGGGAACAATAGAAAACACAAAAAACTAGCACAGAAACTAGTCTATACATCTGCATACATAACCCCTACTTTTTCATCTAGAGTCTTCTCCATTTTGGCCTGGATATTATCCATCTAGCCAATGACATTTTTCATCTCCTCAATGTTCTTCTTCATAAGAGGGGATTTTTTCTTGTTGCTCTGGCAAGTTCTAGAGCTGGGGCCTCCGCTATCCACCAGGGGATCATTTCTGTGTTCAATGTCCTCCTTCAAAGCTTTATCCAACATATTAACCAAGGCCTTGAGGTTGGTGTTGGAGGCCTTCATGCTATCCATGCTATGCTGGATGATATTAGTAAGATTTTTATCCACTTTATCCATTCTTTCATTAATGTCCACAATAGGGGGCTTAGAAGTGCCCTCCTTTAGAAAGGAATCAACTTTTTCTTGAAGGATAGCATTATTTGCTTCAAGTTTCCTACACTTTAGGTGGAGCCTTTTTATCTCATGGAAGCACCATTTTTTGAATTTGAAGGAGTAGAGAGCCTCAGCTTTGGAAATTTGAAGCACACCAGAAGTAAATTCCTCTTTGTCATCAAAGTCTTCAAAAATTAGCTTAATGGAGGACTCTTTGATTCTCCTCTCACTGGAATCCTCACTACCCTCTTGAATATTTTCCTGAGAGTCATGGGAGATGGGAACATCATGCCTCACACTAGCAAAAAAATCATCCAAGATGGTAACCTCCTCTTTGTGAAAATCCCTATCCATTTTGTGCTTCTCAGCATACTGAATAGTAGTGTCAACAAGATCTTCAAGACTGTGAGATTTGTGTACCATGGTTCCTTTCGAATTGGCCCCTTCAACAACTTTGTCTTTCAGCTCAACCACACTTTCCTAGTTCTTGTTCTCCAAGTCCTCTTCCTTAGGCATATCCTTCTTATCAGTACACATTAGAGCAGAATCAGCTTCCCTAGGCTAGGAATCACCAATATCCTTCTAGCGGGCTCTGCCATCCACTTGAGTTTTCATCTCTGTCATCTTATTATTATCCTTATCAAAATCCTTACTGTTAACCTCCTCCTTTCCACCATGGGGGGTAGTAATGTTATCAGAATCATTAGTATCCTCCCTTTCCTTACTAGCGCTCTACATATTTTTAATCTCTCCAATTTCACCCTCTTCAGAGTCCTCAGTCTCCTACTCCTCAGAGTAGTCTCTGACTTTAGTCTCTCCCGAGAAGATTTTCTTTGAACTACTACCCATAATATCTTCAGCCTTCCATTTAGTAGAGCCAGACTTAGGAGTCATAGAGATCCGTGTGTTCTTTCCTGAGGAAGGGGTAGAGATAGGATTAGGGATAGTACTCTTGATATACTCATAAATCAGAAGAATCAAACCCTCATGCTTAATAGCTTTCTTAGGAGAAATCATATGCTCATTGAGACTTTTAACAAGAGAGTTATGAAGGTAATAGGGAATGTTAATGGTGTCCTTGTACCTGAAATAGTTGAGAAACATGAAGTGGTGGGAGTGAGCATGAGTAAAGTGACCATGTAGGGTGAAGTACTCCATCACCACCTGCATAATGTTGCGCCAAATCTCCTTGATTTTGAAGACATCAATATAACCATTGGACCTGGCCTCCACAAAATCTAACTGCTCCTTTTTAGATTTAGGGAACTTTTTGGTAGCCATATCTAAAATCTTATGATTTCTGTAAAACCTCTAGCCAATATTGGGAATGTCAGTGACTTGAGCAATAAGCTCCATAGTGAGCTCCACAATTCTACCCTCCATGGATATAGTATCATTTTTCCATCCCTCCGTAAATTTTTGAGTGATCTCCTTGTCAAAACCATGTAACCTTTCCAGAAAAGGGGTAACCCTGCCTTTCTTCAACTTCTACCAAACCATAGCCATGTCGGCATTCTTGAGCTTCTTACAGTTGTCAGGTTCCTCCCATTTCAAATTGCCACCCATGGTTAAGAGAATTAACAACAGAGAGGGTTTATCAAAGTTAAAATAGTGCTTATCAAAGTTGTGTTCCCTATAGATATAGGCATTAACAGAGGTCACAACCTAGAAAGCATGTGATATGTTGATAACAATGATGCTAAGTACTTAGATTTGTTACTTACCACATTTGCCTCCTTTTTTCCTTCTTGTTTGTCTCCTTTATTCTTCTGAGACCAGTAATATTTTCTTGTATTACCTGGTTTCTCACAATACTAGCAATTGTTTGGTGCTCTAGATTGGGACCTCTTGCCCTTTGATTTTCCTCGTGATTTCCCATGATCTCTGAAATTATTTCCTCTCTCCTTTGATCTACCTCTACTTTCTACATTTAGAACACTATTTGATGTGGATCCACCTAATATTTTCCTATGAATTTCCTCACTCGGAATAACACCAACAACATCATCAAATTTTAGGGTATTTGAACCGGAAACAGAGTTACTAACAACCATTACCAAGTCATTCCAAATTTTAGACAAAGAACACAAAATCAAAAGAGCCCTAATTTTCATCAAAAATGGCATTAACAAAAGATAATTGACTGGTAATTATATTAGACTCATTTAAATTATTAGTAACTAGCCCACCTTCTACCATTCTCATGTTAAATAAATGCTTCATAATAAATACCTTATTTGAAGCATAATGTTTTTCTTATAACTTCGCTAGGGTTTCCATCAAGTCGTCAGTTATCTTTACTTGTGTAATATTAAATGCCACCAATTGTGCTAGGCATGAACGAATACTGCCAAGTACCTTCTTGTCCAAAATATCCCAATCCTCATCAGACATCGCTATCAATTTCTTGGATTTTCCTCGACTGTCATAAATCCTTTTGATAGAGATAGTTCTCCATTTGCATTTTCCATAACTAAAAGTTATTCCCATTAAACTTCTCAACCCTCAACTTACCCTCATCTTCCATTACTCCCACTTAACCCTGAGACTCCCACTCAGCCATGAGACCTTCTTGCAGAGGATAAATGAAAAATAACCTGCTCTAATACCACTTGTTAGGATTAGAAGATAGAAAACTATAACAGATACATGAAAATATGACCAATAATACAAAGAAATAAAGCACACAGAAGTATAACAAGAAGACAAATATTTAACGTGGTTCACCCAATCTAGGGCTACGTCCACCAAATAGAGAGTCCAATCTTATTATCTAGTAATTTCAGTATGTTACAATCTATGATCCCTTACAACTCAATACTACAACAAGAAGCTATGAATTCTCATTATGAGAAAACCCTAACCCTAAGCCATATTTAACAATACATGTGTCAGTTAACAAATTAACCCTAAAAAATACTTGACAAGTCAACCTAGGGAAATGTTTGTGTTAAGAATGGGAATACTGAGAGGGGGGGTGAATCAATGTTCTACAATTAATGCTTTTATGCTTCTTGAAACTTAGCCCAATTAATTTAATACTGAAATGAATAGAAAATCATATAAAACAATCAACCATAACACATAACACAAGATATTTTTACGGGGAAACCTTGACCAGAGGAAAACCTCAGTGGGAATTAGTACCCATGAATAATTGCACTAGTCTTATGAACTTGTTAGAGTTCCTTTTCCTTGTTAGGAGAAGTCATTACAATGCTGAGTACAATGACTTTGTTAGGAGTCTGTAAGAACAAACCCTGTTAGGGGTGGATGGCACACTGTCGGAGCACACTTCTCAATGAAGAAGGCTACAACCTCCTAATAATCAGATACACACTATATCTGGAAGGGTGAACTACTGCTTTGACACTATTGTCTAATCAATTCCTTTTGTGCGTTGTTTCTCTAACCTCTTGTAAAGCTTTATTCCATACTGACTGTATTATTCTTCTCTTCTATATACTTCACATATGTTTTCTCTTGTATCGATATCTATATCATGTCATATATATACATGTTGAATAGGTGCAACCAAAACTTAATACTGTGTCTGCCTAAAACACAACATACACAATGCTTCCAATATAATTGGCTCAAGCGTGTTTACATATAATGATAATAACATGTTTACAACATTATTACAATAGGTGCATAGCCTTTACAAAACAAAATGATATATGCTAAAGAAAAACTTTCATGTAGGCTCCATGCTCTATTTTGTTATGTCACTGAACTACTAGTGTCGCTTAGACTGACTGTAACTTCTCGATACTATCATATCTGATCTTGTGTTCTTAGACTTAGCATAATAACATATTCAAAATATTATGTCCAAGGGCGCATACCATAACTCAATCATACACACATGTGTCGATGCTCTGATCATTAGGTACATTGTTGTCTACACTTTCTACCATACTTAGTCAAAATATGAACTTCAAAGCTCGTGCACTGACTATCAAAACTCCATATGACTTTGTTTCCATAATGAAAACACAAAACTAGTCATATAATCTTAGTAAAGTCAACTTGCCAACAATCTCCCCCTTTGTCATTAATGGCAAGAAAGGAATATAGCGAAGTTGTTAAACTTTGACTTTACATAAAAATTGCTATCATATATACTTACACTTCTCTACATATTGTACACCATATACTATCCTATATTTTTTATACACTACTCCCCCTTTGACATTAATGATAAAGGTGCTCAAAAAAGAAATCTCTAAGTGCTTACATGGAGTATACATTTGGATATGCAATCTGAAGGTTCTTGATTTCTTGTTACCAAAATACCTTAAGTGCATCAATAGTCTGAAGATGAACGTATAATGCAAATGTGAGCTTCTTCATCTTTTCTAGATCCATGTAGGGGCCTTGATCATATGTAACAATTGTAGCATCTATATGCTTGATGTTCTAATTTAGTACATCTAATGAGGGCGCTAGTGCATTTCTCAGTTGTACTTGTCTAGCCCTTATCTTTGCAATCTCTTTCTTTGCTTTCTCTATTTTGTCTATTTTCCCTTGATAAACATTATTGCACATATTTATGTCTTGAGAGGGGCCTTCAATTAATTTACTTACTGCTGCCAATAGAGACTCTGCTTCCTAAATCTTCTTTGAATTTTCTGATGTGAGTTTGTCTTTGTTCATGCAATCAACTATCATCTTTCTTCCTTTTTTTGTTAACTCTTTTAGCATTGCTTGACCAATCTTCAGAGAGTTTAGGTCTAAGGAGAAATTTTTTATTAAGGCATTCATCCTTTTCTTGTTATAGTTCTCTTCTGCAATTTTTATCACTGAGTCTTCTAGACTGGAAAATTTTTCTTTGAAACTTGAAAAAATACTGCTAACATCATCCACTAAGTGAACATTAACCAATTTCTTATCTGCAAGCAATAAGTTATTCAACATGCTAACTGATTCTGCAAAGAGAGGGTTTCTCATTACTTGCTTTTCTTTGGCTTTCTCCATAGCCATCACACTTATCTTTACTAAATATTCTTCTCCCCATGAATCTAATATTGTTGTATCAGGAGTCAATCTTGACAACAATGATATGGAGGGCTTAAGAGTAGGAATTAAGTTTTCACTTTGACTTATATCCATACTTTCACTTTTCATCTTTACTGGGGTCTTAATAGAAGGTTGATCTTTAGGTTCATCCTCTTTTTCATCTTCATGTCCTGTTATGTCTTATACTAGGACTTCTTCTTTCTGCATAGGTGCTTCTTCACTGCATAGGATCTCAGCTTCTTCAGTACTCACAAAAGCTTCTTCAAACTTATCCTGATCATTATCTGTTGCTTCCATGGTTATTTCAACATCATTAATCACAATAGTTTCATCCTTTTCTATTTTAGCTTCAACTTCTTTAGAGGGTGTTGTAACCTTGGGTGCAATATCCTGTGGACTTTGATCTCAGATTCTTTTTCTTTCTCAGAGAGAACAAGAGTAACTTGGGGTGCGGGCGCAGAAGGAGGGTACATGTGTCTATCCATAAATAATTTCTCAAATGCTTTCTTAGTCTCCTTCGCAATCAACTCATAATCTTTTTTCATTATATGCAAAGTTCTTATAATAGATCTCAGATGAGGCTTCACCAAATCTAATAGCATTATCTTTTCTTCTAGTGAACAAATAGGAAGATTATCATCCAATGTCTTCTCTCTAATTCTCATATCCTCCTCTATAGCTTGCCTTTTCAATGAGACAAGTATATTCCATACATTATTAGGGATGACTATCTTAAGTTCCAAAACTGACTTTTTGAACTTTATCATATGCTTGATAATTATAGAATGAATTTATAATTTATCATTCTCTCCATATTTATTATAGAATTTTCCAATTTGATCTATCATGCCTTCATCAACAACTCTAGACCTCAAAACTTTCAAATTCGGTCTGAATCCTACCTCAAGAGGTGCTTGAGTGTTCTTCACTTTGCTTCTAGTTGTCCTTGAGGATGGGTGGCTTGTGTTAATTTATTTCTTTCTTCTAGACACCTTGCTTGGCTTAGAAGGCAGAGAGGACTCCAGATCAATTGTAGTTGAGGGCACAGAGGTGCTCTCTCCTATCTTATTCTTCTTCTCCTTCGGATTATTATTAGATTTTACTTCTTTAACTTCTGTAGATGAGGGTGTGCTTTCAATTTGCATAGCAATCTTGGCTTCCCTTTCTTTAGTTAGGTCTTCTTGGGTGACACCATGAATTTTTAGAATATCAGAGGTAATCTGAGATGCTTTTGTCTTAGGTGCAGCACTATACAAGATAGAATCAACTTGTTTTGTCTTCTCTTCATATGTGCCCCATCTAGGTTGATTGGGATCCATTGGCGTAGATAGAAGGACTTGTGCATAGCCTTCCAAAATATGCTCATCTACTTCATAACCAAGTGGATGAATCCACTTTGTTCTAGGCTCAACTGCTTCCATGCATGTAGTATCAATTTCTACCATAAAACATATAGTGTCTTTGTATTTCTCCACTAACTTTTTAGGTATTCTAAACCTTCTTTGCATCTTGATTTTGAATGTTTTGATCTCTAGATCCATGAAGCTTTCAGAGTGCTCTCTGATGTTGCCTTTAGTGAAATTTGACGCAAGGTAGGTTTACTTTTGTCTAGGTAAAGATTAGAAACCTTACCAACAATATGAAAGTACATGCATATGATTAGTGAGTCGAACCTAAATACTTTTCTTTTGTCATGTTTTATAGCTCTAATGTTGTCTATCAATTGTGCGCACAAGATCTCACAAAGGTTAAACTATGCATTTTCTTTCACTATCCTTATTGCTGCCAGAATTGTAGCTGTGGATACACTATTTACTCTATTTGCATGCTAAAATTTGTATCCAAGGATTATAGCCATGAGTTTGATGTCTTTCTCCTCTATGGGCTCAATGGTCATGTTGCACTTGTCACTCCTAGATTTGCATGCCTTCTCAACTTTTTTTCTGACATCTTTTCCTGTTAGAAGAAGGGCGCAGACCTTAGAAAGTCAAGTCATCTCATGAATGAGATCAGCTATAATACAGACAGGGACTTCACTGATCCAAAATAAATCATCATGTATCTAGCTGAGTAAAATCTTAATCCATTCCAACTCATAAAAATCATACGCAGTTGCATACTCAATAATAGGGCTATCTGTAAGGTGAGAGAATTCATCTTTGAAGTTATAGCTAGGATTAACCATAGTTTCCATGTGAAACCTTTTTCTATCTACTCCTACAGACTCTTTCTTACAATAAATGTAAGCACAAATATCTTCAACCTGCATGACTCCCTTCGGAGTTTTGGAAAATGCTCCTTCTAAATCATCTAATACTGACTTGAATGGGCACTTCTTAAACATGTATCTCTTCCTTTCAGTGACATAAAAGATTACTAGAGTTGTCATTTCTTACTTGCTTCAACGCTCAAATAGGGTTCCAAAAGGGTTCTGAAATGATGTGTTTGAGCTAGGGTTTTGCCAACAATTTTAACTCTTCTTTACTTATGAAATGACTGCAATCCTTCAACACTTGATGCTTTAATCTCTTGTGCTCTCCAAGGGCTTAATCTCGAATGTAAAAGTGAAGATAATTGATCTATGGTGACTTATAAATCAAAATTCTACAATTAATGCTCATCGTCGTAACACAGGTTACAATTGTGAATTCAAGACTCATTCTTTGTTGTCATTCAAACTGTGCACTCTTTCATACTACATCAACTAGAAACCAAACATCTAAAACCAAAGGTGCGTACTCTGAGGGTGAGTATACCATCCGTGCAGGGGTCTAGAGATTATCTAGCTCCCCCTATGACCATGAGGGTCATTTATCCAGAAGTAGAAGGTGCATCCACTGTGGATGCATCTACCACTTTATCAATAGCATTATCTTTCTTTACTTCCATCCAAAACTTGCTCACATATTCTGTAGCTTGCACAAACTTGACTGCTCCAGATTCATCAAATATAGATCCTTGAGACTTATCAGGTCTTTCTTATCTTTGCGCTTGTGATCTGCAAAACTTTGAGATGTGTTCAACCTTCTTACAAGAGTATAAAATAATTGGATGCCTTGTATTCCTAGATGCATTGATGTGAGTTACTATATTGTATTCGTTAGTTGTGTGTCCTTTGAAATTGCATATCTGACATGTAATGTTCATAGCACTTCTAAAAATTTGTTGTGGTTGATTTCTCTAATTGTGTTGTATCTGACTTCTTTGATTTGATCTACAATGTATAGCTATATGACCAAACTTATTGCATGACTAACAATAACCATGAAAAGGTCTTACCTCTTTACAATCTCTTGCTATATGTCCATTCTTGTTACAGGCATAACAAGTTTTGTTTACTGGCTTGTGTTCATCTTTAGGTGGTTCTTCTTTAGCTTCAGCTTGCTTTTTAGTTTTCTTAGCTTATGTAGATTCTTCTGGTGCTTTCATTCTTTCTTGCATTGCATTGATTTGAATTTGTGCTTTATTGTATCCAATACCACTGGAATCTCCTTTTATCTTCTATGCATAAATCTGTGACTCTAATAGATCAGTACTTGTGTGCAATTTGTCAATATGATTCTTGGCTTCTACCAACTCAAATTCCATCTTTTTCTTAATGTTCTCTAGCTCCAAGATTTTTCAGGTTTGCTTGCATAAGTTCTTTATCCAAATGTTTGTTTTCTTCGATCTGTTCTTCAAGGGCTGACTTGCTATTAGTTAACTATTCATTCAGATCTTCAATCTGATCCTTCAGAGGCATGTTTTCTTCATTCATCTTTTTGACCATTTTTCCCAAATCATTCATTGAACAATCTTTCAAGTCTTTTCTGAGTTTCTTGATGAATACTTGTGATCCTTTGTTCTTCATTTTCAGTTCCTCATTTTATTTTTCAGATCTGTCAAGATCTTCAAGAGCTGCTTCAAGATTTTTCTTCAAATGTTTCACTTCATCTGAATCCATGATCTCCTCAAGTGGTTAAACTTCTCTTAGAGGGCCAAATCTCTGATACCAATTGTTAAGAATGGGAACACTGAGAGGGGGGTGAATCAGTGTTCTATAATTAATGTTTTTCTACTTCTTGAAACTTAGTCCAATTAATTTAATACTGAAATCAATAGAAAAGCATATAAAATAATAAACCATAACACATAACACAAGATATTTTTACGGGAAAGCTTGGCCAGAGGAAAACCCCAGTGGGAATTAGTACCCATGAATAATTGCACTAGTCTTATGAACTTGTTAGAGTTCATTTGCCCTATTAGGAGCATTCATTACAATGTTGAGTACAATGACTCTATTAGGAG
Source organism: Chamaecyparis obtusa (assembly GCA_027943335.1). Lineage (NCBI taxonomy): Eukaryota > Viridiplantae > Streptophyta > Pinopsida > Cupressales > Cupressaceae > Chamaecyparis > Chamaecyparis obtusa. Next base: position 619,182 of record BSBK01002894.1, read on the forward strand.
TTTGGAAGAACAAACCCTGTTAGGGGTGGATGGCATATTGTCGGAGAACACAATTCAATGAAGAAGGCTACAACCTCCTGATGATCAGATACACACTATAGCTGGAAGGGTGAACTGTTGCTTTGACACTGTTGTCTGATCAGTTCCTTTTGTGCATTGTCACTCTAACCTCTTGTAAAGCTTTATTCCATACTGATTGTATTATTCTTCTCTTCTATATACTTCACATATTTTTTCTCTTCTATCTATATCTATATCTTAAATACAAAGGTGCATGTCATATATATACATGTTGAATAGGTGCAACCAAAACTTAATACTGTGTCGACCTAAAACATAATATACACAATGCTTCCAATATAATTGGCTCAAGCATGTTTACATATAATGATAATAACATGTTTACAACATTATTACAATAGGTGCATAGCCTTTACAAAACAAAATGATATATGCTAAACAAAAACTTTCATGTTGGCTCCATGCTTTGTTATGTTATGTTGTTGAACTGCTAGTGTCGCTTAGACTGACTGTAACTTCTTGACACTATCATATTTGATCTTGCATTCTTAGAATTATCATAATAACATATTCAAAATTTTATGTCCAAGGGCACATATCATAACTTGATCATACACACGTGCATTGATGCTCTAATCATCAGGTACATTGTTGTCTGCATTGTCTACCATACTTAGCTAAAATATAAACTTCAAAGCTTGTGCATTGACTATCAAAACTCCATATGACTTTGTTGCCTTAATGACAACACAAAACTAGTCATATAATCTTAGTAAAGTCAACCTGCCAATAGTTTGACGAGTGAAATAAAAAATGCTTCACAAGTTGACCCCAAAAATATTTTCCTAATCAGTCACCACAAACCAATAATATCAACTTGCCACAAGGAGGTAGCAGTCTCCTTGATGGGCTACCATGGATGAAGGTCCGGTCATGTTTCTTGAGGTTTGTGGACAAATTTTGAACTCTCACATGATGGCTTCTATGTTCCTATATTGTTCATGCTTGAGTTCTCGGTTGCTTGGGAACCTTTGGAAGTGTTTTTGAGTCTTTTGCTCATGTACGATCATGTGATGATCATGAGTTTCTTCTAATATGTTTTACCTTTGATCTTATGTCATGGTTATTTGATGCACTTGTATGTAAGATTCATACCTTTTCTCTCAAAAAATAAATTATTTAGTGCATATTTAATTCTTTGTTCCAAGGGTTCCTTGGTGGAGCATTACATATGGTATCAGAGACAAGTTCATAAGTTGGGATCTCTATGTTATGCTTCTATTGTATTTGGTGTGAGTGGTATGTGGTTGTTATATTCGTCGATGTCTATATTCCCTTGTTTATTTCATTAGTATGGCTTGGTTGTATGATATATTTGATTTTCACCCAAACCTAGTTTTTCTCTTAAGGATACCTCTTAGACGTGGTTGTGATTAGCGGAATGACCACAAGGAAGATAATCATGACAAAGAGCATAGAGTATAAGAGAGGCATGAGGATCACCATGAGGATTGTCTAGAGGGTCATGGTAGTAATGATAGGAACCCCCAATTGATTTAGTTACTATAGGAGCTTATCAGTAGGTTGGGACCTTTTCAGGAGGAGTCTCACCATCGGGATTCTCATCTATCTGAGAATGGAGAGCATGAAGCGAGCATAAAGCATGATCATTCTCAATCTCTACCTATTTTGAGAGATGATCATAGGAGAGGTAGGGCAGTGGTGGATGGGGATGTTATTTGTGCAAGTCACGTGAGATATCTTATGAGGTCTTGTCCACCTTTGTTTGATGGTACAGGCAACAGAAGTAAGGTTGAGACTTGGTTATTGGATCTTGGATTTTGCTTCTCTATGCACCCTTATGCGAGCAATATTAGAGCTTTGTGTTTTGTCATGCACCTTAGGTATTTTTCATCTACTTGGTGGCTTCTAGAGAAGCATAACCTCTAGTCGGATATTGTGAACATTTCTTGGGATATTTTTAAGGAGTGGTTCCATGTGTGTTTCCTTTTGGATCAATATAGAGAGGCACGTGTTGATGAGTTTCACGAGCTTCGATAGGGTACTGTGGCAGTGGATCAGTATGAGCATATGTTCTTTGAGATAAGGTAGTATTCTAGCTACAATCATGATGAGCCTTTGTTGGTACAATATTTTATTTAGGGCCTTAATGGTTGTATTATTGGGGATGTTTGTATGTATCAGCCTAGGACACTTGCCCTTTCTATCAAGAAGGTGAGATTGGCTGAGTGATATTACCAAGGGTTTTTGTAGCAGGATAGGTGCATAGGTTCATAATGCACAACATTCAAGATCAAATGTACATGGTACGCAGGTACAACCCATAGGTCCGTCCAAGGTGTATTCAGCACCCCCTAAGGAAGGTAACCAACAATGGTGTAGACCAAGGTATTTCTAGGGTTCATCATAGAGAAGAGACTCCAGTAATCATCATCTAGGACACCATAGTATCTCACATCATAGGGACATGTCCTATAGTTAGGTAGCGAGGAGTACACCTCAAAGTGGTCAGTAGAGCTCTAGTAGGGGTAGTTTATTTTAGTCGAGTGCACCTTTCGCGGGTCATGGTCATGGTAGAGGAGCTTGTTTATCTTGTAGAAAGAAGGGTCATATTGTTGTACATTGTCCTCAAAGGAAAATTTCAAGATTGAATCAAAGGACTATGATTTATAAGCCTATCATTGGGGATGCAAGTAGATCCCACAGAGTTTTTGAGGCAACTGATAACCATCAAGCTAAGCACTAGGGCACCACTATTGAGACTACAGGTGTGTTGCATGGTATATCTACCTCTATATTATTTGGTTCTGGTGTTTGATATTTGTTTATTTCCCCCTTCCTTATTGAGTGATGTGGGCTAGTGGAAACATGAGAAGTTGATCATTGGGAGGTTGAGTTAGCCACAAGTTCTAGAGTGGTCATGAGCTCCCTTGTTTTTGGTTGTGTTATATTTGGGTACATTCACCACCATCGTAAGCCTTCACATCCTACCCTTAGACTCATATGGAATTGTGTTGGGTATGGATTGGTTATCTTCCCACCAAGTGAGCATAGATTGTTGGTGTAAGTCAATATAGTGTATGGATGACACAGTTGGGCATGTTGAGCTTATAGGGGTCCAGAGACCTATTTCACTTCATATAATCTCAGCTAAGAAGTTAAACCGGCGCATGCAAAAGGGTTGTCAATTATACGCAGTATTTATTAGTGACCTTCATGGGATTAAGAGTTGAGAGGTGTCTCTTGATGAGTACCCACTTCTCAATGAGTTTGTAGCTGACATGTTTTTGGATGAGATTCTAGGCATGTCACCTCAACGTGATAGAAGTTTGCATTGATCTCATTCTTGGAGTAGAGCTTATTTATTGGCCACGTTACTGTATCACCACTCAGAAGTTGAGTGAGCTCCATATGTAGTTAGAGGAGTTGTTGGAAAAGGGCCATATTTTTTCTAGTGTATCCCCATGGGGAGCATTAGTCATCTTCATGAATAAGAAGAGTGGATCCTTGCATTTATGCATTGATTACCAATAGTTGAATAAGCTAACAATGAAGAATTGATATGTCGAGGATGCATGATTTGATCGATCAAATGAAGGGAGAAAGAGTTTTCTTGAAGATGGATCTTAATTAGGGATACCATTAGCTTCATATCCATGAGGCTAACATTCATCATATAGTATTTGACACTCATTATGGGCACTATGAGTTTATAGTTGCACCCTTTGAGTTGACCAATGCACCATCAGTGTTCATGAGTTTGATGAACAGTGTGTTTCACACCTATCTTGACCACTTTTTCCTTGTATTTCTGGATGATATTTTAGTGTATTCAAGGACTATGGAAGAGCATGAGGTCCATTTGCATCAATTATTGTAGTGTTTATGTGACCATGATTTGTATGGAAACCTAGCCAAATTTGAGTTCTTTCAGACTAAGGTGAATTATTTGGGCCACATCATCTCTAGAGAGGGTATTTTTATGGATCCTTTGAAGATCTACGACATTATGAATTGGCTAGTGCCAACTAGTGTTTCTAAGATTCATATTTTCATGGGTTTGGTGGGATACTACCACCGATTCGTAAAGGATTTCTCTTGATTGGCTCATTATATCACTTCTCTTCAAAGGAAAGGAAAGGAAAGAAATTTTTTTGGTTCATGCAGCATGAGTAAGAATTTGAGGTTCTTAAGGAGAATTTGACTAGTGCACCCATCTTGGTAATTCCAGATCCTTCCTGGATGAGTTCATGGTGTGCACTGATGCATCATTTGAGGGTGTGGGGGTAGTTCTTATGCAGGATGGACAAGTGATTTTATATGAGTCTCAGAAGCTCAAGCATCATGAGCTAAACTACCCCACCCAAAATTTGGAGTTAGCGGTGGTTATGCATGCACTATTGTGTTGGAGACATTTTCTTTCGGGATACAAGTTTGAGTTTCATAGCAATTATCGTAGCTTGTAATATATCTTTTCTCAGTCGTACCTAAATGTATGACAACATTGTTGGATGGAGTTTATGTGTGAGGATGATTTTTATGTTCATCATATCAAAGGGAAGGAGAATGTTATTGTGGATGCCTTGAGTAGGAGAAGGCATGAGATCTTTTTTTTGTCACTTGGTGTGGATTTGCATAGTTGTATCCTTGACGAGTTACCAAGTGACACTTGGTATCAAGAAGTTAGAGCAGAGATTCGATTCAAACACACCCTTGTAGGGAATTTTTCAAGCTACTCTTTTGAGTCAAATAGAATTTTGTGGTACCATTAATGCATTTATGTGTCTGTGTCAAGTGATCTTTGTTCACTAGTGTTGTTAGAGGTACATCATGTGTCGTATTCTACACATCCCAAAGTCAAGAAGATGCATCTCAACCTTAAACAGTTGTACTTTTGGGAAGGAATGACGCGTGATGTTGTTGATTTCATGGCTAGATGTCTTGAGTGCCAGAGAAGGAAGGAAAAGCATCAACATCCAAAAGGTATTTTGTAGCCATATTTCATTGTTGAATGGAAGAGGAACACTATATCTGTTGATTTTGATATAATATAAAATGGTTATCAATTGGCAAACAACCACTTTGTACATACATTAGAATACTAAAATCTTAATCCTTAGGCCAAATCTGATTTGTATAACCCAAAAGGATGAATGGATACAAATGCAAGATCTAGCTAAAGGAGGGATTTAGGGTATTTCTTATGTGGATAGAAAAAGAAGGTTGTAAGAGATCTATGCTAATGACTAAAGAGATGTTGACTAGCAAGATAAAATAGCACATCTAATCCAAATATATCAAAGTAGATGTAAGGAATGTGTGCACCTAAAAATGAGAAAGGAAGAAGACACATGACGACTGATTTTCTATCTGTTAGAGTCTTGGAACGACCTGATCACTGAACCTGGCAATCTGTAACTTGAAAATCTAAAATGTGTAACTCTGTGTTCTTCTCCAGGAACATGTAGAACTTGACTCAACATGTACCATTATAGGTTGAACTTGAGGCAACCTATACCTAGGAAGGAAAATCTGGAGGTCTCAAGACTATGATCAACATTGCATCTTAAGATTTTCTCTTCCAAAATCAAAACTTTGCAAATCTGCACCTACCCACAAGAAAAAGGGAAATTGTTGGGCAGAAAAGGCTTGCCTTGGTCAAGCCACTGTATAGTAATTAACCTTGAAATGTAATCTAGATCTGAAACATAAATTATCTTATACCTCAATGATGCAATATTGCTTTGGAGATGATCACGAGTGTTGATAAAATAGCTTGGACTCCACAAAAACCCAATAGTAAATATTGAAATGAAACCCTTAAATGATAAATGTTGTATTTTTCCATAATGTTGGATAGAGGAAGAAGACTTAAATGAATGTAGATCTCCTTCCTTGATAGAAAACTATTTTTCCTCCTATGGAGAAAAGAAGTATGATCTATAGAAGGAAATACTTGAATGCTTTATGAAAGATGGATGAATGCCTTCAATGCTTGCTTTCTTTAACTCCTTGAATGCATAATAGATTTCTTGTAGAATTTTTGTGAACTTGAGATGTGAAAATGAGAGGAAGAGGTCTCCTTTTATAGTGATTTTGGGGTCAAATTCATTAAAGGCCAACCTCAAGAGGTGGGAAAAAGAAAATACTTTACATCTGGCCCCAAAATCCTCCAAAATTAACCTTTTGGGGTATAGGTTGCCCCAAGTACAACATATACCTAAAAGGGTTAATTTCAAGGTAAATTGTGTGGGGATTGAGAAGCATTTAAAGTTTCAGAGGAAAAATGGAAGGATAAGTGGGAAAATCAATTGCGCAAGCTAAAATAGGCCCAAAAGGAAAATAAATTATGTGAATGGATAAATGGGAAATTGTGCATAGGAATTAGATCCATTCTTAAGTTTTGAGCAAACAATATTGAATTGGAGAATGCAAAAGGGCTAGAAGAATGTGAAATCAATGTGGGAACCCATAAATGCTAAAATGGGGCTAAAAATGAGCACCTAACAAGGGTGCATACTTTTTAAGACTATACAATTTCATTACTGGGTTACCTATGTCTTCATGTCATCATCATGCTATTATGGTTATAGTGGACAAGTTGTTCAAGGTGGATCACTTTTCACTCATGACAGCTTCATATAATGTTTCTTCGATAGAACATGTATTCATGGAAGATATAGTTTTGTTGCATGGGACACAGTAATTTTTAGTGGCTAATATTCGCCAATTGGCTAATTTTGGAAATTTGAGAATCCAAATTTGGCTAATAATTTAAGATTTAAGGCAACCTAAATCATCACATTTTTACAAAATTTTGATTTAGAAATATTTAAATCACAAAATAATTTATTTTATAAAAAACTTGAACACGAAAATTTGCCACAATATTCGATACATGACTAGATTTGATTCACTAGAATTTTAAAAGTTATTGTAGAAATTTAAATTAATTCTCCAATAATATATCATGATTATTAGTTACTATAGGGATCTATCACCAATTTTTAGTTGCCATTACTGACTTAAGTATAATCTAGTGACCCTCATTATATTCTGAGGTAAAAATGTTACTATTCGGTTTGTAATACTTATGGGAGCTAAAATTTCTTTCAGATTGTTGATCTCAATATAAATCAATGGTCTTGAAGAAATTTTAGGCCCCATTAGTATTTAAAAATATCAATACATTTGTCCCAAACAATACAATGAGGTTATTAGATTATATTTTAAATAAATGGTAGCAAGTAATTATTACGAGTCAATTCCTTAAATCCATCAAAGATTTCCACATTAAGCCTAATAATTTTCTATATGAATTTTGTTTTTTTAAATAGAAGTATTCACTATGGTGGTTAATTAATTTCTTTTTATTGTTTGAGATTCACCAATATTTTCTACAAAAAAATTGTTATTAAAAAATAATCGCCAATAAGAATCCTTTTTTTTCCAAAACATTTAAGAGATTCGCCAATAGAAATTAATAATTTTTTTCAAGAAAATGAAAGATTTGCCAAGATTTTATATCTTTTTTAAGAGGGGGGTTTCTTAAAGATTACTCTAGCATGGGATACCTTGCAGAATCATTTTGGATAGAGATTCAATGTTTACTTCCACACTATGGACATCACTTTAGCATGTTTTGTCTATGCAACTCAATTTTAGTTCAAAATATCATCCCAAGACCAATGGTCTAAAGGAGCAAGTGAATCAGGTTCTTGAGGACATGCTTCGTGTATATGTGAAGGATCAAGTTTTGAGGTGGAGGAATATTTTTTATTGGTTGAGTTTGCATATAATAATGGGTACCATAGTTCTCTTGGCATGCCACCTTTCTAGGCCTTGTATGGTTGACCACGCCATACACCTTTGATTTGGGATCAGTTAGAGGACTGAGTAGTTTTGGGTCCTTAGATGCTTTAGGATATGGAGCAATAGACTGTTCATATTATAGAGTATTTGATTACTTCTCAAGATTGGTAGAAGAATAATGTTGATGCCCATAGGCTTGACAATTACGTTTTAGTTGGTGACCATGTGTTTTTGCATGTCCAACCATAGAAGAGCCTCGTCCATTATAGAAAAGGATTTAAGATAGAACATCATTTTGTTGGACCTTTTGAGATCCTTGAGAGGATTAGTCATGTTTCCTATTGCTTGGTATTGCCACCTAGCCTATCGTGCATCCATGATGTTTTTCATGTTTCTATGTTGAGAAAGTATATTCTTGATGTGACCAATGTTCTTGATTGGGGTTATTTACAGGTAAAGGATGGGAAACTTTCTTTGGATCCCTTTTGCATTCTTCAACATCGAAGGTTGACCATCAGGGCCAAAGACATAGAGCGGGTAAGGGTCCAATGGGACCCAAGCGATGAGACTTCTACTAGATGGGAGTATGCTTTGGAGTTGAGAGTTTTGTACCTTTATCTTTTTGTTGGCTTCCAAGAGTAAGCTTATGCCTAGATGGGGGGGGGGGGGATGTAGTACCTCCCATGATTTCATTTTGTCCCATGATGGTTTTGATCTTAGATATACTCTTATTATGAAATTGTGATTATCGACATGATGAGATGCATCGATGATAGGTTATTATTTTGGTTGCCAAAATCTTGGTTGTGCTAGATGGTTAGATTATGTTGTCGTTTATATTTTGATCATATCTACATGATGATAATATTGATGTGACATGATGTCTTATGATGATATTTGGTGAATTTGCGTTTGAGACTATTGATTATGTTATCGTGATTATTTTATTGCACTTCATGATATATTGTGCTTATATGTTGTTGAGTATTTCAGTTAATTACTTTCACTGATTTATGCTCATATTTCCATAAAACAATTTATTTAAATGCTTTATATTTAAATGAAATATTTAAATTAAAATGCAATGTTAATTCAAATGATATGGTGTTCACTGATATGCTCATATTATTGTTATATATTATGTCTAATGTGATTGTACGAAGTGATACAAAGTCATAGTTACTCTTTCGTGAGGTCCACATATATGATGTTATCATTCTCGTTCATTGTTTTCTATCATGTATGTTCATGTGCTTTGGCTATTTATATTGAGGACAACTACACTTGATGTTTGCATGTTTCAATGAACAGGTGCCAGACACATTCTACCTTAGCTGTAGGTTTTGAATGTGTCTATATCCCTAGCAATGGCATAGGAGACAATAACATCAATCTTTCATATTGAGCCAATATAGTCCATGTATGGACGGTGTATCCATAATAATTATATTATTCCCTCTGGTATGTGTTGGTAAATCTAGACTTCATAATGCATTTGCGATAGACCAGTGATATGTTTGTGCATTTGGAGTTTCCACAATTGTCATGAATGATTTAGAAGTTATGCCGACTTCTAATCTGAATTGGAGATTTTAATATTTTTATTTACCAGCTAATTTGTTGTAGTTGGATTTCATTTAATTGGAATAAATTTATTTAATTTGGGGAAAAAGGTTAAAATGTCAGTTAAAATATTTAAATGACCTATTTTTAAAGTCACTTGGAAAAGTGCTTTACATTAAATAAAGTGGGTTCTTTTCACTCACTTTTTACTTTCCCTTTGTGAGAATTTGTGATTTTGCTCCAAAATTGCATTGGAGAAATCACATTTCTGCTTGTTGCATGTGATCTGCTTGCTAGATTTGTGCGTGGAGAGGCTCATTGGAATCATGCCAGAATTGCTCTATTTTGTGGTAAGCCTCGTCTGATTTCATCAAGTTTTTTAATTTCTCTCTTTGTTTTGAGTTTTCTCCACTTTGGGTAAGGTAGGGCATCTCACCATTTCCTTTTTACTTCATTTTAATTCTTGATTTTGGTTGCATTAGTTGAGTGCATTGAGAATTAGCATTCCCCCACGTTCTTGCTTCATTTCTCCACCTAGTTGAGTGTATGTGACTTTGTTTGCATTTTCCCACTTTGTGTTTGGGGTTTTAGCACAATTATGCTATCCAATTTCTCTAAAGTGCTCAAAAATAGAATTTTATTTGAGAAATGTGATGTTGGGTGCCTAAGGGAAAAAGGATTTTAATTTTGTCAATTTCTTTGATGTTTGATTTTTGGACATTTTTGTGTTTGCCTCATTTTGTGTGTCATCCAACACATGTTACTTACCTTGTTGGGAATGATTGAGTTATTAATTTTAGTAGTCTAACATGCCTTTAGTAGGATTTTGAAAGTAGAATGGTTTTAGTACATTCTAGATATCTTATGTTGTAATCGGAATATACTATTTTAGTGTTAAATTGTTGATTTTTGCAATTTGCTAGATTTTGCCTGAAATTGAGTTTATTGTTACTTTTGAGAATTGTGAGTCTTTCTCATGTTCTAACAAGATGTATAATGGATTCTATGGGAATTCATGCTCTTGGAAAAGTGTTCAATCGAATGGTTTTCTATTTATCTTATACTTGTGTTTACTCAGCTTACATGCCTTGAGTGTCTCGAAGTGGAATTGTCCTCCAATCATTGTCTTTGTACTTCTTGATGCATTTGTGTTTTCTCCCTTGGTGTAGACAATAATGATGATGAATTTTGTTTATGTCCTTATGTAGATTGAGTGGACAATCATTGGGTCATACCATCCTCATGTAGACCAAGTGGACGAATTTCCTATTCTCATCCTTGGTGTAGTCCAAGTTGACGAAGAGCTTATCTATGTCCTCGTGTAGATCGAGTGGGAAAGTTTCTTGTTGGTCTCCATCATGTGATGTTGATTCATAAGACTAGGTACATTGAGTAGGCATGGGGAGTAGCTCCTTACGTGGACTCTAGCCCAAAAGTGGTCACTTAGGCTACGTCAAGGAGTTCCTTAAAAAGTGAAAACCATAATAAAATACATTGGGTATAAAAATTAAACAAGATTAATTGGACTTGTGCAACCCATTGGACCCTTGGATTTCTTGTGTGACCCAAGTGTGAGTGTAGATGGTGATGTGAATATCATTGAATCCCCAGATGTCATGGGTGATCTAAGTGTGAGTTTAGATGGTGGAGACCATTAAATCTTCGGACTTCATGAGAGATTTATGTGTGAGGTAGATGATTGTGCCTTGGATTTAAGTATTGATCCATGCATGTAGAGATAATCCCTATGGTAGGTACTCTTGTGTCTAGTTCCATTAGCAGTGAGTAGCACCTTGAGGAGTTGTCGTATGTGATTCTATGAATGTTCTCTAGATGTTAGTCCACATGTTGAGTGTTCTCCTTGGATTGTTTCATTGTACTTGTGTATTGCATTTGACCACTACATCTTCTTGTGAGTCTTGCATCTTCTTTTTATGCGTGTTGGCCAAACCTTGCTTGTGCATTTGCCTTATGTTTGTGGCTTGGTTACTATCTCAGCAAGCACGGTGAGGTGGGCCTAAGGGTTCCACATGGTAGGGTAGTGTTGCACTATACCACCACTAGGGACTGGTGTGCAAATAATAGATTTCCTCCATTTATAGGGACTTGGAGCTTAAGATCTCACTTGTAGCTCATTCATTTTTTGTAGCATTGTTATATGCTAATGTATATGTATATGAACACCGATGTTCTTGGTTTAGCTTAATTTTCCATTATGCATTTAGTTGATATGTTTAATGATGTAATAGAGTGATTATGGCCTTGATATGTTTTGTTCTAGTACTTCCCAGTGTGGAGAAAGCCCGCATTTTAGTCATACATTGGTATCAACAAGCCTCCCCAATGTTAGAACCCAAATTGACCTCCTAGTTTAGTCTCAAACTTGACTTTTCCATTTGTATAGAAGTTTAGTGCATTTGAGAGTTTATGCATCGCATCAAACTGATTATACATTGTATATGACTATTTGTGCATCACATATGACATTTTCTTTATCTTATATGACATTTTCTGCATCGCATTTTGACCTTTTTTGCATCATAATTTGACCTTTTATGCATTGCATATGGCTCACAAAATGTCTCATTTGACTCCTTTTTGGTTGCATTTTATTTGTCGCATCCAAAACAGGGAATACTTTGAGAGGGAAACTTGAAAATGTGATTTCAATTTTGGATACCCTTTATCCCCGAGATGCCTTCTTAGTCATAGCAGTCAACATTCAGATACGTCATGTTATGTTTCTCTCTTTTTAGCTTCTTAGCTTCTTGCCTGGACTTGTCACAAGGTGCAACAGTCTCCTCAATGGGCGACTGTGGACAAAGGTCCAGTCATGATTTGTGAGGTTCATGGATGAAATCTAAACTCTCACGTGATGGATTGAACATACGTATATTGGTCATGCTTGAGTTATGGGTTTCTTGGGAACCTTTTGAAGTGTGTTTTAGTCTTCCGCTCATGTACAATCATGTGATGATCATGAATTACTTCTAGTAAGTTTTACCTTTGATCTTATGTCATGGTTATTTCATGCACTTTTATGTGTGATTCATACCTTTACTCTAAAAAAATTTATTTAGTGCATATTTGACCCTTTGTTCTTCCTTGGCAGGGCATTACACTATATCATACTTCTCTAAAGGAAAACAGTAATTGAAGAAAGAGTCGGGATATGAATTATAGATGTAATTCTGAAGGAAGCACTCATACTGAAGGAAGTTGGCCTCTTGGAAAGGAGAACATGACACATGCTAAAGGTGGATTATTGCCATTTTTATGCAAAAATAACAAATAGAGCAATGATTGGAAAGGAATGAGAAATTTTGTGGTGTCAAGTTCAGAGCGGGATACTCAATGTACAAGCTTGTCACTAGGACTTCAAGCAGTCTATGAAATTTTTGGGAAATCAAAGCAAGGACCATTAGATAACATAGATGAGAACATAGAAAGGAGAAAATATAATTTTGTAGATCGGCTTTTGGAATGTTAAAAGACTTTGAAGGAGTGTTGAATCTAGAGATAGCTAAACAAGAAGGGATAGAATTGGAGCATTCTTCTATAGTCTAGTCAGAGGATAGAGAGGACTTTGAAAACCAAAATCATAAGTCAACTCACACTGATTCATTGGGGATGACAAGAAAAAGGAATTTAGAATTAGGAAAAGAAAGGATAGTACTAGCCAAAGTTTCTCCAAACTATGGGAAGAAAAATAAGAAAGGGAACGGCGTAAATCATCTTCTTATTTGAGAAGTGAAGGAGAAGAGTTAGATCAAATCAAAATTACAACATGCATACATGTAGGGATGGGGAATTAGTTCCTTCCCAAGGAGAAATGAAGATCATTTCATGGAATGCTAGGAGCTTGAATGACCCTAACAAGAAACATTTAATCAAATGTTGCATTTTCTCATTCAAAGAAGAAGGAATTATGTTGCAAGGGACAAAGTTAAATGTTGACCATCTAGAAAAATTCAAAAGATTGATAGTCATTTGGGAGATAGAATCAGTGGAAGCTACAAGATCCTCAGGGTGCTTAACAATTTTGTGGAGCCTAGTAGAGTGCATTTTCAAAAGTTGAGAGATAGAACCAATTGGCTTGGAGTTTCAATTAAAATCTTGATTAGCAATCTAAAGTTCTCAATAATAAATGTTTATGGTCTCATTTTAACAAAGAAGAAAGTGGAAGTGTGGGAAGAGATAAGTGGCCTTTTTGATTCATGGTCAAAATGGAGTTTCATCATAAGCATGGATTTTAATGTCATTCTTCATCTCTTTCAAAAATGAAGGGGCATACAAAAAGAATTTCAACCACAAATTGACTTCATAAATTGGGTGACAAAGGAGAATCTTTTCGAAGTTGAGTTGGAAAATGGAACATTTATATGGATTAATAGAAGACTTGGTTTCGGTCATATAGCTGAAAAATTAGATAGATTTGTTTTGCAAAAGTGACCTAACTACTTTCCCCTTTGATTTTAAAGGATCCATCTCCTATATCAGGATTTGATCACTTTCCCATCCAGCTAGACATCTTAGGAGAAAAAAAACCATTGTTATGCCCATTTAAATTTGAGAACATGTAGATGTAAGATGAAGAATTTCTAGTATTAACAGACAAATGGTGGAATGAATCTTTGTTTGATGGATCCAACTTATTTTGTTTTTTATCCAAACTAAAGAAATTCAAAAGAAATTACTCTGTTTGAATAAAGATCATTTCAAAAAAAGTTCAAATCAAAGAATTAAATCGAACAAAACATCAAGTAGCTCAATGAACAAGTAATAATGCAAGGTATGGACTCAAAAAAGTTTTGTAAGGAGTTATTAAAGGATTATGAGGACATTTTAGCTAAAAAAGAAATTTTTGGCATTAGAAATCTAGAGAGATTTGGCTTGAAGGAGACAAGAATACAAGATTTTTTCACAACAATACCAAACAAAGGAGAAGTGTCAATAGAATCCATAAGATCAATGATGAAGATGGTAGGACTTTAGAAGATAAGATGGAGATTTAGAAAAAGATAGTGTTATGCTCAAGTTTACTCAACAATTAGGATGGATCGGGTTTAATTGCCCAACAAGAGATGTTGAATGATATCCCTTGGATTGTATCAGAGGATAACAAAATGTTGATGACAATATTCTTAAAGGAGGAAATTCATAAAGCCTTAAATCAACTTCATCTAGACAAAGCACTAGGTCCTGATGGATACCTAGCTAGTTTTGATCAGAAATGTTTGCCAATATTAGGTTCAGAGATGACTGCAACATTAGAAGTAGCAAGAATTTATGGAAGATTTCTAAGAGAAATTAATAACACCTTTATAGTTATCATTCCAAAGAGAGATAAATCAACATGTTTAGATGAGTTTAGACCAATATTTCTATGTAATACCATTTAAAAGGTACTAACAAAAGCACTTGCCAATAGACTGAAAGACATTCTCCCAAAAATTATTGGAGAGGAACAAATAGGCTTTGTTCTAGGGAGATCTATTTTTGATGGGGTAATCATTGCCCAAAAACCTATACATTAGATCCAAAAAAATAAAGAACCCAAGTATGATTATCAAATTAGATATGAAGAAAGCATACGACAAAGTTCACTCGAGATTCTTAGCCAAGTACATGCAAGGGTTTGGATTATGCAAAGCATAGATAAATTGTATATTTTATTGTATATATACTCGAAGGTTCTTTATTCTTATAAATAGGAATCGTCATGGTTTCTTTGATAGCTCAAGAGGAATTCGTCAAGGAGATCCACTGTCACCCTTCCTCTTAATCGTTATGGTTGAAGCCCTAGCAAGGAAGTTATGCAATCTTCAAAGAAATGAAATTTTGAAAGGAATAGTAGTGACATCTTCGGTTCAACCAATCACACATCATCTATTTGTAGATGACACAATGTTATTTGGGAAAGGATGTAGAGGAGAAGTGTTACAATTGAAAAGGGTGCTAAAACATACTCCAAAGCTTCATGACAAGCAATAAATCGGGACAAATCTCAAATATTCTTTTTGCATGTTAAAGCAAGAGTTCATAATCAAGTTCTAAGCTTGTTGGGTTTTAAGGAAGGTAAGCTCCCCTATACATATTTAGGGATACCTTTGGATAACTCTTTGAGATCAACTTCAACATGGAAATCAATAGTAGAAAAATTGGATAGGAAAATAGAATCGTGGAAATCCAAATGCTTATCATGGGCAGGCATAATAGTAATGTTGAAGGCAACTTTATCTACAATTCCGATATATTTGATGTCATGTATCTCACTACCTAGTGGATCTTACATTAATTTGGTGAAGAAGTTGAGGAAGTTTTTGTGGCAAGGCATAGACACAAAAAAAGTATCCTTTGATCTCATGGGAAACGATATGCAACCCTATTGAGAATGAGGAATGGGCATTAAGAATCAATTATGGCAGAACAAAGCATTAGGGACAAAAAAAAAAATTGGAAATTTTACAAGGAGACGCATCTTAAATGGGTCAAGATCATTGGAGGTAAATATCTCACAAACTCAAACAATGAAGAGATTTTAAGGTTATCAAATTATCCAAGGGGCTCTCATATCTGGAACTTCATGTCAAATGCAGTGATATTATACTTTATCGCTTATCATGGAATATAAAGGATGGGAAGAAAGCTCCTTTTTGGCAAGACTCTTGGGGAGGTTACCCTATCATTATAAGTTTAATGGAGGCAGATAGACTCAGACACACTTGTGAACTGAATTGGGGACAATATGTAAGAGATTACATTGTATTTACAAAGCCAAATCCAAACCACAAATGGGAATGGGGAAACTTTGAAGAACATAATTTGTTACCAGTGGATATTGGGAAACTAAGAGAAATTCTTAAGCACAAATTTATTTCCTTCAAACAAGATAGTGATGAAATAATATGGAATAGCTCTAAGTGAAGATCATATAATGTGAAGGATGGATATAAGGTAGCATCTAGGCAACAAGAAAGGTCCACGGCTCAATTACCAATCCACTTGTGTTGTGACAAACAATGCATGCCAAAGGAAGACATGTTCACTTGGGAAGCTTTACAAGGTAAGATTTTAACAACAAATTGGTTTAAAAGGATTGGTTTTCAAGGCCCCTCAATTTGCTTCTTATGTAACAATAGTGATGAGGATGTCAATCATATGCTACTAACTTGCCCTTTCTCCCAAGAATGCTAGCAATGGTTGTGTTAAACTGGGATGGCTATCAACATTACCAAATGACATTGTGACATTATTTCAATCTTGGTGAAGCCTATATAAAAATAGCTTATTTGGTAGTATTTGAGTAATATCGCCTTCAATTATAGTATGGGAGATCCGGAAGGAAAGGAATATAAGAATCTTTCAAGGGAAATCTATGGAATGAGAAATGCTTACAAATAAGATGGAAGTAGTTATTTGGAAACAATGAATTCCATAATACATGCTCAAAAGCATAAATCGATTTATTTTACAGGTTGGGATGATAGTATGCACAAAAGTTGGTTTGG
This sequence comes from Chamaecyparis obtusa, assembly GCA_027943335.1. Lineage (NCBI taxonomy): Eukaryota > Viridiplantae > Streptophyta > Pinopsida > Cupressales > Cupressaceae > Chamaecyparis > Chamaecyparis obtusa. The sequence continues at coordinate 636,110 of BSBK01002894.1, forward strand.
TTTGAGAATCCTTATAGTCATTGGTGAAGGATGACAACTACGTAAAAAAGATAGAAGAAATTGCAAATGGTGACCCCCAAACTTAGGATGATTTAAATTGAATTTTGATGGTGATTCTACAGGCAATCTAGGACCATTGGGAGTAGGTTGTATCATTCACTCCTGTCAAGGTAAGATTGTAGCAAGATTATCAAAATTGTTGAAAATGGATACTAATAATTTAGCATAATTCAAGGCTTTAGTGGAAGGATTATCCCTATATGTCAAATTGGATTTGAGAAGGGTTGAAATTGAAGGGGATTCAGCCATTACCATACATGCCTTAAGGGTGAAGAAAATTCCCCAATTGGAAATTATAATCACTCTTGGACAAAGCTATAAGATTTATGGAAAAATTAGGAAATGTAACAATGAATCACATTTTTAGAGAAGGTAATTCATAGCCAAATGAACTAGCAAACTCGGGAGTTGAAGGAATTAATACTAGATAGGTCTTCGGAGTTTGAAACCTATTGAAATGATCAAATATCGCATCAAGCAAGAGTTAACTATCATTTTATTGGTAATTATAGTTGTTGAAATAACAGAGGAGTCTTTTTTGATGTAGTGGATGGTCAGGGCAAATAACAAACTTCATATCTGCTACCTAGTTTGGGAGTTTAGAAAGATGCCTGACTTACCAACAATGTATGATGTCAGGTAGTCTGCAAGAAATTAAAATATTTGAACCAATTTTACATGGTTCGAGAGTTGGGAAGGGAACTTGACTTGCCAACAAAGTATGATGTCAAATAGTTGGGTAGTCGGGTTTGGTTCAAGAGTTGGGAAGAGAGCTTGAAATGTCGACAATGTATGATGTCATGTAGTTGGCGTGTTTTTAGAACCACTTTAATAGTTCAAGAGTTGGGAAGAGAGCCTGACTTGTCGACAATGTATGATATCGAGTAGTCAAGGTTGGTTCGAAAGTTGGGAAGAGAGCCTGACCTGCCGATAGTGTATGATATTGGGTAGTCAAGTAGTCAGGCAATCGAGGGAAGCGAGGATACTTCAGAGGATGATAGTCAGGATGCAGCAGAGGCAGAGGAAGTGGCTTCACCACACCGTGAGGTAGGGCTTCTGCGACAATGATGGTGGAAAAGAAAAAATGAATTTTGGTTAAGATATAGGATCTTCAAGGATGAGGGAGGAAAAACATAAAAAATGATGGCTTACATTGCCAAATATGTTTTATTTTAAACTCTATTTAAATGCAAGATGTTGTAGCATTACTGTGGCTACAAACTTTATGTTTTAGCTTAAGTTTTAGTTTTTTTTATCTATTTGAAGGACATTTGATAGATTTTAGATATTGTATATTTCTTATATTCTAATATTAATCTAAACTTTCTCAGCTTCAACCCCATATCAAAAAAAGAAGCAAACACACAATAGTAGAATGAAACAAAGAGACATAAAATTATCAATATTAGCAAAATGTTGTAAGTCATAATTGACCTACCACTCTTTAGATAAGACATTAAGTTGTCTTTGAAATTGACATTTGTAGGCTCACCGATTTTGGTGCATGTGCATCCATCATTGACCACAATTCTAGGTCTCATTCATTCAACAAGGCCCTTCAAAGAAGTTTTACCTTTTTTATTGAATTCTCCCTCAAAGACAGAGACTGGCAACAATGATTTTTGTCTCTTTATTCATGTCAAGGACTGAGATTCTTCTTGATGGGCTAACAATACGAACTATCACACTTTTGTAAAGGAATTGACCAACAAAACAAAAAATTGTCAACTTTGAGTATATAAAAGTGGTCTTTATGTTTTAAATTTGAAAAGGATATAAACAAATGAAATATACAACTCTTCATGAAGCTATGCTTGTAATTTTGAAAAAAAAAATCTAGACTTTTCTAAATTTAAGAACATTTTAAAAAAAAAAAATCAAGTCTAGTGAGCAATGTTATTTTCTTTGATTATTTTTTCTCAAATAAATAACTTCAATATCTAGTGCATGGAAAAAAACCAATTCTTGATAAATATTTCTTTCGTAATAATGTTTTGAAATCAAACTTAAGATATGATAGTTTTCAATTAATGCTATTTTTTTCTTAATTTATTTTTTTATCACTTCCAAGAATCATATTAGACCCTTTTGGAGAGGATTTCAATATGCTTTCATATCTTTATTTATTTTCTCATGAACCTCATTTTCTATTATAACCTACTTGTAATTTTTTTTAATAAACATATTAAAACTAATTAATATATTCAAAATGTATTAAATCTATTTTTATTTATTTTTAAATCTATTTTAATTGAACAAATATTCACTTTAAATAGTAAGTTCCAAAAAAATCTGAAAAATAATGAGGTGGTCATCAAATAGGCAACCATATAGATAGTTTTGAGCAAAAGGATTTCAAGTAAAACTATTTTAATTAAAACCATTTCATCAGAAATTATAAAAGTAAATTTTGCACCAACCTTAACATTACATGGGGAAAAAGTCAATTTGGATTTTAGTTGAAACTTTAATGCCCGAAACCCTGTTGGCCATGTATACGCCATGTGGTTTCAAGTAAAACCCTTCCTATTGGAACCTTTCCAACTGAAAATATTTTGATAGAAGCTATTTAGTTGGTCTGAAGTGTGCACACAAGTTTGTGCTCTTACCCGATGTCATCCTAATTCTCCTACATTTTATTAAATTTGGACTCAAGGTTTATTACATCTAATGTTGATTTTAACATTTTTAGATTTCTAACAAACCTATACACAACTGATCCATCCACTCTAATATTCCCGCATTCAACAATTTGTTCATTAAGATTAGACTAGTAGGAGCACATATTTTCAAATCTAAAAAGTAAACCCTTCCTTTTGCTTGATTTCTCAACATACATCATTATAGGAGAGTGATTTGAACATTGTCCTTGTAAGGGGGGAAAAAGGAAAGCAACATTAAAAGGAAAGCAAATCAAGAGTTATCAAAGCTTAGTCCAACCTTATGTAAATAAGAGAAGGTTCAACTCTAAGTGTTGACCAAGTATTGTTAGCACCCTTTAAGTCCAAATCTAGCAAATGATTATTAATAATGAAGTTCACCTCTTGTTTGTTGTCCAAATAAACTTGAAAGCCCATTTTCTTCTCATTTTTTTAGCATTAAAGGCTTGCATAACCAACCACTTCAAGTTAGAAAGGAACCATTTGAAAGTGGTGAGACTGCTTGATTATTTTTTAAGCATTTCAAGTGTTGGGAGGACCATCTAAAAGAGAATAACCACATGGTTCAAGTCAACATAAAAAAATCTCATCCATAGTAACTAGGTTTCAAAAGTACCAATACCTCCTAAAGCATGAGCCCTAGATCATCCAAAGTCCTTAAAGAATGCATTTTTAGTTTTGAGAACTTTGTCAAGAAGCATTTTCATTTCCTAAACTAGTGAAACATCTAGTTTAATTTGCTCGCCAAGAATTGTTTGATGGTCATGGTTGGGGTGGATTGTTTAACCCTTTGACATTCCAAGAAAAAAAAAATGTTTGGGGTTTGTGTGTACGCTTCAAGCATGTTTTTAAAAGGGTTTGTCAATTTACATCAACAATGTACTTTCTTGCTTCTCTTTCCCTAGGGGTCCTAGCTCTTGTTCTTCCAATGGGTTATTTATCAAATCCAAAATCTATTTAATTTTTGTTCTTAGTAACCATCCTAACCCAAAGTTCCAAAGGCCTAACCTTCCTCTCTTTCATAAGTGTAAAGTCAACAAGTGACAATCTTTTCTCATTTATCAATTGTGCAACAACTAGACTCTAAAGGCATTGGATGGATCTGATTTCACATTAAAGCTAGCATCTGCAAGACCTTTCTTTATTTACACATCCACATAGTCGAGATGCAACATTTTTGCTTCTAAACCAAAAAATCCTAGTAGAATGTGGATAGTCCCCTAATGTTCCTAAATATTTCTAGGAAGAAAGAAAAATGACCTCCTTATCCTCTTCTATAATGATTTCTTTGTCAAATCCTTCAGTATCTAAATCTAAGCCCTTTAACATTGGTGTTTTCTCATTAGGCCTTTCATTAAGGAAGTTCTCTTTCAATCTTGTTTGGCATTGTCATCTTGAACTTTCCTAGTACCACCATCCTTCACCCATTTTTCCTCCTAACCTTGCTTTACAAACATTCCTTTCGATGATGGCCCATTTTCTTACATTTAAAGTAAGCAAGTGGACAACATTTATATCCTAGGGTTTGTTACCAAACACTAAGCTTACACGTGATAGAAATTTGAGACACAAAGAGTGGTTTACAAGTCTATAAACAAATTCTTGAATAGAGTTGTCTTCTAGAGTTTGTCACAAAATCAACGGTCAATAACCAACTGAAGGCCCTCACAATCCCTTTGAAAGAATTCCTTGTCCCAAAAAACCACCATAATAATCTAAACACCATAACCCAAATTGTAGCAACATCACACAAATCATTCGAGGGGTTAACCCAATGTACCATTTTCTAAGCATTGAGTTTGACTTGTTGAAAAAACAAACACACCCCCTACCCCACCCACCGACAAAAAAAATAAATTGGAAAGCTCCTCATAAGAAAGGAGAAAGGAAAAATCTCCTAACCCATAACAACAACCAATTGTCCATAATTCGCCACTCCTTTTTGGCTCATGATCAAACCAAATCAATATGTAGTCCAAGTCCTTACATTACCAATCAAGGGTGTTTCCATCTTCAAAACTCATTTATCAATAATAATGTTAGAAAATAAATAACTCACATTTGTTTGTCCTTGTTACAACATAACTAGAGGATTTGAAACTACAAGATTCCCTTTGAGATGCTTCACTTGAATTTTAGCCTCAAAGCCCAACTTTGTTTGTGCCCCACTTGCTCCTCAAAACTTGCCCCAAAAGCTTGACCCTTGTCAAGCATTGCTCCAAATGTTTTATCTTTGACAATGTTATTTGACTTGGCAAATTGATTGCAATCCTACTAATTTCTTGTGAGCTAACGAAAACCCCACTCCACCTTATTTGTAGGGAGGTGCACCTTTTGTTGTAACCCGCATTACAAGCATACATACGTAGGATCCACCTCAAATGGTTCTAATTCATGGTTTAAAATTTACAATCACATTTGTCTTCCCACCTTTCCTATTCATGCCTTCCATTTTTCTTTTCTTGTTGCAATCACTAGCTATGCACTTTTTGATATAGATATAGCCTTAAAAATTATTTTTCACACAAACATCACTACAATAAATAAAGTATTGATATGGTTGCTTATTAGTGCAATGTGATACCTAGATAGTATACTCTTAATCATCCTAGTATTTAGTTCAATTGTTGACAACTTACGAGTTCTACAAGACAATAGATTCATGGGATCTTTTTAATTAATAGTTATTCCAGTCAATGCTTAATAAATCAAAAGTGACTAAATTATTACCCAAGGGCTAGATCTTTCTTGCAACCTAAGGTTCGCAATTAATTAGCAAATACCACTTTCCCAAGTTTTTCCCATTGACCCAAAAAATAATTCAACCTTTCTCCTCTTAAAGTTAGATGGAAGGATATAACAATCCAAAACATTGGTAGCATATTTCGTAAGTTCTCATTTCCAATTCTAATGATAGCAAGGAGATCTATGCCTTATATAAATAAAGCAAGTGAGAAAAATAAAGCAATTCCTTACATCTCAGCAAAGGCTAAAAGGAAAATTTATTTGAGTGCAATGAAACATTCTTCAATCTACGCATGATAGGCAAGGCACCACACCTCCCCTTCTATCTAAACCAATCATATTCATTCTTTACTGAGACTACCAAAACTTTTTGAATCTCCCACATATTCTGAAAAAAAGTTACTGTAAAACCAATCCTACTTATCAACTCTACTAAGGTTTTTCGAGATTCGCCTGATGGGAAAAAAACTAAGAAAACCAATCCTGTCCCTTCTTTTGTAAGAACGCCAAAACTGTTTCAGTCTCCAACATATTCTAATAAAAGTTACTGTAAATCTCTACTAAGGTTTTTGGTAGATTCACCTGATGGGTAAAAAGGGAAAAAAAACTGAGCAAACTACCAGCAAGAACAAGGCCATTCAAGAAGACAAAAGAAAAACCAAAAACATGAATATAATGCAACTAGGAACAGTTAGAACACCCAGCATTAGAACAATAGAAATATCTCATGCCAAAGGTTTGAAGTAGCTACAATATAACCATGTTCATTTGTCACATTTTTAATTCATTTTATTGTCAAATTTAAGTTAAAATCACACAAGGTCTTAATATACAAGTATTTTACATTGTCAAATTCCAAAAACTAGGTCACTACTGAACCTCAGTAACCAGTGAAAAATATACTACAAATTGATATTTTTTGCTTTTGACAGCTAATGTGAGTGGTTTAATAATTCAATTATGCAATGTTTCATATCCGAATCTAGTTTTATATCAAATTGTAAACCTGTATACCATTATTTCAAGGTTTTGTAACACTGGATACTGTTTTTACAAACCAACAAGTTCATAAACAATTGGATTATAGTTTATTCAGACCTATTATAGAGATGGTTTTAAAAAACTGCTAATACTCTCTAAGCTTAATAATTCAAGAAAGCTTTAAAAAAACAATATTAACAATCCAAGAAAGCTTTGAAAAAATAATAATAATAATTCAAGAAAGCAAGTCTACACGGTGTCTATGACCTTGCATGTAACCTCTAACTAAGACACTTTTCCAGGAAAGTTTAAAAGTTAAAACCATGAGAAAACGTAATATTATCACTGCCCTATACAGACTACCACCAAACTCTCAATTTATACATTTTGCAAAACTTCAGTACACAATTTCTGGTCTTCAAAGAGCTTCTAACATCTGTGCCTAGAATCAATACAACATGATGTTTTCTTAAAAAGTATAAAAAGCAGTATCGCATGGGATCTCCACAAGAATCAACTTCAAGCTTCAGCTCTGCTCAAATCTCAAGCCAATGCAAGTACATATTTGAAAACTATTGAATATAAAAAATAAACATTCCGAAAAGAATATTGGAGCATGTCCTATTTCACAAAAAACACATACAGAATGGATTTTTATACTATGCTCAATGTTTACAAAAAAATTTGGGACCAATTAATGGGATACCTAGATGCTATGCTGTAGAATACTTTTCAATTCACTTGTTTCCCAATATCTACCTATTCAATGGCCTTAACACTTGCACGTAAAGGAGTACCCGATTATTACTCCCCGCGACTGCAAATGCACCTGGCATCTGATTCTGAGAGATGCAGGTGATATACACACCTTGAAGACATTTAAAATGGTTAGTTTCTCAAACAATATTTTTCACATAATAACAGCCTTAATATAACAACTGTATTCTACTTAATCTTCACTACCTTCAAAGTCTCTTGAAGCAAAGATCTTTCTTCCAGTCATTGCATCCCAAATGTATATATAACCTTCAGATGTTCCTATAACTCCACTCCGGGATAACATAGATACGGCAGAAGCCCTGCACAATTGAAGCATAGTAATGGAGACATTATGAAAATACATTGTATACAAGTTACAACAATTGAATGCTGGTTATCTATACTAAATAGTAAAATACAATATTGAAATGGTACGAACTTCCCTAAGTATTAAGTAACGAATGGAAAAACTGACAAGTCCAATTATTTAGGTATGACTTCCTCATATGTGAGCTAAAAATCCACATATGCATATAGATGGGTATATACCTTTCATCCAAAATACTCCCTACCAGCAAAACATTATTTTTCAGCAATGCAAACCTCCACAATCCTCTTTGCTTCAATCCATCATAATGTTGATCTTGATTTCTCTCAAGTTCATCTTTATATGGTGCAGCAAGTACCAGAAGACAGACTGCTGCATTTTCTTCACAGAAATCTGCATGGGAAAAAGGAAACTTGTTCCCCGTTCTTGATTCTTCCTCTTCCTTTGACACCATGTTGTCTTTCAAGTCCGTGTGATTCTTAGCCATATCTAGAAGTTCATAATCTGTAAAACTCCAGCCCATATTGTATTGCCCATTTTGTGTCACACAACCCAAAGCAATAGATTGAAAAATGTTGTAATCCACACTACAGAAGTTTGAAAGCATAACACGCCTTGATACATCCCTGAAACAAGCAAGATCTCATAAAAGAAGTTCATGCAAATGTAGTAAAACAAATACAAAATATTACCAGGTGTGCTATGTAAAACAAAGCAATAAGGTCCTCTGCAACAAGTGCTAAAATTTAGGGGCTATTATTTTACCGAAATGAGATTAACTAATCATAACATTTTGTCCATTCCATGCTTCTTTTATAGACGCTCAAAATTCAATGAACAGAAAATGAAGAAATGACTAATGAAGTTTATTGACATATCAGAATTGATTTGAAAGCTTCAAAGGTGTATAAGGACAAGTGTCAACATATAAACTTAGTTGCAGGCTTCCTTTTTGTCTGTTTTAGTTTAGTTTGCTTTGAAGAGCCGAGTTGTCAATTTTCCTTGAGTCATACTCAAGATCTTTAAGTGGCTCAGGTTGTTTAGTTGTAGAATTCTAGCTTGCTTTAGTTTGTTTAGTTTTAGATTGGTTGTAGATCCACCTTGAGTCATTTGACCCAAGAAATTTTAGTCCTCTAGTTGTTAGTTTTAGTTTGCTTTTGGTTTGCCTAAAGTCACTTGATTCTAGTGGTTTGCTTTGCTCTAGTTTAGTTTTCCTACTTTCTAGGTTTAGTTTCAAGAGATCCCAATTTGTGAGAAAGGCCATGTACTTTAAACACACTCCGGTGCACTTCCATTGGGTATGTTCAGTTTATTTCTTGGATATCTCTTTATGAAGTACTTTGAGTTCCAAATTGTTCTTGCTAACCTCATCATTTGGTTAGGATTTGTCCTCAATTTGGAAGAGATCGCCCGTTGAGTTTTGAATGTCTGAATCTTTCAATTACTTGAACCAAAAATGTCATACTTGAACCAAAAATGACCTGGAGAAATAAAAACCAATGATGAAATCCAATGCCAAAACCCAGAGACGCCAAGGTCTGGAAAAATGTAGGCGCTCACAAGAAATGAACACCTTAAATCCCTTCTAAATAAAAATGGCAACCACAAGGCTTTGAATAAATCTCCAACGTCGTAAAATCGTAGAGAAAACGAGCATATGTAGTGGAAATACAAAGAGAAATGGCGAAAGGCAAGGCGTTTCAGTTTGATTGGGTCTCTACTACCCACGTTTGCATCTCAGAGACTTAGTCTTGGTGTTAAATGCTGAAGAAATGCAAGGAAAGACTTGCATTCAGATTTAAGAATCTCGTTTTGGCTTGGCTAGGGCATAAGGCATGACTTCTTTTGGGTCCAAAAATCCCAACCACAGCATCAAACTTTTTATGAAAGACGTTTCTATTTGAAACAATGACTTACTTGCAATGGAAAAATAAAAGCACAATTGCAAGTCGCATTTTTCTGAATGAACGGATGTTTGCCTTTAAAAATGATTACTTGTAATCGGATTTTAAAATCCCAATTGCAAGTTAAGAAGTCATTAAACATAATGTCATTTACGCAATCGGTATTTAGAATCCCATTTACATATATTATTAACTTGTAATTCATTCCAAAAATTGTACCTAGAAGGTATGCTGGGTTTCGAGATTTACTTTGCAAGCAACATGTTTTCACAAACTCAAAGAATATAATACTTGCAATCCGGATTTAAAAACCCGATTACAAGTATCATAAGGAAAAGAATAATACTTGCAATCGGGATTTAAAAACCCAATTACAAGTATTATAAGTTCTATTTTTCCTTAAGCAACATACATGCTTTCAACACATAACTTGTGTTCAATGAATCAAGACTTTAAAACGAAAACGAAGAAGGATATAAGACACTAAAGGGAGAAAGTAAATACACAAAACATAATAAGTATATGCCAAAGAACCAGATCTTCTATTAATTCATCAACTTCATGTATACAAATGATCACAGCAATATCAAGTACCTATAAAAACCATTATCCCCCTACTCAGAGGTAGTACATACAATATATCTGGACCAAAGGGGTGGGACGCCAACCGTCGTGACGTTACCCAACTACCCTTCGGCGGACTAACTAATTGTCGACGACACATAACATAATAACATAACATTATTCCCGACAACATCATCCCCCCCCAAAAAAGAAGTCGTCTCCAAGGACTTACAACAAAATGGAAGGATGCCAACCCAACAACTATACATGACAAAAAGAAATCAAGATCGAGGAGGCTAAGAATGCATCCCTGAGGATGTAGGCTCAAATGCTGGTGCGACTGTTGCCAGACGAGCCCTCAACTCGTACACCTACCTACATCCTCAATTGCAAGTCTCGATCAACAACCATCTTCTGTTCCATAGTGTGCTTCACCATCATTGTTGCCACCAAGAGCTTCTTCTCCTTAGCATCGACCGCCTCCATAGAGCTGGCTAGGTGGGACTCCAACATAGCTCCCTCCGCATGAGCCTCCTCTAACAGTGCTAACAATGCATCCCTCTCCGTATGTCCGACCTCCAACTGCGACCTCATGGCTGTCCTCTCTGCTGCCCATGCCTCCTGCTCCCTAGCCACATCTATCCTTAGCTGAGCCAACTCTATCTGAACTCTCTCCAACTGGGTAGCCAACTCCTTCCGACCTGACTCGTGAGTGGTAGAAATGTGCTCTGTCTACCTAAGCATATAATAAACCTCTCGAAAAGCCTGCTCAATCTCCTGAATGAGAGTGTCCGCCTGACTCTCCCCCACTCTCTCACAAAGAGCCCAATCCTCCAACATAGTCAAGGTCTCCATAGCTCGCCATCCCCGGGACTCATAACGTTTTGTAAATGCCTGAGCACAACCGCCACGCACAAAAGCCAATAATCGCTCCAACTCCTAGACAACTCCCTCCTAAGCCTGTGACTGAGCGGAGACCACAACCCACCTAGCTCTTGCGATCATCTCCTACAGATACTGCTCCAAGCCACTACCACCAATCTCCCTCAAAGGCTCTCGTATGTGGTCGTGCTCAAAAGTCTCTGTCATATGTCCAATGGCCAAGGTGTCTCTCTCAAGCGAGCGCTCCCACTCCAACTCTACCTCAGGCAATGTCTCTCTGACGAGTGGTCCTACTCCCACTCTATCCCCGTAGTAGGTGAGTTCCCCTCATCGAGATCCACTATCTCATGACTAGGACATAACACTCGCCGTGGGAAAGTAAGAGTCCTCTCCACCAATGGTGTCAATGTCATATTATACTCACTAAGCCACGAGTTCACTACCGCTGCCTCTTCCTCCGTCATAGCACTACTCCCCAATACCGGTGTCTCTACTCTCTCAAACTTGGGCCTGACTATCTCCATCTCTGTCTGTGGCTTTGTCACCTCTCCCGTAGGCATCTCCACGCTCTCCCCGCCAAGCAACTCTCCACTAGGCAACTCCTCGGCCAAGGACTCTCCTCTAGTCTCCACTACTTCCTCTGTTGCTGGAGGTCCGTGAGCCAACTCCATCGATGGTAGTGCAGCTTCCTACACTACTGTTGGTGCCATACTCACGGGTGTCTAAATCTGACTGAACGTAGGAATGGGCACCGTGGTCACCAAACCCACTGTTGCTGGCGGAGTCAAACGTGTTCTCTCCAACAGAAGAGGTCGAGTGAACAAAACTGCAGTCGATGTAGTCGTTGTTGTCCCAACAGCTGTAGAATCTACGGCCTTGCCCTCCGCCTCTTGGCTACCACCATCTCCAGAGGCACCAAAAGTCTCTGAGGTAGCCTCTCTTCCACTGTCTACATCCTCGGACTCGGACTTTGAAACTACCTAGCGTCTCCTCTTCTGTCCCGCTAGTGCAGTCCCTATATCCAAATGCCTCCAATACAATATCGGTGGCTCGCCAAGTGCCAAGGTGCCCTCAAGCTTCACCTCTAGCTCTCCATTGGGAATCTATAATCGTGCGGCCTCCGGAAACAAACCAATAGCGTAATGTGGCATGTAAAATGTCCTATGCTGCAAGGCATAAACTCATACATGTGTTCTGTCAAGAGTGACGCCCCGTCATATACGTTGTTCCTGAGACCATTCATCAAGAGAATCTGCGGAAGGGCTATGTCTGAGGTGCGGCTAGACCCTATCAGCTGACTCTTCACCACGTTCATAATGCATCGCCATGATCCTTCTGCGATGAAGGACTTCTTCATCCCTCGCCCCTTAGAAGCTTTTGCCACCAAGTCCAATTCTGCAGGTGTGAGGTTCCGTGAGACGAATTTGATTCAGTATTCTTTCTCATCCTTTGTCATCTTCTTTGCCTTCAGCTCAATCTTTTTGCCATTCTGTTAGGTATGCCAAATACTCTCGTGAATTCGATGGCAGTAAAGGAAACTTTCACATCACTCCCCAAATATTGAAATGTGCTCAAGCATGAGAACCTATCGAAAGTCTCTACCATCACTCAAAGGGGACCCTCGAAATCGTGAATGCAGAAAATAGGCATCTGTATGGCCCATTGAACTTCCACTTTCCTCAAACTCTACTTTATCAGATCTGCGTCAAGAGTATCCTGCCACCATTTTCAACACTCTAACCCATTCAATCCTTCAAACACAATTGTCTATGTTGTCACGGCATCTTTTTGGGCAGACATTTGCAACTTAGGGCTCAGCTTCTTTTTTGTGCTTGCACTTGCATCTACTTTGCCTGCAACCTTCACACCAGATGGCAAAACCCTTGCGTCTTTATTCATGCTCGACCTACCTAACTGTGACTACAACTGTACTCTTCAATTTCTTTTCCTTGTGGAATCCATCAACAACTGTTTTCTTCTTTGTCGGTTTGTACAATTAATTAAAACAATGACCAAACCTCCCTCAATCCCCAACCGCCATAGGCACTATGCCATTTAAACACTATACTCCTTTGATGCACGTGGTGTCTTCTTTTTTTTCCTCATTGATTCTGGATGGACGTCTCCATTTTTATCCAGTGATAGGCTGTACGGCCTTCTTCCCTCCTCCCTTGGCACTGTTTCTCTTTGCTTGGCTGGCCCAAAGATCTAGTACAGATGAATTATTCTCCTGAGCACAGCCGTACGGTATGCCTTTAGGTGATGTCTCTAGTTGATTTTTCCCTTCGTCTAGTGGTCGTGTTTGAATATTCGCCAGCTATTTTTGGTGCTCGTATGATCTTTCCTTCACCCACAAATGCGTACATCTTTGTATATCAACATGTGGTACTTTTATTCAATTTATTTTCCTTCTCTTACCTTTTGGCCAAGTTCGAACTCGTGCACAAAATGTTGCTAAATATTTTGTTTCACAACACACAAGGGACCGACCTTTTTATGTCTGTATGGGGTGAGGTAGGATGGGTCGTACGGCCACAGGGGGCTACTCTTACGGCATCCACTATGGTGGACCCACCGTTCAGTGGCCACACCGCATGGTGGGCTGCACCGCACGACGGGCACGCCACACAGTGTTAGTGTCACTGTACGGTTAAACACCGTACGATCTGCTCTCTATTTTTTTTTTAAATTCTATTCTAATTACCTAGAGTGTCTTCGACTTGGGTCGCCCTATTGCCTTCGCCTCTCGTGGTAGGGCTTTAATTTCGATCCATTTATGGTGTCTACAATCTGCTTCCCATCAATCGTCCACAACTCGATGGCACCGTTGTCACCAACCTCTCGAACTCTATACAGCCCAAGCCACTTCACCTTAAACTTTCCAGGCTTGATATCATTTTTCCCATTATACTTCAATACTAGTCACCCTAGGGTAAACCAGACCCAGTCGAGGTGCTTATCGTGCCATGCCTTCCGCCTCAACTGTGCAACCTTCATAGCCCACTGCGCCATCATCTGACGCTCGTCCAGTTTGTTTAGATTATACAGTCTTTCCCGCAAGCTCCCCATATCCCCTAGTCTATCGTCGATTGCTATCCTCAAGCTTAGCACCATGAATTCCATGGGGACAACTACTTCCTTCCCGTACATCAACTAGAAGGGCATGTGGCTGGTGGTTACCTTGTACATTGTTCGGTAGGTGTTGGCTAATAATTTTGTAAGCCGCTAAGGCTACACCTTACAAAATTGTAACTTTAGGCAACGGTATAGTGAGATAAATCTCTCCTCTCAGCAATAGGGGATGCTCCCTTCTTACCACGGGTGGCTTCAATAGGACTTCAACTGAAATTAAACAAAGGGGTGATTCTTCTAATCTTTTCCTCGTTTTTAAGGACAAATTCACAAATAGCAACTTTCTAATTCTACAAAAATCTCCTACTGCTACGATAATACTGGTGACTCGGTAGTTGACGTAAGAACAACTCCTAAGACAGCAGTTATAATTATATTTAGTAGATTAAAAACAAGGACCCAAGGTCTCTTGCAATTAATCTTATTTGAAGAATAACTAGAACCAATAATGAGGCTCAAAGTCTCTCACTAATAATCTTAAAATTGGAATAAAACACTCAAAGTTGAAGCTCAAAGTCTTCAACTTCTAGTATTTGAAGCCACTATTAAACTATAGCAATCCTCCTCCTGTAGCTCAAAGTCTCTCAAAAGGCAAACTGAAACTCAAATGATTCACACAAGTTAAACTATAAAATGAACTCAAGAACGATTAAATAATGCAACATAAGAAAACATCATTCAATCACAAGACTTGCAACACAAAGTTTGGAAAATCTTGCTCCTTTTATTCACTTCTGAAAATTTGCACAATGAAACACAAAGTTTTCACCACACAAGCTTCTCAAGCATAGCTTTCTTGCCTAAAGCAAAAGTTGATTATTTACAATGAGCTCCCTCCTTTATATAGGAAAAGACGAGAGAGAAAAATGGAGAGAAAAGGGGAAACCCTCAACCACTTTGATTTATTCAAAAACTAACTAGCTAACTTTAACTTATTCAAAGTTGCACGTCTAATGCACTTGCAACTTGATTGTATGAAGCGATTATACAGGTACATGTTTCCCCGTATTTACAAAGTGTTTTGCTTCTACATGCACTCTGTCATACCTATTCTATTAAAGCATGAAGTATCTAAGATATTTAGAAAACATCTTCACAAAGTATTTACAAAATCTCTGAATTTTTGCAGAGATTCACAGACAACTACTTCATCCGGTGCTCTTGTATGTTGTGCAATCATGGTCACCTTTTGGATTAAGCTCGTACTTTCAGAGGTAACATTCCTGTACTCAATCAGATGATTCTGCAGCCTATCCAGTGAAGTTTTGTAGCTTGTCAACGTATCAATCATATTGAAGTCAAAGTTATCCACCTCAAGCTGTAGGTGAATAAGTCTTGTGAACCCTGTCAAAACATCTCTTTCTTCAGTGAGTTGATATTTGTGTAGTCTGGATCAAGGATATCATTATCATCTATAACACTACGAGGAATCTCTGCAAGGTTGAAGTCAACAATTTGCTTGATAGTCAACCGACAATAGTCCATTTTTCAGATATCTACCTCCGTGCACAAATCAAACTATATGTCCTCATGGCGATGTACATGAATAAATTGTCTCCTCATCTTGTCATTGAGGCCCCTCCAATCAAAACAACTCCTAGGCATGAACTTCTTCAATGTGATCCTTTGGAGTTTGAACTCCATGTTCTTCGTCTTGGGCACAGTGTCCAAAGGGTATCCACCAATCTTTCATGGATTCTTTGAGGAAATCCCCACCCCCGGTCTATGCAATGTGGACTGGTATGCCTGCACTTCCATGAGCTGCCTTGCTAACTCCATCAAAATGATTTTGTCGGTAGGGTACCGTGGAGTGTGTACGGCTCGCCTTTGAAATACCGAACTTGCATGTATGTGAAGTTAGGGAACTATAGAAAAAAGCAGCCATATTCATTCACCTTGATCCATGTCTCATTCGACACTCGCTTATTTGGGAGCTCTTTATCAAACAAGCACATGTAATACCCATAGAAGACAACTTGTACTCTCATGCAGTGCACTCGACTGGCCCTTAGAGGCAGTTGATCATAATATTCCCAAACAGGCACCAATGTCCTATCTCCCTTGGTAGTGTTTCCTGAGAAAGAACCTAGGGCAGAAGCAATATACACCAAATAGGAATTTATGTAGAATGTCCCAGTAGTAGTGACTTGAGATAACTACTCACAGAGGACATCAATGATCATTTCTCCCCAAAAGATCTTCTTTCGCTTGCTTCTGACAATAAGGGAGATGTATTTGTACATCCAAGACTCGAAAGTGTTGGAACTTTTAAGGCCTCCGATGCTACTAAGCAGTGTAATAAGATCATTGATTTCCTCTTTGAAATTTGTGCGGCGTACCCCCTTGGGCCATCTTACAAGATTTGCTCTCTTGTTGATCAACCAGTTATCATTAACATATCTGATGCAATATGTTGTATCTCTATTCCATCTGTCCAAAGTCTTTTGTTTTGAAATATTGGTGACTAATGGAGCAGGAGGAACCTGAAAGATTCTATCAATATTCTCAGGATCTAGACTAATGATAGTGTTTCCATCTTGATCTCTGATGGTTCTAGATAAGTGATCAAAGTTTCTAGCACAAGCAAACACAAACTCCGATTCAAGGGAAGCCAAGGGAAAAGTAGAAACCATATGTATGCTACTTTGCTTTATGTAAAACATATCCTTTGTTGCTGCAGCATCCACCCTTTTGAGGAAATCATCAATACCCATGTGTGCAATATTTGTGTCTTTGATGTCTTCACAATATGAAACAACTTGTGAAGGAGGAATGGAGTTGTGGTAGTGATCATATTAGTATTTCATTTTCTTCTCTTTACCTTTACCTAGTACAATCTCATCTGACATATCAAGGTTGTGAGCACAAGCAATTGTGACATGAAAATTCCAAAATATGAGAACATCTTTAATGGATGGATCCATTGCACTCTTTCGGACACACAAATATGAGCCTTTATATTTTTTGCATATGACTGGAAATGATGGGACAGCAAGAGAATGAATGGGTTTTAGCTTTAAAATGTCATGGAGGACTCAAAAATGGGTTTCTTGGAGGTGATTGCATATGTGGACAGCGAGAAGTATGAAGGAAAACGTGTATGCAAATGAGTGGACATAATGTTTACTTTATAACAGAACTAAGATTTTCCATTAAAAGTATATTGCTTTGACTACCATCATGAGTTTTTAAGTCAAGTGGCAGCAGTTAGGTGAATATAAACAAGGCTTATGTAAGTGGGATTTTTGGAAGTAGAAGCATGTTGCAAAGTGAGCTTTCTTTCTTTGATAATTCCATTCAAGAACAGGGTTTTTAATCCCTACATATGCAAACAAGATGAAGCATTTGCATATGCAACTTGGAGAAATGAAGACGGAAGATAGGAGCACATAACATAACACAAAATAAATGCAAATCTGAAAATGAAATGAAAATATTTGCAAAAAAATGAATGAACAAACATATATGCAACTTTGCACAAGAAATCTTGCCTCTTTCCACAAAAAGCAAAGGAAGAAGTCTTTCCAATTCTCTGCTCAAAATCTGAGATAAATCCAAGAAGATTTTCGGATTTAGAAATGATTGAAGCAAAGAGATTTATATAGATTTCGAATCTTGACTCAATCTTCTTGAAATCAATACATTTTGGAGTCAAGATTCATTGGCTGCCAAGTGTTGAATAATAGAGAAACAAATTGCACAACAATAGCAACCAAATTGACTAAATCAAATGCATATGCAAATGCTTCCGAAAACGGCGCCTAGGGCATCAAATCAATTTGAAAAGGATGATAAACAAGCTGAAAATGCAATTCCTTACCCTAGAATTCTTCCTTGATGCAAAATGTTTGAGTTTGAATGATCAAATCAGTCTTCTATGGGCCGTTTTTTAGCAAAGAATAGCTAAAAATGGGCTGTTTAGGAATGAAAGCATGTATATGCAAAGCCTTCGAAAATCACCGCCCAACACTTGTGTGATGAAAACGTGTTTTCTAGGAAGGAAAGCACATAAAAAAAGAAAGAATATGTAATCCTCCCCAAAATCGCTACCAGAACTTGTTGCATAAAATAAAACTCTTAGATGCATAAAGACGTGTTTTTATAAAGCAAAAACACATGTTATTATGCCTAAAATCGCCACCCAGCACTTTGCTTCAAAAAAACGGGTTTTTATAAGGCAAAAACCATATGTTATTATGCTTAAAATCGCCACCCAGCACTAGTTGAAAAACATAAGCAAAAAGACCCAATAATAGTCTTTTTAGGAGCAAAAACACATGCACTTTGCCTCAAATTCGCCACCCAGCGCTAGTTGCATAAAAGCAGGTTTTTATAAGGCAAAAACATATGTTATTTGGCTTAGAAAAGCCACTTTGCCTTTAAGAGTTTAAACACGGGCTTTTTAGAGACAAGAACATATGTTTATAAGCTTGAATTCACCACTTATATGCATAACGCACTTTTTGGAAACAAAAACATGTGTTTTGCACATTAAAAACCCCACTTACATGCATTAACATGTCAAAACCTGTATTGAAGAAGTAATAACGTGCTTTTTAGGAGGAATAACACATGTTTTCTAAAATGCATGTGCTATTGGGTTTGAATTCCCCACCTATATGCATTTTAGTCATAATTCAAGTTAATAAACACATTAATGGATTTTTAAAATGCAATAACATGTGTCATTAGCTTCAAATTCCCTACTATAAAGAATTTAAGTCATTAAAGGTTTATAATAACGGGATTTTAATATGCAAACGCATATAAAAACCCCACTTACACCTATTAAGTGACATATTTTTGATTAAAAATATGTAATTGCATTTAAAAACCCCACTTACATGCATTTGGGACTTTAGATTTATTGGCAGTGGGTTTTTAATAGGTGTTTTGCATATTGATATATGTTATGAATGATAAAATCCCCACCTTTATGTACATTTAAATATCTCATGTAATTAAATTTAATTAATAACTACAATTTTCAATAAAGTAACATGAAAATAGACTAAAAAAGGTTAATTTTCATAAAACATTAAAAACTATAGTTAAATCAACTCAGAATGAGCTGAAAATTAAAAATGGAAGCTAAATCCCATTTTAAATATTAAAAATATTTTTATTTTGTGCAACTGCCAATAAAAGCCCACTTTTGGAAGATTTTTTAATAAAATATGCAGTCGACCTAAAAAACCCCACTTTTACCTTTATAACTTGAGCTAACAACTCCATTTGAGGCCTAAGATAGCTTGAAATGAGCGGAATTCTAAGGGCTATTGACCTAAGGGAAAAACAAGATTAAAAACTACTCACAAGAAAGGGAAAAATGAATAATAAACATGAAGATCGCCAAAAATCTAGTGCTTGCAGTCAGAGAAGAAAAACTCATTCTGACAAGCATTTATGGGGATTAACTTGACGGAAACCTTCAAAAAGAACACAAATATTGCTACATAAAGTACATTTCAAGGATGATGAACTGCCTTCATGACACCTTATCAATGCATTGAACATAGATGATGACCTATGATTCCATGAGAAAACTGCGTAGGGTTGCCTCAATTTTGTGATGTCAAAATTGAGGACAACAACTGACTCTAATTGGGGAACATACCTCATTTGTTCTTAGAAACAATGAGGAATGTAAAATCCAGACCTCTCAGTGCCTTCATCCACTCTCTATTGGGCTATAGAGTCAGGTGACCTAAAACAGAAAGACTCAAAATCCTAAAAATCTAAAAAGACTTGGAAATTATGTACAAGGGTACTTCTCTAGAGTTTATTCAAAATAATGCTTTAGATGTTGCGCACTGTATGGAAGTGCAAAAGGAGTTTTGTAACGGTAAGCCAACAGGAAACTGTTTTCTCCTACCACTTGGTGGATTGTGAAAGGACCTTGCCAGAGAGAATCAAATTTGTCATGCATTCCCTTTGGTTCTCGCCTTTTATCCCACAGTAGGACACGATCACCAACCTGGAATTCTCTTTGCTTAGCTTTCTTATCGAAGAGCTTCTTGACTTGTTGTTGATGTGTTGTAAGTCGATCCACCACTTGTGTTCTTTGTTCCTCCAACTGATGCAGGAACATGATTCTTTTATCCAAGGAACTCTCAAAAGTTCCTTCTTCAATGGCCTTAGCCAACTTAAGAGCAGGAAGCTCCAAAGTTATGGGAGTTTTTGAATTTAAACCATAGAGAAGCTGAAATGGTGACATGCCAATGGCTTGCTTCGGCGTAATTCTATCTACCCACAAAGCATCAAACAAAGCCTTGTGCTAGGACCTTTGATTTTTATCCACCAACTTGCGAATGATAGTAACCAGATTCTTGTTACTTGATTCAGCCTGACCATTTCCCTGCGGATAATAGTTAGATGAATGAGAAAGAGTGATTACCATGTTCAAAACAAAACTGTGTGATCTTTGATGAGGAGAAAATTGAAGCATTGTTTGTCACGATCTTATTGGGTACCCCGAAGAGAGAAATTATGTTCTCCTTCAAGAATGAACACACCACTGATGATGTTGCATTCTTCACAAGGATCGCTTCAACCCACTTAGTAAAATAGTTTGTTGCAGTCAAAACATATGTATGCCTTGCACTAGATGTTGGATTGATAGTGCCGATGAAATCGAGGCCCCATTGCTGAAATGGTTCCTCAATTACTATCGGCTTCAAAGGTAGTGTTGCAAGCTTTTGCTTTCCCACAAGCTACTGACAACGATCGCAATTGTGTACCCAACTATATGCATCTTGGAAAAGAGTTGGCCAATAGTATCTTGCTCGCAAAATCTGATGAGCAATCACAGGTGCTGAAAAATGCCCACCACAAGCTAAATCATGAAATGATTCTAGCAATCTAACCTATTGTGCTTTATCCACACAACAAAGAAATATGTCATCAATGGTTATACGTTTATACAAACCACTGTCCCAAAGAACAAAGTGTGTGGCTCTTAACTTTAGACTTCTTTGCTTGTAAGTTGAGTGTGTCGGACATTCGCCATACGTGAGAAAGTATGCGATGTCAGAATACCATTCATCAATTGTACTTACAAATAAGACTTTAGGTAAATCTTCAAGAATTTCTTCTTCAAGTTCATTTTCAGCCATGAGCTGACATAAACCTTTACCACGAACTAACTTAGTTGGTTTGATCTCAATGTCATATTCCTGAATCTTGGCAATCCAATTGCCTCTTTTTGTTCCGAACTCTTGTTGTGTCAAGATTGACTTGATAGTTGTATCAAGGACCAGAACTACATGTGAATTTAGGATGTAGAACCTAAAGTACTTAACTGCCTTTACAACTGCAAAAGCATTTTTCTCCATCAGTGAATACTTCAACTTGTGTGACTTGAGCGGACAACTTATGAATGTGATAGGAGATTCTATATCTTCAGCATTCTTCTGCATGAGGATAGCTGGCATAGTATGTTCTGAGGCATAACTGTACATGATAAAATCTTTCGTATAGTCTGGACAAACTAGCATAGGTGCTTGAGCTATTGCCTCTTTGATCTCTTTGAAGGTAGCCTTTCCCTGAGCGCTCCAGCGAAAAACTGATGCTCCTTTCATCATATTTGAAATATGACCAGTCTTTTCTGCAAAGTTTGAGACGAACCTTCATAGGAAATTTACCTTTCCAAAGAAAGAATGAACAGTAGTCTTGATGGTAGGCAATGAAAGACTTCGAATAGATTTGACCCGTTCAGGATTGATCTTTATTCCTTCTTTACACACAATATGTCCAAGAAGCTTACCTTTTGTAACCCCAAAATTTGACTTTTTAGGATTAAGAGAAATTGTGTGCCGATGACATCTCTCCAACACTTGACGCAAATGATACATATGATCTTGTCTCTATTTGGAGAAAATAGTAAGATGATCAAGGTAGACTACAATGAATTCATCCTTGATGTCGTGAAACACTAAATCCATCGATCGCTAGAAAGTGGTGTCTGCATTTATCAATCCAAAGAGCATTTTGTTGTAAGCAAAAGTACCCCACGGAGTTGTAAACGTGGTTTTGTATTGATCATCTTCCCTGACTTCAATTTGATTGTACCCGAAAAATCCATCAAACATGGATAACATCTAGGACCAGTCACTGTTTGCAAAACATGATCCATGATTGGCAAAGAATAGTTATCCTTTAAAGATGCTTGATTCAAATTACGAAAGTCCACACAAATGCAGATCTCGCCAATCTTTTTTTGTACTAGAACAATGTTTGCCACCCATGTAGAATGCTGAATTGAGAAGATTATTCTAGCATCCAACATCTTCTAGATTTCTGCCAAAATAGTTCCAGAAATCTTTGGATTATACTGTCGCTGCTTTTGCCTGAATGGAGCAGTCCCCGCCTTGAGAGGAATGTTATGTTTTAGCATGTTAGGACGAAAAGACTTCAGGTCATCATATGAGTATGCCAAAACATCAATGTACTCCTGCAAAAGATCAATAAATTGATCTCGTTCTTCAGATGTGCAACATTTACCAATATTCACAAACTTCGAATCAACAACTGATCCTAGATTGTATTATCAAATTCCATGGCAGAACTAGACTCAAGTTCTTGTTGATTCTTGACATAATGATCATGTTTGTCAAACAACCACTCCAAAGAGACCAAACCACTAGGAATTTTATTACCTTTTAGCTGAATGAACTCTTCACCCGTGTTAGGATCTTTTTCAGAGATATTTTCTCGAGGAGGTGAACTACTACCTTCGAAATACAACTCTTCAAAAAAATTTCCTATCTCCAGGATAATTTGATTATCATCATTGAAAACTTGCCAATGCTCAAAGTTATCAAGAACGCTTGGGCAGAAAACCAATTGAATTGAGTACCTATCTTGCTCAAAACTCTTATGAGGAATTAAGAGTGTGGCCAAGCCAGCGAGAGTATCAACTTTATCATTAAATTCTCTCGGAACCATAAAAATATTAAAGGCATCAAAACCTTCAATATAATACCATACCAAATTTTTGTAATGCTTGAGTCTTTCATTCCTTGTTTGGCATTGATTCCAAACTTGACACACTACAAGTTCAACATCTCCTTGAGCATGTAAATTACAGATCCCTCTTGCAGCATTAATACCCAATATCAAAGCTTCATATTCAGCAATATTGTTGGTGTTATCAAACTGCAGCTTGAAGAAATATGGAAACATCTCATCTTGTGGGGAAATTAGAACTACTTCGGCACCTGAACTAGTCGATGCACAACTGCCATCAAAATCTAAAGTCCATACATCGTTTGAACTTGAAGTAATTGCATAATCAAATGAAAGAGAAGAACTCATAACATCATTAATCTCCATAGCTTCTTCAATCATCGGAGAAGATGTTACAAGAACGACATTAGCTGCTTGATCCTCAATTGCATCAACAAATCTATCACAACTAGTAACACATGAGAACATGGATGCATCCGAAGGCCAATCCTTAGCAAATTCTGAAACGTCATCAATATGAAGATAGTAATTTCCAATTCCGGCTGATTCAAAAAGGATTTGAGCATGAGGATCATCAAATTTAACAACTACATACTTAGTTTCCCTTTCCGGAAACATCTTCTGGATATTGCCCTTAATAGGTATTCGTGCTTCAAACATGTCAATATTAAGTTCTCCACCCACATCCTTACAGAAATTTCAACCAAGTAACATACCATAGGAAACAGCAACATCAGCAACCAAAACAATCATCTTGATTTTCTTTTCAGAGAAAGATACGAATGCAAACTGAGCATCCTTGATTTGCCTCTGAAGAGGGACTTGTTTATTTTCCATGGAATAACAATTTCCAAAAGAATTTGTCAAAGTAAGACCCAAGGCATCAACTACTTTGGCCGACATGACATTATTAGATGCTCCGGAGTCAATAAGACAGTTACTCAACTTGAAACCATTGATAAGCAGGGAAATATAGAAAGGTTCATCTTGTCAAGAACAAATGAAGGAATAGTAACTAAGTTATTAGGCAAACTTTTAGGTTTCAGGGCAACAACCTGAACTTCGGTAGGTTGCGATTCATTGACAAACATATTAAGCCTTTCTAGCTGATCTGGATAAGTTTGTCAATATTCAACCTTAGAGATCTGAATCTTGGTCTTCTTAGAATGATCGGTTATATCAAATGCTTGAAATGAACTAGCTAAAGAAGAGGAAAAGGTTTCAACTTGAGGTTTTGGATTAGACATACTGGGTCTTAGTATACTAGAAGAAACAACAGTAGTGGTTGTTCTTACTTGGTTTTAGTTGTGTCCTTAGGAAGGGTAGGCAGCGGCTTTCCTCTCTTCACAAGCGTGACGGGTGTTTGTATTAGAATAATTTAGAATCATATTTTATTAATGCTCAATATTGTATCTTAGTGTAAATATTAGAATGTTTCTAATCTTTAGTTAGTTATAGCTAGAATAGAATGTTTCTATTCTAGACGATCATTCTCTTGTATATATAGATCGTTTGATCTTTATTAATATATCATAAAGTATTCTACCAATTACTTTTCGTAACATGGTATCAGAGCCACTTCTTTAAAAAATTTCGAAAAATTTATAATTCCTTTCGAAATTATTTGCTCAAATTTTTCGAATTAATTTGTTTATTCCCACATTGTGGGATCTGTTGTTGTTCACGTCTAGGGTTTGTGAGTTTGGCCAGTTTTCGGCCCTGTTCAACCACGTTTTTTTCTGCAAATCCACCATTATTTTTTAGAGTTTTTTGCAGTAGACCATTTTTTTTTTAAACCCTAATTTTTGGGCTCGAAATTTTTTTTGATTACAAATTCTTAGTGGGTTTTTCGAGATCTCAAATGGGTTGTCGTCAAAATTTTTTGGGTACCTCAATTTTTGTGCCTCGATTTTCGAGCCAGTAGATCCAGATTTCGACAACATATTCTTTCTAGGTTTTCGAGCTCTCTTCTGGGTGCTTCTCCATTTTTTTTGGGTCTTCCAATTTTTTGCCTCAAAGTACGTGCCATCTTAAATATTCATATTTTTTGGAAAACGTGCAATGGCATTAGTGACAAACCTACTGCTCGAGGGAAATCAATCTGGTTCACAACCCAAAGAGAACAACGTAGAGCATATTGCTAAGCACTCAGAGCAGAAAGAATTTGCCTTTCATGCCTTTATGGCTAAAAGACCTATAGATCATGTGCAATCTTCTGCATGGTACATAGATTCCAGTGCTTCTCGGCATTTCACTCACAAGCGTGACTAGTTTGTTGAGTTCTCTTCCTACACTGACTCAGTTATTTTTGGAGGTGGTGAAAAGTACAATGTTCTCGGCAAGGGCAACGTTCAAATACAGTCTGGAGGGCGAAATCTCATGTTCCTCAATGTGTGCTATGTTCTTGGCATGAAACATAATCTTCTCTTAGTTAGCCAGATTATGAGGCACTCTCCTCAATTGGATGTTGTTTTTCAGTGCACATAAGTGCTCGATTGTTGATTGTGCTTCTTGCACTCCTATTGCTGTTGGCATTGAGGATCATGGTCTTTTTAGGCTTGTGGACTCAGATGATTCTCTTGCGCGTGCCTTCATAGCAAAATCCTGTGCTATCTCAGCAGTCTCTGGCATCAACGATATGGTCACCTGAATATTCAGTATCTTGCACAACTTGCTCGGGACAATTTAGTACATGGTCTCCCTAATATTTAGACCCAGAATCATCAAGTTTGCGGAGCTTGCCAGGCAGGGAAGCAACACAAGACACCATTCAAAGATGGTGACTCATGGCAAGCCTCTAAGGTACTCCAACTAGTTCACGCTGATATATGTGGTCCTATGAATACTACTTATGTTATTGGGAATAGGTATTTCTTAATTTTGGTTGATGATTTCAGTCGCAAAATGTGGTTATATGTTCTTAAGAAAAAATCACATGCATTTCCTGTATTTCAAAAATTTAAGGCCTTAGTAGAAAAAGAGTCTGGTTCTTCTATTCTTACTCTTAGGTCTGATAATGGGGGGGAGTTTTGTTCTTCTAATTTTTCTACCTTCTGTACTACTCATGGCATCAAACGTCAGTTTACCACATCACACACCCCTCAACAAAACGGTGTTGTAGAGCGTCGAAATCTACAAAAATGGCTAGGGCTATGATGGAACATAGAAACATTCCTAAAAAATATTGGGCAAAAGAAGTATTCACAGCAGTCTATCTTCTTAATCGATCACCCACTCATGCAGTTAAACATAAGACTCCTGAGGAAGCATGGTCTGGTCAAAAACCTAGGATCATCCATTTGAAGGTTTTTGGGTCTTTAGCATATGTATGGATTCCTGATGCCAAGTGCACTAATTTGGACTCCAAGAGTCAGAAGCTCATGTTTATAGGGTACAGTGACACTCATAAGGCATACAGATTGATTGATGTAAACACTGATCGTTTAATCTTGATTCGTGATGTTGTGTTTGATGAGGAACTAGGACCATTTCAGCTCTCTTCCTCCCCGCAGCATTCTAAGACTCAGTCTTTAGAGACTCCTGACTTGGGTCTTCCTATTTCATGTGATCCATCTGATGAGTGAGATGATGTTGATAAACCGCCTACGCCCCCTCCGGACAATGCAACTCTTGCTCCTGTTCCTGATCCTGATCCGCTTCCTCATCCGGCCATTCCTCCTGCATCTGATATTGGCTCCTCTACTCTTCAGCCTAAATGGTGGACTAAGACAATCAGTGATCTTTGTCTTGATGAACTCACCGAGGGTAGAATCTCCAGAAATACAAGCATTCAACATAACACAGTTAATGTTTCTCTTATGGCTAACATCCACAGTATATCTGAGCCTTAGACATATGCAAAGGCTAAAGGAATTCCAAAATGGGACCAGGCAATGGAGGTTGAGTTCCAAAGTCTTCAAAAGAATCACCTAGGTTCTTTCAGATCTTCCTCCAAGGAAGAATCCCATTAGCTGTAAATGGGTCTATAAGGTAAAGTATCATGCAAACGGTACCTTAGACAAATATAAAACCAGATTAGTTGCTCGAGGATTCACCCAGCGAGAAGGCATTGACTATGAGGAGACTTTTGCTCCTACGGCCAAGATGAGTACTATTCGACTTCTCCTTGCCATTGCAGCTTAGTATGGATGGAAAGTCCACCGAATGGATGTGAAAAGTGCCTTTCTAAATGGTGAATTGCAAGAAGTCTACATGACGTAGCCTCCTGGTTTCAAGGTTGCTGGTTCAAAACCCAAGGTATGTAGCTCCGGAAAGCCCTCTATGGTCTTAAACAGGCACCTCGAGCATGGTACATAAAAATTGATTAGTACTTGGTTGCTCGTGGATTTCAGCATAGTCCTTCAGACAGTAATCTGTATATCAAACACTCTGGTAATGATATTCTCTTTATTGTTGTCTATGTGGACGACTTAATCATTACTGGGAGTTCAAAACATGTGATTTCTGAAATCAAATAGTATTTGTGCAACAAGTTTGATATGACAAATCTCGAACTACTTCATTATTGTTTGGGTATTGAGGTTTGGCAGACTAACAGCAGCATTTTTCTTTATCAGTCTAAGTATGCCAGAAGCTTGCTTGACAACTTTCGAATGCAGGATTGCAAACCAGCCTCCACTCCTATGGAGACTGGTCTGAAATTGTCCGCACAATCTGATTCTCCTCCTATAGATGAAACACTCTTCAGGCAACTAGTGGGTAGTCTCATCTATATTACTGCTACTAGACTTGATCTCAACTTTGCAGTCAGCTACATCTCTCGATTTATGACAAATCCCAAGGTTGACCATTGGGTTGTAGTGAAGTGTGTTCTGCACTATGTACAAGGTACCTCGGATTATGGACTTCTATACACCAGGAATGTTGCTCCTCAACGCAGTGGGTTCACAAATTCTGATTGGGCTAGCTCCATTGATGATAGGAAATCTACCTCTGGATATGTGTTCAGTTTAGGATCTGGTGCGGTCACCTGGACCAGTAAGAAGCAACAGGCAAGGGCTCTCTCTTCGACAGAAGCAGAATATAGAGGAGCTGTCAGGGCAGCTTGTGAGGCAGTTTGGCTTCGTCAGATGCTTGCAGATATGCAACTACCTCAAGCAGGACCGACTCCTTTGTTTTCAGACAATCAGGGTGTACTCAAACTTGCCAAGAATCCAGTCTTCCATGAACGCACCAAACACATAGAACTTCATTGTCATTACATTTGGCAGTTGGTAGAAGACGGATCTGTCCAATTGCTATATGTCCCTACCTCGGAGTAGCCAGCAAATATTTTTACCAAACCCCTTGGTCCTAACAACTTTGTAAACTGTAAGGGGTCTATTGGTGTAGTTGATAGATTGAGCATTAAGGGGGGGTATTAGAATAATTTAGAATCATATTTTATTAATGCTCAATATTGTATCTTAGTGTAAATATTAGAATGTTTCTAATTTTTAGTTAGCTATAGCTAGAATAGAATGTTTCTATTCTAAACGATCATTCTCTTGTATATATGGATCATTTCATCTCTATTAATATATCATAAAGTATTCTACCAATTACGTTTCCTAACAGTTTGTACATCAATGTTTTCTTTAGCAGCTTCATCCTTTTGTTTAGCTAGTTGTGTCTGGGAACACATCATAACTGCATAAGCATGACCAAAACTTTCTTCTGGGTCCTGATCTTCATAGTAAACATACCCTATGTTAGAGTCGCTAACTGCTCCATCATTTTCATTGTATAGGGCAGCGTCATCCTCTGTTTGATAATCTTCTGGTAAAGTACCAAATTGATCATTTTCAAAGTATCCTGTGGCTTGATTGCCAAGGGGAGCTTCAAGTGCAAACCTCTCTGGAGGAGGAAGTTTTGCTTGATTCTTCGCTGCGTAGTTGTAAGCAGCATTAGGAAATGTTCTCCTGGAAACATCCTTGTACGGGGTATTGAAAGAATTTTGAGAAATTTGCTTTTTGAGGGCAAGTAACTCATTAGCCAATTTTTGCACCATAGGATCCATACTTCTTGAGGTAGAGGTAGACTGGTAGGAACAGCTCTCCTTAGCAAGAAACTAACTTCCGGGATTGAGTATTAATGAAGAAGCACTTGAGATTTTCAGCAGTGGGTTGTGAATAAGTCGGAATGCAATTTGCCAACTTGCTGAATTTCACAATAAACTCTCGCATACCCTCTATTAAGAAGAGTCATTTGAATGGTTTACATTCCCCTATGATCTCAATTAATAATCTGCAGAGGCATACTTCACAATGCGATAGCATACTTGATATCTACAGTTGAATGGTTTTCATTCTCCTATGATCTCAACTAATAATCTGCACAGGCATACTTCACATTGGGATAGTATACTTGATATATGCATGGATAAGTTAGAGGTCATTGAACTACAACATAGCAGCCTACATAGTATTGTCATGGATGAACTTACTACAATTATGATTAAGTTCATTGAATTCGCTAGAAAGGAGAAGGGAAAAGGGGGTGCATCTCTTGGATGATGAGGTGTACTTTGACTACGCATCCTCCTTTTTTCTTATTGATCCTCAAGCCTTTGAATTTTCTCATTGGCTCATTTTGAGGTACTTTATTTTTATTGGCTATGTATTTAATGATTGTAGCAACTCTAATTAGGGTTTTCTATGAGTTAATCTGAGTCATTGATTCCAAATCAATCCTGGTCGTTCATTGTAATTGGGGCTCTTATATAAACCCCACTGCTCTCATTTGTAAAAAGGGGAGATTCTTGGAGAATTGTTGCAAATATAGTGCCAAATTAGTTTTATATTCATTGTTGTGTTTTGCATGGTGAATAATTGTGATCTTTTTTTGAAGTATTGCATAGTGGTCTACATTCCTCACTTAAGATAGATTTGATTTCAAGCATTTAGTTAGAATTTTCTTTGCGTAGTTTAGTGGGATAAGAGTAATTCTGAATGCACCCTTGCTTGACACAATCATAGACCAAACCACTAGCTACTTAGTGATTGTAAGTCTTGCCTTGTGTGGTCGAATGACATTATTACAAATTTAACTTCAATTGGTACTTGCTTATTGATTTGCATCCATAAATAAGATTTAATGAAATAGTAGTAATTTGAACATCTTTCGAACACACCTTAGAAGATTGCACTAGGTGAGTGGAGTTGATGACAAGACAGCATCTAGTAGAGTCTAAGGATATTCGCTATTCCTTGCATCCTTAAGTAGAAGTAGCTTAGATTAGTAGGTATAATTTCATTGCATTTTGTAAGTTTGAATTTGGAATATATTTTCATTGCACATTATGAAGCCATATCATTCAAAGTCCAATTGACATAGTCCTAGTGAACTAGCATAAGTCCCCTCGTGATACCAACATATCACATGTAAGAACCCAACAAGCTCTATCTTCTGAAACTAGCAATGCTTGTTTTTTGTGTTTTGTTGTTTTGTGTTTTTTTTTGTTTTTTGAGACGGTTTTACAAAAAAAAGCAAATGCATTAAAAATACATAAACTTCTGGAACGGGAAAAGAATTAAACTCATGAAAATTAAGCAGTTGATATCATTTATTCTCCTTTACTAATTCATGTAAGAAATTCATTACATAAAAAGCATACCATTTACTAAAGGAAGAAATCTTATTCACATGTGCTGGTTGAAAACGCTAGGACAAATAATGATGTGCTTCACCTCCAAACAGCAACTATAATCCCTTCTAAAGGTGCCAAATCCTTCTCTAACACAAGGTGTCACTCCTTGTAATTTTTATTGAATTTATTCTGTCCTTCTTAACCAAAATCATACCACCCTTCAAGAATATGGTACAGCTGCTGCTGGGATCACAAAAACACTGGCCCTACAGACTTGAAAATGATGCCAATCACTCCCTAGTCACTGCATAAATATTCTCTAACAATCTGACCCAAATCTGAATAAAAAGGCTATAATATTATCCTCAAATCAGTCCGTTGTTGACCTCTGTGTGAAGCCAATCTGACAGGCAATATATGGTCAATATTTCACACCCTCTAACTGTTGCTACAAAGAAGAAGTAATTCTCTCCAATGCCGATAAGCTCAAAACTTTGCAGAAACCCTTGCTTTGCACGAACTCCAATGCTCCAGAGTAAAGACAAGTAAAATCATCAATCATAATAATGCCTCTTGTTCGAATTCCATGTAATAAATAGGCCTCTCACGTTAGGGTTCAAAAATTCTTCAAAAAACTCCCTTCTTCGGTTTGACATGAGTAATAAATATAAATTTTAATTTTTTAACTTCAAACTCCATAGTTGGTGTACAAATAATTCTTTTAAAATTCATTCTCGAAATAGCCCCAACTAATGATGACTTGACCCTTCACCTAAGCAATAATATAAAAATATATTATAACTTAAAAATATAAGCTCAACACTATTAATATTTATTTTAGTCAAATAAATA
The DNA here is from genome assembly GCA_027943335.1 of Chamaecyparis obtusa. NCBI lineage: Eukaryota > Viridiplantae > Streptophyta > Pinopsida > Cupressales > Cupressaceae > Chamaecyparis > Chamaecyparis obtusa. Next base: position 667,532 of record BSBK01002894.1, read on the forward strand.
TTAATATCTCCATTATTACTCATCTTTGCACACCATCTAAACTGGGAGCTGACATGATCAAGCCACATACGACCATACCCCATTTCTAAAAATAGTAGGGGTCCCTCTCCGAGCATCTCAAACTTACTATGAATAGCAATTACTGCATACGGAGTCCTAGAGGCCTCAAACGAACACTAATCCTGCAAGATTCTAACCACTGAAGAAGCTGCGTCCCTCAAGGGGCCCTCTATCCAACCTCATCAGCCTACGAGGGTCAATGATAGGCCAATCTACTCTGTTGACTGATGTCAACTAGAAGGGGGCATCACAATTGTTACTAACTAAATATCCACCATTAAGAAGGAACATTGGAGTCACCTTTATGATCTTTCATTGTAATCTTTAGCATAAGTGGTGTCTTTATTCAAGAGAGGATACGATATTTGGTGTTTCATCTTGAAACATTGAGTGTTTCATCTTGCATGTTGTAAGGGTATAAAACTCACATCAACAAGTTCCTCATGGTTAGGTGGCATGACCAATCACAGTTGGCGACCAGTGTACATGTGACGAGCAGTCCTACATTGTATTGACAATTCTTTTAGGAATTGATTACAACATATTGATGAATCCTTGCAATCTTGTATTGTGAATTTGATTCTTACTCAAAGTAGCATAAATTTTTGCTTATATATTGGCGTATTTAGTATTCGATGCTTAAAACAAATGTATGTGATCACCTTTGTATGCCTCCAGGACTTTTTGGTATAAGAAATCACCTCGTGACGATCAAACTTGAATGGTAGTACCCTATTTCCTTTATTCTCCTAAGTTTTCCCTGCTTCTATGCATACGTGTTTTGTTGCGGATTTATACAATACTGTTGCACATTCATTTGTAGACTTGTGCAAACACTTGGTGCCCCTACACATGTACCAAACTCCTGCGCAAATATCCCTATTCTGCACATTTATATCTGTGGAACTACACATTTAGCATAGTTTAGGGTTTTGTAGGGTTTATGCAAAAGGGAGTTTATTATTTGGATACCTTTTATCCTTGTGACCATTTTGGTATATTCAATCATTATATGGTCTTGTATAGCATGCTTTTTATTGGATTCTCAAATTGAACCTTGCCTAGCTAGTCCCTGAAGAGAACCTAGTTTTCCATGTTGATGATCATGTTCTATGGCATCGGTGGCAAGTCATGAAACTCGTAAATGATCGTATGAGCTCACACGTGGCATTCTATAGAGAGAGGTAGTTATGTTTAGTCAAGGAACCTTTGGAAACGAAGGGATCATCTTTCCTTGTTGATCCCAAGAAGATTGTGGTGGTAGAGTACATGGTTGTTCAATGAATGTTGTTTGCTTATTGTTGCATTGCATCTCATGATAGTGCACTCATGTTATTAATGTTGCATATGTATGTTAAAAAAAAATCTTACTGCATGATTACCCTTTCTTCCAAGGGTTCCTTGGCGGGGCATGACAAGAGGCGTTCAGGGAACTTAAGTCCAAGTTGGTAAGCGCACCTATCCTGGCATACCCTGACTAGGACAAGGAGTTTCATGTATATGTGGATACTTCCAACTATGTCATCGAGCCTGCACCAGCACAAGCAGGTGCAGAAGGGCTAGATCACCCCATCTTTTACGCCAGCCACCTACTCTCCAAGACTAGACAAATTTATAGCACAACAGAGAGGGAGACACTGAGCATGGTATACTCTGTGCAGAAGTTCCGACACTACCCGTTGGTGACACCGTTCAGTTTCTACGGTCACCACCAACTACTAATGTACCTAGTGAACAAACCATTAATCCAAGGGAGGGTGAGTAGGTGGTAACTCCTACTACAAGAGCCTCCAGAAGGGGTGAATAAAGATTTCCACGATGTCCACTTGTTCCAGATCGTAGTGTTGCCACCATAGTATGAAAGTATCGACGAGTACATGTCTACCTCAACATTTTTAAGGGACATACTGCCAAGTGAACAAAGGAAGTTGGCCCTAAAGAGTAATAAATTTTGACTCATCAACGGTTTGTTGTATAAGATGGAGCCAGATCAAGTCCTACAAGATGTGTGATGCAAGAATAGATAATAGAAGTGCTAAAGGAGTCACAAAGGGTTAGTTGGAAGCCACATGGGGACAAACGCCACTACACGAAAAGTGCTACTAGCAAGACTGTGATGGCTGACTCTACACACAGACAGCCAAGAGTGGGTACTTGGATGCAACACATGCTAGAAGGCCTGTAAGCCACTAAAAACGGATTTCATGCCCATGTTCCATTTGCAACCGCAGGAGCTATTTGAGAGATGGGGTCTTAACTTTGTCAGGCCACTGAAAGTTAGTATGCACCAATGTTGGTATGTTGTAGTCGCGATAGAATACCTTACAAAGTGCGCGGAGGCAAGGGTGCTGTCAAACAACACTGTAGTTAGCACAACACGATCCCTCTATGAACAAATTGTGACACAATTCGGCATACCCATCGAGATCACAAGATTAGGGGGTACACTTAGTGAATCATGTCATTTGGACAATCACAACAAAGTTCAAGATATTCCATAAGTTGTCGAGCTCGAAATACCCCCGAGCCAACGGATAGGCGGAGCCTACAAATAAGATATTGGTGTCAATCATATACAACTCATACTGAGTGGAGTAAGAGGATTGGGAAGAGAGATTCTCGAGCATACTATGGGCATACCGCACCATGTACAAGGCAACAACAGGTCACATCTTGTTCCAGCTGATGTACGGATAGAAAGCAGTGCTGCCAATAGAGTACACCTTACCAAGCCTAAGGATTATAGTGGAGAAATGTCTGAGTGACGCGAAGAGCTTGAACGAACATCTTTTAAATCTCACAAAGTTAGAAGAACGGAGGATGACGACACAATGGGCAACAGAGGTGGCCCAACGGCTATGGAAGTTTTGGCACAACAAACATCTTCATTGAATGAACTTCCAATTGGGATAATTGGTGCTAAAATATAATGGTCGTAACAACTCTGATTCGGGAAGTCCCAAGTTCATTGGTTGGGGCCATATAAAGTTAGGGAAGTTGGCTTCAATGGTGCAATTAAACTATCAACTCTTGACAACAATCCCATCCAAAATCCTCTAAACAAATTTAAGTAAAAAATTTCCAAAGAGAGGGAGAACCCGACTGTAGCAATAAACATGTTGGGGTATGTGACCCGTGGAGACTAGACAATTGAATGAAGTGAAGAGGTTGAAGAAGATCCTGTAATAACCGAAGATCCATACATGCCGGACCTAGACTGACCCAAGCCAGTGACGGTGACAGAGGAAAGGTTGGCAAGGAGGAATGTCCATGGCATCGTAGTCCCAAGAGTCCACAAACATCTTACCAATGCACTATTTGAAATGCCTGCAGTGTGGGTTCCGATGAATGGCTATTGGAAATGGAAAGCCCCTTATGATGGGAGATGTGAAGATTTTGTCAAATACGACATAGATGAAGAATAAAAAAAGAAGCACAAAGAAAAACAAGCCTAGAAAGAAGTTTGCGAAGAAGAGTTAGAAGAGGAAATCGACTTGGAGGAGTATGAAGCCACCCTCGAACCATGCCTTAAAATGTTTATGAAAACAGATGATTTGTTTGTCACGAAGAGAGACATATATAATGAGCATCTCATCCAAAGATACATGGACGAAGGGAGAGATCCCCCAACCCTACCTACTTCCAATTCATTGTGGAAAGTCATCCTAAACCCCACCGAAGCTCCAAATATCAATGGAGAAGCAGTCGTGTATCACAAGTGTGGTGTCGGTACGTAGACGAAAGCTACAAGGGTATTGGACAAGCACCACTAGTTGACAAAATATTTAATCTTGAATATATTGGAGCATGTTGCGAGAACAAGTGTTACAAGACACCCCATGAACCTATTAGTGGCGGTTTGCATCGAAAGTCAAGGTCCAACCTAATATCAAGTCAAGGGGAATGAAACAAAAGGTGGAAAAGGAAAATGGAGAGCTATAGAAAAAGCAAAAAGCCAACATGAAGGATTTTAAAGCTGGCAAAATTAAGAAAACTAGAAGGAAGAATAATTACCGAGTTGTTAAAAATAGAAGATTTAAAGGGAAACAAATGAAAAAGAAAGAAAGGAAGGAGGTAAGCCCAAGTAAGCGAAAAGTGAAAAAATCAAAAGGTACAATTTTTTGTAAAAATTTATAAGTCAAAAAGAAAAAAATTGGGAGAAGTGTGGACACATATTTTTAATGCAAAAATTGAAGTAAAAAATAATATAAAGGAAATAAAAAATAAGCAATTGAAGGGAAAAACAAAAGCAACAAAAATGCTGGAAAAATTAAAAAGGGGTATGCTATGAGAGGAAAGAAATTAATTTTTCCTCTAAAAGAAAAGTGTTCTATAGAAAATTTAACCCTGAGACAGCAAAGTAGCACTTATAAAGTGCTGGTGAGACAATTCATTCCTTCAAAAGCATCATGAGCAAAGACAACCAAGAATAAAATCAAGAGCAAGGAGGATCGCATGACCCTTATACTGGCTATTTGCACGACCTGGACAAGCACAAGGAACTAGAGGAGTCATTGTACAGTGAGGCGGGGACAGAGCCATAAGGAAGTGGAAGGAACATAGACATGTATGTAGAAAACCACATAAAACCGTATGGCAAAGGGAGGAGAGAGTCATGTGAGTATGAAGAAAACCCAATCGAACCATATAGGACAGTTCTGTACAAGCAACAAAGGACAATTTTGAAACTGTCTAACACTACAAACAAGCCATACGACATACATGTCGACTGTTCATACACAAATCACACGAGGTTGAAGAAGGAACCGTACGATAGAAGTTGGAGTGCCACCATAGGCATAAGGAGGCAAAACTGAGGTACGGGCCGTACGCCAAAATTGACTATCAACAAATACCGTAAGAAGGCAAGCTTACCATATCCTATCCAAACAAAGCACAAACTGTGCGACAATTTCAAGAAGCCCTACAAAAGTATAAATTTGATAAGGAAGCCATACAAGGTGTCGTGCAAGCAAAAAGAACCACACATGGGTGTTTTTAGTGGGTTGTACAAATCGAAGGAAGTGTCGTACGAATGAAAGGAAGGAAGAACTGTACGTAAAGAAGTCATACGATGCGAGAAGAACGAGAAGTCAGAGGTGGGCAATACGGCCAAAGGTGAAATTGGTACAACTGAAGGTGGCATTTGTGCGACCGAAGGAAGAGATCAAGCAAGCACATATCACAAAAGTTCCCTAAGGAAATGGTGAAAATGAGTTTTGGGAACCCTAGTGGAGGCAGTTATTTGACAAAGGACAAAAATGGAAAAGACAAAGGAAAGATATCACATCACATAACCATGGCAACAAGAAACAACGGAAAGAAGAAAATAAGGCTATGAGTGTAGAAGGACGAGAGAGTGACAACAGACACCATGACATTTGAGAATGTCACCGGTAATGATTATCGCACATGGTAGGATAGCACTGTAGACGACCACCCAATAAAAGCCTTGCTTAGGAAGGTAAAGGTAGACAAATCCATTTTAATGCATGTGTTCAATATATGGGATTTTGAGCCAATATTGCAGACTAGTGTGGCAGGATGTGACTCACATTCTCACAAGTTCGTCGTTTAGTTCCGAATAAAAATAGTTGTGCTATCGTTCTGGCCAAATGACTTGACTAGGGTTTTTGGTATCCCATACAGGGGTGCTTGAGTGGCCAAGCCCTTATTAAGATGCATGTCGCGTAGAAAGACAAGTTTCTCAGACTGGTATGCTGAAGTGACCTCTCATTGGAACATTGGGATAGTTTTATGGAGTAGTAGAAGCAATTGAGGGGAGGAAAAATCTTTCATCGCAACACCAAAACGAAGGTGCATTCTTGACCTAGTAAAGAGTCAACTGACAAGAGCCAGCAAGACTTCAAAAATAGCTATATGGATGCTAAAGCTCATGAACGGCATCGTGACAGGAAAAGTTTATAAATGGCCGCAACCGTTATCGAAACACATTTGGGAGTTACTAACTCACAAATATAAGACTTTTTACATGTGCCACCACACCACAACTGTAATGTCCCCATTTTCGTGAGCATCAGAGTTCAAGAGATTAGCCTATTTCCTGACCCTCATAGGCTAATGGAGTTGCTCAGAGGGTCCAGTTTGGGGGCATCACGAAGCTTTTCAGGTGGTTGTCATAAGTGTTTACCTCACCAGATCCTTCATGTGTTTTAAGGCATTGATATTCAGAATTTTCTGGTTCCGTTTTGAGGGACATACTATTTATCGTGAGTCTGTGGATGTTAGAGAGGGGCCCTTACTATTTTTAGTAAGCCCGATGGATGCATAGTGGATGCAATGGTTGAATCCTTGGTTCAGACAGCTCACCAAAATAATGAGTATTTAATGAGATATTAATATTTTAATGGCCTTTAATGATTTTTAATTATTTAAGTTATATTATAAAGTTATAAATTGAGTTTATAATAAAGTGGGGCCAAATGACTTAGTCATGTGCATTAAATGTCTATTTAATAAAGTTAGATTTTGGCACCTAGTTGGAGGGAATTATAATTAAATATTATAATTCAAATGTATGCAACAAAAGCTAATTCATTTAAGTTATGTAAGGAGCATGGGAGAAGTTGCCTAGTCAATTTGTGAAGGGGAAATATAAATGCCAAACAAAGGCAATTTGAACCATATCTTGTGCATTTGATAATCTTGTTTTGTGTGGAGAGGAGATTGAAACAAGGGTTTTAGAACTATAGCTTGAGGAATTGTAAATTCTTCATAGTCTACAACACTTTGAGTTGGTGCAATATTCCAATGAATTGTGCAACCAGCGATGGTTTTATACGAAAGCCATGATTCAGCTAATTGGTGGTGAAAGTGAAGATTTGGATCCATAGAAATTTCAGAGATTGTTAGCAGGCGTAGAAATCATTCAGCATTACTATTTTTTCCCAGCCATTAAAGTCACTAAGAGACTAATAAGGCAGCCACAAGTCACATAGAAGCCACATGTATCAAGTAAGGTTATCGCGAGTGATTGCTAGGGAGAGGCCCGATTTGACTAGAAAGTACCTCCATTCCATGTTTGCATGCATTGGCGTCAGGTTGCAATCAATTTCTGAGAGTTGTGATTCATCTTTGGGCTCCATTATACCTGTAATATTATTCCAGGTTCTTTAGACTGCAATAAAATCGTCCCTTAAGACATAGATGTTCATTGTATTTAGTTCTTTACTTGAATTGAAGTTAGAAGAGGTTATTGTGTATAGTTTGATTCAGAGATCATTTGCTAAGAGTTTATGTTAATGTTATTTGTTGGGTTGTGATCTGCATTCAATAAATTGTAATTGCTAATGTTGGCACATCAATGAGGGATAAGTTACACACCAAATATTGGAAATAATGTTCATATTATACTGCCCATAATCAGCATATTAGTTTTCATGACAAGTGCATGACGAAATGTCAATTAGCCGTAGGTGTTGATTTGCACTAGTATAAGTCTTTAATCTGCATTTGCGAGGTACAAAAAGGTATAGTGTTGCATCATTGGCATATGTTGAGTTCCTTAGTATTCATTTCCCATCATTTTAGCACCATTTGCAATAGTCAAAACAAAACAAACTAATTGAGACAAAGAGCAACAAGTTCAGACTTTGCGAGACAAGTGTTTGACAGTATTCCTAGAGATTCAAATTCCCACTAGGAATAGAAGGGGATATTACAGTGGTGAAGTTAGAACTGGTTGGGATTCTTACAATAACATTTTTCCTTGAGGCACTTAGAACCCAGGTACCAGTCGACCAATGGGGAAGGTTCACACGTGCTAGCCGAGTGGACCCCAGCAAACTCGGCATATTCTATTGGACTCATTTGGACACACTTACGGCCGAAGGGGAAATCAACCAATCATTCTGAAAGAAGAGAAGGCAAAGAGTATGGGGCCGAGCATTGGGAAGCACATCCCTAAGGAAGAGGAAATGGTGGAGGTCTCATCTTTCGCCAGTGAGAGTCAAGACGAGTTTAGGATGGTACGCCATGAAGAGCAGGGTGGTAGGGAAGAAGTTGAGGAGGCACGAGTTGCTGAAGGTAAAGGGGAGTAGCCAGTCGCCATAGAGGTAGTTGCGAAGGTGACGGTAGCTAAGGTGACCGTACCACCACCACCACAGTTGTCCCCTATAGCATGCCTAGTCTTGCTCCACGAAGTAGGGGAGTTGTCCCCTTTGGCACACATGTTGACACCCAACACACTGTGCATCTCCACATCACAGGGAGTTTAGGAGGTGACCCCAGTCACTATGTTAGTAGTCGGTACACCTATGGCCGAGGGTACCACACTTGTGGCTGAGAGTACGACACCTACGGGGGAGAGAGACACACTTGCCATGGGGGTGCCACACCTAGGAGTTTTGCACCTACACCCAAGAGTGACAGAGGGATGGAGGATATAGATGATGCAAATACCACACCTAGGAGAATTGCACCTATGCCTGAGAGTGTCGAAGGGTTGGCAACAAATGATGTGGATACGAGACTTGACATAATTCTAGATGGGTTTGAAATGAGTATTATCAATAGACTCGAGACTTCACCACCCTCAACTACCTTACTAGTAGGCACCCACTTCCACCAAGAAGTAGGCACACTGCATGGGCTGTTGCAAGGTGTGCACCCTTGGTATCCTCGTGATGTGCAACACAAGGCTTGGTTCATGACATGGCTTAACCGCCTCCTACGTTCTATAAGTCTAGTAGTTGTATCAAGCATTAATAGGTCGATCTTTTGGTGCAACAACAACCAACAATTGGTATCAAAGCCTAGGTCATGTGTTCAAACCTTGCCCTTGTGTTGGGGGTGGATTGTTGCAAGGTGTGCGCCCTTGGTCTCCTTGTGATGTGCAACGCAATGCTTGGTTCGTGATATGGATTAACCACCTCTCGTGTTCTATAAGTCTAGTGGTTGTATCAGACATTAACAGGTTGATATTTTCATGGAAGGGCAACCAACACGGACATCTACCAGCATATCCCCTCACAACAGGAGGCGGGACTTGCCAGGAGGGAGGAGATACCAACTATAGCCGAAGAGGTGATTGAAATTTAAGGAGAGTGCACATCAAGGAGATGCCTCCCTAAATCTGGCGATGCTAACGAATGAGTCAAGAAGGAGAGAGGTACATGACAGCTACATTCAGGTGTCAAAAACTAACCCGCGGGATGCTCTCGATTTCATACCGAGATACTTGGAAGAGTTGGAGGGCATGGTTGCAGTCGTACAAAGGGTGCTTGATCTTGCCAGATAGGTGGATATTGGTTCTACCTTAGAAGATGCTGAGAGACTCCTCGCCTTCATGAGGAATGTCTACGAGTAGGAGTTCACCCAACACTTTATAGGCCATAGCTGATCGGACACAAAGACACCTGAGATGGTGGAGACATGGCATAGGACACACATACAAGAGTGGCAAGGAGGTATGATAGACAACTTATACAATATGAAGAACATGTTTTGAGACACATTTTTCTGGTTGCAGAAGGAAACCCACTCAGTCGGTGAGGTTGAGGCGGGGAGAGTGGTTGCAATAGAGCGGGTAGTAGCTATTTTCAAGAAGTTGGAACAGCAACAACAACTAACCATCGCCAAGAGGGAGCGGAGAGTGGCCTTGGAGGAGCAATTGGACAAGGAGAGGGTAGTCAGAGCAAGGAACGAGGTGTAGCTCGAAGAGATGGAGGGACATTTAGCAACAATGATTGGAGAGCTTGGGAGTACCAAGGACTTGATGGAAGTTGTGTAGGTAGTGAGGGTAGCACACAAGAGGCAGAAGGTAGTAGAGAAATATCTACGGCTCCTTCATCAACAGCTTTCCAATGCACCTAGGCCAACATCCTTAGCCACTCCAGGGACATCCTCTTACCCTGCTTCTCAATAGTAGATGTTGTAGTTCATCAACTCCATTTTTGTTCCATCGTCTAGAAGAAAACTTCTTTTTGTGGGGCGTTGATGTTGGCGGCACTTTTATTGTTGAGAATAAATAATGTTTTGTTTAATAAATGAATGGCAATGTAATGGATTGTAATTCTCAAGTAGTTGTTAGTTGTAGGCAGTGGGCACTTTCAACCAACCGTCGAGTGCTATATATTTTTGGCTTGTACCAAGGGTCAAGACTCTATTGTTGTGCACTTTAGATGTTGAAAAAAAGTTATATTTCCTGTTATATTCATGTGTTGTTCTTGAATTATTGTATTGAATATATTCATTGTTATTTTTGTTTACTTTGTAAGTTAAAGCATTCACCATAGGGAGTAAACAAGATCTTAAATTTAAATTTATTATAATTAAATAGTAACGATTTCATAAAAATTTAATATAAATAGTATAATATTTAAACTTTTTATTGGCATCTTAATCCATATCTTAATTAAAAATGCAAACTTTAACATAATATTTTTAAATTTTCATAGAATTAGAAAACAAAATAGAACCTAAAGAAAAGAGCATTTTTAAATTTTCATAGGATATCAAACAAAAACGAAAATAAAAACCTAAAAGAAAACTAAAACAATGAGAATTTATTTGCGTAGGAATCGTTGGAGTTGCAGCTACATCGAACTTGTTGGGTTGCATTGGACTTGTATAGTGTCACAAGTAAAAGTTTGTTTTTGTTGGACTAGAAGGGTGTCGCCATCATTCATGCCAAACTTGCAAGGTCGCATTGGACTTGCAAGGCATCACTCCTATTTGCCCTTGTGGCACATCTTCTCTAGCACGAGCAAGGATGCCTCTAAGCCAATGAGGGATCGAACTCTGAACAAATTGTGTAGCCTTCCAAAGCCAATAATATATTCAAGGGTCATGTCTTCATATGCATTTGCATCACAAGACATGCCATCTCCCATTCTGCCCATTTTTTATTTTGTCTATCAATACAAAACCCCAAGGAAACTCAAACGTACTGCATGCGAAGGGAAAAAGTTGTGATACCAACGTACGCATATCCCATATCCATACATGTTCCCATACCAAAGCTGGCAACTTTGGATTATGAATTACAAGGATCACATACATAACAGCCAAAGGCAGATATGACCTACAAGACAAGGTACCAAATCTTCTACTGATATTGATAATGCATAGATAGATGCTAACACATCAACAACTCGACTTGAAAAAGCATTTGATTAAGGTAATGCCAAGCATGAACCATCTATTTAACATTAATAGCCACATGTAATTTTCCATAGTGTGCACACTGTACAGAATTAGGCTCACATTTCCAGATTCAATGTGAAAAAATATGCACCATAATATAAACTTAAGAACAAAAGAATTAATATCCTCAAGGCTCAACTAAATAAAAAATAATCATATTAATAATTGAAGATCATTTCATTAGAAGCATACCACATAACATAACAGCCACTGCAATCATGACCAATTATAAGATGTGAAAGATGAGGGACAGCCAATAACTCCCATATTGAACTTGTATGGTCAGAACTTTTAAGAACAAACTCCTCCAAACACTTGCTGCAAGTAATAATGAAGTATAAATCAGTTAGGAGAGCAACAAATGAGAAATGTTAGAAAATGTTCTTTGTTTTATAAATTTCTCTCTAATCTAAAATTGAAACTTATGCATAATAAGTAGAAGAAAAAATTAATTGGCAAAAACAATGATATAAATATGATAAGAGAACAATCGTGTTACTATTATTATAGAAAGAATTTAAAACACCTGCAAAATAAGGGTTTTCATACAATCAACAAAAACATCCATGTACAACATATGCACAACACAGAGAAATTGAATATATTTAAGCATATTGTCCATGTTTCTAACATACTTGAAAAACTCAAACTCAACAAGCCAAAACTTTGGCTCAAAATTGAACTAAATACATATATTGTGAAGTGCTCGACGGAAATTTTTGTGTGTTTTCAACAATTGTTTGCCAAAATGACAGTTAGTGGCAGTAATGCATAAATAGAGTTTACATTTACAAGTGCGATATAAGAATACAATGTCTATTCCAGAGATTAACCAGTTTATGATTAAATGCAGAGATCTATGATAAACTATAGTTAATCAGCTACAAATGTTTGATAGTACAAATATAATGTGTTCGAAGCTAATACATATTTTTGACCTTCAAATTTGTTGTGATATGCTGAGGAAACTGTAGAAATATTGATATTCACGGCATAAATGAACTACTCGGCAAATTTTTAAAAATCCATGAGTTTTATTCCTCAGTGAGTAAACTTGCCATTAACTCACACAAAAATGCACCAAGTTGTTGCCAAAAAATCGAAGAATTTTGGGTGAATTTTTTGGCAAAAACTCGGCCACAACAGCAGAAAGCCTGTGATGGCAAAAAAGTCATTTTCATTTCATTTTGTTTGCTCTCTTTTGCTCCTTGAGAAAATACAGCCTCCCAATCTTCTCCAAGCTCATTTGCAGCAATTTGAGTGGATTTGATGCAGATTTGAAGTGGATTTTCTGATTTTTTATGTCTTTGTTTTCTTAAAACATTTATTTCTTTTTTGTTGCATCTAGGTTTATAGAAAATTAACAATGGCCTGTTGTAAGCACTCTAAATTGATTGAGAGTCCAAAGAAAGAGATTTAACACCATCTTTTTGACAATTTTTAGTAATTTTCATTGTTTCTCAAGAATGTAATGTCCCCAATTGTTGGTGAATCAATTAATTAAATTATTTATTTTTAAAGTTGTCCAAATGAAAAAATGGAGATGTAATTTATTTGTCATCGAAATGAATTGGTCCTTGGGCGATTGAAAGTTTAATAAGTTGGAAGTGTTTAATATATGTCATGAAGACTGCCGAATAATAATAAACAATTGAGCAGTGACTTTGTAGCAGGTTGGAAATATATTTTAAACAAATTTTTGGGGGTTTTTTCTTATAGTTGTGGGAGATATATTTGAGCATAACACACTAGAGCCCCAATCTTATTATTATCGGACGATTATAGTTTAAATTTGAGCGGACATATATTACGCAAGAGAACTCTATAATCGCAAAAAGTATTGTATTGGCGGCAGGATAATTTAATTGCTCCCGTGAACAAACTGGGGCAAATATTTCTAAACTTTAACTCTCCCAAAGTCTCTTTGATTTAATTTGGCCTTCTCATTGGTCCATATCACTTTAGAGGAAATCAGAGATATTTAGCGAAGGCCTGAGGAAATCGATTCCTCTTCATAGAAAGACTCTCTGGCAGGGAACGGTAATTGCATTTATAGAAGGCAGTGTCGTCTGTGCGCATAGTATATACTAGTTGCAGTTATTCCTGAGTCGAGATTGCCGTGTGGTGAAGCATTAGCTGCCCTGGAAGTTCTATTGTTTGCATATGAAGATTTAGAGGTGAAGATGGGAGCATTGTCGTATGCCATTGCTACAAGAGATGTCCACCATGGTTGTGACTAAATGATGTTGCCTCTGTACTGTTTATTGGAGCACAATAATCACCAGGTGCATAGTATTGTGTTCATAACCTCTGTTCTTCATATCAGACTATATCTCTGCATGTTTGTGTGGCAAGGGAATCATATTTCGAATGTGAATAAACAGTTTAGCAGTTGTGTTGTGCTACCTGTGATGTTTAATGCTCTTCTAACTTTGGCATGCAAAGCTATATAACTGAAAGTCTGTACTACTTTGGTTGGCATTCATAATATATCCATGAGTAGTTACAGGCTGAAGATAGTTGTTATAAAATGTTTGCTATAACATTGTTATTGTTCTGCTATGATTCTCTATATACAAATATAGATGGATAAATATATATTCTCACTGCTAGAACAGTGGTTTATATGCACAATAAAGAAGTAGACAAAGTGTTTGTGGATATGAATCAGAAAGGACAAGAGACAAAAAATCTGAATCAAACTATCACACAAGTGTTTGATGAAATGCCAATGCGACTAATTAGAAGTTCGGGATGAGATTCTTGAGTTTAGAATCTACAGGGATTCCTAGTCTACTCAATTTCTGAAGCCTGCAGTCTGATTCTGAGTGCAAATAAGGTGTCTAATTCTGTTATGTAAGTTCTATGAGAGAAGCTGTATTGGATCATTTGTAAGTCCTGATTTTATGTAATAGTGGATCAAGTGGTTCTTGGGATCTTTAATTATTCTTGATAGATCATTGTCAGTACCTGTAATGTCCCCAATATTATTAAATAAGTTAATTTAATAATTTTGTATGTATGGCCCCGAAATTAAATTTATTATCTCTCGGACCCTTTTTTATTGTCAGTAGTGTGTTGGCCTATCGACACTTTTTGTAATCCTTTGGGAAATTTCCCCGAAGCCATATATAAGGCCGGGTTAGTTGTTGTTATAGGTATGCAATTTGGTATTTCTCTTTGTATATGCGAACTTCCAATTGGAGTTCAGTGTTCTGCCATTTCGGAGGTGACACCTCCTCCCTACTTGGTATCCGTAGTTTCGGTGGGAGTAACTCCTCACCCTATTCTACTTGCTCTATGTCCAAAAGTGTTGTAATTGAAGATCTATTTGATAATCTGAAGTGCTATCATTATTTAAATACAGATTCCCTCTTGCATGTCACTTTGTTTGATCTTTGATAATCATTGCACTGACGTTCTAAAGACAAGAGCTTGAAATCTGCAATGTTAACAAGTACGCTAGGTTAACCGTACGGTGTGTTAACAAGTACGATGTGTTAACTGTACAATGTGTTAACGGTACAGTGTGTTAACAGTGTGGTGCGTTAACAGGTACGATGTGTTAACCATACGTTGTGTTAACAGTGCAGTATGTTATTCATACGATGTGTTATCCATATGGTGGGTGCAATCAAAGTGTTTCCACCGCCTGGGTGTGTCGTGGGAACATTACAGTGGTATCAGAGATGGTGATCTTGCCAGCCTGTCGAGTTGTGGATGCACGTTTATACCAGACGGAGTTACCATTCTGTTGATAGGATGGGGGAACTACAAGATCCTGCTGCGGAAGTCGTGGCATTATTAAGGGAGCTAACCAGAAGTCAAGCACAGCTCAACGACACCATGGTCAAAGGAGAAGAACAAGGACTCATGGAGGAGACATTACGGAGATTGGCAAAAGGGAAGACAAACGGAGAACAATATGGACACAACAATAATTCCGTCACAAGGAGAGCAAACCCTCAGCATTCTCAACCGTCGATGGTGACATTTCTGTCGAGGACCAAAGCACCTCAGAGAGAGTGAGAGCCCACTTTCCAAGAAATGCAAGAGCAACTAATGCAGGACTGGAAGAATGCGAACCTCGAAGGAGACATATCGTTCAAAGATTATGTTGATCTATGAATGAGATATTCAAGCGGCAACACTCGTGGCTATTACAATGATGACCTCAAACAAAAGATAGGCAAGGTAAACTTGTCATTCTTTGATGGATCTATATCAACATCCGTGTGGGCATGGGTACAGAAGGCAAACACATATTTCCAACTTAACCTGATGTCGGAGGATGAGGCAATCAAATTTGTAGCACTTCACTTGGAAGGGATTGCGCATCAATGGTGGCATCATGGAATGGTTACCCTTGGCCACGATCAAATAACCTATTATGCTGAATTCACGGAGAGACTGATAGAGCAATTCAACGGGAAAGATCCGGAACTTAATTTTAAGGAGTTGGCGCAACTAAAGCAATTTGGATTAGTCGACAGTTATATTACAGAATTCCAGAGACTGTCCATGTTGGTACCAGATATCACGAAGAGGTGATTGATTGTGTTCTTCGTAGATGGGCTAATGGAACCTCTAAAAGGTTGGGTGAAAGGATTCAACCCCATCACGCTCACCGAACCAATTAAGAAGGCACATGACATGGCGGCCTTATCTTCTTCTTCCTCCAAGAATTATTTGCACCCCAAGCCACCCCTTGCTTCGAAGGAGAAAGACAACAAAT
This sequence comes from Chamaecyparis obtusa, assembly GCA_027943335.1. NCBI lineage: Eukaryota > Viridiplantae > Streptophyta > Pinopsida > Cupressales > Cupressaceae > Chamaecyparis > Chamaecyparis obtusa. The sequence goes on from BSBK01002894.1 coordinate 683,493, forward strand.
CCCCTCCAAAGAAGCCATCATTGGATGAGACCACCAAACAAGAGCTTAGGAGGAGGAAACTCTATTTTAAATGTAGGGAGTCGTGGGAACCAGGGCACCGATGCTTAGGCAAACGAAAAATCCACTACATTGAGGTGATGTCCGACGGCGAGGGGCATTAGGAACTTGAGCCTGAAGGAGATGATCAGCAAGCTTCCAAGGAGATTAACATAAACCGTGCAGAAAGAATTGCCATGCTAGTACGGCGAGGAGGTGTCATTGCAGCACTTGTTGGTACTCCGAGGTGCACTGTATTCCACGTGCGGGGTACCCTCCAAGAGCAGTGAGTCGTGGTCATGCTCAACAGTGGGGCCACACTCAACTTCATCAACTCATCACTCGTGAACCGAAGGGGTTTGCGTATGGAGGCACACCTAGGGTTTGAAGTCAAGGTGGCGGGGAGAAATCTCTTGTCATGTACCCATTTGGTTCCGCAATTGACGAATACCACGGAGAACCACACCATGACAAATGACTTCTTTGCAGTTGATCTGGATGACATGGACGTCATATTGGGCATCCAGTGGATGGATACTCTTGACAAGTACACACAAAGTTTCAAGAGGATGTTGTTCTCCTTCAAAGTGGATGGCAAAAAGGTAGTTTGAGGGGAATGTCGAATGGCAGTCTGAAGGAAATCACGACATGATGGATGGAGGCAATTTTTAGACATGATAATGTAGTCTGGGCGACACACAACTTGGTATTGACCGAACCCTTGAGGAGTCAACACGCATACTACCATGATAACTTCAAGCGGTGTTGGGCAAACACAATTTGGTTTTCACTGACATCCCACTTGGCATACCTCCGTACCATGGCTTTGAACACACCATCGAGTTGGAGGAAGGATCCAAGTCTGTCATCACCACACCCTACCCCCATCCTAAGAAGTTTAAGGATGAGATAGAGAAGACGATCTAGGAACTCCTCGACAAAGGATGGATCAAGCCCAGCTCTAGTCCTTTCATGTCGTCTGTAGTGCTAGTAAAGAAGAAGGATGGATCCCTTTAGATGTGCGTGGACTACCATGCATTGAGCAAAAAGACTATCAAAAACAGGTACCCCATCCCCAAGATCGACGAGTTGTTGGACGAATTACACAACATAGTCTATTTTTCCAAAATAGATCTCCACTCTAGCTACCACTAGATCTGCACGAGGGAGCAAGACATAGAGAAAACAGCCTTTCGTTGCCATTGCAAACACTGAATTCTTGGTCATGCCATTTGGGTTGACCAATGCTCTGGCCGCCTTCCAGTCCTGTATGAACCACATCTTCAACAAACAGTTGCACAAGTTCATGTTGGTGTCCTTTGATGATATACTTATCTACAGCAAGACGTGGGAGGAACATCTGAGGCATTTGGACAAAGTTCTGGGAATCATGGAGTCAGAATCATTGTTTGCCAAAAGGTCCAAATGTGAGTTTGGAATGACGGAGATATTGTATTTGGGACACATCATCAGTGCTCGAGGGGTTCAAATACATCAAGAGAAAATCCAAGCCATTATGGATTGGCTGCCTCCCAAGACTCTCTCAGAGCTGCATGGATTTTTCAGATTGTGCAATTATTACAAAAGGTTTGTGAAGGGATTTTCACAGCTTAGTGCCCCACTGACAGATCTGACAAATAAGGGATCTTTCCATTGGGATGAGCAGGTGTAGCACACCTTCGACAAGCTGAAGGAAGTCATGAGTTCCTATCTGGTCTTGGCACTACCACACTTCACTCGACCCTTCATCCTAGAGTGCGACGCATTGGGAGAAAGCATTGGGGCAGTGTTAATGCAAGACTTTCATCCCATTGCGTTCGAGAGTAGGAAGCTCTCGGGAGAAGAACAGTTGTACTCCATCCATGAAAAGGAGATGCTCTCCATCATGCATGCACTGACAAAGTTTTGGTAGTATCTTGTCAGAGAAAAGGTTGTCATACAGACGGACAACAACAACCTAACATATTTCTTGGAGCAAAGGGATTTAAACGAATGACAATAGAAGTAGGTGAGAAAAATCCAAGCATTTGATTTTGATATTGAGTATGTGAAGGGCAAAAATAATGTAGTGGTCGATGTCCTGTCAAGAAGACATGTCATATGTTCCCTATCTCAGATTTCAGCGGAATGGAAAGCACATATGTTGGTTGAATACTCCAAGACACAAGGTGATGGATGGTCAAGTACAGGATGACAGATACAAGGTGGTTGGCGACATCATTTTCTACAAGGGCAGAATCTATTTGGTACCCGAGTCCAAGATGAAGGAAAGAATTCTAAAATAGATGCATGACTCACCCTTGGCCGGACACCCAGGATACCTGAGGACCTACAAACAAATTTGGGAAAGGTTTTCTTGGAAGGGCCTTAAGAATGACGTTCTTCAGTATGTGCAGGAATGCTCCACTTGCCAACAGAACAAGTCTGAGCACACCTTACCTGCGGGATTGTTTCAGCCGTTGCTAATCCTTGACCAGAAGAGGGATAGCATCTCGATGGATTTCATTACCAGGCTTCCCAAAGTGCAAGGAAAGGATTGCATCTTCGTCGTGGTAGATCGTTTGACCAACATTTCTTTGCCATCTCCACTAGATGCCAAGCGGATCAAGTGGCCAAGTTGTTCTTACGTGAGGTATTCCACTTGCACGGACTGCATGAAACATAGTGAGTGACCAGGATAGCTAATTTCTCAACACCTTCTGGATGGAGTTGTTTTGGTTGGTAGGAACAGAGTTGTCGCCAAGCACGAGCTGCTACCCACAGACGGATGGACAGACTGAGATTGTGAACAACTGGCTGGAGGGTTATCTCAAGAAATATGTTTCAACACAACTGAAGCCATAGGTTCCTTGGTTGCATTTGGGAGAACACTATTACAACACCATCTACAACATGTCAATAGGTATGGCACCCTTCAAAGCACTGTATGGTTATGAACCTTCATCATTTGTGGATCTGGCATTGGGTGACAGTTGCGCACCGAGGGCCAAACACTGGCTACAGGAGAGTTTGGATATCTTCAGATCTCTCAAGGATAACCTGCAAAGGGCTCAAAACCAACAGAAAATGTATGCTGATCAACATTGGATTGAGCGAAGTTTTGAGGTAGGCGATCTGGTATACCTCCGGCTTCAACCGTACAGACAATCCTCCCTGAAGGCATGTTGTAAGAAGAAATTGAAGCCACGTTTCTATAGACCCTACAAAGTGGTGAGGGTGGGTGAAGTTGCCTACGAATTGGAACTTCCTGTGGGGAGTCGGATTCCCAAGGTTTTTCTTGTGTCGTGCCTCAAGAAGGTCGTCAGACAATGGGTCACAGTGTCAAAGGAGCAACCACCCATTGACAAAGAGGGGAAACTAATTCTGGAACCGGATGGTATCATTGACATTAGAGAGAAGAAGCTGAGGTCGCGCACAGCCAAGGAATAATTCCTTGTGCGTTGGAAGGATTTGTTGATCAAGGATGCCACCTGGGAAGGCGAGCAAATTCTGGAGCATCCCAGCCTGTAATTGCTTGAGGGCAAGCAATTCTCAGGTCAAAAGGACTGTAATGTTCATGATATTATTAAATAATTTAATTTAATAATTTTCTATGTATGGCCCCAAAATTAAATTTATTATATCTCGGGCTCTTTTTTATTGTCGGTAGTGTGTTGGCCTATCGGCACTTTTTGTAATCATTCGAGAAGTTTCCCCAAAGCCATATATAAGGCTGAGTTAGTTGTTTGTTAAGTATGCGAATTTGGTATTTCTCTTTGTATTTGATAATCTGAAGTGCTTTGTTTGATCTCTGATAATCATTGCGTTGATGTTCCAAAGACAAGCTTGAACTCTATGGTGTTAACAAGTACGGTGGGTTAATAGTACGATGTGTTAACAAGAACAGTGGGTTAACCGTACGGTGTGTTAACAAGTATATTGGGTTAACCATATGGTGTGTTAACTGTACGGTGTGTTAACCCTACAATGTGTTAACAGGTACATTGTGTTAATAGGTACGGTGCATAAACGGTATGGTGTGTTAATTGTGGGGTGTATTATGCATTCGGTGTGTTATCCATACGATGGGTGCAATCAAAGTGTTTCCAATGCCTAGGTGTGCCAAGGGAACATTACAGTACCACATTTTGGTTCCTCAACAGTTGTTCAATATACAGGAATAAATCTTATGTTTAATCCAATAGTTTATGCTATCTATTGTGCAAACTTGTCTTAAACATGGAGTAAACCACATTAATTTTTCAAAATATGCTTGAGTTCTGCAGTAGCAAACATTTCTCAGAACACTTATGCAAACTGTTGACAAAACGATCAAATGTTAGAAGATAGGAAGTCTAGTGCGTATTGCAAAACTTTTGGGCACAAGGAAAGTATGTACACCAATTTTTTGGGAGAAATGACAAGTTATTTAGTGGCACCATCATATTCTAAACATTGTCTCTCCTTTCTTTGGGCAGCAGTCTCTTTAGTGGTCCAATTTGGGGGGTTGTTTACAGTGGTAAGTATCAAAGCAGGTGCATCTTGACATTCGGAAGGAGCCAATAATAATGAAGACAATGGCAAGTCAAAAAAGTGATCTCTTCTCAGAAGAATTTAACGACACATTTAATAATGAACAATTAAGGGACATGCAGAAAGAAAGGGAAATAGGAAATCAGCTCTATGTAATTGGATTACAATTGAAGTCCCTGAAGTTTCTTGATGGTGTTCTTTCTAAATTAGAAGAATTAGATTCTTATCTATCTAAAGTAGATCAATCAGATTGGAAGCTTCCGAATTGGGCTTTGTAGCCCTCAATGCTTGCTTTGGTCCAGCACAGGTTAATGGAACATCCTTGTGAAGAGGTGAGACTTACAGCATACAACAAACTTATGACTTGGATAGCTGTCCCAAAAGATCAAATAACAAATTTTTGGACCAGCCAGGACTTCAGTATGAGTTGGGAGTAAAGGATAATATTCAGGTTGTTGACAATTCTTTGTTTGAGGTGGATGTTGATTGGACATTTGATAATCCCCTCTTCGAGTTGGATGAGGGAGTTCTTTTTGACTCTAGTAATGAGAATGGAATTGATTGCCTGTTTTGGTACCCAGGTACAGTTCCTAGTGATGAGATTTGGCCATAGGATTGGAATAGTGGACTAATTTCGCGAATTAGTACTGCTGCCCACTTACTACTCAGCCTAAATATGAGTTGAAATTCTGATCTACAGATGAGATGGATGGATTCTTTGGTTCAATAGATAAGCAGCTCCTCGTTGAGGGTGGATGCTTTTGAGCAGTTTGATTCTTACACCAAAATCTTAGGATGGGCTAATATATTTATTGTGTGTCTATGATGGGTGTTATGCACTTCCATGGGAGATAATTTGCAGATGGAGAATTGCTCAGTATTGATAGCTCCTTGAGATATTACTATCTCCTTATATTTGATATTTATGATAGCATTACTTCAATGGTTTTTTGATGAGTGGTTTCACAATTCCAGGCATGTTGTTATTTATATCAGAGTAGTGCAGCAAATTGGTTGAGCAACATTCTTGAGGTTGATATGGGATCCAAGCATTTGTTTTCATCATGCAAATGCAAATTGCTTAAGGGCAAGCAATCTCTAGGCAGGGAGGACTGTAATGTCCCATTTTGGGACATTAGAAGTCAATTAAATAATTAAACTTTAAGTTGTCAAATTACATCAAATTAAATGACAACTTAGTTTAATTATTTAATAAAGTATTAAAGTGACTTAAATGGAGCCTAGTAAAAAAAAGTCACTTTATAATTATTTTCCCTCCAAGTTTAATTTTAAATTAAAAAGGGAAAAATGTAAAGACAAATAAAGGGAATTTCAAGAGTCGTATAGAACCTTCATCGGAGGATTATAAAAAGGCAGCTTGGGCTTCATTTTGGAGGATGCTTGGTTATTTCATTTCTTTTGGCAGAGCTTTTGGAGCTTTTTGTTCAGTTCTAGTTTCCTGAGGATGGAAACCCTTGGGATTCTTTCAACGGATTGGACAGATACCCAATTTGTTTCTGGAAGGTGGATTCGTGACGAAGTCCACAACTGAGCTTATTTGTGAAGTTTATTTTGAAGATAGACTAGCAGTGTTTTGAGGTATTTCATATCTGATTTGAAAATGAGATTGTAATGGTTTTATCTTCATATTTAATATCAGCGTTCTATGAATTTCAGCATAATCTATTGGATAATTACAAATCAATCGCATGCAATTTGTTTGTTAGAATTTCTGTGATACATTTTGAAAATATGGAAAAAAATCCTAGGGGATATTTCATTCACATTAAGCCAAATTTTTGAAGTCTCCTCTGGAGACAAATTTGTAACGGCTTTATTGTATTCACAATAATAAATGTTGTCCTGGAAAAATATAGCATTAATATTATTGTCTGAAATAATTTGACAAATAAAGAATAATTCATTTTTTAATATTTTATGCCAATATCTAAAGTTTGGTGCAAATAGACTTTAATTTACAAATATTCTTCAGAAATTTGGCAAATATTGGGATTATCAATATGATCGCACCTAGATAAAGTGTTATGAAGATTATTATAAGATCAAATATTTTGTGGGTCCCGAACTTATTTGGCCTCCTAGTATCTAAGGAACCAAATTAAAATATCGACAGAAGACTCATGACGGATTAATATTTTTGGAAAAATATATTGGAGTTGCCAATATTCCTTGTTGTGACCAAGCCATTGTATAAGCTTCACATTTGCATATCGAAGGGAAATAATATTTGTCGTTGCATTGAAGAAATATTAGTGGCTAGGCAAATGTCTAGAGGTAAAATATTTACATGAGCCAAGTATCTTTACAAAAGGTGACTTAATAGAATATTTGTCTGTCATTACTTTGATGTTGGGCACACAACATTATAAATAAGGCATATTTCACAAAGACCATCGGCTCTATCTTGTTAATAAATATTTCTGAAGGAGCAACTTGATATAGGCATTCCCGTGAATGAGATTTTTAGTAAATATATTTCATCAAGCATCTTTAGTGGAGATTATATGAAGCTAGGGCGATTGGTATTGTTAATTAAATCTTTTGCATAAAATTTATTCGAGCCCATACATTAGATAGACAAGTCAAATATTTATGAATGAAGCTTTCAATTGGCCAGTAATGTTAATGGAGTGAATATTAGTGTCATGGTTTCTTCGAGCAAGCCGGCTCCATAATTGATGGAAACATATTGAAACTATGGACAAGAAATAAATGACTTGTGTAGTGTCCCCAATTTTGCCAGCATTGGTGTTTCAAGGATTAGCCTATTATTTTGATCCTCGTAGGCTAATTATTGTGGATAGCAGGTCTTCTGAGGCAGTGGCTTGGCTTGGGAGGGTTTTGTCTTCTCCACAATTCAGTAAGCTACAGGTTGGTTTTCGTTTGGCTCAGATTGGACTTCATTTGGGCTTAGATTTGTGTACTTACTATTTGTGGTAAGTTGGGTGTTGATTGAGATGGACCCTTTCTATTTTTAGAAAGTGCATTTCGTCACATGGGGAAATAATAGGTATAACTCCTACTTCAGACGACATATTTAAATGATGAGTATTTTGGGAGTTATTACATTTTTAGTGGCCAAATTATTATTAAATTATGAAATGAAATATAAAATTATAATCTTATTATAAAGTTATAATCTATCTTTAAAATTTCACTTAAGTTGAGGGTCAAGTCATCATTGGAAAGGGCCATTATTTAATTGATTATTAAACTCAAGTTGCATTATTATAATGATATCTTATTATAATAATGTTTTAAAGGAAGTTGTTAAAAGGGAGTTGTGTTGAGTGGAGATCATTTCAGAAACTTTCACAATTTCAGAAGTTGAGTTCTTTTGGAATTTTTTATCAACAAAGCATTATAAATATGAGCTCATTTCATTGGAGAAAGGACACTTGAATATTTATTTGCTTTTGTTGCCTTTGAGGAGTTTCTGAGGTTCTGAAGTTTGTGCCCTTGCTGAAGTACAAGGGTTTGTTCTGAGGATTTGTTATCCACTACTGAAGTATAGTGGAAGATTGTCTGAAATTGGTAATGCAAATTGCTACTGAAGTATAGCAATTTGTTTTGTCTTCTCAACAACATTAACTGTGCAAGAGAAGCTGATGTTTGGTGATGTTTGGTCTTCACTTCTGGAGAAAACATCAATATTTTATGTTGGATTTGCAGAGCTGGGCTCGAATTTGTTTGGCGTTGTATCTGAAACATTATTGAAAGTTAATACATAGCTGTCGTACTGTTATTGGAAGGACATGTGTCATTATTTAGTGGCTGCGATTACACTTGGGAGGCTGCGTGATTTTCTAAGTAGCTATGTGAGACTTTAATAGGCTGCATCTCTTTACATTGTGGCTGCGTGGATCATTCCAAAGGTGTGTGGATTATTTTCAGGGCTGCGTGGAATATTCTTAGAGCTGCGTTTGGAAGTCTGGATTGGTTGCAGCATTTGTGTTGCTAATGAAATGAGCTGGATACATTCCTATCTCTCTTCTATGCTGTGTGAAAACAATAGTGGTTGTGTGTTCATTTGGTGGCTGTTTATAATGATCTTGAAGGCTGCATCATCTTGCTGGAGGTTGTGAGTGACTTTCTTTGGCAGCAAATTACCTTCAACAGTCATTTGGAACTAAGGTGCATTATTTAGAATATTAATATCAATGTAATGATCATGTTTTATGAGGCACTGGATAAAATATTGTATTTGGTAGACATTCAAGTGAAATAAATTTGCTGTTGTATTTATTTGAATGTTGAAAACATTATCAAAAATATCTTATATGTTTGAAACACAAGAAAATTGCAATTTAATTTGAAGAAAAAATCTAGTTTGCAATTGAGAGCCAGCTGGGTTCTTCACAACTTGTTAGCTCTTTGTAAGCCAATTATTCTGGTCGTTCCATTGAAGCTGAAGATTAATATCTTATATTTAATATAGCAGCCATGGGATCTGGTCACAAGCTTGTGCGTTGAGTTTCTCCAGTTCTTTCTCTATTGCAAACTATGGCATTCCATTGGAACACAAAGTGTTGTTTGACAAAACTGATCAAAGCGTTTTATGGCTTCACTTTTATAATAGGGATTATTGAACCAATCGTGTGAAATTCTTGCATAAGAATTAACAGTAGTGCTCCTATGCTTGGTACTGTATGGAACATTGGATAATGCTCTGAGCGATCCAGTGTTTAACTTGGCATCGAAATATCCCATATGTATGCTGGAAATCAAAGGTCAACAATAATCTGTAACTTTCCCATTTTCAGTATGCAATAATAGGTTAAGCTCTATTTGTAAATCTAGTTAATCTATGCAATTGCATATATCCCCAATACAATTTATATTTTGTAATCTATCACATTAGCTCTTGCATAACTCTTATAGATAGAAGTACTTGTCATTGTTCGTTATCTTTTTGCAAATAACATTCTATGCAAACCCAAACTGTATGTGTAAACCCACAAGCAAACTAATTGACAAAATGTCCTTGAGAAATAAGAGAATATTTCAGACTAATATGATGTCAATTTTATAAACTTGTGAATTGTGATGCAATTTTGAGTTCGATTTTAGTAAGGCTTCTTACAAAGAATCTCAACTTTTCAAAAAACATTTCAAACCCTAGCACTTTTTTAATTCAAATCCTTTTCTTGAATTTCAAGTTTCAACCATAGTTACGGGATTCTGCGAGTCCCAAGCTGAGCCAGGGCTTCAGAGTCTTATTGGCTCTGGGCTCAGACTCGGTCAGTCCCACAGAGTCCTGGCAGACTCGCTAAGTCATGCGGACTCGCCGAACTCTATTAGTCCCACTAGCAGGACTCTGTCGCGGCAAGGCAGCCAAAAAGAAAAAAAAATATTTTTTTATTATTTTCACTACTTTTTTTTTCCTTATTTGTATTGTCTAAGACCTAAAAAGGTCATTCCATCATTTGCAAACACAAAGAAGAGAAAAAAAAGGCTTTAGAGAAGAATATTGCGGTTTTGAAAAATAGATCATCAGATTGATTGGCTCTCATATATTGATTACTGATTGTTTGTGCAAGTTTGTAGCTCGCATTCACACATTGAGAGGAGCTAAAAGAAGCATTTGGAGAAGGCCTCTACAAATATGGAATTGCATTTTTTCATTTTTGGAGCAAATTTGAAGAAGTGAGTTACATTTTTTGTTTTGTTTTCTAAATTTTTTATATTCATATTTCCATTTTGTTTACATTTGTTTTAGATTTGTTCTATTTTATGTTGATGTAATGACCCTTACTAATAGGATCACTAAAATCTCTGATTTTGTGCTTATGGAATTTAGTCAAACACTTGGCATTCAATCTGAATTTATACTGCTGTAAGTAAAGACTGAATATGGAAATTGTTGAGCAACAAATCTACTCAACTCAATAATGCAAATCAGTGCCAATATATATATATTCATTCAATGAAGATATTGACTCCCTCACAACAGATTGCAACTTTCAGATTTTACAAATTATTTGGCTCCTTAGAATCTAAAATATGCTTGTGAGACACAAGGAATATTGTCAAACACTTCATGTGCAACCTTCCAACTTGCTGGTCTAATAATATCAGTCTGATATGTACTTTTAGATGACTATAGATAGCTTCCAATGCTGAAATGAAGTGCTTAGGAGTGTGAATGAAGAAGCAATCAATATCACTCCACTTTGAGCCTTCCTCTTGCCAAATTGAATTTTTTTTCAAATTCGCCCCTGTTCTGATATGAATGCCAATAATAAATAAATGCAGCAATAAAAGGTCTCCAAATTCGTATAGAAATGATAGCCAAGACAATAGCAATTGATTCCTCAAATACCCATAACCAAAGGATGCCTCCAAGTGAAGTTGTGAACAAAAATGTGGGTCCAAGATGAAAATCGCAGTATGCTGGAAATGCCACAGAACTACTGAAATGGTCTTCAAATAATGCCAATGCAATCCTCTTGATTAATGGATGAAAACAAGTCTTTTGACAACCCAAATTCCAAACCCTCAATAAAGTTTGAGAACTTCAAAATATATCAAGACTCAGTCCAAATCTGAATACTCAATAATGCCCAGCATGAAATGGTTGAATACCACTTCCAATGTGCAACCCTTCAGAAGATATTTCACCTCCTCAGTTATGCAAACCCTTAGGAGTTTCCGTTCCTAAAGATCAATTGAAAATTTGCAGACCTAGATGGTGCCACAAATGCTCCAAGATGAAAATGTAGTAGAATCCTCAAATCAAGCATGTCCAAAATGAGAGGCCAAGCTCTCTATTTATTCACTTTTCTAAGAAGTTACTAAGAACTTCTAGAAACATTCATTATAAAATCCCATTATAATGCACTTTTATAATAAAAATAACTTTATAAAATAAAAAGTGCAACTCAACTTAAAATTATAACATGTGGGCCCCGCATAACACATAATAATAAAAAATAGGCTCCAAAACATCTCTCCAAGAGCAAATAAGACCATCCAATTTCCAAATAATCACCAAGATGACTCTCTCACCAAAGCCATCTGCCTACGAGAGTCCATGATAGGCAAATCCACTGAAAAATAACATGTCACTAAAAAAGGGACATGACAGTTGATGAAAAATTTGAAAGGTAAGAAGCTCTAGAGTTTGATTTTCTTTATTATAGATGCTTATTTTTTTATTTATGATATATTGTAGAAGCAGCATAATGTCTCAACCTAAGCGTAGTTCATCTAGGCCTCCATTTAACCCTAATGCAGACCCTGTTAGGGTAGGAAGGGATAAGGCTTGGAAACATGCCATCCCCGGACCAAAAAAATATAGTTATATCTTGGCACTGTGGTGTTAAATATAGTGGGGGAGGTATTAACAAATTGAAACATCACCTTACACATTAGCAAGGCATGATGCTAAACCATGCAAAGGAGCACCCCAAGATGTTATACGTGAAATGCAAGCTCATTTAGAGGAATATGAAGAGAAAGCAAAATTAAAAAAGAAGCAACAGGAAGAAATGGCAAACTTAGGTCGAGAGACCTCTTCAAGTCTTCGTTCTCCATTACGTCCATCTAGTAGTGGTACTGCGAGTGTGACCCTTGGACCTCAGATTCGTAAGAAGAAATCCACACTAGATTCCATTTTTGTTCCACGCACAACTCCAGGTACCCAACCATCACTTGAGAGCATGGGTTGGAATAAGAACCATGAGCTTGCAAAATTGGCACTTGGAGATTTTTGGTTCTACAACAACCTTCCATTTAATGCAGCAAGGTACTTGTTACTATTTTATTTTTAATCTTTATGTCTTATTTTTCTTGCTTTCAAGAATCAAAAATATGCCACATTAATTATATTAATTTTTAATGTTGAAAGTAAAACTTAATAGTATACTTATTTTGTTTATAATTTGTTTTAGGTCTCCTTATTGGCAAATTGTCATAGATATTGTTACTATTTGTGATCCGACTTTCAAAACCCCTAATGATGACGAGCTTAAAGGTCCTATTTTAACCCGAAAGGTGGCTGATGTAAAAGTTGCAATTGACAAGCAGCGTGAGGTATAGAGGAGGAAGGGTTGCACCATTATGACTGAAGGTTGCACTGACAAAAGTAGAACACTGCTGAATTTTCTTGTCTCCTCATCAGGTAATTGTAGAGCTTGTACTTACTAGTAGTAAACTATTGATTTAGTGATTAAGTTTTAAAATTATGAATGTACTAAATTGCTTTTTTTTTCTCAGGGGCCACAGTGTTTTCGAAATTAATTGATGCTTCAGAAAAAACAAAAAATGTTGAGTATCTTTGTGAGGTATTGGAGGAAGTGTTGAAGTAGGTGGGTGAGGAGAATGTGGTACAGATAGTCAGGGATAATGCAGAAAATTACATTGTTGCAGGGAAACTTCTTATGGAGAGGCACCCCCACTTGTTTTGGACCCGTTGTGTTGCTCATTGCATTGACCTCATGTTGGAGGATCTTGGTAAACTTCCCTGGATAAAAACATGTGTAGAGAAGGGAAGGATTATTTGTAAATTTATATATAATCATACTTGGGTCAACCTTATGAGAAAGTTCACAAATAAAAAAGAGTTGGCTAGTCCGGGGATCACCCAATTTGCAACAAATTTCATCACGTTGCAACCCTTGCTTCAATCCAAGGCCGGTTTGAAACGCTTGTTTGTAAGTGAGGAGTGCACAGCATCATCATATGCGAATAGCAATGCAAGGAGTGAGACAACTGATTGGGTTTTTGATCAGAGTGGCTTTTGGCAACCAGCCAAGGAGATTGTGCAAGTAATTTTCCTTTTTGTCCCTCATTTCCATTTCATTTCATCATTTTTTTTCACACTTGTTTATGTTCATTGTTCATTTTTAAAAGTAAAACTTAAAACTTAAAGCTTAATGTTTCAACTTTCACAATGATTGCAATTCATAGAGCCACTTGTTCTCCTACGAATTGTTAATGGAGAGAAGCCCACAATGGGATACATTTATAAGGGGGCATGAACAGGGTGAAAAAGGCCATTAGATCTTTTTATGTAGGGAATCAGCCTAAATATGGTCCCATATGGGATGTCACTGATAGACAATGGCACAATCTACTTCACAGGCCTATACATGCAACTACGCACTACCTTAATCCGGCATTCCAATTCAGCCCAAGTTACAAGGCCGATGATGAGATGTAGAGTGGTCTCTATGATGTTGTAGAGAGAATGTCACCAAATTCAACAATTGGAGCAAATGTAGTCCGTGAGATAGAAATGTATAGGAATTCACAAGGAGACTTATTCTCACAAGACTTATGCAAGAAAAATAGGACACTCTGATGCCAGGTAAAAATCTATGATTCTAATTTCTAATTCTATTACCATTTTGCATTGATAAAGTCAAAGTTATACAATTGATTTTTAAGTTTTCTTGTTCCAGAAGCATGGTGGGAGATATTTGGTACTTCGGTGCCAAATCTACAAAGGATTACAATGTTAGCCCCAAAAATAGGCAAGCACAACTGAAAGGGGGGGTCAATCAATTATGTACCTAATTAATTTCATTTCACTTTAGCCACTTAGATCTGAAAGATAAACAATAATGCAAGATCCACAACACAAAGCACTTTTACAAAGATTTGTTCTCAAGGAAACCCAGTTAAGGGAAAACCCCGGTGGGAGTCAAACCCACTAGAAGAAAGTGTTTTGTTAAAAGTACTACCCGGTTAAGAGAAAAATAGAGAACAAAAGATGCACATGCAACCACAGGTTTACAACCCAATCTGCAGGCTCACTACCTAGAGCTCATTGGTCACAATACAATCTCATAACTGGCCCTCAGTCGGGTTCACCAATCTATCTTCAATTACAATGGGGTGGACATACAGTCCTTTACAACCAAACTGACAAAAAGCATCTCCTATGCCAATATAGTTCCAATGAAGTGCAAACTCTACCTTAAGTGCAGAACACATATATACACAATCCTCTCTCTTGCATACATGCTCTCAATTACAAAATGATCTCTCATTTATACTAATTACAAAAAATAATCAACCACTAGGTCGGCTAAGAACTAATACAATAAAAGATATAAACATTATGCTCAATCTCCAATGCGATCCAAATCAAGTCGGCTAAGACTTAGATAGAACACAAATCTTCAACCTCAAACACACACAAATGCTACCGAAGCATCAAGAATCGCAACACATTACTTCATCAAGTCGGCTAGGATTGTAAAGAGCCTGCCTGGCTCCTTCTAAATATAATTCCTTTTTCTGAAATTACTTGCAATATTTGTATCTTTGTGTTTTGTTTAAGTTTATTTCAAATGAAATTTCCCAGCAATTTTAAATATCATAAATAATATTAGACTAAATATGTTTTGAACGATCATCAATTATTCAAAATTATAGAAGTGGCAATGCTTATAAACATCAAATTATTCAACAACTATTGGCACCTGGCAATTGTATGAATATTGTAGAATTAAAAATAGCATACAAAAAAGTCAATGCAGCCTGTATGAATCTTCAGCCACCTCCAAGAAAGAGAATGCAAATTCTCTAATTCCAATGCAGCCTGGTTGGATATTCACGCAATCAATTAAAATTAATTTCCAGCCTCCAATATTAATTATGCAGCCTGTCTGGTAGGAAACCCAGATTGCTAGCAAAGTGATGCAGCCTCTTTGGAAGTCACGAGCTGGCTATGAGAAAATACGTCAGCCTCTAGATGAAACACAGCTTCCTTCAGTGAAGTCTGCAACTCTTGCTACCCCACGGTGCCTTCTGATTGATCACAGCACCAAGTAGAAGATAAAACAGTCTTCTACTCAACACAATAAACATTGGGAAGAAAAATCGAATCACCTCTAAATTCAAAATTTGTTCACAACTCCTCAAATTTGATATACTTCAACATCAAATTTGAATTAATTTAACCAGCAAAGAATCTCCAGAAAATCAAAAGCAAAATTCACCATTAACAAGTAATGATTCAAATTGCAAAATGAGGAATCAGTCCTCAAACCCTAGCCATGTTCTCCTCTCTCCAATTTCAATAAAAATCACAAGTCCATGAATGAGGTTCGAATTCTCATAAGCTTGTATATATAATGTTTTTCCATACCTTCTCAATGACACTTTTCACTTAAAAGCCACTTGTTTTATGGTTGCACATTTGAAATATAATAAACTATTATATTTCCCTTCACTTTAATGCTACAAATGACCCTTTCATTAAAATAAAGCTATTCTAACACATAGGGTCCCTATTTTATGAGATAAAGATTTAAAACTTCTCAAGTTGGTTCCAATGAGCTATAACACTAAGATGCCCAAAATAGATTCCCGATAAAAATGGCAACCTTAGCCGATTTAATTAAATAATAATCATAATTCACCCATTTGCGAAAACGACTGAGGAAGCATCAAAATCAAAACCTGACAGCACAAAAGTGATCCTGATGATGAAAGATGATGAATGAACCTAACGGAATGACTTTCTAAAAATAGACACTCCCTCCAAGAATCTTGGAGCCTAAACACTAGCCCGAAGCTATGTTACGTACTGTACCAATCACTGAAAATTAGGGCTCTTCTTGAAATACAAAATCATCTAACTCTGGAAGAGGCAACACAACAAGCAAACCTGCATAAGCCAAGTTTCACGATAAGAAGAAGAATAAGTCACGTACTTATTGGAGATGTGGACAAGGTACATGAAGAAGGTGTTGCTACCTGGAAAAGTCTTCTTCAGCGTCAACACCAGGCAAAAGAAGAATTCCAAAAAACCACTGAGCCACCGATCAAAGATATCGGTAAAGGAAAGGGAATACTCGGAGCCGAGGCTCAGGGCAAAGCAAAGGTATTGACTGAACCAATCATCGTCGATATTACTGAAGACAAAGGTGGTGATCTGCCTCCACCAACCATACTGGTGTCACCAATAAAAGGTAAGGCTCGTACACTGACCGTAGATGAAATTGTAGATGAACACATGGACTTTGGCGAAGTAGCCAATGTAGCCAAATGGTTCAGTGTGTTAGGAGAGGAAGATAAGCAAAAGATAAAAGTTTCTCTGTTGGAAACCTTCTTGGATTTCAACAAAAGTCCCAGAGACTATAGGGCTAAATTTCCTCCAGAGATGAACCAAAGAATTATGGCAAAATGGAGAACCAGTCTGGCAACCAACAATAAGATAGCAAAGGAAACGTTGGCCCAGGTAAAATCAAGTCTCAATGAAGATACAACTAAACTTCTAAGGGAAGATGTGCCAATGAATTTGGACACAAAGAACAAAGTCTCTAAGATACTTAACGGATATGAAAAGGAAGTCTATCAAGAGACACTTGAGTTCTGGCAACAATATGACTTCAATGCTCTGAAAGCAATAGGTCCACAAGAAGAACCTGAGATAGTACGGGAACCACCGGTTCAATTCACAGCTCATGAACAAAACGGTGAGCAAGAAGTTCCAATAGAAACGTTCACAACCAATGAACATCTGAATCTAGGAGAACAAGTTCTATCAGAAGAACAAGTACTGGGAGATTCATCGGTCAAGATGACTACTAATAGAGGGAC
The DNA here is from genome assembly GCA_027943335.1 of Chamaecyparis obtusa. Taxonomy (NCBI): domain Eukaryota; kingdom Viridiplantae; phylum Streptophyta; class Pinopsida; order Cupressales; family Cupressaceae; genus Chamaecyparis; species Chamaecyparis obtusa. The sequence continues at coordinate 700,617 of BSBK01002894.1, forward strand.
AAATGAGGAAGAGATCACTGTGGATAAACAACAGGCAACTGAGGAGCAGCACATAGAGGAAGTTCCACCGGAAGAACAAGTACAACAGCAAGAGGAAGTTCATTTGGAAGAAGAAGCTCATCCAAAAGATGGAGCACGACCAGAAGAAGAGGTCCATATTGACGAAGAGGTCCTACCGGAAGAGGAAGTACAACCAGGAGGGGAAGAAAATCAAGAACAGCAAAACAAACAGGAACAAGAGTTACATGTACATACTGAACAGGAAAAGCCTGCAAAAGAACAACCGGTACAGGAACCAAAGCAAAAGGAACAGGTAAATGTTCCTAGCTCATCTTCATCAAAGCGAAAGCTAACCTTTGCAACCGAACTTGAAGCCAAGAAAAGCAAAGTTAGAGACACCATGGTTGACATAAGCAAGATGTCAACCAGACAACTGAAAGAGCTCACAAAAAGGAAACAAGACATGGTCCTCACTAGTGTAAAGAACATCCTGTACAACTTTGTACCGGATGCAGTCCTTGATGAAGACAAACTTGTTATTGATCAATTGGAGATATTGGCACAAGCTATTGGAGAAGATGTCACCAATCCAGAGACAATAGTCATTGATCACTATGAAAAGAAAAGGGTAGAAATTCTACACAAACAGGTTGAAGAGTTGAAGACAACTATATCTGCAAATACAACAGCACTCCATCAACAGATACAAGATGCAGGAAGTCTAATAATGACTTCAAATTTTGAAAATTTTGTTCAGGATATTACAGAAAAGACATCTAAAACTTTAGAGGAAATAAGGGTTCTTTCATCAAAATTCGATGTAAAGAACACATCTGCAACAGAATTTAGCAGGGAAATGACGAGCCTTGCTCTCATTCTGAGAAAGGCATTTGAAGAAAGAACAAAGAGAATCCAAGATCTCATTGGATTCCAATTATTTCTTGCCCCCACATTTGATCTCATGCAGAAGACTGCAACCGAGGCAGACAACCTGATCAAGGAACAGGACTACAAAACCGTAGAAAACATGGAAAACATAATTGTATCATTGCAAGCAGCACAGAAAAATCTGGAACAAGTCACCAGTCAATGGAATCCTTTTCTTCAATCAGCGAAGAAAATTTACAAGGATATCTTCACAAAGTTACAAATATAAACCCTTTGTCCTATGGAGGCAAAAAGGGGAAGAAGATCAGAACTGGATGAAGATCAGGAAGGGAAGATCAGAATACAGGATGGAAGGAGATCAAGATACTGGAAAGCAGATACAGAGGAACAAAAGATCAGATGTAAGATAGCAGAAAGCACAGGGGAAGTCTACACGGAAAGGAATGTAAGGTGATATTTTTCCACCAATGCCAAAGGGGAAGATTGTTGACATATTTAAGTTGTCATTGGTTAAGTTAAAAGCAAACGTCAATCCCACTTGAACAAGTAAACTAATTATACTCCTTAGTATGTACCGGTAGACCAAACAACAATAAATAAATTTTAGAAATGAACAGTACATCAAGTACATGCAATAATGGGCAAATTTTTGAGCTTTATTTGGACAGTTGCCAGTTACATACTGGATCTGGTCCAGTACAGGTCTGATCGTGCTTATTAAATGCCAAAATTATCACATTAAACCTGATTTTCACCAGCAATGGGTTTCTATTAGTCTGATCTGATTTTCTCTGGGTCTGATCTTCTTTTCTTCAATTCTGTATCAGATCTGTTCTGCCTCTTGCAAACCTTGAAACCCTCACATCCCAAGCTGAATTGCTGCAATAAGTACCGGGAAGTGTACGGCTGGCTGTTGGTGTGAAGGAGTGCTGATGAATGGTGTCAAATGGTTCAGATCTGCTCCTTGTTCTAAGACAACAATGAAATCTTGTTAATACCCTCTGATGCAACCTGAATATGGATTTCTTCTGTTGATTTCTCTAAATGAAGTAATAATTCAGACCCTTGAGATGTCTTTCACTCCTATAGGCCCTCTGAATTGCAAGGGTTTTCATCCTTACAACCTGCAAATCTTACCTCGAATGCCAAAGCTTTGAATTCCAAATCTCCACCTGTAAAAATGATTCCAAAGATACCAAAATGAAAGCCCAAATATCTTTTTATTCATCCTCATACCCTAATGCCACTTTTAGGGTTTGTCAAGATTTAATAAAATATCATGTACTTCTTCATGGGCCTTCTTATTAATTGTTTTTTGTCTTTTAAAAACAACTTAATGTCTACTACGTGGCCGTAGTACCCCTTGGTGGCCACCTTTTATTAAGTCACTTTATTAAATTATTATAAAGTAACTTTATAATAAAGTACTTTATTTAATTAAAACATTAAATTTAATACTTCAATATTTATTTATTTTATTTTAAAACCACCTATCTGACATCTTCAACTGAAAACTAATGATGCACCTAGTCTCCTAGTGATGTCTAAAAATAGCAAGCCAACTCCTAATGTCCTCCTTAAAATGGGTACCCTCCTAAAAAATAGGAGACTATCTCTGAACATCTGAAATGGCTCATAGAGCCCCCTACAAGGCTCCATCAACCCCAGTTGGGTCCCCTATACCCTATGCTGACTTACAAGAACCCCAATAGTAGGCCAACCTGCTAAAACTAGAACTATCTAAGAAGGGGACATTGCAATAATGCCTTCAAACCCCAAATTGACCCTTCCTCTGGTCCTCATGTCCCTTCAAGCAGGTGTACGACTAGCTCAAAACTCCTCCAACCTACTCTGGATAATATTTCCTAAATCACCCTAAGTTTTTTGAGAAGCAAAATGCATAAATAATCAACAATGAAGTTCAACTATGATTCTTGAATGAAACAACCAAGTAATCGTCTAGATTGGATCTCTCACCAACATGGAAGATGTTCCTTGCAAGCGATTCCATCTTCAGGAAGCCATAGAATGAACAATTTCAACCAGTAAAGAAGATTTCTAAATATCAAAACCAAGCCTATGAAATGAACTCTTAAAATTTGCTTGTATAGCTCTCCCAAAAGCTATGCTCCAAGCCAAGGAGTCACTTTGTAATTTTGTTTAAAACCCTATGTCTCCCTTAAGTGGCGCTCATCCCCAAAAAGGCCCCCTTTATTAAATTGAAACACCTCACTTTAATATTTGAGCACCATATAGTCCTTTATTAAACATATTAAAATAACAATAAAGTAAATTAATTTATCATTATTTAATTTAAAAGCACTGAACTATATCAAATATCCAAATATTATAATTCACTGCATCCACTCACCATTCCTAAAATAGCAAAACTAATAATTGTGTTTACTTTCAGTTGGTTTATTCTGGACTCTTCTTATTATTGCCCTGTGTGGCTTATAGTTTTAATATGGTTAGTAGTTTTATGGTTTTTGATAGAGGAAAGTTTAGGTGGCTGTTAATTTGCTGATATTTTGCTGACAGTGGTTAATCTGCTGATGATTCTCTGATGTTTTGTAATGGGACAGCCCCCTAGTTTTGGCTTCTTTTAATATCGAAAACTGGCTTAGTTGATGCCCAAAACTAACTTACTAAAACTACTAAGTATGGGGAATCCATCCAAATCCACTTCAAAAAAGGGTGTTACGCACATCTCAACCACCTAAGCTCAAAGAAACATGTAACTACTGAATCAAGTTGACATCATGAATTCCCTAAACCAAATTTTAACCTACAGTAAGCCACTAAATAAGTTAATTGTCCGCCAAACTGAAGTGCTCAAGAAGAGGACATTACAATGATGGTTCTCTAAAGGTATGCAGTCCTCTGCAGATGTGTTTAATTATGGGATGCTTATTTCCTAGGAGCACAAGAGAAAGTCTATGGTTCTTGACTCTCATAGAAAAGCTTATACCATCCTATCTAGATCTCTCCATAGACTCCCTCTACCTATCACTATCTCCTTTAATATCAAAAATTGGAAGAATGCAAGAAGAGGTGAAGGTATTCCACTTGTTGAAGTCTCTAAGAGTGTTATTGTATGATAAATTATCTCTTTCACAAAATGTATTTGATTCTTCAAGTAACTAGTATGGTCTTGAAGATTCCCAAAAGCTAATGCAGAGGCAAGGTGGCTATGGGACAATTGTTACCATATTTCACAACAAGATGGGGTTACTCCTTCCTCAAACTCCAAGACAATCATATTTGACAAGGTACCTTTACAAGGGTAGATCTTTGATACATCATGACTGCAGAGACACATGAATTCATATCAATTTTGGACTTCTATCAAACCCCCAAGTTCACCTTTTGTCAAACTCAAGATTTCTCAAGATGGATCTATGCTTCTACAAGGCTACAAGCACCTATTATGGCTCAATGCTTCTCAATATTCAAACCAACATTGCAGACACCCTGGTTTAGGCAAACATAGCATACTCAGACACTTAACAGCCCTTAAGAATTCTGGTCATTCCAATCACTAGGCTTTTCACACAAACAGGCCTAATCTCTTGTAGCTCTCCTAATGACAAATCTGTCCACAACTCTTGATACAGACCAGATCTCTACGAGATAAATATAGTTTTGGATACCCTTTTGGGAGTTACAAAACATATCTAAAATGATGACAGGGTTTCTTTGGAACACCTGACCCTATAATTGACTAGTAACTAAACGCCTAGGTCTAATTAGGTCTCTTTTCCAAAACAACTCAATGATTGTTTGATTCCAATCATCTAAATTACACTCTAAGGGCTTGAACAAGTTACAATTGGTCTAAATCAACAAGTTTCTTCAATAGGAATACTCATTCCACCAGTATTTTACAAAACCCTCATGCTAGATAGTCATTATGGCCCAATACATAGGGAATATTGGGCTAGGGCATAAATCCATTTGCTCCAAACACAAGATTTTCTCCTGCAACCTTATTAGTCTCAAAGTACATGTCAAAATCTACCATTCCACCCGGTTACTAAATATTCTAACGGTGGTATAGACTCCAAATCATGCTTTCTTCCACCAAACCCTTAGACCTAGGGTTTCAAAGCGCAATCCAATAAATTGGCTCTAATTTTCTCAAACCACAATGAAAATGGATGAAATCACCATCAATAGAAAGCTAATTCAAAGCTCTATCAAATCTAACATATTTCAAATGACCAAGTTCTTACAAGTAGTGGTTGTTGTTGCACCAAAAGATCGACCTGTCAATGCCCACTACAACCACTAGACTTATAGAATCCATAGGAGGCGATTAAACCATGTCACAAATCCCGCGGGGGACACTAGCACACTGCCAATAATACCCCCCAACATCGCTCACCGCAGGCCTACGTCACTCACAGAGGAGATTCAAACCTGTGACCAAGCTCTAATACCACTTGTTACAAGTAATGGTTGTCATTGCACCAAAAGATCAACCTGTCAATGCCCGATACAACCACTAGACTTATAGAATGTTAATCCCAACCGGTTACTGAAAGGGGGGTGAATCAGTAAATATAATTTCTACTTCAATTTATTCTTCTATATATATATTCTTGCAAATTTAAAAGAATATAACAACACTCATAAAAAGAAATTGAAATGCACAGGTCACCACAACATGTATACCTGGAAACCCTCGGTTAGAAGGAGAAAACCACGGTGGGACAGAACCCACAACTTTACTACTATAGTAATAAAGGTGCCATGTTAGATGCTTACAAAGCACTGGTAAGAGTGCTAACCGGTTAAGGGATTTGGCAAAAGACCTGTTAGGATCTTGACCCTGTTAAGAGTCGCCTTGTAAGAGGACTTTTAACACCAACAAAAATGTTACCCGGTAAAGGGATTTATACAAAGAACCTGTGTCATGTCTCCATTTTGGCTGACCTCGTTTAGCGTGCCGGATTTGCCTATCATCGACTCTCATAGGCAAATGGTGTGGAGAGAGAGTCAATTTTGCGATTCAGATGGTCATATTTCCTCTAGAAGAAGTGTTATGAGATTATATTTTATTATTATGTGTTCGCGGGGCCCACTTGTTATAATTTTAAGTTGAGATTGCACTTTTTTATATTATAAAGTTACTTTATTATAAAGTGCATTATAATGAGATTTTATAAAGGATGTTTCTAGAAGTTCTAGCAACTTCTTAGAAAAAGTGAATAAATAGAGGGCTGGGCCTCTCATTTGAACATGCTTGATTTGAGACTTCTTCTACTTCTTCATTGTGAAGACATTTGTGGTCTTTTGGATCTGCAAATTATTATTCGATCTTTGGGAACGAGTCACTCCCCTAGATTGGCAATTTTGAGGGTGTGAAATATCACTTGAATTATTGCAATTGTGGAGTTGGTATTCAGCCATCTCATTTGGACTTCATTGAGAATCAATTGTAAGGGTTTACTTTGGTTGGAATAAGGGTTTCAGTTGTGCCCTAGCATTGGTGAATTTATTGGCAAGGGTTTGAAGACATAAATTGTGCATTTTCAGAACTGCCAGTCCAGGGTTTGGAACTACGTTTATGCTCATATCTCTTAATCCACTTGGCGGAATATTTTATAATTTTGGAGGGTTATAACACAACCCTAGGCGCCCATTTTGCTTGGTTTTAGGGGACCCAAAACCCCAGTAATTATTTTTTATTGCTGACGCCCCTGGCCGTACAGGTACGGCCCTGCCAGTGGTGACAGCAGTTTGTGTTTGGAGATCAGTTTGGGGGCGGTTAGGGTGTCTTCAGCAGCGCCTTGCATCATCAGATTTGTGGACTACCTACAGGGCTTCGAATCAGGTTTTTCATGCTCAAAAAAAAATATGTCTATTTTGGTTAATTGCTGTTATACAGTGACTGTTATTTTCAGACCAGACTTGTCAATAAAATAGTCTCAGAAATGCATAGCATTGTAATTGGGGTCTTGTTCATGGCATATGTGATAAGGGTTTAATATTGTAATTCTGTACTACATAGCTGTGACAGTCTATGCCAAAACTGATATTGTATTCAGACTCACATTGTTATGCACAGTTCAGTCTACCACAGTTGAGAGTATAATCAGAATTATATGTTTTAATAGGACTGCAGGTGTAGGGTTGGTTTCATCTTGTCATCCATTTACATTCTCATGCATATGAATTAGACATCAGTCCATCATTCTCAGATATTGCTATCAGTGATTGTATTGGTTGGTATATAAACAAGGGAGTGTTTATACTGTCATGATTTGCAAGGGACATTATATTGTAATCTGAAAAGTATTGTCACAGTCACAGAATAGTTATTTGGAATTATATAATTGTAGTTGGGTCAATATAGATGCAATTACGTGGGCTGTCATCAATCAGTGATCATTTGAATAGCTTATATTTCATTGTTGCTCTATTGTATTTCATTGCTATATTGGTATTATTATCTCAATTGCAAAGTTGATGCCCAAAACAATAAACACTTGAAACACATCATTGCAAGAGGACATCGTTCAGTGTATGCCAACTGTTTGACAAATTGTCACAGTCAGATTTGGAAGTTTTAGTGATCCTATTGGTGAGGGTCATTACAGTGGTATCAAAGCAGTTTTCCTGCCATCCTGTTGGGGAAGAACAGAATTGTATGAGTGACCAGCACTCGATTGATTGCAGAATGGAAAGGAAGAGGTACACTACATGGTTAGTTAACCGTCCTACAATGCCTACCTTTCTAAAAGAGCAACCACAAAGCAGCAAAAAAAGTAATCATGCAGACACTTGGGTTGAAATCAAGAGGCCACTTGATGAGATGAAAGAGTCTATCGACAGGTTGGATAAGTTGACTAGTTTTCTATTTGCCAGGTCGTCTCGCAGAAGAGGTGATAAGAGATCCGCTGATACAGTTACCAGAAACCTTCATGAGGATTTTGAGAAACAAGTTAGCATTCCGACAGATGTTTCAGTTTCTATTCAGCCACAGGAGGAAGTGGTGAAGGACACTATGCAGATTGATAGTAACTGTCAACTTGGTACTCAAGTTGAGACAATCGTATACAGGTTGCCTAAGAGTGATGTCATAGGTACTCAGGATGGTTTGGTCACAACAGGTAGTGATTATAGCATAGTGAGTTCGGATGATGATTATGAGGATTCTGTTGTGCACGATGGTGAGATACTTGGTAAAGATGAGCAGACATTGAGCATTCATGACTTTGCTGAGAGAGAGTACCAGGTACAGTTAGATGCTTCATCACATGAGGTTGAGGTTGGTAGCACTTCACATAATTTGTCCAGCCAACTGAAGATGAATGAAGACAGTATTGTGTCTACATTATCTCATCATGACAGGATGCGGGATATGATAGAGGATCACATCTAGATGATTCAGTTACAGGACAGACGTAAGGGAGTTCAGGTAGAGTCTTCTTGTGTTGACTTACAGGCGATCAGGGAAGGAATGGGAGAGATGAAGATGAGTTATTTACATCTTCTTTCAGATCGTGACCATCTTCTTAGCCTTGCCAGAGACCATTTAGATGCCTTGAGGAGGAAGGAGGAGGAAGTTGGCAGGCTTTTTCGAGAGTTCGAGGACACTCGAGCCTCTTTGTTGAGTACTCCATTGGCATTACAGGACTCGGAGAGACATGCTGATTTGACACAGGGATACATCACAGGCACACCAGATTGTGTTATTGACACTGATAGTGATTGCGGTACGGTTGATCCTGATGATGTTACAATGATCGAGGATAGTACAGTTGATCAGAGTGGTGCAGCGGAGAGACATGTGGATGAGCATGGCGTGGAGTTGAGTTTAGTTTCATCTTGCACACCTGATACTCAGCTTTCTGCGACAGGTGGATCACTGGTGGTTGTTGATAGTTGTGGGAGTACACCTCTCATTCATATCCAGGATTCAGGGACAGTATCAGACAGGTATGTCGAGTTAGTTGGTATTAGTCATATTACTCAGGTGAGGAGTTTGCTTGAGTTGCCAGCTAATTCTAGTTTACGGATATGGACTCGGGATTTTTATCTTGGAGTTTGGGATTCTGTTGACTGGGAATCTTTATCCTTTCTTGGTAGCAGTGGTTGTTTGAGTGCTATCATGGATTTGCTTAGCAGATTATACGGTGTTGTTCTCATTCATACCAGCAGCTTACCAGATGCTAGTATTAGTTTTTATACACCGGTGTTGGGAGTTGTGTGCATTTCCAGTCGACCACTCAGGATACAGTGGGCTTGTGATGAGTCAGGCACATCTGAGATGTTAGTGTTTACAGGTGAGTCCCAGGATCGTGTTGCTACAGATGACATCCAGGAGGATGCAAAGGACAGTTTTGAGGACTTAGCTTCCTCGGCAGATTCTTTTGTTACAGCGGAGTTGGACAGTGACGCTACAGTTTTTGACACTCCGTATGGTGATGTGAGCTCTGGAGACGACTTGCAGAGTATGGATGGTAGTACTCCAGAGATTAGCGACTTTGAGGATACTCCTTTTGATAGTGTGTTAGAGGAGGATGTTATTGATAGTGTTGAGGACTTAGTCTTTTCAGTGGATTCCCTTGATACGGAGGTTTATGTTGATGCTTCAGTCACTCCGTTTGATGATACGAGTTCAGCAGCTGGTCTGCAGAATTTGAATGGCAGTATTACAAATGATAGCTATTCTGAGGTTACTCCTTTGGACAGTGTACCAGGGGAAGAGGATTGTAGGAGACAGTTTAGTCAGCGCCATCATGTGTCTAGTCAGCTGAGAGTTAGTGAGCGAGACATTGCTATCGCTTGTGAGCATTTCAATGCTGCTCGTCAGTTGTTAGCAGTTTATGGATGGGGTTCTCCTACTAGTGATGAGCAGGGAGGCAGTTATCTTTCCTTGACAGAGATCCACTCTTTATGGGAGGCTATCCGGATTCTGAGACAGAATTATATGCAGTTGGTAGCCGACAGAGATTATCTTATGGAGTGGGGCAGTACAGCATATGACGCATTATTGGTCAAGGAAGATGAGGTGAGTGAGCTTACTCAGCAGCTCGAGGTGACTTCTGAGTTTCTTGAGAGTACACAATTGGCTTTCGAGGAGTCACAGTTTCATTTGGCTGAGGTGACCATGGAGTTAGAGCGACTGCAGTCTTTACCAGATTCTGTACAGTCACAGGTTGTGGTGTCTGGTGATTCGAGGATGTCCATGGTTGAGATTGTCAGAGACAATGGAGATGGGGAGGCATCCATCCTAGATACTAGCATTGGCACATTGAGTTCATTTCCACTACAATCAGGTTCAGTTGAGTTGGGTGCTGCAGCAGATTGTTGTGGTATGCCTGACATGGTGGTGGTCTCTACTACTGATGGCACAGAGACTAGTGATGTTGTACCAGGGATCATGTTTGATGTTGATGAGCCGGCAGTTGACATGGTTCTTGCTAGCAATACTACTCCTTTGGAGGTGTCTTCGGAGGTAGTCGTAGGTGCAGGCTTGGTTAGTGATCAGTTGCAGTTAGTTCCATCGGGATTGCAGTCTGAGCCACTGACTGATGTTGGCGCGTTTTATCAACATTACACTGTGAGGTATGCTCATCAGTTTACTTTTGATCCATATGTCGATGAGATGATACGGAGATGTACTTTGGGCTCTAGTGTTGGTTATCAGTTATGGTATGGTTTGACTCCACGGGTAGAGAGTTGTGAGGCATATGACATGGTGTTGGGTTCTAGGAGCGATAGCCGAATGATTCTTGATCAGGAGTTTGGGGGTGATACTGATGTTGATGATGATTCAGCCATTGTTCTTGTTTTCACTCCCTTGGCTATGTCACCTTCTGACTTAGCTAGTGATCAGTCACAGTTGGTTACATCACGTTTGCAGGATGAGCTGGTTGGTTCTTTTTACTGGCATTATATTTCAGGGTATGTTCATCGGCTTGCTTTTGATTCATGTATTGAGGAGTTGATGACAGATAGATGTGGTTTGAGTGATTGCTATCTATTGTGTGATGCTTTTCGGCCGTTAGCAGTGCATGGGAGTTATGGTGATGTCAGCATGGCTGGTGATCTGCAGAGATATGTTGACTACAGTTGGTGTCCTGTGTGTGGATTCTCCGCACTTGGTGCAGTTTCATTTCGGAGTGTCCACCATTGTTGCAGAGATGGATTGTGCGCTCTATGTAGGCCAGTGGGAGGTGTTGGTGATAATTGCTATGTTGGTAGTTTCAGTTGTCCTCTCTACTTGGGTTCTGAGATTTTCAGAGTTGGTGTCTCGTGGGTTCCTGACTATGGCAGTTATGGAGTTAGCGTTCAGTTGAGCAGTGGTTCACGATTCATTCATGGATTCCTCTTGGGTATATTGCAGAGGATATTGCAGGTGCTTGCGTTGGTTGATTGCAGTACAGTTCATGACTTCATTTGGGATCCAGGGGGATTGATAGGGTTACTGTTTAGCCATTGCTTGGGGACAAGCAATTTCAGGAAGGGCGGACTGTCATGTCCCCATTTTGGCTGACCTCGTTTAGCGTGCCAAATTTGCCTATCATCAACTCTCATAGGCAAATGGTGTGGAGAGAGAGTCAATTTTGCGATTCAGATGGTCATATTTGCTCTAGAAGAAGTGTTATGAGATTATATTTTATTATTATGTGTTAGCGGGGCCCACTTGTTATAATTTTAAGTTGAGATTGCACTTTTTTATATTATAAAGTTACTTTATTATAAAGTGCATTATAATGAGATTTTATAAAGGATGTTTCTAGAAGTTCTAGCAACTTCTTAGAAAAAGTGAATAAATAGAGGGCTGGGCCTCTCATTTGAACATGCTTGATTTGAGACTTCTTCTACTTCTTCATTGTGAAGACATTTGTGGTCTTTTGGATCTGCAAATTATTATTCGATCTTTGGGAACGAGTCACTCCCCTAGATTGGCAATTTTGAGGGTGTGAAATATCACTTGAATTATTGCAATTGTGGAGTTGGTATTCAGCCATCTCATTTGGACTTGTAAGAACCCCAAATAGGCTCTATGCTAATCACTATTTGTTTCCCTGAGTGTAATGATTGTTTTTGGTTTGTTTTTGAATGTTTTAAGCTGCTTTTGGGTTTTTGGAGTTTACGAAAAGAAAATACAAGTATTGAAACTAATTTACCTAAAATTATAACTCAAATCTAATTATAATGCTGATCAAATTCATTTATTCAGATGGCTCCTACAGTTTGTACAATATTTATTGTTGGAAGAATACATTAAAAACATCATCATTAATAGTTGAAAAAACCTGATTTTTTTGTCTCCAAAATGCAACCACGCTGCTGATTGCTCCCTCCCTGGGCGGCGCCTATCAAAATCTGCAATATTAAATCTCTGATTTTTAATTCACTGTAGCGCGGTACTGTTCACGGCACTGTTCATGGCGGCACTGTAGCATGTCACTGTTCACGTGTACTGTAGCGCACTGTTCACGGCACTGTAGCACACTGTTCACGGTACTGTAGCTGCTGTTATAATCCCTTCCAATCTGCAAACATATCCATCCAATTCTCTCCTACTGAAACACAATATTGACTTCTGGATGAAGCCAACTCAGGCAAAATTCGGGTGATATTTCACACCCTCAATTTGCATCAACTCTGAAGAAACTACGTCCTCCACAGTCTGAATTCTTCTCAAACTTGTAGAAACCCTTGTTGCTACAACTTCAAGAAATTTCACAAGGCAAAGTTTTAAATAACTCTCATAACATGCCCTTGAAAGAAGACGAGGTTTGTTTATAAGGACTCCTCAACTCCATAATGAGGCTCTACGCTCAATGTGGGATAAAAGATGTAATAATAACATAAAAAATGTTATTACATTAAAACTTAGAAAATCCCTTTTAATTTTTCCATAAGCTTGGACCCACAATTAATTGAAATATGGCCCCTTTTTTATGATATCATGACCCTCACTTAAGTTATAATATAAAAACATATTATAACTTAATAATATAAGCTCAAAACCAATAATGTTTATTTTAACTAAATAAACATTAATATCTCCATTATTACTCAATATTTTGAATGTCATCTGAACCGGGAGCTAACATGATAGAACTGCATATGACCATATCCCTTTTCTAAAAATAGTAGGGGTCCATCTTTACAACTCCAAAACTGCTAAAAATAGCCTGACCAAGCCAAACTCAAGGCAAAACTCATCATAAACAAACTCTGGCAACCTAGAAGTGTATTCTGCTCTGGTCCTTGGAAGATCTCCACACCAAGGTGACCCTCTAACCAATCCTATTAGCCTACGAGGGTCTCTGATAGGCTAATCACAAGCTAAAGTGATGTCTCTAGCTAGAAGGGGACATCACAGGACTTCATTGAGAATCAATTGTAAGGGTTTACTTTGGTTGGAATAAGGGTTTCAGTTGTGCCCTAGCATTGGTGAATTGATTGGCAAGGGTTTGAAGACATAAATTGTGCATTTTCAGAACTGCCAGTCCAGGGTTTGGAACTACGTTTATGCTCATATCTCTTAATCCACTTGGCGGAATATTTTATAATTTTGGAGGGTTATAACACAACCCTAGGCGCCCATTTTGCTTGGTTTTAGGGGACCCAAAACCCCAGTAATTATTTTTTATTGCTGACGCCCCTGGCCGTACAGGTACGGCCCTGCCAGTGGTGACAGCAGTTTGTGTTTGGAGATCAGTTTGGGGGCGGTTAGGGTGTCTTCAGCAGCGCCTTGCATCATCAGATTTGTGGACTACCTACAGGGCTTCGAATCAGGTTTTTCATGCTCAAAAAAAAAATATGTCTATTTTGGTTAATTGCTGTTATACAGTGACTGTTATTTTCAGACCAGACTTGTCAATAAAATAGTCTCAGAAATGCATAGCATTGTAATTGGGGTCTTGTTCATGGCATATGTGATAAGGGTTTAATATTGTAATTCTGTACTACATAGCTGTGACAGTCTATGCCAAAACTGATATTGTATTCAGACTCACATTGTTATGCACAGTTCAGTCTACCACAGTTGAGAGTATAATCAGAATTATATGTTTTAATAGGACTGCAGGTGTAGGGTTGGTTTCATCTTGTCATCCATTTACATGCTCATGCATATGAATTAGACATCAGTCCATCATTCTCAGATATTGCTATCAGTGATTGTATTGGTTGGTATATAAACAAGGGAGTGTTTATACTGTCATGATTTGCAAGGGACATTATATTGTAATCTGAAAAGTATTGTCACAGTCACAGAATAGTTATTTGGAATTATATAATTGTAGTTGGGTCAATATAGATGCAATTACGTGGGCTGTCATCAATCAGTGATCATTTGAATAGCTTATATTTCATTGTTGCTCTATTGTATTTCATTGCTATATTGGTATTATTATCTCAATTGCAAAGTTGATGCCCAAAACAATAAACACTTGAAACACATCATTGCAAGAGGACATCGTTCAGTGTATGCCAACTGTTTGACAAATTGTCACAGTCAGATTTGGAAGTTTTAGTGATCCTATTGGTGAGGGTCATTACAACCTGTTAGGGTTCACCCTGATTAAGGGATTTGAATATGCTTCACAATCTAAAGCAATGATCTTATGATAACACTTTATGTCTAATCAGATCATACTTGCCCTTTACTCTGCTTGGTTGTTGAACCTTTCTCTGTCTTTCACCTCTTGTGACTATAGCTCCTCTCAGAAGATATCACTCTCCTTCTCTATATATTCAACAACACTTCTTTCATGTCCTATGACCTGTATTTATAAGAGATAAATCTTATAAAAATTGCATCTCATAGATCCGCCAAGTTATAAACTCTCTCATAAATCACGCATGCAAAACCCTAGAATGAAAAGCTTACAAACTGATCCTGAGTTTACCTTGAAACACTCATAGATAAAACAAAGCTAACTCCAGTTCCACTAAAAAAGCTAACTTCAGTTTTACTAAAAGCGCTCCTTATAATCCGATTCGGATTATCATGCACTTAACCAATAAAGAACTTGTACCCGGTTAGTCATCACTTCCCTGTGTGTCTCCCACGACCGGTTGGAATAACCTAGACTGGTATAAACACGACCGGCAAAGTACACCACTTACTTGTTTATCACAATTAAGAGTACCGGTGTGATGTACCGGTGTTCCGATGGGTTTGATGTTTGCCAATGACTTTACCAATGACAACTCAGTTATGTCAACATAGAATACACAGGAGGTCGTTAAACCATGTCACGAATCCCACGAGGGACGTTGGCGCATTGCCAACACAAGTGTTCGTACAAATTCATACAACCCCCTATAATAGAGAGAAAACTAGAAATGCGAGAACAAAATATAGTTTTTATTCCTTCAATTCTTCACCATACATCCACGACCCCATGGTCGATGCAAACAGAGTATTTAAAAGGTTTTCAACCTTCCCAATGGCTACAACTGCCATTCAAACCATAACTAACCAAAAATGACAAAATTGCCTATTGTACAAGAAAAGTTGCAATGACAACTTTTTGACAAAAGTGACAACTTATTGAAAAACTTGTTAAGGGACCCTAAAAGGACCTCCTAAGACTCCAAACCATTACAACCAAGCTTAAAGGGGTCAAATAAACCTTATTACATGATTAGACACAGTGGGAACAATATTGACAACTCTTTGCATCATCATGACAACTTTTGCAAGTTTTTAGCAACATTGAACAATTGACCCAAATTGCCTTCCTAATACACTAATTGGATTCACCCAAGTACGAAATGGTCCAAAGCACCTTATTCTAAGACCAAGACAAAAAGATAAAACAATTTTGAGAAAGTTGCCTCGTGGAGGCCTGCATAATATTAGGTGACCCTGCACCAAAAGCAGTGGCAGATTGTATTAGCTTGTATTTGGTCCTTCTTCGTTGAGCCAGTAAAGTCTTGCTTCAGTAGCTTGTTACTGCATCAGAATCTTGTTATAGGTACTCCTTTGTCTCCCTCTGCGTTCAGCAAGGTACCTTGTTCTTTGTTTAACAGGGATGAGAATATTTTTCATGTTTTCTTTGGTTGTCATATTGCTTAAATTGTGTCAAATTCGATGCTGAGTGAGAAGGCTTTTTTTGCTGATAAGGATTGTACTTCGTAGTTTGATATCTTATTTAGTTCTACTAACTCTGTTAAACAGTGGCAAAAAATTTATAAGTTGTTGCTTGTTGTGTCTGCTGAGGTTTTTTATTTCTGTGGAAGGCAAGGAACAACGAGATCTTTCAGAGACAAAAGAGTCCACTTACAGACTCGTCACTAGGTAACTCTTTCTTCTGTTGCTTTACAGGTTACTATGATGCTGAAAGTGCCAAAGAAGTTCACAAAATCTCTTGCTCAAGTCTCTATTTCCATTCATAAAGACTATCTGGGGCACTCTAATTCCTTCATTAAGGCTGCTCCCATAATGGATCAATCTGATACTGGCCAGCTGGCTATTGGTTATCATCTTCTTCCTTACAATATAGGGGATAAGTCTTGTGATAGAACTGATAAGGAAGGTGACCTAGCACCCTCTGTTTCTTTATCTCGAATGCTGCCCTGGTTCAGGTTGCTAACACTGATGCAGCTCTTAAAGCGTGAGAGGCAGGCAGATTCAAACCCTTGTGGATCATAAAGGCACAATTACTCTAACCGAGTGAAGTGAATTTTTAAATGATCACTCTTTGCTTCAGAATCTGCTCGACTCTTCTTCTGAAGACACTGTCAAAATTGTATAGGATAAGTGTGCTAAAGTTTAGTATTGACTGTAAAGGTTCTTGCCTTTTCTTGTGGTCCCTTCTGATAGTCTGTATGTTGTTCTGAAATTGTTGTTTTGAAATTCCCTCTGGCTACCAATCAGTGGCCTCATTTTATTTGTATTCTCAGGTTTTGATTCTCAATTGAGAGCCCTAGTCTAAGCTGTTCCTTTTTCATGTAACATTCTGTATGGTGGACTGTACTTTGCATGTACAGCAATACAAAGAAAATTATAAATTAAAAATGTTAAGCTTCAATAAAATATCAAAATGAAAAATCCCTAAGAATTTGTTTTCACAAAATTTGTGTATGTTAGAGTCATCTCACACAATAAGTTTTATATTTGAACATTAAGAATTTTAACTTTAATTTATTCTTATTCCAGAGCACATTCCCCAATCACATGGTTGAACTTCCTCTCTCAAAGCTATCCACACTTTCAGACAAACATAAAGAAAAATTGAAATAAGAATAAATGATACATGACCGGCCCATAACAAATAACCATGTACAAGAAAGCCAACCTCCAAGTCGTGTCCATATTCCATACATGTACAATTCCATTTTCTCCAGCTGCAATGATAGACTGTGATGCAGAAACTAATATACAGTACATTCTCTCCGTGGAAGATAACACTGCTGATACTGAAACATGAGAGTCTTTCACTGAGATCAATTTGACCCCATGCCCTTCACATTGGCCTTGTGAGAGACATTGTGACCCTAGACAATTTATTCTTGTTTCCCTGTATTTCACAAAAGAATGTACACAATGTCAAGAGGCCAAGACTGATAAAAAAAATTGCAAGTTCCAAGGTGTCATAGAGCAAGAGAATGGAAATACATCATATCAGCTTAAAGAGCATGCAAAGCCTAAGAAAAAGAAACAAGCACACCTCATATTTTGAACTTTGATGCTCTCAAGAAGAATTAAGTTCTCTCCACCTGGCGTTAGCTGTATTCCATATTTGTCAAGTGTAGACTGTTCCAGTAACAACAATTTCTACATGATTAAGTCCAGAAAGATTACCAAACTACCAGAAAAAATTGCAAATTATTGTGCTGGTTATAAGACTCGGACAAGCAACTTAAGTGGACAAAAGGCACATCTTTTGTACACACTGAGAAAAATGCTTTAACAGTTACTCTAAATATGGAAATGCCAAAATAAGAAAGAAAATCATTTGCCTTTGTATCAAAGTAATATTCCCCATCCGGAAGCATAGCTACTGCGTAGCCAATTAGCCAAGAGCAATTATCCGAGGCATCTCCAACCACCACCTTGTAGATGAAGAGACTCCTTTGCCTTTCCTGTGTAACACCACATACAACACAAAGATGTATGTCTACTCCAAGAACGCTCAGAATCATTGAAATTACAGGTATGGAATGTTCATAGCAACCCACAAGCTCAGTAGAGCATATATCCCATATATTTTCATAAGCTCCTTGCTGAGCATTCCTATGAACATCCTGATTAGGGCAGACGTCTTCAGAATAATTACTGTTCAGAACAGTTGGAGGTTTTACAATGGAAGGTGGCATATCTGAAAAAGTGGAGACTGAGCAAAAGCCTTTTAAATCTGTGCTCAAGCCATCTACCCATATACTCTCACCACAGGATGGAGATTTAAAATCTTCATAAGAGATTGAATTTATTTTGCCTGTAATTACATGACCAAAACAATCAACTCCTTGATGATTGGCTACATCCATGGGCATATGTGCATACAGCTCTAAGTTACTAACTGAAGGAAATACCCCATGTGTATCAGAAAATTTGTCAGAATTCTGGGTCTGCTTACAATGAGAAGCTCCTATAGAGATCCCTGGAGTTTCCTCAGTGAATCTGAAATCAGGATTTTCTTTAAATAACAAACGAGAAACATTCAGGGTACAATCTGCCCAAGAGGTAGACACCTTATAAGAACATTCTTTATCTGTGAACTGCCCACAAGAGTTCAGATGCAAATTCTCTTCTGCAGTTGATTTTTTATCAAAAGAACTATGATCAAAAGCTCTACTATGAACCAAACCATTATACGTAGTTTCGCTACAAGGTACAGGTATATTAACTTGGGCAGAAATGACTTGTAAATCATGAGATGAATCCATAGCCTGCTGCTGCTTAGCTGAATAAGCATTATGTGAAATATTTTTAGGGTTGCGTATATCTGAGACACAAAGTGCTACGCTATCCTGATCTTGTAGGCCACAAGACTGCTCTGCTTTAAATTCACAATCTACATAGTGAGACTTCTGATCATGAATATTTTCGCAATCAAGGATACTAAGGTCTTGTTCATTACATTCATATTTTGCCATTTGTTCAGCCTGACTGACAAACCGATCTCCTTCACCATGTCTCTGATCTAGAATCAGTGCCATAGGAGAGTGATTGTGAACAGCAATAATTTCACTTTTTCCACTCTTATCAGGATTGAATTCATTGAATGCTGTAACTTGAGTGCTAAGACTTTTGGTGTAACCATCATTTATACTTATTTCTCCAATTACCTTATAATCTACAGATTTTGACATTATAATATCTTCTTTAACATCAGATTCTCTTGAACAGCATAAACTATTCTTTCCTCTGAGATTGATATCCTGTAATTGAGAACCATAGCAGTTGAATAACAGCTGAGACACATGAGCAGCTTAACATAAAAGCTACATTTCTTGTAACTTTCATTATATCTAGTAAATATGACATAAAACAAAAGGAACCACCTCTTCACTTAATATTTTCAAGAAGACAGTATTTGCAGATTTTCTGAATTAATTTAGTATTTGCAGAATTCAATTTTTTTAATTTTTATATTCTAAATTAAATTAACAAGACAAAAGAACTTCAAAATTTCAAAAGAATGCTAGCTAAACAAAAATTTACCATATTATCAGTACTGCAGCCAAATTTCTGAACATCACTGACTTCTTCCAAAATCACAGAAGGCTTGCCCAATGCTTCTGGATCTGCCTCCATATTCACAACAGTTAGATTATGACTTTTAAAAGAAGCTTGTTGTTCACCAACATATGAATTTCTCTTTAAGTTTTCAAGCAAACACTCTTCATCCTCAAAACTGTCTGGAACAACATATTCTGTGACTGCACAATCCTGTTTGGCACTTCTAAATCATTATTTTTATCATATTGCTTTAATAAATCAAATATATCATCAAATTCTCTAAGAGTAAACATGACATTGAAACGCCAAAGCCACATCTATTGCCAACTCTGACCTACTAGCTGTGTTGATTTTGAAGCTTGTTTCTTTAACACTCCCAATTGATCAATGATGGGAGACATAATGCATTGACCTTAAATTAAAAATTTCTCCTTAGAATTAAAGAAACTGCAAACAAATACTATATAGAAGTTTCCTTTACCTTATCTGTACTCTCGTATGATTTCGATTCGTACAACTTATGTTCAATATCAGCCTCTCCGGGGTTAGTGCAACCCACCTTGGACACTTGTAGTACATTACTGGCCTGAATAGAAGACAATTCTTTATTGTTGTAGAGTTTTGCTAATGATGGTCCTCCTATAGTATGATCCAATTCACTAACATGTACAATATTTTCAAATTTTGAATCTGTATAAGAAGAAACTGCATCAGACAGCATTGTCTTTTCACCTACTCTTGGTATACACATGTCGCAGTAAGTGCACTCTTCAATTAAAGCTTCTGCACATAAGGCTTGAGATTCCATACCAAGTCCACAATCAGTAACAGCTATCCCAAAAGATAATCCACTGTTTAAGTGTGTATCTTCACAAATTTGATGATTAGAAACTACATGCATTTCACTTGAAAAAGTTTTAGAATCCTTTCTTTCTGTATGCAGTTCATCAACCGATTTAAGATGATCATGTTTGGCAAGAGAAGAAAAATCTCCACCTTCACATAATTTAATCCTTTTTCTCTTCTTATCAGCTTGTTGAATCAATGGCAATGCTTGGGGTAGAAGCACTAGAATCATTGACTTGGCTAACTCCTGACCCATGGAATCTGAATCCCCCTTGTCAATATTTCCGTCTGATGATTGAGTAGCACTATATTGTGTAGCCTTTTGTGAGGGACTAAAATCACTTTCCTTGAATATTACTGGCTCTATCAGAGGAGTTTCAGAATTAGCTTCTAGAGGAGTCACAATTGTTAAACGATTTGTTTTATTATATTTTATATCCTTCAGTAGCCCACTGTCCTTTATCTCTTCAAACAGATCTTTTGCCACCTGTACAGAAGAAGCAGGCGTGGAATCAGCTTGCAGTTCATCTTTTACTGTGAATGGATTTGTGCAACTTGTCTCTAATTCAAAACCTTCAAGAGTGCCCTTACCAAGATCAACAGCTAAGTTTTGATTCCCCCCATTGAATTCTTGAATTTTTATGCATGTCTCTAAAGTTTCCTCATGTTCATTGTGTGAAACTCCCACTTCTCTCAGATAGCCAAGTAAATCAGAAAGCATAGGCCCATCTGCAGTTCCTTCTTTGTTAATCATAATACCATTAAAATTCACTTTTGTATCTTTCAACATCTGTGATGAATTTAATAATTTTGTGTCTTCCAGGACATAAATTGTTTCTGGCTCAAACAAGAAGTCTTGATGAGACTGATTTATTACATTGTCATTCTGAATTGAAGCAGCAGGACCACAACAATCTTTATTAATCTCAGGAGATTCTAGGCATGAAGTACGAACAGACTTCTTTTTGGCAAGCTTCGGGCATTTTTCTCTGATTGATCCTTCTGTTCTCACAAGTGGAAGTTGCTGTATGCAATGTGTATCCATTGTATCAATTTCTTAACACTGATGAATAGCATAATCTTCAACATATTAATATGCGTGCATGCATTTGCTTCAAAAGAAAATGTATAATTATAAAATATCACACTATAAAGGTTCCTTAAAATGGCGACATAACTATTCTCTAAAGATTAAAAAAAATTGTACTTTCATTTATACATGCATACTATTACTTAATCAAGAAAAAAGATACTCCCAGCAAGATAATAGGCATCAAAGTAATTAGCAGGCCACAAACTGGCTGCTAAAATAAATACCATCCAAATGATGTGTCATATAATAAGTAAAAACTTGTGTGAAAAGGACAAACTAAAAAACAATTCTGAGGGCACTTCTAAAGGTCAAAAGGCATCAGAAATCACCATAATTGTATGAATATTTCTGCAATTGATTTTTGAATGTATTTACACTAAATAAAGATGGATTGTGTATCTAAACATCAAGAATGTCAAGCATGTTGTACCTATACAAAAAAAACACTATGGGAGATGAACCCAGGAGGTTTCGAGCTCTGTTGCAGAAGCATTTTCAGCAACTTTTATTGCAGTTTTTCTATATTTTTTCAATCCTTTGGGCTTCAGCAAAGGTTTTTACAGAAGTTTGCAGACATTAAACAACATTGTACAAGGTGCCTAGGATTTTTTAACACTTTTTCATGATTTTTGGGACGCCTAGGTTTGTTGATAGCTAATTTTCATCAAAAATTAATTGGAATTCCTTAGACACTAATCTGCTGTTTTGTTTCAGACAGACAAGGTGTTGAAACGCAAGAGTGGCAACCAAGTATGAAGCACAGAGCATTGCAAGGAGGTTTAGGGTTTGAAACAGAGAATACAGTCACCAACTTCCAGATATTTGGCATTCTAAGACTGGCCAAGGAAGCCAAATTATTTGTTAGTTAAACATTAAAATCAAGTTTCTGAAGTCCACTCAACTAGCTAAATATTTGATTTTGTACCAAACTACGCATTCTCAAAGAAAATTTAAATTGAAATCATCACCTTCTGAATCACACATAATGGTTTTCAGATCAAAAAGAGAACATAAGTTAAGAAACAAAAATGACAAAGAATTAATTGTTGCAATGTCCATTTATTAAATTGTATTTTAATTCTGTAAAATGCTTCAGTTGTAATAAATAAATTTTCAATTTCATATACATCCTGAAATCAAAAATAGCTGAAGCTCTTTAAAAAATGGAAAATTCAAGATGCATTTTCAAATAAGTATGGATAGCATAGCAGTAGCAACCAGTGATCCATTTAAAATACTTCAAAGGATCCATTTTAATTTTATATTTTTATATAATCTAGGTTGCATGGGTACTCGTACCCACACCTCTGGGACACGTACCAGGTACTGGTACACATACCCACGTACCGGGTACTCAGTGGGTACTCGGTGGGTACTTGGTGGAGAACATCATAGCTAACAAACTTGATTAAAATTTCTCATTTTTGTTTCAGTTTTTTGTTTGCCTATCAGCTTATCAGCTTGCTGTTTATCAAGCTTAATTCAATATGTAATCAGTTTGGATGCAATACTGATTAATAGTAAACTTTATCACTATTCAAGTTAGAAGTTTATCATTTGCAATATGTTATTTTTATATGACTTGTGATCTTCTTGTTCATGTTTAAAGTTTGTTTTCTCTGTTATGCATCTAAACATTTAACATATATATTATTACAAACATATTGCAAATCTGAAACTGAAAACAATACATTACATCTGCAAACTTTATCACTGTTCTTGGTTTGAAAACTCAATGTCATGACTCATATTTCAGACTTTCTATAAAATATTAAATTATATTAAATTAAAAAAATGATGTACCCAAGTACCCCTGTCCCTGTGCAACCTTGTATATAATATACTGTTATGCTATCTTTATGTTGTATCCATTTCACATTTCTTCAGCCAAGACAGATACATTCCATGTTAATGTTGATTTTGACTTGGGGAATGAAATTGATGAGGAATCGATAGCAAGAAGCCAAATGCAAATCCCAAGCAGAACCATAGGCGGCTCAACTATGAGTATATTGAAACCTGATTGCCTTCTAAGTTGTTGGCACAATATGCCAAAGGGCCATACAACAAGAAAAATACTTTGCGGCAGTTTGCAACAATACTTGACACAAATAGAGTACCTAATTCAAGTAGAGATTGCAAATGGAAATGTGACATTTGCCCAAAGGATTGAAATGGCAGCATGACAAAGACCAATGCACACTTTTTGCATACAATTGGTAAAGGAGTTGACTTGAAATGAAGGCTAAGATGATCAAATTAGTTCAAGGAGAAACACTGCACAGTCACTTTCTAGTACACCAAGTGGTTCAAGTAGATGACCTTCATTTTCATAATTTGGGGTGAATGGAGTGGACTCAAGTGGGGCCTGGAAAGCTAGGGCTTCATCCTCACTAAACCCAATCAAAAAAATATTATATCTTCTTAAAACTGTTCATCCACCTCTAAACACATCAAATTTGACCAAATCCTCATGTACCATTTATTTTTCTTACAAGCCAAAATTTCCTCAAGTACTTTTGAAAGACAGCCATGTCCCCACTTTCGAACAAGAAAAAAAATTTAATAACTTAAGTTCCCAAAAAGTTAACTTCAATTTTAAATTATAAAGTACCTAAAAAATGATTTCATATAGTTTTTTTATAAGAGGGCTTAAAATGTTATCATAAGTATCACTATGACAAGGAGGCAAAGCGGAACATTAAACTAGAAAGAAAAAAACAAATTCTTGAGAAAGAAGGCCGAATATAGTGAATAGGTGATTATAAAAAGGAGCTGGGTTTTGAAGAAGACCATTCCATTGATTTTTTACCAAAACCTCTTTCATGAAGATCAAGCAAATGATATTCATCTTTTGGCTGAAGGATGAAAAGCCTCTTGGTAACATGTAATGACTCTAGCAGGATAGTTAGCTCAAATCCACCAATTTCAACAATAAACTCAAACCCTAGCTCTTTCTAATCACAAAGTTCTTGATGTGGACAAAGTGAGAGCATAAAGAGACTTAAACAATGACAATAAATATAATCAGCAATTTATTGCTGCATAGCCAACCGAATTAGACTCATTTACAAACTAATGTAATCAATCAATGCCAAAATAGCACAATAATATGCAGATTTTGATCATGCCAAACTGGCAAATAATGAGTGAAAATGCAACAATGCCAAAATGGTACACTATATCACCTGATTCTGGTTCATGCCAAATTTGCAAATAATGATATGAAAACGAAATAGATAACAGTTAAAACGACCAAGATCTTCTTACAACAATAGTAGGGATCTAAAAATGTACCATCAAGAACTTTATCTATAATGATTGAACACTAGTGGAAAAAAGTCCAATTATTTCAATATTGAATTTATGAAAATAATCATACAACAAATGATTATTTTTCAGAACCGAACTAATTGAAAAACAGTGCGCTAAAAATTGGAAATCATCCGAGACCTTAAGAATGATTAGAAAATCAACTGGAACTGAGACTAAACTATTGCATCTTACAACCAGATATGAATTATAGTCTGCAAGAAAGAGTACAGCCTGCTAGAAATCTATACGGCCCTGTGTAGAGAATGGGATTGCCATCTTTAATTCTGGTACAGGCCTCTAATATCTGTCATTTCTCATTTTAAACTGTACGGCAGGGTCTTAAATGATAGTATGGCTTGGGAAAACAACACAGAGGGCTGTGATTTATGGCAAGGAATTGTACGGCAGGCCTAGGACATGTTGTACAGCCAATAAAAGAATGACAGGAACTACCTTTCATATTCGAAAAAACACTTCCGCAGCCAGCAGCCAGCATAAGTCGTCCCAACAACAGATTCTATCGCATGATGGTGACAAGAACATTTAATGATATAAACTATCCTCAATTTGTACAATCAATAAACATGCAAGGAAAACAACAAATAACCCCTTAACTGATAAATATTATATTCTAGAAACTTCAGACCAAAATCAAACAACTGAATACAGGAAAATCTTCAACAACTATAGCACAATGGCTATTCCTATGTGGAATCACTCTAATGGCTAGTAGAACTTTCATTCCAAAAGCTATCTTGCTAAAGGGTTTTTATCCTCAAGCAATACATGAACTCACATTTCATTCTCTAGAAATGAAACTAACAAAATGAGCAACAAGAACCTTTTTTGAATACAATCATCCTTCTATAACTTTTTTGAAAAGAAATAATCTAATATTATATTCTTTTTATTTTGTTTACCCCATAAGGCGTAAAGTTATTAAATATAAAACTGCCCTTCTAAACACTCACTCTAAAGACTTTGGACCTACCTAGCGACATTTTACAACTCACTTATCACAATCTTAATAAATAATTAAACATAAGTCTCCTTTTTAAAACACAGCATAAAGTTACTTTTGAACAACTTAAGGTTAATTATTTCCTTTTTCACCACCCTATTTGCCCACAAAAAAAATTGAGAAAAATGGGTTAAGGGTCTTCATCAATTATATGCTAGAGAAGGGACATGACATGAGGAAATCAGACAAGAAAAACTCTTTTTGGTTTTTGGATTAGATTTGAGGATGAAAACCCTCTTATCCAATAGAGGGAGGTCCATCCACTGATTGCTTTTGTGTCAAAAAAAAATCAAAAGCATATTAAAAATCTTAGAAGTTGGGTCAAAAGTCAAAATTGGTTTGTGGTTCTTTTCCAAGTTCAAATATTTTGATAGTGATTTTTCAGAATAATTTATAGTTTAAAAGTAAATTTTCAGAATTTATAACATATGTGGAATGTTTTTTGGTACCTACTAAAAAACTGATTTCTGAATATTAATCTTGCAATAAGGTATTGACGTACCTATTTATTTATATGTATAGTACTGCCACATCATCGGAAAGTAATTACACCTTTCAGATATTACTATTCGTGAGCTAGTACAATATTTTGGGGTAGCCATACCTTTTTTTCTAAAGGAGATTTCAATCTGGTTTGACATTATTCAGATCATTGAATTTTCATACGTCTCTTATAAGTGGGCACAAGCTAAACTTATATAGTGACAAATCTATCAATCTCTTGGTTGTAACCATCAAGAGTTTTGGTGCACCTGAAGTTTCCTTGCAACATGGTTTTGGGGTTTGTGAAGCCTATTTACCCCTGGCACATTTCCTTTTTTCCATCGTACCTGCCCTTTCAATGAATCTATAATCACCAAGAGGAACTCGTGCCCTTTTTTCTATAATTGCCTCTCCTATCGATATACGAAGTATTCCTCGTGCCATAGAAATTATGGCCGAACCTTTGGTGCCTAAATAAACAATAGGGCATCTATCTAACATGGCTTCCGTCCCTCTCCCCACTTCAGTAGCTGCTTCCCCCCTTTATAATATAGGGGCCAGTGCCCTACTATTCTAAGGGCTGGTGAAATGACTCATAGCGATTCATTTCAATCAGATGTTCCCATGCCCCCGGGGGGTAGTGGGCGAGACGTGGAGTGGATTTCTATTAATACGTATTAGAGGGACCAACCAAACTCAAATCATCCACCAGTTGGTTCAGAAGCAATAGATGGAAATGGGCTAGCTCGTAGCAGTTGAGATGGGAGCTCTTATCTCTCGAATGAAGGGCAGGTTGCAAGGATCTTCGCTATGGCGGTCGATCAGATAAAGGGGAGAGAAAGGTCAGAAGGGCAAAGCAAATCAATCCATCAAACACAATAATGAAATTTGGTTTTTTTCTTCAACAGTTCATCAAGTTTTCCTTTATTTTTCAGCACTTGTTTATCCCTCATTTACACTACCAAATATATCAGCTCTTATTCCAAGTATTGTACATTTAGTGTAGTTCACTTTCCAGCTGTTTGACAAAATAATTTCTTCTATATTGTTAGACAACTATGTTTTATAGTTCTAGCCTTCTAGGAATTAAAAATAGAAGAGTATTTCATTACTTTAACATTCATATTATAAATGTTTGTGTGCTTCATCGCCAGATTATCTTTGGATTGTAAGATTGGATGGCAGTGCTTCCAACACTAGTTTAATTATTTAAATTTTTCCATACTATATGCATAGTAAAATTGTGTGGCTTGCCACTAACAAGTTAGTGTCCCAATCACCGTATGCTCTCACCTTGCCCACATCGAGATCTCAGTGATCATAAAGTGTGAAGATTTATGCATTTCACTATAAATTTGTTTACAAAAATAGTTACAGGATATTACAAAGGCATCAACGCTAGTGATCTTGCCAACCAGTTAAAAAAGCTATGTTACCCCAAGTTTCCAAGACAGAGGGACGGGAAAACGGGTTTCTAGGACATTTTTTTTGGCGCAGCAAGGGATGTGTATGTGTATACGTATATATATATATATATATATATATATATATATATATATATATATATATATATATATATATATATATATATATCTGAATTTTCAAATATATTCATGAATTTCAGAATTACATAACATTGTAACACTCATCATAGCAACATAATTTAAAATTATCAATTTCATTCATCAAATCATCATAGAACATAGCATCAAATTGAATCATCATCTAAGAATACTAAAGTCTAAGAATACGAACATAGAATGACATCAAATGAATCAAATAAGAGAATGAAAAGTATCATAGATTCATATCATCCTCATATATCAAAATGTGCGAAGGCTGCAATTTTCAATTTTCAAGTTTCAAGTTTCAACAAAATGAAAACATTGAAAAGTTAAAGACTTAAACTTTAAACTTTTAAAGTATCAACTATCAATGATCATATAATCGTTCAATCAATGTATCAACTACCAATGATCATATAATGTCCAAACACTCCAAGTCTGAAACATCGAAGTCAAAATGAAAACAAAGATAATATGACAGCTGCGACTAATCTTGATCCATATCAATGTCACTATCACTGTCATCCTGAGCCTCAAAGGTTGCATCATCCAACGGAATGCCAAGC
Source organism: Chamaecyparis obtusa (assembly GCA_027943335.1). Lineage (NCBI taxonomy): Eukaryota > Viridiplantae > Streptophyta > Pinopsida > Cupressales > Cupressaceae > Chamaecyparis > Chamaecyparis obtusa. The sequence continues at coordinate 729,064 of BSBK01002894.1, forward strand.
AATCTCGGCGGTGTGTTGTCCTCAACAACCTGGGTGGCCTCCTCGGGATCAATATCCCACCGTAAAGCTGGAGTCTGTCGATACGATAGAGTCTTACAATCCGCAAGTCGTGGAGCATGTAATGTCCCCGTTTTGGAGGTAATTTGATTTAATTAATTTAATTAATTAAGTTGTCCAAAATAATGAATATTTTATGAGGATGACTAATTAATTATTTTAATTAAATAAATAAGTGGTATTAAGTTAATTATTTATAAAATTATCAAATAAATAAATATTAAAAGGTAACTTTATATTTAATTAATTTAATAACGTGACTTGAATTATAAAATATCTTATAAAGTCACTTAATAAATAAAATAAAATAATGTTCTAGAAGTTTCTGGAGAAAGTGGAGAAAAAAAAAAGAATAAATAGGCATCCTGGGCTTCATTCTCATCCATCCAGATTTGATGTTGTTGTTGTTTCATCTTGTGGAGCCTAGGGTTTCTGCAGATTACTTCTTTGTCATAGGAAACGAAAACTTCCTATTCATAGCAATTTTGAGGGTGTGAAATATCACTTGAATTATTGCAGCTGGGAAGAAGATACTTCAGTCTTCTATTTGTGCTACATTGAGGAAAAATATATGAGTACAATAGCTGATGTATTATTGTACTTTCTGAATAAAGGGTTTAAAGGTTATTACTTGCAGATCAGATTTAGTGTTGGCTGCTACAGTACCCATGAACAGTGATCCGCTACAGTGTTCGCTACAGTAACTTGGTGCATCATTCAAAGCATTCTCAGCCTAGGCACAATTTTGGAGAAGCATTACACTCTTCCTTGGCATCAAATATTGAAAGGAGGTCTGATATTATTTTCAGATTCTGAAAATAAAAACTCAGTCACATTAGGGATGCTTGTGGAGACCACGATTTTGTTTGTTACTCCCTCATCTTGGTTTGATTTCCTTTCCTACCTTGGGCGCACTATATAGGAGGATTATTGGACGAAGCTGGTTGTATAACAGCTGGGAATTATTTTATAATAATCTTTTATATCAGAACAGGGGTGGCTGCTACAGACATTTACATTGGGCATTTGAGGCCATCACTCTTTGGGACATTGCTTGCATCTTCATTGGAGAATCAAGGCGACTTCAAGAACCAGGTTCCTTTGTTCAATTCATGCTATTATATATCATCTAGTTGCATTTTAGGAGGTACTGCTGAAGGTGAAAGCTCATATCAGATTTAAGCATATGTATGTAAGCCAAGAGTCTTGGCGTCTCATCTCCTTGCCTTTGTAGAGTTGTGCATTGTCAATAATATACCTGAAGTTGGGAATTCTCTATTTGAGTTATTGTCTATTTGAAATTTTAAAAGGGATGTATGCCAACTATTTGATATAATGACTATAGGCTGTAGCTGCACATTTAGGTCATGATACTTTATCTATTGCATTTCGAAATACAAAAAAGAAATCTGCATTGCATCTAGGACCTTGTCTAAACATCATAGGATTCTTTTGCAAGTAGTATATACATTGGATATCATTGGGAAAACATTTATGCACTCAGACCAGCAAGTTACTAGGTTGCACATGAAGTGTTTGACAAAATTTTCCAAGGCCAAAATCAGAAGTTTTCAATCAGGTTTGAGCAAGGTCATTACAGAGCACTATGCACAGCCACTAACTTCTCCGCTCATTTAGAGGTAAGAATATTCCTCTTCACGGAGTGGATAAAGCTATACATGGACCAATTCCTCTTTGCAGCAGAGGAACTAGCAACCTGTGAGAGGAGACGAATTGCAAGCAACTTCAACTATGGTGCATCTACCTCATGCCATTGCCACCATCCAACGGAGCTTTTCTATGTCATTACTGCTCTATCAATCTTTGCCTCCGGTGTGCCAAAGTTTGGACCATCAAGGTTCGTGAAGGCAACCCACTGCTTGAAGTGTACTAGAATCCTGAGATGAATACATCTTTTGAAAGGCCTTCATTATCCCACGTCTCACCTCATCATCCTCACAAGGCGCACACCTTGTAATGTCCCTAAATTTAGGCACCTGTGTTCTATAATTTGTATTAAAATAGAGCTATTATTCATTAATAATAGTTAAGCAATGTTGCCATTTTTGATAAATTGAACATTATTAATATATTAACAATATTAATAATAATCTATATTTATATATACTATAATATATATTATATGTCATTCTAATAAATTAAAACATTATTAATAATATAATAATAAACATTATTATTATTTAATTACTAAATAATAACTATTGTTAATAATATATTAATAAACATTATTATTATTTAATTATTAAACAATAACTATTAATAATTTAATATATTAATAAACATTATTATTATTTAATTATTAAATAATAACTATTAATAATAAAATATGTAATATTATATATATTATAATAAAAATATCATAGAATATATTATAATATAACATAGATGGCGGGGCTGTGTAAGTTGCGACTTATCCAATAGTCGCACCTTAGGAGATGCGAGTGAGTCCCGGCCTTAGGGCTGCGACCAGTCGCACCCCTAAGGGGGTGACCATGTGTGGAGGGGACGTGACTCCCCCTCCCACACACTTTGTTCTTATATATAGACATTAATATATATTTTCCATATGTATATATATGTAAATAAGATATACATATATATACATTATGTAAATTCTTAATCAATGCATTCTTAAGTAATTATGGATTTCTTTTATAAATCTAAAAGTAATGATTATATAATCAATATTAAGGTTTGTACATTTTTATGTCCATCATAGATGATGATATGGATTCCATATAAAATGAATCTTATATTCATTAGAGATGGATCCCCATATCTAGAGGGGGCTAGAGGAAATTGTTATAGTTTCCCTAGTCTCGAGATTGTTATAATCTCACGTAGGCAGTATATATACTGATGCCAATCATATGCATATGCGTAGGCTTGGATAGCATTTATTGCTTCTAAGAGATTCTTATGGGCAGTACTCTATGGGATGATGTGTCGATAGCCTGTTTGCTTAGAGTGGATCTTATATCCCTCAATCCAAAAATCGGGAATTCTGTGAAGCCCGGCCTAGAGGCAGCCTTAAGAATCAAAGTCCCCCCTTACTAACTTAGAGTAGAGCATGAGTCATGTAAATATTGTGTAATATTTTGTACTAACGTCAATTTTGCAAGAAATTATAAAAGGAGAACAAGAAGGGACATTACAGTGGTATTAGAGCATAATCCTGTCATCCTGTGGAAGATAGTTAATGCAAACTTATAAACGAAAGAAAGGCACAAAAGATATAGCCGAGCAATTAGCGAATGAGCTAAGAAGTTTCATGGAGCAAACTAATGAGAGATTTGAACAAACAATTCAATTAATTCTTCAAGCCATCCAAAACATCAACAATAACAATAACCACAATGGCCGACCCACTTCCCCAATAGGAAGAGATATACATTCTAATCACTCTGAGAATGAGCCCCAACTCAAGGTTCCACCATGAGACCAACTATACCATCATTTCTTCCAAGAGAAGAACCTGTCACAGGAGGAGAAGAACCATCTACCCACTCAATAGAGGAGATTGCCCAAATGTATGCTCGCTTGGAACTAGAGATACAAAGACTTATTCCCTTTAAAGAATACTATGAAACCAAAACTTTGGCCAGCCATGGTCGGAAAAGAAATCATGGGGAAAGAGACATTAAAGCCAAGATAGGAAAAATGTCCCTACCACACTTCGATGGGACAGGGAAAGAAACAACTCAAGCTTGGGTTCAAAAACTAGACACTTACCTTTCCCTCAGCCCTATGACTGAACAAAACGCCATTAAATTTGCCATAATCCATTTGACCAAGAAGGCCCACACTTGGTGGCACCATGGCATCATCACCCTGGGACATAAAAGTATTAACACTTATAGTGAGTTCACTCAAAAACTCATTAGTCGATTTGACCAAAGAGAACCAAAATGGTACTTCCAAGAATTAACCCACCTCAAACAAACAGGAACTATTGAAGAATTTGCCAACAAATTTCAGAGTCTGTCAGTCATGGTTCCCGATATATCTTAAAAGAGAAGGGTCTATATGTTCATTGAAGGACTCAAAGAACACCTCAAGATAAGGGTGAGACCCTTCGAACCCCAAACCCTTGAAGTTGCCATTAGGAAGGCAAAAATGATAGAATATGATACAACTAAGGAAAAACCAAGAGGCATTTTATCGAAAACACCAAATCAAGGCGAGGAACCTAAGAGAGATCAATCCAAATGGTTTTTATGCAAACAACCATGGAGTAAGGACCACCGGTGCAAAGAAAGAGGACAACTCATCTAAAAGGGATTGTGCTTCAAATGTAAAACACCATGGACTAAAGGTCACTAGTGCAAGAGAGGACAAATGAATAACATGGAGGAAGCACTAAATGAAGGTCCCACAAAAAGGGTTAGACTGGAAAACTCTGAACATGGAACACTCACCAACCACTCTTAGAAAAGAGGAGGATACCCACTAAGGAAATTAAGGAATCAAACAATCACCAAATTCCAGGTAAAATGGAAAGAACTTCAGATGAAGATGCCTCTAGGGAAAGGGAGGAAAACATCAAATTGCTTGAGGACAAGCAAATTGAAGATGGGGGAACTGTAATGTCCCTAAATTTAAGCACCTGTGTTCTAAAATTTATATTAAAATAGAACTATTATTCATTAATAATAGTTAAGCAATGTTGCCATTTTTGATAAATTGAACATTATTACTATATTAATAACATTAATAATAATCTATTTATATAGTATTATATATGTATATTATAGTATATACTATAATATATATTGTCATTCTAATAAATTAAAACATTATTTATAATATATTAATAAACATTATTATTATTTAATTACTAAATAATAACTATTATTAATAATATATTAATAAAAATTATTATTATTTAATTATTAAACAATAACTATTAATAATAATATTGTTCAAGATTAGAATTGTTACCCTAACTTAGGCATTAAGGCTACACAACAATTCTATCCTGGCAATGGAAACCTCCTCTAGCTGTGGGTTGACTATGAATAAGGAGGAATCTCCGGATTCTAGGCCGGTTCCTATTACATATGAAATATCACCACCTGATTGAAAAAACTTGATAAGAGAAAAGGGAGAAAGAATTAAAACTAAATAAATAAAAAATGGGGTGATACACCAAACTTGCTCCAGATCTATCAGGATTTTCAAACTGGCATCCACAACTACACCTCGTTAGATTGGCTCTATCATTCACTAATCAACGTATAGGCTATCTAGAATCTACTATTAGGGTATACACCACAAACAGCAAAAATCTGATAACAAACATACATTCTCTGCAAAAGGTCTGGATATTCTGCAACTTGGAGGGGGAATCGAAAATAACTTCTCCTTGTTGCAAAAATGATGAACACTTAATGCAGAAAGAAGACTAGGAATCAATTCAAAACACAAGAATAGATGTAATCAAAACACCTGCTTTATTATCCTTCAAAACCTCTAAAAAGGTTACAAACTGCAAAAAAGGCACTGAGGAAAGAATATGCTCACTCGGCCCTCCTTTCCAACAACTCTGAACCCCTAAAACTAACAATGAGCCTTAGCTAAAAAGCCCTCCAAGCCCTAATCCGAAAACCCAATCACCCCTAGAGAAACTCCTAGAAAAGCTCATCTTCAGCTAAAAACGGCCCCCTAATTTTACTCCAAATCCAGCACTAATCAAGCCCTAATATTGGTAATTTTAAATATATCTTTAAAACGATATTACCAATATTTATTACAATATGATTGAGGTAAGTCAATATATTCCTAAAAACCTAGCCCATAAACAATTATTAAACCTAAAATTGAACCAATGAAAATTTCAAATTTAGGTCTACATGACCATTCGAGTATAATTCATAACTCATGTCAAATATTCTTTTTTAAGACATGTGATGGCATCCCAAATTCGATGCATAGGCTGTCAATGTACTGGCAGCATTCAATGGCATTGATCTCTCCTGCAATTGGACTTCAAAACCATTTCAATTTGGGACTTACTCGGTTCTTGGGCATTCTCAATCTTTACACTGTGTTTTTGAGTCGCATTTGAGAATTTGGAAAACACTGATTGTTTAAACCCTAGCTTGGCGGCTATCTGCAAGAACTCCCTCTGTATCTATTCTTTCACTAGGCTCTAGCCATGCTTGCTGTGGCTAAGCATCTCCCAAGACTCAGACTGTGAATGAGAGCTATTTTCTTGAGAATGATATTGAACTATGAACTCGAGCTCAATGCCTGAGACTTGGATGTAACTGTCGTGACCTGGCCTTATATTATTGGTTGCTTGAAACTAGGCCTTAGCAGATGGAACTCACGATCTTGGCCTTTAAATAGCAGATCTCAACCTTGATTTGCCAGCTTGCACTCAGCTTTAATGCTGCCAATTCGACTTGACTGGCAGATTTGAAACTCGAGCCTGAACTCATGATTATTGAACTCGAACCGACTGTTGAGGCTTGGACTCTCCGTGATGCTTGGGGTTTGACGGCTTTTATTTGCACTTGGCTTCAAAACTAGAGATAAGTATCTCTTTCTCCCTTTTATTCAAACTTAACATGTATTCTTGAACTCCTTGTTTTGAAGATTATCTTGTATTGTATAAATTTTAGACTTTATTTACTGGTTGTATTGCTGAAAACTTGGGCCATTCTATGCTTTTCATATGAACATTCTAAAAGTCATAATGTAATGTTCCCGACTCCCGGAGGCGTTTATCTCCCGGAGGCAAATTCTGTATCTCCCAGAGGCGTTTATCTCCCGAAGGCAATTTCTGTATCTCCCGAAGGCGTTTTATCTCTCGGAAGCAAATTTTGTATCTCCCAGAGGCATTTTATCTCCCGAAGGCAAATTCTGTATCTCCCAAAGGTGTGTGCAAGGAGCAACAATGGCGTACGGTAACAGGCTGTACGGTGGGGAGTGAAGCAGGCCATGCGGGTGGAATGAGCAGGCCGTATGGTCGTACGGGGTGGCAAGTTGAATGGGTTTCGAGGTGCAGATGCAATTACAGTATCCTCCGTCCTTCGGTTGTAATAAAATATACTTCCCAAGAATCAGAATACTCACAAACCACAAGATGTTTTGCCAGAAGAATGTTTATTGAATTAATCAATAAAGCCTCGGATTTGCCAGATCCGATACAAGCAAAACAAGCAGAATAGGGTGAGGGTTGAATCCCACCGAAACTGCGGAATACAAAATAGGGAGGGTCTTTCACCTCCGAAATGGCGAAGAGCAGAATCCCAACAGGAATTCCCAAACATAAATAAAATATCAAATCTCAATATATGAAAACTATCATACACGCCGAGCATAAATACCCGTTGGGGAAAACTCCCGAGTGCACAAAAGAGCCGACGGCATCAACTAAAACTATGCCAAAAGAAATAATGGGCCCGAGATAAGCTAAATCAATCGGGACCCACATATACAATAGTTTTAATAGTCATTTAATGACAGGAACATTACAGTCCTCCCGTCCCAAAAATTGCTTGTCCTCAAGCAATTGTAACGACGGGTGCTGAAGAATGTGTTCACTTTCCCACGTGGCGTTGTCTGGCGGCAAGTGCTTCCAACGTACCAAGTATTGCTTCAGGGTACGGTTTCGCAAGGTCTTCTCCCGTACATCAATGATCTCCGCCGGTTCCAAAAGGAGCTTCCCTTCTTCATTCAATGGCGGAAGGTCTGTGGTTACCACAATATTCTGCCCAACGGCTTTCTTTAGGCAGGAGACATGAAAGACATTGTGGATGCGGCTTCCTTCTGGCAATTCAAGTTCATAAGCAACCTCACCGATACGGTGCGTCACACGATAAGGACCATAGAAACGAGGTTTCAGCTTTTCCTTTCCTGTTGCTTTCAATGATGATTGCCTGTAGGGTTGGAGCCTTAGGTATACTAAGTCGCCAACCTCAAAACTTCTCTCTATCCTGTGTCTGTCAGCATAAATCTTCTGTTGATTCTGAGCATTTTGTAAGTTCTCTTTTGAGACCTTGAGAATGTCTTGCCCTTCCTGAAGCCAATCCTTTGCCCTCGGTGCGCGGCTGTCACCCAGAACCCTGTCAATAAATGAGAGTGGCTCGTATCCATACAGTGCTTTTAAAGGTGCCATCCCAATAGACATATGATAAGTTGTGTTGTAGCAATATTCTCCCAAATGCAACCATTTGACCCATGCCCGTTGCTGTGCTGAAACGTAGTTCCGGAGGTAGCCTTATATCCATTTGTTCACGATTTCCGTCTGCCCGTCTCTCTGCAGATGGTAGCTGGTACTGGGTGCCAATTTTGTCCCTGCCAACCGAAACAACTCTGTCCAGAAAATGCTGATGAAAGGTCCATCTCGGTCACTGACAATGTTTCAGGGTAACCCGTGTAGACGAAAAACTTCTCTGAAAAATAAGTCTGCCACTTGTGCGGCCTGGTAGTCTAAGGAGATGGTGAAGAAGTGTGTATACATTGTTAGCCTATCAACAACAACAAAGATACAATCCTTCCCATTTACCTTCAGAAGTCCGATGATGAAGTTCATGGAGATGCCATCCCACTTCTATTCTGGTATGGGCAGAGGTTGTAGTAATCCAGCGGGTAAGGTGTGTTCGGCTTTGTTTTGCTGGCATACTTTGTTGGAATCATTTGCCGTTGCACCAAAAGCTCGAACTGTCAATGCCCGATACAAATGCCAGATTTAACCCGATCCACGGGAGGCGGTTAAGCCATGTCACAAATCTCCAAGGAGGTGCTGACCACCAAGTCAACAATCTCCCCCTCAGCACCGACTGAGCCTTCAGCACCCACTAAAGGGAGACTTGAACCCATGACCCAAGGCTCTGATACCAATTGTTGGAATCATTTGTCGTTGCACCAAAAGCTCGAACTGTCAATGCCCGATACAAATGCCAGATTTAACCCGATCCACGGGAGGCGGTTAAGCCATGTCACGAATCTCCAAGGAGGTGCTGACCACCAAGTCAACATACTTCACATTCCCGCACGTACTGTAACACATCATCTTTAAGTCCCTTCCATGTGAACCTCTCCCTAACCTGTCTGTAGGTCTTGAGAAAACCCGGGTGTCCGACTAATGGTGAAGCATGTACCTCTCTCAAAATTTTCTGCTTAATTTTGGACTCGGGCACTAGATATATCCGGTCCTTATAGTAAATGATGTCATCCACCACCTTGTATCAATCATCCTGAATGTCTCTGTCCATTAACTTACATGCAAATGGGTTTTTAGAATATTCCACAAGTGAGCCTTCCAGTCAGCTGATATTTGTGACAACATACAGGTGGCCGGCTTCCTTGACAGAGCATCCGCAACCACATTGTTTTTCCCTTTCACATACTCAATATCAAAATTGAAGGCCTGGATCTTACTTACCCATTTCTGTTGCCTCTCGTTTAGATCCCATTGCTCCAAGAAATATTTTAAGCTGTTATGGTCGGTACGGACGGTGAACTTGGCACCCACCAAATATTGCCGAAACTTAGTCAAGGTGTGCACAATGGCCAACATTTCTTTGTCGTAGATGGAGTATAGGCGCTCAGTCTGTGTAAGCTTCCGACTTTCGTAGGCTATCGGGTGTCTTTCCTGCATCAGGACTGCGCCGATGCCTTCTCCCGATGCATCATATTCCAGAATGAACGGTCGAGTGAAATCAGGTAGAGCGAGGATGGGGCACGTGCTCATTATTTCTTTCAACCTTTCAAAAGTGTGTTGTGCCCTTTCAATCCATTGGAAGGATCCCTTCTTAGTCAAATCTGTTAGTGGTGCACTCAGCTGAGAAAATCCTTTTACAAATCTTCTATAATAACTGCATAATCCAAAGAAACCTTGCAACTCGAAGAGTGATTTTGGAGTTGGCCAGTCGAGTATAGCTTGAATCTTTTCATGGTGGACTTGTACTCCTTGATTACTGACCACATGACCCAGGTATAAAATTTCTGTCATCCCAAATTCACATTTGGATTTCTTGGCAAACAAGGACTGAGCCTCCATGATCCCAAGGATGTCATCCAACTGTCTCAGATGTTCTTCCCAGGTTTTACTGTAAATCAGGAGATCATCAAAAAATATCAGCAAGTACTTACGCAATTGTTTGTTGAAGATGCGATTCATGCATGATTGGAAAGTGGCTGGTGCATTCGTTAATCCAAAGGGCATGACCAAGAACTCATAATGCCCGTAGTGACAACGGAAAGCTGTTTTCTCCACATCTTCTTCCCGCATGCAAATCTGATGGTATCCGGAACGGAGATCTATTTTAGAGAAATAAACGGCACCGTGTAACTCGTCCAGCAATTCATCTACCCTTGCAATCGGATACCTATTTTTGATTGTCTTCTTGTTCAGTGCGCGGTAGTCCACACACATACGCATCGTTCCATCCTTCTTTTTGACGAGCACCACCGAAGATGCAAAGGGACTGGCGCTGGGTCTGATCCAACCTTTGTCAAGCAATTCCTGAATTGTTTTTTCAATCTCATCTTTTAGCCTCCGAGGGTGGCGGTATGGTACCGTGATTACTGGTTTGGCACCAACCTCCAACTCAATGGTGTGTTCGAACCCTCGGTGTGGTGGTATGCCTAGCTGTATGTCAGTGAAGACCTAGTGGTACTTATCCAATACCCTCTGAAGTTCTTCTTCCTGTTGGTCCGTTCTTTGTCTCTGTATGGGTTCTGTCGAGGCAAAACAGTGTGCGGCCCAAACCACATTGTCGTGTCAGAAGATAGCTTCCATTCGCTATGCTGAAATTTCCTTCGGCCCTCCGTTTGACATCCCTCTCAGCACAACCTTCTTCCCATTTACCTCGAAGGAGAACCCCATTCGCTTGAAACTCTGTGTGTATTCATCCAACGTTTCCATCCACTGAATGCCCAGAATGACTTCTATGTCGTCCAGATCCACCACGAAGAAATCATCTGTCACTGTGTGGTTACCCATGGTGATGCTTAGTTTCGGAACCAAATGCGTACATCTCAACAAATTTCCTCCCGCCACTTTGACATCAAATCCCTAGTGTGCCTCCATACACAAGTTTTGTCGGCTTACTAGTGAGGAGTTGATGAAGTTGACGGTGGCTCCGCTGTCAAGCATAACCACAACCCGTTGTCCTTGGAGGGTACCCCTGACCCGGAACACCGTGCACCTCGGAGTTCCAGCCAAGGTAGCAATGGCACCTCCCCTTTTGAACAGTGCGGCAAGTCTTTCCCCTCGATTGATGTTTTCCTCCCCCGAACCTTGTTGTTCGACTGCCTCCACCTTGGGTTCTTGTTCTTCTTCTCCGTCAGACGAAACCTCAATGTAATGAATTTTTCCTTTGCCGAGGCATCGATGTCCCGGAACCCACGGTTCTTTGCAGTTGAAACAGAGTTTCTTCCTTCTGAGTTCCTGCCTGGATTCTTCATCCAACGAGAGCCTCCTGGGCGGAGGTCTGTTGTCTTTCTCTCGTGGAGCGAGAGGTGGTCTAGACTGGGAGTGATATTTGGTTGACGAAGATGAACATGTCACCATGTCGCATGCCTTCTTAATTGCCTCCGTGACCGTGACGGGGTTGAACCCTTTCACCCACCCTTTCAAGGGTTCTGCTAGTCTATCCATGAACAGTACTACCAACCGTCTCTCTGAAAGATCAGTGACTAGGAAAGACAATCTTTGAAATTCTGTTATGTAACCATCGACTGTGCCAGATTGCTTTAACTGAGCCAATTCTTTGAAGTTCAGTTCTGGATCCTTTCCATCGAAACGATCTATCAACCTCTTGGTGAATTCAATGTAGGAACTTATTTGGTCATGGCCGAGGGTAACCATGCCATGATGCCACCATTCGTGAGCTATTCCTTCTAGGTGTAGTGTTGCAAATTTGATGGCCTCATCTTCTGGTATAGGGTTGAGCTGGAAATATGTGTCTGCTTTCTGCACCCACGCTCGAGTTGTGATAGCTCTAAACCCATCAAAGGAGGATAAATTGACTTTGTCCATTTTCCGTCTCAGATCGTCATTATAGTGGCCATGCTTGTTTCCACCCGAATACCTCATTCTGAGTTCAGCATAATCTTTGTAGGATATATCTCCTTCCATATTTGCATTTCTCCGATCATCCCGAAGTTGATCTTGTACATCTTGGAAGTTTGGTTGTCCTCCCCGCCGTTCTTCGGTCCGTGAGGGAAAAGTTGGCATTGAGGGTCGAGAGCGTGCGGGTTGATGATTTGTTCGTCCGGAGACAGAGTTGTCGCTTTGTTCCGAAGATATCTTGCTTTCGACCAATTTTCGCAGTCTCTTCCATGAGGCGTTCAGTGTCATTTATCTGTACCTGATTCTTAGTGAGCTCTCTCAGAAGAGTCATGACTTCGGCAGTAGGATCTTGAGGATCGCCCATTCTTCCGACCGAGTGAGATCTGCTCTTTTTCCCTGAGTAAACTCTCATTCAATACCCACAAGCTGGCAGAATCACCAGCTCTGATACCACTGTAATGTTCCCGACTCCCGGAGGCGTTTATCTCTCGGAGGAAATTTCTGTATCTCCCGGAGGCGTTTTATCTCCCGGAGGCAAATTCTGTATCTCCCGGAGGTGTGTGCAAGGAGCAACAATGGCCTACGGTAACAGGCCGTACGATGGGGAGTGGAGCAGGCCGTGCGAGTGGAATGAGTAGGCCGTACGAATGGAATGAGCAGGCCGTATGGTCGTACGGGGTGGCAAGTTGAATGGATTTCGAGGTGCATATGCAATTACAGTATCCTCCATCCTTCGGTTGTAATAAAATATACTTCCCAAGAATCAGAATACTCACAAACCACAAGATGTTTTGCCAGAAGAATGTTTATTGAATTAATTGATAAAGCCTCGGATTTGCCAAATCTGATACAAGCAAAACAAGCAGAATAGGGTGAGGGTTGAATCCCACCGAAACTGCGGAATACCAAATAGGGAGGGTCTTTCACCTCCGAAAAGGCGAAGAGCAGAATCCCAACAGGAATTTGCAAACATAAATAAAATATCAAATCTCAATATATGAAAACTATCCTACACGCCGAGCATAAATACCCATCGGGGAAAACTCCCGAGAGTGCACAAAAGAGCCGACGGCGTCAACTAAAACTATGCCAAAAGAAATAATGGGCCCGAGATAAGCTAAATCAATCAGGACCCACATATACAATAGTTTTAATAGTCATTTAATGACGAGAACATTACACATAATTACTTCCCGATGAATCTTTATTTGAAAAACTCCACTTTATGTCTTTACTCTGTGGCTTTGGATATTGGAAAGCCTCACTGCATTTTCACCAGTCACCTTCAACCTATTTATATATCTTCGTTTATATATCTTCAGTTGTACTGATTTGGGTTTCACTTCTTGCAATGTTGTTAACAATGAAAAACTGGAACCTTTTACTTTTCTTGCACATGTTGAATGTTGTAGTTGTCTGCTGTCTTTTCTTCTTCACCTTGAGTTGTAGCTATATCAGTGATTTTAATTCCTTCCTTCAATAAAAATACATTTTCCTGTAGCATTCTTATTTAACACTGAATAAAATTGGCATCTTTGCATTTGGCACTGTTGTTTTTTATCATATCCTGCCAATAGCACTCCTTGTATCATTTAGCATTCTTTGACAGTGAGCATCACAATCTGTGATTTCATACCATTTGATATTCTATTGTAGTAGATCCATGAATCAGATATATCAAAACTTGTAACACAAAATTTCACTTTCAGCAATGCAATCTGTTTATGGGATTCGAGCACGGGCTCGTGACACCCATAAACAGATTCATGTATTCTTGTACTTGATCTTTTAATATCTTTTCAGCAAATGAACAATATCTCCACAGTATACTGTTCTGTGAGTACCACAATGAAAAACTCACTGCATCTCTATATTTTACAACTGCGACAAATATCAGTCTGTTTCGAACAATGCATCTCCTTGTTCAGCTTAAAAACATCAAATAATTAAACACATTAAGTTAGTGATCATGACGCAGTGGCCAAATATGTACAACAATTGGTACACTGGTGTGATCACTAACCTAATGTGATTCTGTTGTCTTTTAACACTATTTTTCACTTTATGTGCATGCTCATTTTGTTATTACATTGAATATCAGAAATATATGCAGCTATGAAAGAATTTGATATTGTATGATGTTCTCGTTCTTTTTGCATTGCTTAGATCCAGTTGGATCTAACAAACTCTTAAACATGATGCCGGACAACCCCTAAAAGACTTAGAATGCGACAGATGCAAACTCAGACTAAGGACCAGAGGACTAGGACCAGACACGACAACCAGCTCTTGATATGCAAACGACACTTCAAGGCAATGCAGAGGACCCACTCATACCTCTATCTCTTCTTTCTATTATGTACTTGTACTCTGTTTATTGAAATATGAGAGAACATTTGTAAATTACATTCAGTATGAATGCACAATGTAATGATGAATTATGAATTTGAAACTTTTTGAAATATGATCAATACTTAGAGTACAATAAAAGACTGATATGAATGCAATAACAAAATGTTGACTGACATAACCTGAAAAACAATGTTAAATGAAAAACCGAATGCACCCTTTTCCTATTTGTCTATTATTTTGCATGATGAAAAAAAAATAAGGGTAACATTTTTGGCGACTTCTGCTGGATGTCTGCCTGCTAGACACGGACTCAGACCTTATCACTGGGCAATAGGAGTCAAAAAACTGGAACATGCATGAATGCAACCTTATTCAAATGAAAAAAACACCTAAACCTAGACTTAGACTCATGCAACCTAAAACCTAGTGTTGGACTGCACTTATTGAAATGAAAACCTAAACCTAACCTACTTTAACCAACTTGAGGCCTGGTTAAACAAAACCATTCACTGATTGTGAAAAATAACTTCCCATCCTTTGCAGCTCACAATAATCAATATGCTTCTGGAAAGCTATGATAAGATGAACATAGGAGATATGCATGATCATTTGCTTGACAAGGATCTGATCAACATGAATTTTACTTACTTGATCAAGCTGACTGCAATCACCATCACTCTGAAGAGAATCAGCAATCAGCAACATATTGTGAAGAACCAACAAGACTTTACTTACTTGGTCAATTGGGACAGCAAGCTGATTCAATTCCTTCTCAGCTTCATCATTTGATTGAATATCATGCAGAGGTGCTGGTACAACTTGATCTTCTTTGTTAGCATCCATCCTGGCCAAATGCCTGATAGTACATCCTTGAGAGATAATGAACTTGGAGCTCTGCTTGATGGATTTAGGTTCCTGAGAAATTTCTTCAGTTTGATTGAACTCCTCATTATGCTGGCTGGAAATAATCTCCTCCTGTGGCTCGTAGATGCTTTCCGGAAATGCAAGCAAAACTGCTCCATCTCGTCCCAAAAATAATCTTCTTTTTCATCTTCCTTATTCTTTTGTAGGAGAAGTACATTATTGTCAGCACAATAATTCTGATTTGCTGAAAACTTCTTTATCTTGTCTTGTTCAGAAAGAACCTCCTTTAGATCAGCAACCTTATTTTCAATGCTCTCCTTCTCTTCTTCAAGCTGAAAACACTTCTATATTTGATGTTGATAGCCCTTCTTATACTTCATAGTTGTAGAAGCCAAGAATCCTATCTTTTGCTTAGGATCCTGTAGCTCTTTTTCATGGGACTCCTCCTGAGCTTTTAAATCTCTTTGCGCCTCTTCTTGAACTTTCTCATGAAACTCCTGATAAGCTTTTAATTCTTTTTCTTTTTCTAACTTAAATTCAATGCCTTTTTTAAACATGCCAATTAAGAGCTTTCGTCCTTGTTGAAGCTTCTTTTCATAAGCATCTTTCTGAGTTTCCAACTGACTTACAAGAGTGGCTTCATGAACCTTCTTATGTGTCTCTAACCCTCCTGCAAACTTGGCTTCATTTCTATTATATTGCTCAAACAGATACCTTCGATAATCTTGATCCTGCTGGGCCAATGCTTGTTGCTATTGGATCTGGGCCTAATAAGCATGCTCTTCTAGCTGCCTTTCCAGCTGTTTCTGAAATTCAGATTCTTGCTGCCTTTTAATATCCTCAATCTACATACGCATATTCTGTTGGCAGCATTCAATGGCATTGATCTCTCCTGCAATTGGACTTCAAAACCATTTCAATTTGGGACTTACTCGGTTCTTGGGCATTCTCGGTCTTTACACTGTTTTTGAGTCGCATTTGAGAATTTGGAAAACACTGATTGTTTAAACCCTAGCTCGGCGGCTATCTGCAAGAACTCCATCTGTATCTATTCTTTCACTGGGCTCTAGCCGTGCTTGTTGTGGCTAAGCATCTCGCAAGACTCAGACTGTGAATGAGAGCTATTTTCTTGAGCATGATATTGAACTATGAACTCAAGCTCAATGCCTGAGACTTGGATGTAACTGTCGTGACCTGGCCTTATCTTATTGGTTGCTTGAAACTCGGCCTTAGCAGATGGAACTCACGATATTGGTCTTTAAACAGCAAATCTCGGCCTTGATATGCCAACGTGCACTCAGATTTAATGCTGCCAATTCGACTTGACTGGCAGATTTGAAACTCGAGATTGAACTCATGATTATTGAACTCGGACCGACTGTTGAGGCTTGTCTTTGTTACCAAAACTGTAGATTGGAATCCTACGAGTCTTGCCAACTCGATGCTGGGATATTCAACCGGCTATGGCCAACTTGACGGAGCTGAACGATATAATCCGAGTTCCCTGCACTTCTGGATCTGCAAGGCCAAGGCGGGTGCACCTGATCCTGAACAAAACACTTAAGCCCAGGATGCTTATAGCAGAATGGTTAAAATGCGAATATAATGAAAGCTTACAAAATAGCAAGAATTATAGAAAGCTTTGCAAATTATGAAGTAATAACAAAAGTAAATGATTGTATAAATATAAGAGTGTTTTAAAATAATAATTATAGATTAATGCCACAAATGAATATATTAAATCTTCAAAGGAGAGATGAAATAATTGTCAGCATATGAATTATGAATTAAGAGTAATATAAAGACCAGTGCCTAATTAAATGGGCATACAGAGTCAATATTATAAGCTGAAACATACAACTTTATAAAACTTTAATGAATTTAAAACTATAAATAAACTAATAATCCAGACGCGACGGATCAATTATATGAACGCTATTTTAAACTAGTATAGGATGTATTTCAACTCCAGTGATGCGGAGACAAACCAGACATAAATATGGAAACAATTAAGTATTTCACAATATCTATGTTTATCAAGTTTAAAATGCAATAATGATCTAGTCCACTTATCCGAATATTAAAATATTTATAGAAATCAATAAAATATTTATAAAGGACACAACTTAATAATAATTTTAAAAACTCTAATACGCACAAATAAAATAGATACGCTTACAGATTTTGCCTGAAACAATATTGCACTCAAGACACTCCTTACGGATGATCAACCCACTAACATTTGACTCTAGACTCGTAATACAAATATATGTACTCAACAATCCAGAATTCACGGGCTTAGTTCAAAAATTCATTCCTCTGCCAATGAAAAAATAATATATCCAAGTACAATATTTTTGCCAGTTTTTTACAACCGGCTGTGTTCTGTCTTTTTTTTTTTTTTCTATCTTATATTTATATAAAAAGGAAAAGGCATGTGGTTGCTTTCCCAAGCACCGCACCTTTTCATAACAACTAACCAATATTTGTTAGTTTGTAATAGAACTTCACTTTAGAAAACGTATTGAATACTTTATCATAGAACATGAGACACTTGGCATGAATGAAACAGGCGGATGTAGCAGTCTTGAAGCGTCGTGTCTCGTCGAAGCAGCTATCCGACAATACCATATGCTGACTAATTTGTCTAAAACATATAACTAATAAAATTATAACATAACCCCAAACCGCCTTATGCTGTTTGTAAATGAATCGTGCCACTCGGGGTGTTTGGCTTCATGATAACTGTTGCTTTAATAATCCATCGCACCTTCACTTTGACTAGGTACATATTCCTCTGTTCCATATATACACTTCACCGCACACGTCTTGAATATCTTAAGACATTCATCCATATTATGAAGGGTGATACAATTCAAATCTTCAATAGTGCTTCCAGTTATGTTGTTGTCATCTATGCTTCAATTTGGCACCCAATACTTAGCCATCGAAGACAACCGTTTCAACACAGTCCTCTGTTGGCGGAAATATAGACGTTACAATCCACCTACTAAGTATGGACAAATCCAACTCAATTTCTTTGGCAAGGGACGGTGGATATGCTTCTCTGAAGAACCTGTGTCGTTTTGACCATATGGTAATGTCCATTCTGGCATGTAGACGTAACCTCATGTTGATGTCATTCTTGTGCTCCATGTTGGTATTACTTTCAATTCAACTTCCTGTATGCCTGTAGTGTTCACGTGATCATTCATGGTTGTAATCTCCTCTTTCAAATTCACGTGGGTTTCTCCTCCAACACGCATGCTTGTTCGTTTGTGAACATCAATAAGCACTGGCTTTCATCGCATGATCTATTTCTGAGCTAGAAAACAACATATTGATCATACACAAATTATCAAAGAATGTCCAAATACATATTCCCCTTTTAAAACGACTTCAATATGCGTAGAATCCAAATATTAAAAGTAATGATTTCTTTGCATTCATATGGTGAGTAGTTTTAGATATTTCCTGCATATGTAACGTTATATATCTCTAAGCACACAATTAAAATTTTCAAAGCTACTCCATTAATATCTTAACATATAGTCAGTATTTGCTAGAGGACACCCGTGTCTACATTATCTAATGATGGAATACATTACTCATCTTATAATTCAAAAGAAATAAATATACTCCCCTTGAATTCAAACGTTATAAATGTTTAACCCTGCTGCTTTCTTGTATGCAGGTTACTTTGAACATCTTTAATCCCATGATTTCAAATGCGGAAATTAGTTTATTTCGCCTTTCATACACACGATCCTGTATTGTGCCATGACTGGTCTCATACCTCTGAAGCAATAATCCTGATTACTGTAATAAAAATCTAAGTATAATCTTCTGAATATCTCCATTTCCTGTAAAATCTGCAGGAAATATCAATTGCGGTGCCACAATTTTCATAATTGGATCCATACTTATATGCACGATTTGTCTTATTTTAGGACAAACTTTTCCCTCAAATCTGACGGTTCCTCAAGGTATGAAAGACCTGCTTTCTGTAGATTTAATAATCCATGATTTCATGACCATATGTAATGCATAAATATGAGTTGCTCTCATACAGCAGTACCATGATTACACACTCCCTTCTCATTTAAGCATGAACTGTTGTTTCATCAATAGCTTAAGTCAGAATCTTTAATTCTTGAAGTGGCACTCTGTTTGTTGCCTGATTTCAGAATTCTGATTGGAAGATGCTCCTACATCAAGAAAGTGATAATGGCATACAGCCAGAAACAACTCAATCCAAGAATTTATTTTTAACTAACATTTTGAAGAAAACTTATAATAATATCAATATAATGATCAACTGGCAAATCCTGCAAAGCCTTATCAACCACATTAATAAAAGACTGAAAAAACTAAGGATAATGCATAGAATGGAGCCTAAAAATTAAGGCTCCATTAGTAGCTCTTGTTGGGGACACATGTTCCTTGCGAGCATGATGAGCATCCCAGCTATCTCTGGAGGAGCAAACTGAGCATCCATGCTTCACATGATGCAAGGTGTATATAGGGTGGCACAGGCCCCCCCAAAAATGAACACCATGTCTTTCTCCTATCAAATACCTTATCCTGATCATGTAACACCTTGGATCTCCTGGATATAGTATCACATCGTTCCTTAATAAAATCTAATCCATTGACAAATGTTAAAAAACAACCATTGCATAACATGTACTTTTCTTTCATTACTTGTCTAGAATTAAATTTTACCCTTGCTTTATCAACAAGATCATTTAAAAAGAAATAATTTTCATGGTCTTTTAATCCTAAAATTTGATCTCTTGGTTGACTAATTTGATCAATGCACATGGAAGAAAAATCCTTGAAGGATTTATGATGAAAACTTAAAATTATTTCCATAAACATATTCTTAACAAATATTATCATAGAGTCCTCAGGGATACTTACCTCGGTATGCTGCCCATACTTCATACTTGTATCAACTGCATCACTCTTCTAAGCATTACTTACTGTCTCTGCTTCATGAATACGATCCTCAGCATCTGACTTTTCTTTAGCCTTTTATAAATCATCATGTGTTATGTGCTCTTTACTGAACGAAAGATCCCTATGTTTTTGATCAATTACGCAAGCATATGGATAAATATTCTCTGCACAACTCTCTTCTGAATGCATATCATGAGTTGTGTCAACCTCAAAATTGTCATTAGGTATGTTATATTCGTCATAGTGCTGATATGAAAGATCTTCTTCAAACAATGAATTTAAGAAAGCAGCGACCTCGGGAATATCTTTATGAGAACTTTCATCTGAAACCTCTTCATATTCATATGTTGTCTCGGATGTACTTTCTTCCTCTTCATGAATGTTCACATTCTCCTCAAGATCTAGAAGTGTATAAGGGCTATATTCTTCATTCTCTTCTGCTAGTACATCGTATATGTGATCTGAAAACTCTTTGAAATTGTGTTCACATAAATCTCTCTCTATACATAGATCACAATGCACATCTTCAACAAATATGTCAACCTCCTGAGAAATGTATCCCTTTTCTGGTACATTGCTTTCCTCCTCATGAAAGCAATATGGATTAACTTCACAACGTGCTTTGTTTCTGGAAAGTAATTCTTCATGCCTTATAGGGAATAAATCTGATAAACTCTCGATCAATCATAGGTTCATCAAATATTATACCTTCTTGGGATTTATCAAACACTTTGTGAATATGTTGTTGGTTCCTAGATAGGATTTTACACTCCATGAGATACCAATATGCCTATGACTGATGTTAAGGATTGGTTAGTTCCAAATATGAGAAATCTATAGGCAACTGGACCAACTATAGGGACAAGACTGCCCTCTTCACTTCTGGCTCTGCAAAACCAAGGCGGGTACACCTGATCCAATAGATTTAACACTGTTCTTTATTCAATACTGGATCTTACAACAGATAATAGTGAGAAAGTACTAAATAACAACCTATTATTCATTGGCTCTCCATCACTGGGTAGGACAATACATACAAAGTAAAATAAATGTAAAAGACTGGTATTAATTCAATGTTTTTCAGGATTACAAGATTTCAATCATTCCATAAAAAGATAAGATAGGAAGATCAAGGCCAGTGCCTTATTCATTGGGCAATAGAGTCAGAAAACAGAATCAATACAACAGTGTTTGATGAAAGGTGGGTCTTGAACATAAATACAAACTACTTCAAATCTTTCCTACTTTTAGAAATCCTTGAATAGATTCAATAAACATGCATCCAACTCAAAGCAATTTTAGTCCAATCCTAGATCAAAACTCAAAGTTCAAACACATACATATAAACCTCAAAGAGACTTAAAAAATTATAGAACAAACTCACAGGAGAGACAAAGATCCAAGATTCATATTAAGTTCGCCCTTTAAATGTTGCATACATCAAATCCTGAACAAAGCTTGCAAAATAACAGCAGCAACCTGTACTTCTTCTCTATTTCTCTGATAAAATGATACAAAATTTACAATCCCTGACTGAGTGTTAGGTTTCAGAATTTCTATCTTTTTCTCCTAAGCTCTCAATACCTAGAATGATCCTGAAAAAACCTTTATATACAAGGAAATGCAACAAGCTACCGATCATTCTAGGGTTACAAAAATTTTAACCTAAAAAAAACCTTTACAACAACTTCAAAAGTTTACAATAAATACACTTGGTGAAGCAGGTGAGATATTTGTAGCTGATCTGCTTTGCTTTATGTCTTCAATACTGTTCTTCAGCTTTCTTCAACAAATCTGATTTGCAACATCTCGCTGTCCATATTGTAATAAATGTCTTCCTGCATTTCAACAACCTTTACGACCAAAAAAGTGAATGCCTTTGTTTGCCCTAAGAAGCTGGTGGAGTATTAACTTTTTCAACATGAGGTATGTACTGATACCTCCACCTATCATATACCTCTTCACTTGGGAACTCAAAATTGGCAAACTCAGCCCTTTTCTTTGATAATTGTTCCCACTCATTTTCAATTTGAGTAACTCTATGCTGAAAATTGTCAAACGTTGATTTAGCATTTATTAACAACTTCACAGTACCGCTAAAAGAATAAGTGTTACTTAGGACACCAATCACCCTCTCTGATAAAAGTGCATCCATCTCTTCCCTCCACTGATATGCCTCTTTGAATTTCCCTTTATCTGTGAAAATAGTAGGCACCAATTCATAGTTTGAAAGCATCAATTCAGCTTTCAACATGCTTGATTTTCTGATAAAATTATCTAGAATGATACCATACTGTACCATTTTCTTTACAACCTGATGCACAGGCTTAATCAGTGGATCAGGGTCTTCTTGTCCTTTTGACAGCATACAAAATAACTTTACATTAGGAGACCTTTCAATCCATTTCTTCAAAATAGGGGACATTTATGTCTTCTCCTTATTCAAGGTTTCAAGTAAAGAATATAATTTACAGGCATAATTGTGGAAAATAGAGGGCTTCAAATCAATAGCAAACTACATAATTGCATCTGTTATCTTTTCCTCATACTTTTGGTTTGGGAAACCTCTGGCCTTTATGTTCTCATCTTTTTCTTTCTCCAACTGTAACCTTATTTCCCTCAGCATATTCATTTCTTCTGTCAGTCTTTGCTTCTCCTAGATAACCCTTGCATCCAAATTTGTCTCTAGGTAGGGGGATGGTGGTAGCTCAATTATTGGGCTTGAAGATGAAGCCACTGCAAGCTTATCAAAAATCACCAACTGATGAGACCTATGATCTAAGGGCCCTGACAATTGTGCAATCAATTTGTCCTTCTAAATTAGCTCAACCTTGAGCTCATTGTAAGATTTAAGGACCATTTCAAATTTGAGCCTAAGCTCTTCTTTCTCTCTCGCATCCTTTTCTGCCAAACTAACATTGAATTTAGTAGTCTCCAAAATTAAATTCGATGCCTCTACACCAGATGTCTCTCCTACTCTTTGCACTAAGAAACTGCCTATATATCCTGTATAGAGAGCTTCTTTTCTTCCTCTATCTTCTTCCCTCTTTAAAGACCACATTACTAAGGCTGCATGATCATCAGAAAAGACAGTTCCCCTAGCAGCCTCTTTGGCTTGTTCTGCTGTAGCAAGAGTCTTTACCTTACTCTTTCTGATCTGATCAAAGACAATTACATCAGCAATGTCCCACTCTGGCAGAATCAGCACCCCTGCAGTATGAACCATGGCCCTTCCTTCTTCAAGAGTAATCTTTTCAAACTGTTTCACCATCTCTGCCTTGGTTTCATTTTCAATTTCGGCTATGTCTTTATCAGGATGCTCCTCCTTTTTCTTTTCACAAATCTCCTTCTATTGGTTTATTTTCATTCTCCATAGGAATTGGGAAAATGCCCTAGTTTTAACAAACTTACCATCAGTAAGGAAAGAATCACTAGCTTGTTTCAAGACAGGGTCCAATTGTTTACCCTCAAATTCATCAGCAGTAAGGTCCATGGCAACCTCTTTAGGTGCCTCAGGCATCCCTTCTTGCAATTCATCACTGGAAACGAAGATGTCTCCCTCATTCCTCATTTGTATCAATTGCTCGGCTACCCCATGTTCATCTAACTAGATGGGGGACTGAGAAGGCGAATAAACCTCCTCCCCTGGCCTTACTTCTTGTTTCTACCTCTTAGGAGAGGGTCCCTGCATTGTTGGATCATCCATGGGTGTTTATCCTTATGAAGTAGAGGGAACATCCTCACTTCTTTGTTGTGGTGGTAAGGGAACAATGTACCCACTCCTTTTCCACATTGTATAAACTCCTTTTGGAGTCAACTTCATGTACCTAGGCTGCCTCAAAATCTGCCTAGCCAATTCAGGGTCTGTCCTACTTACTGCAGCCTTCTTCTCATTTACAGCATGCATGATGCCTTCAAACTGCTCTACAAGGGCATCCACTTTCCTAGCCCATGGTTCAAAACCTTTCAATGGGTCATAGGCCTTATCAAAATTTCTTATAAAGTCTACAGTCTTCATGTAGACAACCCATTTTTCTTTCTTAATCTCTTGAGTTTGAAGGTCAAACTCATTTCTTAGTATGTCCTCATGGAAGTTGAACTGATGCTCTATAAGAGCACACCTAATCTTGTCTCTGAACAGTCCTGAAGGAAAACCCTCTGTGTCTGCACATCTCACCACTGCTTTGGTCATTCTCTAGGGCTGCAATACCTTATTTAAATGCACCCATCCTCCTTTTGTCATCACATATTGGTGTGCAATAGTTATATCCGGGAAAAAGGTTCCCCTTCCTTTACCAGTGAGAGTAGACTCCTCCAAGTCACCAATTTGTCTCAAAATCTCTGCATATCCAAACTTCAATGGGACTTGCTAAGGTACAATAAAAGGTGCTACCTTGCAACCATACACTCTGAAAACTATGGAAACTGGATATAAAATTATATCCCCAAAATTATGGATAATGGTGATATCTTGGCAATATTCCTTTGGTCTAATCAGTCTCAATAGCTCCCTTGGGATTCTAGGATTATTAAAGAATAACAAAGTTCTAAGTCTAGAAGCAAAATCCCTGTCAAAAGCAATATACCTAGCATCCATCCTGTCCCATGATAGAGCTGTGGTCCACAGCTGGACTGGGAGGGTTTCTCCATTTCTCTCTTTCACAATATTTACTGTTGAACTGAAGAACTGCTCACCTTTGTAGAGGAACATGTGCATAAGCATAGAATACCACCCAAATGGCCTATTAACCTTCATGTCCTTGATTCCCTGCAATCCCTCATGGATCAAATCAGCAAGATGAGATGCAAAATCAAAAATTAGTGCCAGCTGGGGGTGCAGTGTTTGTACCATCATGAACATGTATGGGACTGGCATATGAGTTGCCTCATCGTGCCCTAGAATTAGAGTAATAGACTTATAAAATTCTTGTTCTCTTTTACTAAACAAATCTAGGCTAAAACGCTATAGGGTGCTTGCACTTATAACACACATTGATCCAATTTGATCAATGAAATCCCTTAGAGGCTCTTCTCTCAAAATATCCTTATGTGCCTCATATATCTCTGTAAACTCTTTAAAATCTATCTTATCCAACCCAACAGAAGGGTCATTCAATGAAAAAACCTCCCTAATCTCATCCTCTATAATGCAAATTAGGTTCTTTCCATTGACATCCTTGACACACCTTGTCACAGGATCATAGCACTTCGCAATTTGAATTAATAATTCAGCGTCCATGAAAACACCAGGGCATATTAACCTCCCAACATCAAACTGCCATATGTGACTGAGGGGGGCACAAGAATTTCTTTGTGAATAAGCTGCTTTGAATAAAATAAGACCATTCTGCTTCTCCCCTACTTTGGCATCTCTCATCCAGTTACCTCTGTCATGGAGTGCCTCAGCCACAGAATCCCTAGCGTTTCTTGGGACAAGTTCTTTCATCCTTGCTCCCCCATTATGAGAATGCGGGAGTAGTTGCATCAAATCTTCCAACACCCCTCTCTTGCTATACTCTGTCTGACCAGAAAAATTCCTCTTTGGCGGCATTTTAAAACTAGGGCTTTATAAAACAATATATCTAAACTCGGGAAAAAACCCTAAAAACCTTGCAACTGGCAACACAATTTTCTTTATAACACCTTCACAGATTTGAAACAACTTTAAACTCAAAAAATAGACCTACCAAACGCCTGCAAATTCTTCGCTTGAAATTGCTTCGAGAGAAAAAACGAGCTCGCCAGAAAGCTTATGAGAATGGTGAATAGAAACCATGATTCAATTTTGATGTATAGCACCGGCAACTGCCTACAATTTGTCCACACATAACACATTAAATCCGCCATTATTGAAAGTTGGTGGCCTCAGTTATTCACAAGACGCGAAAAACGTCACTGAGCCAAATTTGAATTCTGACCGTTGATATATCTCCACCTCGGCGCATCAGACGATTGGCAAGTCAAATAGCATAACCCTATATCGCTTTTCCCTAAGCTAGTTCTCGACCAATGAGAACATTTCAAAATTACCACGTGGGGAAACATAATAACTTATCTTTACTTCACCCAGAATGGACAAGTGTCACCTCGTCGCTAAAGCGCAAACCAAAACTTGTCAGAAGAACCAACTCAAGATATAACAACCACCATAGATGCACTTTGATCGGACGATCATCAGATTTTAATAAAACCTTGGCCCCACTTAACATTTTGAAAACCTTCGACGAATCAGGAGACGCCGCCTCAAAAATGTCAACAAGCTGAAAAATCCCGCCTCATCTGTGGTGTTAGAAACACCTGGCAATTGAAACACGTCACTAATACCCTCGGCCAATCAAAAAAGATCACATCACTAAAAGGTTCTAACACAGAGGACCCACTGAACAGTCTTCATCTTCGGACAAAATCAACGGTTGTCGCTATACCGCGATGCATAAAGGACATGCATCTTATCTCAACGGTATAACGACAGTCGTAGATCTTGTTGTGCTTTAGCCTTTATAAAACTCAGGCCCCACTGTGACACATCATTTGTCTGATCATCAAACCAAAAAATGCCACGTTGCAAAGAACTGACAAGTGGGACATCGCTCATCTTTACTCTTAGTTTGGAAAAAGTCTAACAACCGCCACCTCAGGACTATTGGCAACCAATGAGAAACTGACATATCATCATGACTTGGCAGTGTCAGGACCCACGCATACTTCATTCTTCAAAAGATAATCTGACGGTTGTCGCTATACCGCGATGCATAAATGGACAGCATCTGGGTCCAACGGTATAATGACAGTCGTAGATCATGTCGACTCTTTAGAAGCCAGCGCATCACAACATCAAACAAGCCCGCTAGGACAGGTGGCACATTGTCGCCATTTCGCATGTCAAGGAATTTGACAGAGAGCAGTCTTGTGGTGCAACGACAACCACACAATTTAAAAGCTTTGTCCTTTATGAGAAATTAAACCAAAACTTAGGCTTTAACGGATTTAATCAATAAAAGGGGAACGCGATTCAAAAGCCTAACCACTCAACACATAAAACAATGAATAAAGAGGGTCAACAAATTAGCACATGCTTTATAAAGGATTAGTGGGCCAAAAAGGTAAGGTTAAAACATAACATGATCTAGGAAGAATTAGGGCTTGAATAAAACTTAGGGTTTTCTAGCATGAAGACTAACCCTCAGACTCTCAAATAGGATCATTTTTCAAAAATATTAGCATGGAGCCGGACAAATTTATAATAGTAATAACAATGGCTCGTGCTTGGGGACGTCTATCTCTTGCAGATACAACGAGAAATCAGAATCTCCTGGAAGAGCAGACCAAAACAAAACTTCGACCAAAAACAAGGAACTATACACAAAACCCTTGAGCTAAATCTTTACAAAGATCCAAAAGATTTAAGAGAAAAAGAACTTTAAGACTTGACCATGAACTGGGAATTCCATAAGCTCTCCTGTTAAATTTTTCAACAAATAAGAATTTGTTCCCCATTTACTTTCAATGACATATGGTCCTAACCAAATGGGATCAAATTTCCCATGCTTGCCTTTATCTTCTAGTCTTGCATTCCACATCAAGACCATGTCACCATTTGTAAAAGTTCTCTGACTAGTCCTTCTGTCATACAAGACTTTACATTGGGCCTGCATCCTTTCATTCTTATCATGTGCTTCATTTCTCACCTCATTGAGTTGAATCAGATCATTCATCCTAATTGTCATATCTTCTTCCAAATCATCATCATATGCCAGAATGAACTGGTACATCTATAACAAATTATTTTGGGGTAATCTTGCATTGATTCCATATACCAAGTCAAAAGGGGCACATCCAATTGCCTTTTTAACTGTAACCCTATCAGCCCATAGGGATTGTAACAATTTGGAACCCCAAGCTTTCTTGTTTTTGTCCAGGACTCTTTTTAGAATTTTGACCAAACTCTTATTGCTAGATTCTACCTGGCCATTACCCTGTGGATGATATGGAGAGGAATATGAGATTGTTATACCATTTTTTTGACAAAAACCAATAAACTCATCAGACCTGAAACACATTGCATTATCTACAACTATGGATTCTGGGCAACGAAATCTTGTCAAAATATTTTGCATCATAAAATCTGTCACCACTTTGCTAGTTGCTCTTCTTGTTGGGATTGCCTCAATCCACTTGGTGAAATAGTCAGTTGCCACCAAGATGTAAGAATGTCCACCACTGGATTTATTACGATTTCACCAATGAAATCCATACCCCACTTCTGGAAATGAGACTGAACAGAAACAAATTTAAGAGGCAAATTTCCAGTAAATTTCAATTTTCCAGCAAATCTTTGACAAGGGTCACATTTTTTAACAAATTGATGGGTATCTTTGAAAAGTGAGGGCCACCAAAAACCTGATCTAATGATCTTATGGGCTGTTGTCTTTGCCATATAATGCCCTGCACAAACTCCATTATGCATTTCATTCGTCAAAAAATCTGCCTTTTCTTGATCTACACACCTGAGTAAAACACCCTCATTATTTCTCCACCAAAGTTCACCATTTAAAATTGCATCCCTCATAGATTGGAGTTTAATAGTTCTTTTCTTGTTGTCATTCAATTCAGGGGGTAAAACCATCCTTTGTAAATACTTGACAATGTCCTTGTACCATTCACAATAGTCCATATTGCACACATAAGGTTTTTGATCCTCCTCTAGCATATTTATTTGGTTTGCATTTAAATTACTCTGAGCCATCAATTTTGCTAATCCCAATCCTCTCACTAACTTTGTAATGTGGATATCAATGTTGAACTCCTGGATCCTATTAATCCACCTACATCTTCTTCCCGAAACCTCTTGTTGGACCAGAATGTCTTTGACTGCAGCACTTGGAACATATGCAACCACTGTGGCTCCCACCAAATAACATCTAAATGTTTTAATGGCCTTCACCAAGGCATAAGCTTGCTTTTCAATAATGTCATAATTTAATTCTGTTGCCTGCAAGGTTTTACTGAAAAAAGAAATTGGTTGTTCAAAATCTTCAGCATTTTTTTGTAATAGTACTGCAGCAATGGTATGGGCAGATGCAAAGGAAAAGATTTGCATGGGTTTGTTGTAGTCTGGTGTTTCCAAGACTGGAGCATGCTTAATGGCCCTCTTGATATCATTAAAGGCCTGTATTGCTTCCATATTCCATTCAACCTTTGCTCCTTTCTTCAACATTCTTGATATAGGAATACTGATTTCTGCAAAGTTTGTAATAAACCTTCTTAAAAAATTAACTTGTCCTAAAAAGGACTGAATTCCCTTGATGTTCTTTGGTAGGGATAATCTATCAATAGCTTCCACTCTTTCTGGGTCTATCCTTAGCCCATCCTGTGAAACAATATGTCCTAGAAGATTTCCTTCTACTACACCAAAGGCACACTTCTTTGGGTTCAAAGAAACCCCATACTCTAAAGCTCTAATGAAAATTTTCTCTAAGTGTTGGCAATGTTGTTCCTCCTTGGCTGAGAAAGCTGTCAAGTCATCTTGATACACCACCATAAATCTATCAATGAAATCTGCAAAGGCCACATCCATAGCCCTTTGAAAAGTAGCACCAGCATTAGTCAACCCAAAGGGCATCCTTACATAAACATATGTCCCCCATGGGGTTGTAAAAGCAGTTTCAAATTGCTCCATGTCCTTGACCATAACTTCGTTGTAACCAAAAAATCCATCCATCATAGACATTAGTTCTGATCCAGTGACCTTCTGTAACATGTTCTCCATATTTGGCAATCCATAGTTATCCTTCAGAGAGTTTATGTTAAGATTCCTGAAATCTACACATAACCTAATATCACCATTTTTCTTTCTAACAAGCACCAAATTAGAAACCCAAGTGGAATGTCTAATAGGCTTGATTATTCCGGCATCCATCATCTTTTTGAGTTCACCCTGCATTTTAGGGGCCAGGGTAGGGTTAACAGGTCTCAACTTCTGTCTAAAAGGCTTTGTGCCTTCTTTGAGTGGAATTTCATGTTGGAAAAGGTCCTCTCTATAGGCTTTAAGATCTTCATAGGACCAAGCAAAAACATGCATGAATTTTCTAAGAAGGTCAATCAAATTTTTCCTAATTCTTGGGGATAGGTACTTGCCAATATAAACTTTCTTAGGAACAAATTTTGTTCCTAAGTTTATTTCCTCAAGCTCATTGATTTTATCAGTATTAGCAGAGAATGCCTTGTCTTTATTATCAAATGCTCTTTCAAGAGCAACTAATCCTTTGGGAACTTTGTTCGATTTCAATTGTAAAACTTCCTTCCCAAAAATAACATCTTTACCATCCACTGTATCAACAGAAGTACTGAAATCCATTTCTTTATCACCAAAATGAGATTCACAATGGAGAAACCTCAATATGTCCTGGTCATTAGAGAAAACTTGCCAATTATCTAGATTGTCAGGGATAGAAGGCCTAGCTTGTACCTCTATTTTAGAAACATCTACAAATGTTACATCCTCTGGTTTAAGGGCTATATTAGCCAATAAATCTGCCATTCTATTCTAACCTCTTTCCATCCAACAGATATTAAAAGCACTAAAGCTTTCAATCTCATCCCACACTGCATTTCTATACTGCTTTAATTTCTGATTTTTAGAAGCATACTTTGATCTAACTTGGGAGACAACTAATTCACAATCCCCTATTACTTTCAAACATTTTATGCCATGCCTTGATGCCAGCCTTAAGCCTATTAATAGAGCCTCATATTCTGCAACATTATTTGTGCAAAGAAAAGGAGAATTTGAAAGTTTTACAATTCGGAGATATAAGCAATATTCCAGCTCCAGACCCCTCCTTGCTATTTGCTCCATCAAAATACATAGTCCAAAGACTATCAAGATCAATCCATCCCTCCTGACTATCTGATCTGTGGGTATGTTCAACACCTTCCTCTGCTTCCTTATCTTGGACCTTGAAGGCATTAATATCAGTATCAAGGAAACAATTCATGGTATCTTCTTTTTCTTCTTCAATCATATGTGTTCTAGATTCCCTGGTGACCTTGATACTCTGTCCTTCCAAATTAAAAGTGGCAAATGGCAAGTCACACTGTATGCTGCCTCCCATGGAAGCACTCCATTTTCTTGATAGTAACATCCCATACTGGGGAGGAATATCCACTACCAAGACACTCATGGTCAATTGTGTATTGGGGTGTGCAGCTAATTTGTAGGGGAGGGCCTTGATAGTACCTACAACTGGTACTTCCCTTGAATCCATTGCTTGACATCTACCATGGGGTGTATCCACCTTTAAGCCTAATGACTTCATAACCTCAGTAGGCATAACAGTATTTGATGCTCCAGAATCAATCATGCAATTTTTTAGCAACTTTCCATTTATCTGCAGAGTCAAGAAAAAAGGATCAACTGTTCCTGCTGTAGTACTAACAACATTTGTAACCAAATAAATTTGGGGAATTTCAGAAAAAATCTCCTCACTACAACTTCCATCTTCATCATTGATAGTTGCTATTTGTTTCTCAGTTCCCTCTGATTTTTGAGGGTCCACAGATACCACACCATTTACCCAATTTAGGGCCTTCTCTTTATGTTCTTCTATTCTCATCATTTCTAACAATGGAACTTTGACAGTAATCTGAGATAGTAATTGCTCATATCAACTGGGACATATTTTGAATCAGATACATCAGGTCTTAAATCTGCAACCTCTTTAATCTCCTGAATAGGTATGTCTGCAGTTTTTTTATTTTGAATTTCACTTTCTTTTCTCACAACTGGCACTTCCTCAGTCGTAGGTTTGGGTTTGACCTTATAAACAATGTTTGGCTTCACATTTTTCTTTACTTTAACTTTATCAACAACATTAAGACGCTTAGATTTATCCTATGACACTTTTACATCCTTATCTGTCTTCTTGATGAAAATACCAGCTGGCTTCTAATTTGGACTACCAATCACTCTATTTCTCAAGTTGTAGTTTGTTTTTGCTTGAGTAACCAAATCTGCTGTTATTAAAGCAATTTCCTCATCAGAAGGCCTTCTTAAAGTAACTGTCTCTTTACCTGTTTCAACATTACACTGGACAGTATTAGGTTGACCATCCTCATCAAAGAAAACTTGTTGATGATACAATTCAGTCCTAGTCTGAGAATTAAGACTATCTTGATTTTCATCTTCATCATCAAAATCCACCTCATCCCAAACATGGGAAGAAATCATTCCACAGCCCTGATCATCATAAGGCTATTCCTCATTACATTCTTGCTCTTCATGTGCAGAAACATTCTGAGATATAACACAGTAATTGGAATCATGTGGGGACTGACAAGCTATACACCATGGAACCTCCTCCACTACATTCATTGAATTTCTTTGCAATGGGTCAGGGGTTCTATCATTTGGCCTATCCCTTCTTTCAAGAAGAATGGGCTTCCTATCTTTCCATTGAGTGTTATAGGGGTAGTTCTGCATTCTTAGTGCTTTGTTGAAGTTATTGAAGGGAGGTTTATCCCCTCCTGTAACTTTATTTTTGTTTTCACCAGGCTTCAAGTCCTTAATTGCCTTCAAAATCTGCTTTAGGTTATCATAATCTTTAGGTTTTATACCTTGAGGTTTTCCTGGGTCCCTTCTATTCAACAAAGGTGATTTGTCATCTTCCCTTCTTCCCAATTTCCCTGAAATCCTTCTATTACTTTCTATGTTCACAACTAACTTATAAGCTTCAACAAGACTTCTTGGATTCTTATCCCTCAAAAGGTAGCCCATCTTAGAGTCAAAGGCATTTAAATATGTGACAAGACACACTCTGTCATCAAGTCTAATAACCTGCAACAGCTTATGCATAGCTTTTTGAAACCTAACATTAAATTCAACAACATCTTCATTGAAGTTTTTCTTTATGTTGTTAAATTCATTGAGCATAAAACCTTCATGTGTTTTGTCACCATATTGTTCTTTGAAACAATTTCTAAGTTGGTTCCATGAACCTATACTACCATGTGGCAAAGCCCTAAACCAATCCCTTGAATCTTCTGTTAGGGATTGCACAAACAGTTTCATGATAACATCATCAGGAACAATATTATAATCATCAATGACATCAATAAATTTCTTTAAATATTCCTCACAAGTAACAACATTGCTCTCAATAAACTTAGGAAGCTTTTTCCTAATTTCTTCAGGGAAGGGGTTAGGATAACCAGGGTGTTGGCCTCAATTTTGACATCACAAAATTGAGACAACCCTACGCAATTTTTCTCATGAATTCGTAGGTGTACTCTCTAGGTTTTAATGTATGAATAAACGTATCTTGAAAGAGATTTGTAATCCCTGAATTGTCTTCTAGGTGTCGTTTATTGTACATTCTTTTTAGGAGATTGTCGTCAAGTTATTTCTTGAACGCTTGTTGAAAAGAGTTTATCTTCTCTGATCGCAAGCACTTGATTTTTGGCCATCTTCGCGGTTTTCTTTGTTTTTCCCTTTCTTGTAAATAGTTTTCGGTTTTGTTTTACCCTTGCGAAGATGCTCCTTTAAATTCTGCTCGTTTCAAGCCGACTTAGACCTTAATCGGAGCTCTCTAGCTCAAGTTATGAGGTTAAAAGTGGGGTTTTTCAAGGCGACTGCATATTTTATTAAATCCCTTGAAAAGTGGACTTTTTGATGTCGAATGCATGAATTAAAATTATTTTTGAATTTTAAATTGGATTTTATCATCCATTTTAAAATTTCAACTCATTCTGAGTTGATCTTATTATAGTTTTTAAAGTTTTAATAAAATTAGGCTTTAAAAGTCTATTTTTATTTATTACTTCATTAAGACTATAGTATTCAATTTTAATTTTAATTCTCATGAGATTTTTAAAGTGCAAGGTGGATTTTTCATTATCAGATGCATATATCCCATGCATTAATTCATTTTAAATCCATTATTAGTTCCTTATTAGTAAATCAGTAAGGTTTTCATTTGCAAATACATATTCTAAATGAAATTTGATTATGATAAGTGGAGAATTTAAATCCATTTACACGTGTGAACCTTTAAAAACATATGTGCTTTTGCATCTCAAAAGCACGTCTTTATGTTTTGATCAAAATGATTTACTTGGTGGAGTTTTTAAACCTTCTAACATATGTTCTTTATCTTTTAAAATCGTTATTTTAAAAATCCATGTGTTAAGTGGCGATTTTTGATGAGATGACATGTGTTTTTGGTTTTTAAAAGTTCATTTCAAATCACACTAGTGCATGGTGGCGATTTTGAACCTCATTACATATTGCATATAACATATATGTAATGTGTTGATAGCTTGCCAAAACGCGTTAGTGTTTTTCCTAGTGCATGGTGGCGATTTTGAACCTCATTACATATTGCATATAACATATATGTAATGTGTTGATAGCTTGCCAAAACGCGTTAGTGTTTTACCTTGTACATGGTGGCAATTTTTTTCTCTTCATTACATATTGCATAACATATATGTAATGTGTTGAAGGCTTATCAAAACCCGTTTGTATTTCCCTAGTGCATATTGAGTGGCGATTTTATCTTCCATTGCACATAACATATAACATATGTAATATGTTATATGTTTTTAAAAACCCGTTACTACTTTCTCTTGTGCTAAGTGGCGATTTTAAATGCCAGAACATGTATTTTCGAATACATGTGTTATGACCTTTTAAAAAGCCGTTTTTAAATACTAAGTGGTGGTGATTTTTCATGTGATAGCATATGTTTTAAAGTTGCCTCTTAAAAAGTGTCATAGAGCATGGTGGCGAATTTTCTTATAACCGCACATGCTTTCCTTTTGCTGAAACCCGTATACAAGCATTGGGCGGCAATTTTGGAGCTCAAAACACATTCAAATCAGAATGTATGAGCATGAAATGAAAGGGTTTTTGATGCTACAGCACTAAGGAAGGATTTTTCTCATCATTGCACTCCAATTTCAAGAGTTTTCAGTCATTCTTTTGAGCCTTTTTATCAAAAACGGGATTCAAGTTTTCATTCTCCAAGATTTTTAAGGTGAGTGATTTACTTCCAAACTTTCAATGACTGATTTTTGCAAGCATTTCCAGCCCTAGACGCCGTTTTTGGAAGCCTTTGCATGTGTTGAATTTTTCAAACTTTTTGCTATTATTTGGCATTAATTTGCTCATTGTCTCAACACTTGTCAATTTATGTTTATCTCTTGGAAGAATAGGTCATGGATTAAGCTCTATTTAAAGACTCTTTTCCAGCATTTCTATGTTGTGAGAATCTTCATGATCTTTTCCAGATTTTCCCAAAGATTGCAAAGAAATTTTCTTCCTTTGTCTTGTGAAGGAGTGAGGTAAATTTTCTTGTTTTATTTTTCATTGTCTTTCATTTCCAATCTTGCATTAATGTGTTTTGTTCTTCCTCATTTCAAAGATGCATGTGCAAAGACTTCTCTTCTTATGCACATGCAGTCGGGATTTAAAACCCTGTTCTTAATTATATTATGTCTAAAAAGAAGATGGGTCCACTTCTTTTTGTCTCATCCAAGTCATGTGTCTCCATTCCATAAAAACCCACTTCCATTGGACTTTATCTTGCTGCCACTTGACTTCAAACTCATGTTAGTAGAAAAGTTTCATCAATTTTTCAAAGATGCATGTGCAAGAACTTCATCTTTCTTGTACATGCAGTAGGGATTAAAAACCCCATCCTATGAAAGAAAAGGACAAATGCAAGTTCCTTTCATGCTATTTTCCTATTCCCACTTGCATCAAATTGCTGTCCCCATTGTCATCATATGACGTCAAACTCATAATGATGACAAAATTGATTTTCCATTATAAAATACTATCCTTCCATGTCATCCATTATCTTTTCACTTTACATTTCTTGCTATCCACATATGTAATCATCCTTGAAAAACCCATTTTTTGAGTTTTCCTTCATCCAAAAAACCATTTATTTTCCCAAAATCAGCCATCTCCTTTCTCTTCTTGTCATTTGCTGATGAATCCTTCTCAAAAGGATGTTCTCACGTTATGGGATTTCTATGTCACAGCTTTTCATTCACAGGAAGTTATGTCTAAAGGGATCGTACCACCAAAAGAGAAGGAAAAGAAAAAGATGAAGTATCAATATGATTCTTATCATAACTCCATCCCACCTTCACAGATGATTTCCTATTGTGATGAGGTGAGAGACACGGATGTTTCTCACATGAACTTTGAAAATTTTCTTCAAAGGGTAGACGCTGCAGCTACAGAGGATATGCTCTCCATCAAACAGAGCAATATACATCTTGTTTCTACATTCCCATTAGCTGCTCTAGAACCGGAGTTCGTGTTCGCTTGTGCCAGAAATTTTGATCCCACCTCCAGAACTATTAAGGATCAGGATGGAAAGACCATTATCAGTCTAAATTCAGAGAGAGTGGACAGAATATTCAAAGTACCTATGAGCCCTGTCACAATCAACATCACAAAGCAGAAGGTTGTTGATAGATGGAATGAAGATACTCCCTCATGTACCAAATTCATAAATGAAAACTGGCTGCTCCATAAGAGGCCGAGTATTGCAAGATGGCCAAAGGAGATACGGCGCACTGAGTTCAAAGAAGAAATCAGCGATCTCATCACTTTCTTCAGTCGCTTGGCAGGGTTAAAGACTTCCAACACCTTCGAGCCCTGGATGTATAAATATATCTCCCTCATTGTCCGATCAAAGAAGAAGATCTTCTAGGGGGAAATGATCAGTGATATGCTGTGTGAACAACTTACCCAAGTTGTTGACACTTGTACATTCTACATGAATTCCTACATGGTTTACATTGCTGCATCTCTCGGGTCTTTTTCCGGATTATCTACAAAGGGAGATAGATCATTGGTTCCAGTTTGGGAGTACTATCCTCAGCTTGTCTTGAAGGCAAGCCGCTCGCATTACCGTAGGGTATAAGATGCCTTCTTTGGGCATTTCATGTGCATGTTCGATAAGAGTCTTCCAAACCAGCGGGTGTCAGATGAAGCATGGGTCAAGGTTAATGAGTATGGTTGCCTATTTCTCCAGTTTCCTAGCTTCACATACATGAGGGTGGGCTATTTCAAGGGTGAGCCACATACATTACCGAGATATCCCACTGATAAGATTATTCTCATGGAGTTGGCCTGCCAACTTATGTCTGTCCAAATGCATCAGAATGCATTACATAGACCTGTTGTGGGGATTTCCTCTCGGAATCCATTGAAGATCGGCGGGTACTCTATTGATACGGTTCCTAAAGCCAAGAACATGGAATATGAGCTTCAACGCATTACCTTGAAGAAGTTCATGGCGAGAAGTCACTTTGACTGGCGAGGACTTAATGATAAAATGAGGAGGCAGTTTGTACATGTCTACAAATTGGAGGATATCTGGATAGATCTTCGTACCGAGACGGACATAAGAAAGATGGATTATCAATGTCTATCCCTCAAGCAGATTGTAGACTTTAATCTTGCTGATATTCCACCAAGTGTTGAGGATGATGATAACATCCTTGATCGAGATTACACACGCAACCATGTTGAAGACTTGCTCATCACATCTCCTTCTTGGTCTGGTAAGGAGAATGTTTCCATCTGGGATCACTTTCAGTCCATTCTTGCAAATACCAATATGTGGTTAAAGCTAAGGAGCCTAAGGAGCATTAAGGTAAAAGCCGGCAAAGATTTTGATCATGGTGGCCCAGTTGGCAAGCGGTCAGAGATTAAGGGAAGAACCAAAGATGGTGCTTCATCTTCTGCAGTTGATCTTGCTATTCCTATTGTACCCACTCTTCCAAAGCTCACCATTAAGGGGGGTAAAGATAGCAGGAGAATTCTTGAGATCAAAGGTACAAAGTCTGAGAGCATTCAAGTTGAATCCAGTGATGATGAGATGCCTGATTCACCAGATGCACCTGTACCAGAGGAACCTCCTTCAGATGTACCTCCTCCTGTGGATGATTCAGCTACTATCACAGTCCTTGGTTCCGCACCGGCATCAGATGAATCTCCTGATTCACCTATGGGCACTGCTACAAATGAATTCACTGTAGGACTCACACCTTCTATGGATTCGGTTCTGATCACATCAACTTTACCTGTTTCATCAGTCGCTCCTATTGTTGTACAGGAGTAGTCCTACCACAGTTTTGAGAGTGTGCTTGATGCATACTCGATGATTATCCCATCCATGGCTACCTCTTTAGCAGCGGTATTGGATACTACTTTGGCACAAGTAGATCATTTCATATCAGAGGTTACTCATGGTAGTCCTACACATATGGCTGTCATGACAGAGGCTCCCCCTCTTATTGCCACAGTTACGCATGCAGAACCAGTCACCACTTTCGCTATCACATTAGCAGAGACGACTTCTTCCTCTTTCTCTTTACCTCCTTGGCTTTCCGCCATAACACAGAAGAGGAAGAAAGAACAGATTCCCTTGGAAGCATTTGACTTAAAAAATGCTTCTAAACCAAAGGTCCCCAAAACTAAGAAGGCGAAGATAGTCTCAAGGATCGTGGTTGAAAATAGTGCCAAATATGCCGAGATTGCTGAACCTTTAGCTAATGAGGTCACAGATAGTGGACAGCCCTCTGATTTAAGGATCACCAGGGTGGAGTTGGGAAAACAGACACGTTTGAGTTGTCAGCAAGATGCTCAAGACGCTATCTTACAGCTCTCTCAAAAGAATGATCAACTTTGGGAGAAGAAAAATAAATTGAAAGAAGAAAATGCACACTTGTTGGAAATTATTAGCATGATGAACAACTCCCAAAATGCTGCTCTGATTTCAGTCTCGCATCCTGAAGACTATGACAGACGTCACAAGAAGGCCAAGGCGATGGATGAATGGTCAGCACAGATAGAGACGCAGGGTGCGCAAGTGATTAAGAATTCACTTGAAGTCTTGAGGCATATTCGTATCACTGCCAGAGAAATCAGAGAGCATATCTCATCCTTCCAGTAGCAGTTGCAGATTTTAGGTGATGATCTTAATGTCTGGAAGACTTTACAGGGCTTCGATCTTGAGAAATTATGTCAGTTGGAGGTCATCTCTTCTGCTGATTCATATTTTGAATCTCTTGATATCATGGTTAACAAGGAAAAAGTGTTAAGTAAGTTGATCACAGGCTTACAAGATGTTCTAAGATCATGGGAGGAACAAGAGCTTCATATGGTGAAAGAATTTGAGAAGATTTCCTGTGATGTTTCTTCTAGGCATGGTGAGCAGATTGATGGGGAGATCATAGTGACAAGGTTTTCAGAGAGTGC
This sequence comes from Chamaecyparis obtusa, assembly GCA_027943335.1. Lineage (NCBI taxonomy): Eukaryota > Viridiplantae > Streptophyta > Pinopsida > Cupressales > Cupressaceae > Chamaecyparis > Chamaecyparis obtusa. The sequence goes on from BSBK01002894.1 coordinate 768,630, forward strand.
GCTCACATTCAGATGCTGATGACTTTGGTCCGGCCACACTGGATTGGTTTATGTGGTGCAAGATATCTTTGGATCAATTACAGAAACAAGCAACTGGGTACACAAAATCCCACATTTTGCGGAAGGCAATTGTAGTTGTTCGGCACACAGGATCCCCAGACCCTTCTGTTATTCATGAGTCTTTACGGAAGTTTGAAGCTTACGTAAATACTCTTTGATGTAAATATTCTAAGTGTTTAGAACACTTTTTCTATGTTTTTTAGGTAGATTGACAAGTTACATGTAACTCATAAAATGTTTGTAAGTATGGGAGAACATATTCCTGTACGCATAAGTCATGTAATCAAGTTACAAGTACATTAAGGCTTGTAACATAGAATAAGTCAAGTAGTTAGTTGTTGAATAAGTCAAAGTGGTTGGAATTTCCCTCTTTCTCTCCACTTTTCTCTCTTCTATTTTCCCTATATAAGGAAGAGAGCTGTTTGTAAATTTCTTCTGATCTTTTGTTGAAACAAGCAGAGCCTATTGAGAACTAATTGATGAGTTTCATTGTATGAGGTTTTGAGAGTGAATAAAGGAAGCAAGATTCTTCAAACTTTGTGTTCTAAATCTTGAGATTAGATGATGTTTTCTTATGTTGCATTATTTGATCTTTTTCAAGTTCATTTCTAAAGCAAAGCTTGTGTGCATCATTGGAGGCTTCAATCCATTTTCTGGAAGACTTTGAGCTACAGAGGAGGGATTGCTATAATAATAGTGGTTGCTAGTATTTGGAGTTAAAAGACTTTGAGCTTTAATTTCAAGTATTATCTTGATTTTCAGGATTATTATTGAGAGACTTTGAGCCTCACTTGTAGTTCTTATTACTTTGAAACAAAATTGATCGCAAGAGACTTTGGGCCCTTGTTGTTGATTCACCTTATAGATTAATAACTGCTACCTTAGTTATTGTTCTTATGTCAATTACTAAGTCACCGGTATTATCATAGCAATTAGGTTCTTTTTGTTGAATTTGAAAGTAACAGTTGTACGCAAGTCATTCCTGAAAAAAGAGGAATTGATTGAGAGAATTGCCCCTTTTGTAATTTCAGTTAAGTACCCATTGAAGCCACCTACGGTAAGAAGGGAGCCTCCCCTATTGCTGAGAGGAGAGATTTATCTCATGATACCATTGTCTAAAACTACAATTTTGTAAGTTGTAGTCTTAGTGACTTACAAAATTTTTAGCCAACACAGGGATACCAGTAAAAATCAACTGCTTACACCTTTCATGTATAACTCCTGTATTAAAAATACCAGCACCCTGAGATGTAGATGCATTATTATTTGTAGTGGCAGCACTTCCAGGTCCACCTAGTGGGGGTATACTTGTTGTCTGATTTGCTACATTTGCAGCATTTGCTCCATGCGTCATGGTAGAGCTGGCAAAATTTGTGGGCCCTGCAGACCTTCTAAGAAAATCAATTTTCTTTTTCATTTCTAGTGTTGCAGCTTCTAGTTCTGCTTTTTCAAGTTCTTTGGCTAGCAATTCCTATTCCTTTTTGGCCTTTTCAAGGTCCGCTTCCAACCTTAAAGCTTGGTTTATAAGGAGTTTAGGGGCTACAGGTTCTTTAATTGAAATGCCCACTTCTTTTTGTTTCCCTTTGTCTCTTGGTTTCCTTGTTTCAAATGTTTGATGGACAACAGGCAACTCATTCGTCTTTTGAAGAATGGGAACATAATTTATAGCCTCTAAATCTAACAGCTGCCTTCTTAATTGGTCAGCCCTTATCATGGCATGTCTGACCTTTTCTTCTTTTTCGTTTTCTCTTTTTTGCCTAATAGCTGCTTGTTCTTGAATTCTTCTTTCCAATTCATATACTTCCTCAAATATCTCTTTAGAATCAAGGAAAGTTGTTTCAGATTCAGCCTGTTGTGCTTGAGGCTTTTCTTGTTGATCCTGAGACTCATGGAGGCCCTGGGGCAATGATGAACCAAGGGTAAAAGGAGGAAGAAAATCTTGTCCACTCCTACTTTTACTTCTAGATCTTCCCTCCCTTCCATGCTGTCTTTTAGGGATCATCCTCCTATTTTGGGGTGGTCTTTCACCCTCTCTCTTTGTGGGGCAATAATAATCCTCATATTGGTTCGGGCCTGTAATGTCCCCTTTCCAGAACGGAATTTGATGATAATAAGAATTGAATATAAGATTAAATAATTAAAAAAAAAAAAAAGAAATAAATAAATAAATACAATTATAATTAAATCATAATAATAAATTATCTAATTAAGTAAATTATTATTATAATAACAGAAGAACGTATTATTAATAATATTATATATAATATTATTAATAAATGAATATAATAATATTATAAATAAATAATATTATTAATCAATAAATAGTAATAATAAAAAATAAATTAATAATAATATAATTATAATTATAATTACATTGATAAAATTAAATTATAGAAATTAATAATATATTATCAACATAATATATATAATCTAATAAAATATATATATCAATGCTATACATCTGAAATATATATTAATTAACCATTTTATAATACAAATCTGGAATATATCGTAATATATATATTAATGAATATATATACCAAATATTTACTAAATATAACACCTGCAAACAACTAAGTCCTAACAAAGAGTTTATTAATCAGTGAACTATTTATTAAGCCAAGACAAATACCATTATCGTCATCCAAAAGGGAGGATTATAATCGTTGCAACAGATACCGAGAACCAAGCAATCACCAACGATCGCCGATATAGTCTATAGTTATAAATATTAATCAGCGGTCAAAATCATACAACAGGGAAACCATTAAAATATCAAATTATTAGAATTGACAAATAAATACCAATCATTACTAATCCTAAGCAAGTCGCATCTTAAGAATATCACCATACGAACAGATAGCAAGCGTCAAACTTAAAACAGAGATATTATCAAGTGGCTTTGATTAGCCACGTCAATATTAATTATGAATGCATAATCAATAAGATGAATAGGGGATGTTAAGAGAATGGATGTGACTTTTGATACTTAAAAGATGCAAACTTTTGATGATGCGGAGATATATAAGGAAGTATAAATTCAATTATTCGGGGGGAGGGAACAGAAGGAATAATATACAATATCAGTAATCATCAAGAGAATCATATAAAACCATTTACAGTTGAACGGTGAGCATATATACACAAGAAAATTAGAGTACAATGTAGACAATAAATATACCAGAGCAGATTGGATTAAACACAAATTCAAATCAATATTCAGAGACTCCCGATAATCTCAGATCAATAGCCGTAGTTATCTTGCATCCATTTGTGAAATATTTTACAAGATCCATATAATAAATATTGGTTGGTTAAAGGCAATATCAATTAAAAGCATTACATGATCATTAAGCTCGGAGCATTGAATTAAAACAAGGAAGTTTATATCAAAATTATTATTGGCAAATCAACCGCTGCAAATCTATATTCAAGGGAAGGAGCTCCAAGACATTGGTAGAGACAAGTCTCTTAGGATTCGACATCATAAATTTAAGATATAAATCAAAACTTTAAGTGATCTCCGAGTGGGGACATTACAGGGCCCAGATCAACTACCTCCTCATATTCTGAGGCATTTCCTTCCTGACTAGGAGGAGCAATATTTCCCTATCTTGGAATTCCTTTTTTTTTCCAGGTAAGAGACATATCATCAGTATCCTTTTCTCTCCTAACCTGAGTTCTTCTAGATGTGGCAGGAAGCTCACCCTGCAGACTTTCCTCTAGGTGCTCCTTCCTCCAAGACCTTGTGTTTCTAAAGCTCATGATGATGTAGTTATTAAAGCACTAGTACAGAGATGTTTTAGAGTCGCCACTCACAATTTGGTGAGAAGGTATTGAAACTTTTGAAACTGACTCTTATATATTTTAATGGAAACTACTGGATATGATAAACAAGCCGGCCAGGAGTCTAGCTCTACTCGTACCCGCGTTGTTTATAGCTGATTTATTACACAAGGGATATCAAATGATTAAAATAGGCAACTCAGGAGTCCAGCTCAACTTGGAACCTGCACTATCTGCTCGTGATTATAATCTCTTCCTCAGCAGAGTTGCCATTTTGTTGGTGACTCGGATGGGCCAAATCAATCTGGGTAATAAGATATTAAAAATTTGTAATATAACCAGAGATTCTCAACAAATTTATTTTTTTGTTATGTTCTCCCCAGCAGAGTCGCCATTTTGTTGGTTCCTGGATAGGATTTTACACTCCAAGAGATACCAATATGCCTATGACTGATGTTAAGGATTGGTTAGTTCCAAATATGAGAAATCTATAGGCAGCTGGACCAACTATAGGGACAAGACTGCCCTCTTCACTTCTGGCTCTGCAAAACCAAGGCGGGTACACCTGATCCAATAGATTTAACTCTGTTCTTTATTCAATACTGAATCTTACAACAGATAACAGTGAGAAAGTACTAAATAACAACCTATTATTCATTGACTCTCCATCACTGGATAGGACAATACATACAAAGTAAAATAAATGTAAAAGACTGGTATTAATTCAATGTTTTTCAGGATTACAAGATTCCAATCATTCCATACAAAGATAAGATAGAAAGATCAAGGCCAGTGCCTTATTCATTGGGCAATAGAGTCAGAAAACAGAATCAATACAACAGTGTTTGATGAAAGGTGGGTCTTGAACATAAATACAAACTACTTCAAATCTTTCCTACCTTTAGAAATCCTTGAATAGATTCAGTAAACATGCATCCAACTCAAAGCAATTTTAATCCAATCCTAGATCAAAACTCAAAGTTCAAACACATACATATAAACCTCAAAGAGACTTAAAAATTTACAGAACAAACTCACAGGAGAGACAAAGATCCAAGATTTATATTAAGTTCGCCCTTTAAATGTTGCATACATCAAATCCTGAACAAAGCTTGCAAAATAACAGCAGCAACCTGTACTTCTTCTCTATTTCTCTGATAAAATGATACAAAATTTACAATCCCTGACTGAGTGTTAGGTTTCAGAATTTCTATCTTTTTCTCCTAAGCTCTCAATACCTAGAATGATCCTGAAAAAACCTTTATATACAAGGAAATGCAACAAGCTATCGATCATTCTAGGGTTACAAAAATTTTAACCTAAAAAAAACCTTTACAACAACTTCAAAAGTTTACAATAAATACACTTGGTGAAGCAGGTGAGATATTTGTAGCTGATCTGCTTTGCTTTATGTCTTCAATACTGTTCTTCAGCTTTCTTCAACAAATCTGATTTGCAACATCTCGCTGTCCATATTGTAATAAATGTCTTCCTGCATTTCAACAACCTTTACGACCCAAAAAGCGAATGCCTTTGTTTGCCCTAAGAAGCTGGTGGAGTATTAACTTTTTCAACATGAGGTATGTACTGATACCTCCACCTATCATATACCTCTTCGCTTGGGAACTCAAAATTGGCAAACTCAGCCCTTTTCTTTGATAATTGTTCCCACTCATTTTCAATCTGAGTAACTCTATGCTGAAAATTGTCAAACGTTGATTTAGCATTTATTAACAACTTCACAGTACCGCTAAAAGAATAAGTGTTACTTAGGACACCAATCACCCTCTCTGATAAAAGTGCGTCCATCTCTTCCCTCCACTGATATGCCTCTTTGAATTTCCCTTTATTTGTGAAAATAGTAGGCACCAATTCATAGTTTGAAAGCATCAATTCAGCTTTCAACATGCTTGATTTTCTGATAAAATTATCTAGAATGATACCATACTATACCATTTTCTTTACAACCTGATGCACTGGCTTAATCAGTGGATCAGGGTCTTCTTGTCCTTTTGACAGCATACGAAATAACTTTACATTAGGAGACCTTTCAATCCATTTCTTCAAAATTGGGGACATTTTTGTCTTCTCCTTATTCAAGGTTTCAAGTAAAGAATATAATTTACAAGCATGACTGTGGAAAATAGAGGGCTTCAAATCAATAGCAAACTACATAATTGCATCTATTATCTTTTCCTCAAACTTTTAGTTTGCTAAAGTTGTGGCCTTTATGTTCTCATCTTTTTCTTTCTCCAACTGTACCCTTATTTCCCTCAGCATATTCGTTTCTTCTGTCAGTCTTTGCTTCTCCCAAATAACCCTTGCATCCAAAATTTGTCTCTGGGTAGGGGGATGGTGGTAGCTCAATTATTGGGCTTGAAGATGAAGCCACTGAAGGCTTATCAGAAATCACCAACTGAGGAGACCTATGATCTAAGGGCCCTGACAATTGTGCAATGAATTTGTCCTTCTGAATTAGCTCAACCTTGAGCTCATTGTAAGATTTAAGGACCATTTCAAATTTGAGCCTAAGCTCTTCTTTCTCTCTGGCATCCTTTTATGCCACACTAACATTGAATTTAGTAGTCTCCAAAATTAAATTCGATGTCTCTACACCAGATGTCTCTCCTACTCTTTGCACTAATAAACTGCCTGTATATCCTGTAGAGAGAGCTTCTTTTCTTCCTCTATCTTCTTCCCTCTTTAAAGACCACATTACTAAGGCTGCATGATCATCAGAAAAGACAGTTCCCCTAGCAGCCTCTTTGGCCTGTTTTGCTGTAGCAAGAGTCTTTACCTTACTCTTTCTGATCTGATCAAAGACAATTGCATCAGCAATGTCCCACTCTGGCAGAATCAGCACCCCTCCAGTATGAACCATGGCCCTTCCTTCTTCAAGAGTAATCTTTTCAAACTGTTTCACCATCTCTGCCTTGGTTTCATTTTCAATTTCGGCTATGTCTTTATCAGGATGCTCCTCCTTTTTCTTTTCACAAATCTCCTTGTATTGGTTTATTTTCATTCTCCATAGGAACTGGGAAAATGCCCTAGTGTTAACAAACTTCTCATCATCAAGGAAAGAATCACTAGCTTGTTTACAGATAGGCTCCAATTGTTTACCCTCAAATTCATCAGCAGTAAGGTCCATGGCAACCTCTTTAGGTGCCTCAGGCATCCCTTCTTGCAATTCATCACTGGAAACGAAGATGTCACCCTCATTCCTCATTTGTATCAATTCCTCAACTACCCCATGTTCATCTAACTGGATGGGGGACTGAGAAGGGGAATAAACCTCCTCCCCTGGCCTTACTTCTTGTTTCTGCCTCTTAGGAGAGGGTCCCTGCATTGCTGGATCATCCATGGGCGTTTTCCCTTTTGAAGTAGGGGGAACATCCTCACTTCTTTGTTGTGGTGGTAAGAGAACAGTGTACCCACTCCTTTTCCACATTGTATAAACTCTTTTTGGAGTCAACTTCATGTACCTAGGCTGCCTCAAAATCTGCCTAGCCAATTCAGGGTCTGTCCTACTTACTGCAGCCTTCTTCTCATTTACAGCATGCATGATGCCTTCAAAATGCTCTACAAGGGCATCCACTTTCCTAGCCCATGGTTCAAAACCTTTCAATGGGTCATAGGCCTTATCAAAATTTCTTATAAAGTCTAGAGTCTTCTTGTAGAAAACCCATTTTTCTGTCTTAATCTCTTGAGTTTGAAGGTCAAACTCATTTCTTAGTATGTCCTCAGGGAAGTTGAACTGATGCTCTATAAGAGGGCACCTAATCTTGTCCCTGAACATTCCTAAAGGAAAACCCTCTGTGTCTGCACATCTCACCACTGCTTTGGTCATTCTCTAGGGCTGCAATACCTTATTTAAATGCACCCATCCTCCTTTTGTGATCACATATTGATGTGCAATAGTTATATCCGGGAAAATGTTTCCCCTTCCTTTACCAGTGAGAGTAGACTCCTCCAAGTCACCAATTTGTCTCAAAATCTCTGCATATCCCAACTTCAATGGGACTTGATAAGGTAAAATATAAGGTGCTACCTTGCAACCATACACTCTGAAAACTGTGGAAACTAGATATAAAATTATATCCCCAAAATTATGGATAATGGTGATATCCTGGCAATATTCCTTTGGTATAATCAGTCTCAATAGCTCCCTTGGGATTCTAGGATTATCAAAGAATAACAAAGTTCTAAGTCTAGAAGCAAAATCCCTGTCAAAAGCAATATAGCTAGCATCCATCCTCTCCCATGATAGAGCTGTGGTCCACAGCTGGACTGGGAGGGTTTCTCCATTTCTCTCTTTCACAATATTTACTGTTGAGCTGAAGAACTGCTCACCTTTGTAGAGGAACATGTGCATAAGCATAGAATACCACCCAAATGGCCTATTAACCTTCATGTCCTTGATTCCCTGCAATCCCTCATGGATCAAATCAGCAAGATGAGATGCAAAATCAAAAATTAGTGCCAGCTGGGGGTGCAGTGTTTGTACCATCATGAACATGTATGTGACTGGCATATGAGTTGCCTCATCATGCCCTAAAATTAGAGTAATAGACTTATAAAATTCTTGTTCTCTTTTACTAAACAAATCTAGCCTGAAAGGCTCTGGGGTGCTTGCACTTATAACACACATTGATCCAATTTGATCAATGAAATCCCTTAGAGGCCCTGCTCTCAAAATATTCTTTTGTGCCTCATATATCTCTGTAAACTCTTTAAAATCTATCTTAACCAACCCAACAGAAGGGTCATTCAATGAAAAAACCTCACTAATCTCATCCTCTGTAATGCTAATTAGGTTCTTTCCATTCACATCCTTGACACACCTTGTCACAGGATCATAGCACTTGGCAATTTGAATTAATAACTCAGCGTCCATGAAAACACCAGGGCATATTAACCTCCCAACATCAAACTGCCATATGTGACTGAGGGGGGCACAAGAATTTCTTTGTGAATAAGCTGCTTTGAATAAAATAAGACAATTATGCTTCTCCCCTACTCTGGCATCTCTCATCTAGTTACCTCTGTCATGGAGTGCCTCAGCCACAGAATCCCTAGGGTTTCTTGGGACAAGTTCTTTCATCCTTGCTGCCCCATTATCAGAATGCGGGAGTAGTTGCATCAAATCTTCCAACACCCCTCTCTTGCTATACTCTGTTTGACCAGAAAAATTCCTCTTTGGCAGCATTTTAAAACTAGGGCTTTATAAAACAATATATCTAAACCCGAGAAAAAACCCTAAAAACCTTGCAACTGGCAACACAATTTTGTTTATAACACCTTTACAGATTTGAAACAACTTTAAACTCAGAAAATAGACCTACCAAACGCCTGCAAATTCTTTGCTTGAAATCGCTTCGAGAGAAAAAATGAGCTCGCCAAAAAGCTTATGAGAATGGTGAATAGAAACCATGATTCAATTTTGATGTATAGCGTCGGCAACTGCCTACAATCTGTCCGCACGTAACACATTAAATCCGCCATTACTGAAAGTTGGCGGCCTCAATTATTCACAGGACGCGAAAAACATCACTGAGCCAAATTTGAATTCTGACCATTGAGATATCTCAACCTCGGCACATCGGACGATTGGCAAGTCAAATAGCATAACCTTATATCGCTTTTCCCTAAGCTAGTTCTCAACCAATGAGAACATTTCAAAATTACCACATGGGGAAACATAATAACTTATCTTTACTTCGCCCAGTACGGACAGGTGTCGCCTTGTCGCTAAAGCGCAAACCAAAACTTGTCAGAAGAACCAACTCAAGATATAACGACCACCGTAGATGCACTTTAATCAGATGATCATCAGATTTTAATAAAACCTTGGCCCCACTGAACATTTTGAAAACCTTCGACGAATCAAGAGATGCCCCCTCAAAAATGTCAACAAGCCGAAAAATCCCGCCCCATCTGTGGTGTCAAAAACACCTGGCAATTGAAACACGTCACTAATACCCTCGGCCAATCAAAAAAGACCACATCACTAAAAGGTTCTGACACAGAGGACCCACTGAACAGTCTTCATCTTCGGACAAAATCAACGGTTGTCGCTATACCGCGATGCATAAAGGACATGCATCTTATCTCAACGGTATAACGACAGCCGTAGATCTTGTCGTGCTTTAGCCTTTATAAAACTCAGGCCCCACTGTGACACATCATTTGTCTGATCATCGAACCACAAAACGCCACATTGCAAAGAACTGACAAGTGGGACATCGCTCATCTTTACTCTTAGTTCGGAAAAAGTCTGACAACTGCCACCTCAGGACTGTTGGCAACCAACGAGAAACTAACATATCATCATGACTTGGCAGTGTCAGGACCCACGCATACTTCATTCTTCAAAAGATAATCTGACGGTTGTCGCTATACGGCGATGCATAAATGGACAGCATCTGGGTCCAACGGTATAACGACAGTCGTAGATCATGTCGACTCTTTAGAGGCTAGCGCATCACAACATCAAACGGGCCCGCTAGGACAGGTGGCACATTGTCGCCATTTCGCATGTCAGGGAATCTGACAGAGAGCAGTCTTGCGGTGCAACGACAACCACACAATTTAAAAGCTTTATCCTTTATGAAAAATTAAACCAAAACTTAGGCTTTAACGGATTTAATCAATAAAATGGGAACGCGATTCAAAAGCCTAACCACTCAACACATAAAACAATGAATAAAGAGGGTCAACAAATTAGCACATGCTTTATAAAGGATTAGTGGGCCAAAAAGGTAACGTTAAAACATAACATGACCTAGGAAGAATTAGGGCTTGAATAAAACTTAGGGTTTTCTAGCATGAAGACTAACCCTCAAACTCTCAAATAGGATCATTTTTCAAAAATATTAGCATGGAGCTGGACAAATTTATAATAGTAATAACATATGTGTTGATCCACTATTCCGTTTTGAGAAAAAATTCGGGCCATTGTTTTCAACATACATCTTATATTCCATGTCCAATAGGGCTGAAATTTCATCCAAGCTGAGAAAATCTTTTTCCTCATTTCCATATTCCCCACAATTTAATTCTTTTCCGGTCTCATCGTGTTCAGATTCTTCTGCAATGGGATCTAAAATTTCTTCTATAGTTGGATCTTAAACATCACTTAACTCATATGCATCTTCAATCTTGCATTTATTCTCTTTTGCAATCAATTCTTTATCCATTTTGAGAAAGATAAGGAATTGCTGATCATGTAAGAGACCTAGTTCTCGTACTCTGTTAACAAGATCAGAAGATGGAGGTCTGCATTCCAAAGGTATTTCTTGATAGGCATTAAACATCCTCATAAAGAATTGTACTGCAGATTCCTCTTCTTGCTTTTCCAAGTTCAAAAATGTATCCAAAGGAGAAATATAACTTGAACTTTCATCTAACATTTGAAAAAGAAGCTTCAAATCAGGGTCATACGGTGAGACTGCCAACTCACGAAATTTTCTGATGAGTTCCTTGCGTGAAGGCATGATATCTGAAGGCACTTCTCGAAAAATATTCACCATCCTTATGAACAAATGTGCCAATGTCTCACCTTCATATCTTTTCAAATTTAAATAGGCATCAAGTGGAGACATGTTAGGATCCTCTTCAATGTTGCAGCTTTGGTCTTCACACCGTTCATATCACATGTCATCTTCCTCACTTGCATCATGAAATTCATATAGGAACCATTTTTCAAACTCTTTCCAAGACGAGATACATTATGTAGGTAGTGATTCATAAGCCTGTCTTGCATTATCCTTTAATGTTCTAACAAACAACTTCATCATCTGATCTTCTGCATCGACCTCATAGTCTTCTATGAATGTATAAAACACATCGAAATGTTGAAGTGCGGATTCATCCCATTCTCCATGAAACTTTGGCACAAGTTGTGAAATTTTTGGGGATAACTTGATAGGTTCATAATCAAGCTTGCTGAAATCCAAAGGCCTGATGCCATCTGGAATAAAAGGCTTTCTTTCAAATGATCGATACATTTGATAAACCTATCCACCATCTCCTTCTGAGTCTTCTCCCTTAGCAGATCTACCAAATGAAAAATGTATTGAATAGAGTCATCACCTCTTTCGAGGAATATATTGATTTGTTGATCTTTCGGGTTCTCACTTCCAACAGAGTACGCTTCCAAACAAACTGATAGAACTACTTTCATATTCTGGTCTGGAAAATTAGAAATTATAGGTAACTTCATATGATGTATTGTGAGCAACTCTCCCCAGTAGAGTCGCCAATCTGTTGGTTACCAAAACCGTAGATTGGAATCCTACGAGTCTTGCCAACTCGATACTGGGATATCCAACCGGCTATGGCCAACTTGACGGAGCTGAACGATATAATCCAAGTTCCCTGCACTTCTGGATCTGCAAGGCCAAGGCGGGTGCACCTGATCCTATACAAAACACTTAAGCCCAGGATGCTTATAGCAAAATGGTTAAAATACGAATATAATGAAAGCTTACAAAATGGCAAGAATTATAGAAAGCTTTGCAAGTTATGAAGTAATAACAAAAGTAAATGATTGTATAAATATAAGAGTGTTTTAAAATAATAATTATGGATTAATGCCACAAATGAATATATTAAATCTTCAAAGGAGAGATGAAATAATTGTCAGCATATGAATTATGAATTAAGAGTAATATAAAGACCAGTGCCTAATTAAATAGGCATACGGAGTCAATATTATAAGCTGAAACGTACAACTTTATAAAACTTTAATGAATTTAAAACTATAAATAAACTAATAATCCAGACGCGACGGATCAATTATATGAACGCTATTTTAAACTAGTCTAGGATGTATTTTAACTCCAGTGATGCGGAGACAAACCAAACATAAATATGGAAACAATTAAGTATTTCACAATACCTATGTTTATCAAGTTTAAAATGCAATAATGATCCAGTCCACTTATCTGAATATTAAAATATTTATAGAAATCAATAAAATATTTATAAAGGACACAACTTAATAATAATTTAAAAAACTCTAATACGCACAAATAAAATAGATACGCTTACAGATTTTGCCTCAAACAATAGTGCACTGAAGACACTCCTTACGGATGATCAACCCAATACCATTTGACTCCAGACTCGTAATACAAATATATTTACTCAACAATCCAAAATTCACGGGCTTAGTTCAAAAATTCATTCCTCTGCCAATGAAAAAATAATATATCCAAGTACAATATTTTTGCCAGTTTTTTACAACCGACTGTGTTCTGTCTTCTTCTTTTTTTTTCTATCTTATATTTATATAAAAAGGAAAAGGAACGCGATTGCTTTCCCAAGCACCACACCTTTTCATAACTAACCAATATTTGTTAGTTTGTAATAGAACTTCACTTTAGAAAATGCATTGAATACTTTATCATAGAACATAAGACACCTAGCGTGAATGAAACAGGCGGATGTAGCAGTCTTGAAGCGTCATGTCTCGTCAAAGCAGATATCCGACAATACCATATGCTGACTAATTTGTCTAAAACATATAACTAATAAAATTATAACATAACCCCAAACCGCCTTATGCTGTTTGTAAGTGAATCGTGCCACTCCGGGTGTTTGGCTTCATGTTAATTGTTGCTTTAATAATCCATCGCACCTTCACTTTGACTGGGTACATATTCCTTTGTTCCATATATACACTTCACCGCACACGTCTTGAATATCTTAAGACATTCATCCATATTATGAAGGGTGATACAATTCAAATATTCAACGGTGCTTCCAAGAATTATGTTGTTGTTGTCTATGCTTCAATTTGGCACTTGATACTTAGCCATCGAAGACAACCGTTTCAACACACTCCTCTGTTGGCGGAAATATAGACGTTACAATCCACCTGCTAAGTATCGACAAATCCAACTCAATTTCTTTGGCAAGGGATGGTAGATATGCTTCTCTGAAGAACCTGTGTCGTTTTGACCATATGGTAATGTCCATTCTGGCATGTAGACGTAACCTCATGCTGATGTCGTTCTTGTGCTCCACGTTGGTATTACTTTCAATTCAACTTCCTGTATGCCTGTAGTGTTCACGTGATCATTCATGGTTGTAATCTCCTCTTTCAAATTCACGTGGGTTTCTCCTCCAACACGCATGCTTGTTCGTTTGTGAACATCAATAAGCACTGGCTTTCATCGCATGATCTATTTCTGCGCAAGAAAACAATGTATTGATCATACACAAATTATCGAAGAAAGTCCAAATACATATTCCCCTTTTAAAACGACTTCAATATTCGTAGAATCCAAATATTAAAAGTAATGATTTCTTTGCATTCATTTGGTGAGTAGTTTTAGATATTTCCTGCATATGTAACATTATATATCTCTAAGCACACAATTAAAATTTTCAAAGCTACTCCATTAATATCTTAACATATAGTCAGTATTTGCTAGAGGACACCCGTGTCTACATTATCTAATGATGGAATACATTACTCATCTTATAATTCAAAAGAAATAAATATACTCCCCTTGAATTCAAACGTTATAAATGTTTAACCCTGCTGCTTTCTTGTATGCAGGTTACTTTGAACATCTTTAATCCCATGATTTCGAATGCAGAAATTAGTTTATTTTGCCCCTCATACACACGATCCTATATTGTGCCATGACTGGTCTCATACCTCTGAAGCAATAATCCTGAATACTGTAATAAAAATCTAAGTATAATCTTCTGAATATCTCCATTTCCTGTAAAATCTGCAAGAAATATCAATCGCGATGCCACAATTTTCATAATTGGATCCATACTTATATGCACGATTTGTCTTATTTTAGGACAAACTTTTCCCTCAAATCTGACGGTTCCTCAAGGTATGAAAGACCTGCTCTCATACAACAGTACCGTGATTACATGACCATATGTAATGCATAAATATGAGTTGCTCTCATACAACAGTACCGTGATTACACACTCCCTTCTCATTTAAGGATGAACTGTTGTTTCATCAATAGCTTAAGTCAGAATCTTTAATTCTGGAAGTGGCACTCTGTTTGTTGCCTGATTTCAGAATTCTGATTGGAAGATGCTCCTACATCAAGAAAGTGATAATGGCATATAGACAGAAACAACTCAATCCAAGAATTTCTTTTTAACTAACATTTTGAAGAAAACTTATAATAATATCAATATAATGATCAACTGGCAAATCCTGCAAAGCCTTATCAACCACATTAATAAAAGACTGAAAAAACTAAGGATAATGCATAGAATGGAGCCTAAAAATTAAGGCTCCATCAACTTGGACTCTCCGTGATGCTTGGTGTTTGACGGCTTTTATTTGCACTTGGCTTCAAAACTAGAGATAAGTATCTCTTTCTCCCTTTTATTCAAACTTAACATGTATTCTTGAACTCGCTATTTTGAAGATTATTTTGTATTGTATAAATTTTAGACTTTATTTACTGGGTGTATTGCGGAAAACTTGGGCCATTCTATGCTTTTCATATGAACATTCTGAAAGTCATAATTACTTCCCAATGAATCTTTATTTGAAAAACTCCACTTTATGTCTTTACTCTGTGGCTTTGGATATTGGAAAGCCTCATTGCATTTTCACCAATCACATTCGACCCATTTATATATCTTCGTTTATATATCTTCAGCTGTACTGATTTGGGTTTCACTTCTTGCAATGCTGTTAACAATGAAAAACTGGAACCTTTTACTTTTCTTGCACATGTTGAATGTTGTAGTTGTCTGCTGTCTTTTCTTCTGCACCTTGAGCTGTAGCTATATCTGTGCTTTTAATTCCTTCCTTCAATAAAAATACATTTTCCTGTAGCATTCTTATTTAACACTGAATAAAACTGGCAGCTTTGCATTTGGCACTGTTGTTTTTTATCATATCCTGCCAATAGCACTCCTTGTATCATTTAGCATTCTTTGACAGTGAGCATCACAATCTGTGATTTCATACCATTTGATATTCTGTTGTAGTAGATCCATGAATCAGATATATCAAAACTTGTAACACAAAATTTCACTTTCAGCAATACAATCTATTTATGGGATTCGAGCACGGGCTCGTGACACCCATAAACAGATTCATGTATTCTTGTACTTGATCTTTTAATATCTTTTCAGCAAATGAACAATATCTGCACAGTATACTGTTCTGTGAGTACCACAATGAAAAACTCACTGCATCTCTATATTTTACAACTGCGAAAAATATCGGTCTGTTTCGAACAATGCATCTCCTTGTTCAGCTTAAAAACATCAAATAATTAAACACATTATGTTAGTGATCATGACCCAGTGGCCAAATTTGTACAACAATCGGTCCACTGGTGTGATCACTAACCTAATGTGATTCTGCTGTCTTTTAACATTGTTTTTCACTATATGTGCATGCTCATTTTGTTATTACATTGACTATCAAAAATATATGCAGCTATGAAAGAATTTGATATTGTATGATGTTCTCGTTCTTTTTGCATTGCTTAGATCCAGTTGGATCTAACAAACTCTTAACCATGATGTCGGACAACCCCTAAAAGACTTAGAATGCAATAGATGCAAACTCAGACTGAGGACCAGAGGACTAGGACCAGACACGACAACCAGCCCCTGATATGCAGACGACACTTCAAGGCAATGCAGAGGACCCACTCATACCTCTATCTCTTCTTTCTATTATGTACTTGTACTCTGTTTATTGAAATATGAGAGAACATTTGTAAATTACATTCAATATGAATGCACAATGTAATGATCAATTATGAATTTGAAACTTTTTGAAATATGATCAATACTTAGAGTACAATAAAAGACTGATATGAATGCAATAACAAAATGCTGATTGACATAACCTGAAAAACAATGTTAAATGAAAAACCGAATGCACCCTTTTCCTATTTGTCTATTATTTTGCATGATGAAAAAAAAAATAGGGTAACAAATATATTAATAAATATTATTATTATTTAATTATTAATTAATAATAAAATATGTAATATTATATATATATATTATAATATAAATATCATAAAATATATTATAATATAACAGATGGCGGGGTTGTGTAAGTTGTGAATTATCCAATAGTCGCACCTTAGGAGATGCGAATGAGTCGAGCCTTAGGGCTACGACCAATCCCACCCCTAAGGGGGCAACCATGTGTGGAGGGGACGTGACTCCCCCTCCCGCACACGTATATAAAAGGCCAAACAAAAGCAAAACAGGGGAACACAAAAAAAGGAAAAAGAAAGAGTTACGGAGGGAAATAAAGAAATAAAAGACAGTCAGTGAAAAAACATATGGTATTTATTACTTCAGTATATCATTTCACATTAATTCTTTATTAATTATTATTATTATTATATATATGTATGTATATATACAATACTTTGTTCCTATATATATACATTAATATATATTTCACATATGTATATATATATAAATAAGATATACATATATATACATTACGTAAATTCTTAATCAATGCATTCTTGAGTAATTCTGGATTTCTTTTATAAATCTAAAAATAATGACTATATAATCAATATTAAGGTTTGTACATTTTTATGTCCACCATAGATGATGATATGGATTCCATATAAAATGAATCTTATATTCATTAGAGATGGATCCCCACATCTAGAGGGGGCTAGAGGAAATTGTTATAGTTTCCCTAGTCTCGACATTGTTATAATCTCACGTAGGCAGTATATATACTGATGTCAATCATATGCATATGTGTAGGCTTGGATAGCATTTATTGCTTCCAAGAGATTCTTATGGGCAGTGCTCTATGGGATGACATGTCGATAGCCCGGTTGCTTAGAGTGGATCTTATATCCCTCAAGCCGAGAATTGGGAATTCTGTGAAACCGAACCTAGAGGCAGCCTTAAGAATCAAATTCCCCCCTTACTAACTTAGAGTAGAGTATGAGTCATCTAAATATTGTGTAATATTTTGTACTAACGTCCGTTTTGCAAGAAATTATAAAAGGAGAATAAGAAGGGACATTACACACCTTCCAAGCCTAGGCTCATACCATTTTGGATTTAGTGCATAAGCTACCATGTGAAGTGGAGTATTCATAGCATTCCACCTCTGCAAGAAAATTGGCTTATTGTACTCCTCATATAAGACAAAATCATTATCATGACCAAAATTATTTACTTCATCTTCTGAAGCATGTTGTCCATAGTCTCGTATATCTCTCCAAGGTTAGGAAAGTCTATATCAGCATATCTTATGACATCTACAATAGGAGAGATGCTGGAGCAAATATATCTACAATCAAAATAAGAACAAAATGTCAAAATCTGATTTATTTAATTAAATGACCTAAAATCAGAATTTTTTTAATTAAAATCAGATATTTAGAAATTTGAAAATTGAAAGAAATTTATGATTTTCAAATGAAAATGAGAATCAACAATGTCTTACCTCAGTGTGGACCACCAATTGTCATCAAGGATCCCTTGTTTGATGTCTTTTCCTTCAGTAGTGTTTGCAATAGGCCATCTATTCCATTCTGAATTCACTACCATCTGTTGTAGAGACTCCTGCACCTCAACCATCCTCTCTAGCAAAATGTAGTAGCTAGCATATCTTGTCTCTACAAGTTTGAGAAATTTCTTCTTTGCAAACATCCTGAAAAGAGAAAGTGAGGTGTGGTGGTTGCAAATGAACATTTGAATCTTTCTACCTTGTGTCACCACTTCTTTTACCCAAAACAATTTCCCCATGTCCTTCAATGCAGTGTTCAATGCATGAACACAACATGGAGTCCAAAAGATGTGCTTGTAAGCACCCTCCACCATCATACAACCTAATTTGCACACATGTGTTGAATTAGTAATCACCTGAACCACATGTGAGGGCCCAACCTCTTCTATGGCCTCTTAGAGTGCCAAACTAAAAATCTGCATCCTTGCGTTTCCCTAAACAATCAACAGCTCTAAGAAAATAAGAGCCAACTCCAAATGTGACAATGATGTTGATGAGTGGTCAATATCTAATATCGGTTCAACCATCCATCACAATGGAGCAACCAGTTTTCATCCATGTACACCTCATATCCTCCATCACCAAACTCACCTTGGAAGATAATTTATCAAGGAGGGTAGTGTGTAGTTTATGATCTCCAGGGGGTACCAAAGAGGGACCTACTGAACCTGCATCTTTTACATTTTCTTGAAGAATGGAGAACGGGTCACATGAAATGGGATGGCATGGGCCAAAAAAAAATCAGCAATGGAACAATCTAACATTTCCCATGCCTGTGCATTGAACAAATCCTGTAACCGACCCTGGCTGCCCACTATCACTAGCCTTCCTCTTTCCTTTTTCTTTTTTTGGGTTCCCACACTAGGAAAGGAACTACCACTAGATGACATAGAGTAAAGACTATGAGTAGATGGCCGTGAGGGTCGAGGCATTATGAAGGGCAGACCTTTAGACTTGTATTCATCCTCCATGTGTAATCTATAACACTCTAATTTTGCATCTTCCTTTAGATTTTCACAATATTTTAACTCCTTTGCCTATAACACCCAAGAAATGAGACCACACCCTTGTGTAGCTTCCTCTAATTTCACCTTCCCATACGTGACATTTATATATCCTACTTCTACCCTGTAATGTTCCCGACTCCCGAAGGCGTTTATCTCCCGAAGGCAAATTCTGTATCTCCCGGAGGCGTTTATCTCCCGAAGGCAATTTCTGTATCTCCCGAAGGCAATTTCTGTATCTCCCGAAGGCGTTTTATCTCCGAGAGGCAAATTCTGTATCTCCCGGAGGCATTTATCTCCCAGAGGCAATTTCTGTATCTCCCGGAGGCGTTTATCTCCCGAAAGCAAATTCTGTATCTCTCAGAGGCGTTTATCTCCCAGAGGCAAATTTTGTATCTCCCAGAGGCATTTATCTCCCGGAGGCGTTTTATCTCCCGGAGGCAAATTCTGTATCTCCCGAAGGCGTGTGCAAGGAGCAACAATGGCGTACGGTAACAAGCCATACGATGGGGAGTGAAGCAGGTCGTGCGGGTGGAATGAGCAGGCCGTATGGTCGTACGGGGTGGCAAGTTGAATGGGTTTCGAGGTGCAGATGCAATTACAGTATCCTCCATCCTTCGGTTGTAATAAAATATACTTCCCGTGAATCAGAATACTCACAAACCACAAGATGTTTTGCCAGAAGAATGTTTATTGAATTAATTGATAAAGCCTCGGATTTGTCAGATCTGATACAAGTAGAACAAGCAGAATAGGGTGAGGGTTGAATCCCACCGAAACTGCGGAATACCAAATAGGGAGGGTCTTTCACCTCCGAAATGGCGAAAAGCAGAATCCCAACAGGAATTCGCAAACATAAATAAAATATCAAATCTCAATATATGAAAACTATCCTACACGCCGAGCATAAATACCCATCGGGGAAAACTCCCGAGAGTGCACAAAAGAGCCGACGGCGTCAACTAAAACTATGCCAAAAGAAATAATGGGCCCGAGATAAGCTAAATCAATCAGGACCCACATATACAATAGTTTTAATAGTCATTTAATGACGGGAACATTACATACCCGAATTTTTATTTTTGACATCTATTGGATGAACAAGGCAAAGAAGATGTTTTCTTGAGTTAAAAGGGCCTCGTGCAAACTCTTTCAGGATAGTTGAAGGGATTTCAAATTTGTTTGATTCATCTCTTGGTTCACTTCCAACTTCGTCCCCTTGCCATTCGTGATCACTCCCATCACTACTACTGCTGCTCATGTTTAATGAGTATGTTGTCACAGTCAAATGCAAGCTCAAGAATCTGAAATTTAAGAAAAAAAATAAAAACCAGACCTTTTTTTTTCTTAAAACTATTTCAAAACAAAAAAATTTGAAAACAAAAACTAGGTATATTTTTTTTGAAAACTTTTTTTTTAGTATATATGATATAGTTATCTTTAGTTCAAGCACTAAGCCATTGTATTTCGCTTCTCTTAGATAACTACAACCACAATTATATGGACCATGAGTAGAAAGATTGTATACAAGAAACCTGAAAAAAATGACAGTTATAAATGAAAACGTGCATCCAAACCCTGCTCGTGCGTGCATCCAAAACTCCAAACCCTGTTTGTGTGTGCGCCCGTTGGCGGCAGCAAAGAAGAAATAAAAGAAAAAGACAAACTAAACATATGATAAATTACAAATAATATATCATGTTATTTTATTATTTTATTAACCTCCAATATGTGTGGGGCCCACGAACAAGCAAAACATTTGCCATTTATTATCTTTTTTTTGTTTAATATTATTTTCCCCAGCCGTCCCCGGGATGGTCAATGACCACTGGAAACGCGTTGACCATTCCTGAAGTTTCGGGGATGCGTTTCAGATTTTCTAGCCTGGTCGATGGCGGCTTGGAAACGTCCCCAACCGTCTCCCCATCCCTAAAACTGTCCCCATTTCCGAAACCTGGGGTTTAGGGCCAGAAATGCGTCCCCGAGTAACATTGTAAAAAAGTTAACCAACTATTGCAAAGTTTACAACTTATTTAGTAGTCACATAAAATTCAATGATAATGAGAATCTTGATTTTGCCAGCCATCATGGCATTAGAATTGGGAATGATGTAATACCCCTCCCATAGTTTGCTTTTCAATTTAATTGGCTAGACTTTTTTAAGCCACTTTTCATGTGTGTATTAGATCCTCAGATAGATTTGATGTTATTTATGTTTATGATTTTACTGACCCCATACTTGCATGTGTATGGTTGACGTATATGTTTTATATTTTTGTTTGATGAGCCTGATATGGTTGAGGGACGAAGTCGTAGTTACTTGTGAGATCCACACGATCAGCCGATCCCCGCCATTGTCTGTTAAATATATTTATACATGTATATACATGCTCATCTTTTATGAAGGATTTCAAGTACCGGGCATCGACTTCCTTGAATTGTCAAGATGAGTGTGCCCTATCGCAATATCTCAATGGTAAGAGAGGGGAGATAACATACAAGTCCAATCCCCACCTAAGCCATTAATTGTTCTGAAATAGTGGACAAGTATTTGATTTTCCACCTATCCGGATTCGTCAAAATGATGTAAATTTGTGAACCCTTCCTTTAGGCTTGATTGTTGTATTTTGGTTTAGTGAGTTTTGTTTCATGGTTGCATGTCATGTGGTTTGATGTAGTTTTGGTGTTAAAATGGATTGAGAAATTAATTAGGATTAATTAAATGAGATTAAATAGTTACACCTTATGATACATTAAAATATTAAATATAAGGTTCATTAATTAATGAGAATTAAATAATTATCTATATTTAATAAATAATTTAATTATAAAATCAAAATTAATTAATTGAAAATTTTAATAATTATTAAATAAAAATTAAATTTAAATGTGCAATTTGAGTTAAGTGGTTTAATTAATATTTACGTAATCTACGTCGAGGAAACCTTGAGATTTGTAATCTATGTTTGAGTTGTAATTATATTGTATTGCTTCTGCATTGTTAAATATTGTTGTTGTTTAAACTCTTAAGAAAAAACTTTATTCTGTAAACTTAGTGACATGTTTAGGTTAAATTTTCCTGGATTCCCTGGCAGGGCATTACAAATGAGGCTTTATAGAAGAAGGAAGAAACTTCAGCATTTACCTCAATCAAAAGATATCCTACCCCACAGTTTGGAGGAAGTGAAAATTTGTTTATTGATGGTAGAATACTCCAATTTTGAGGCTACGCAACAGGCACTGAATCTACTGATGGCTTATTTGGTTTAAACCAAGTAATTAAAACTCCCAAACAAACATATGAGACTTGTAGTTACCACTTGTATTAGTGAAATTACAAGAATAACAACTGCTAAACTTCCTTACAACAACCAATTAGGGTGATATCCCACTCAATCGTCAAAAATTTTCAAGGTTTAGATAATATCAAAAGTCTTTTTCCTAAGAGGGTGACTATTTTAGAAATTGTTGCAAAAATCAAATCATGTGTTGCGATGCTATATCTTAAATGAGATGATTTTTATCCCAATAATGTTTCAATTTTTCTTTGCTACTATCAAAAGAAACATGCAGAAAATGTAGTAAATTGAATGCAATTGATCGTCTGATTTTGAATAGCAATAATGATATATCTTAACTACTCTTATCAGTTTTATTGGCTATGGTGAGAAACGATGGGTGGGAGTTTCCACCAGTTGCACATGTACTACCTAAAATTGTTGTTAATCAATGTGAAGAAAAGTTGAAACCATATCTAACAATTAAGAAACTTGCTTCATGAGATCAAAAAGCACTCTCATTTTGCAAGAAAATAATTATGACAACAAGAATGATCTAAGAAGACAAAAACATTGCTTCTCATGCAAAAAACCCTTGGGGCCCATACATAGATGTCTATGCAAAATGTGAGTGTTGTCAAAAAAGGATTCAAAGAGCCAAAAAGGAAGACTGTGGATCCAAAAAAAAAGTGAATGCATACACCTAAACCACAATTTCAAGAAGACGATAAGGAAGTTGTCAAAGAAGAGTTCAAGGGAGTATGTCAACATCCAAAATATAAGAAATTGTTATAGAACTTGAACTAAAGAAGGAAAAACACGCAAAGCACCAAGAAAGTAAGATGGAGAAAACCTTTGAGGAATCCACCATGCAAGTAGAAGATATGGAATTTAATGAGGAAACTGATATTTTATAGGCTATTGAGACTAGAGATTAGCAAGTAGTTCATCTTCATGAAGTCAAACAGAAAAACATCACTTGTTGAATGCACAAACGGAAAAGATGTCACTTTGTAGAACACAACCGTCAAGGACAATTTGCAAGATAGTTGTCAAAAAGAAAGTGAGAAGAATCGTTTGACTCACTAGAATGTTGGCATTGATATTTTAGAAGCAGCAACAAAGGATGATAAGCATTTAGTTAGTACAGTGAAGTTAGTTCAAAATATGAGTGGGATGTGAGGGATGATTCGAAGGAGGTAGTTCATGGCCAAATCCATGATGCTTTGGAAGCAATAGTGTACTCTCCTATGGGACAATGTCAAAATCTGATGATTCAAGACTTTCCTCTATAATGACCCTTTTTTTTCGCACAAGTGTTCGAAGAGAAAATAATATATTTAATCCCATAAAGTTGTCTGAGTTAATATTTTTCAAGTAACTTTGACATGTCCCCGACAAGAAACACCTAGATGATAGACAATTAAATAAGTTTTAATTAAAGATTTAAACTTATTCATATCAAAACCACGTACAGAGCAGAATCAAAGCAACGTAATCGATTGATTAAGACTATAAGAGGAGGTTCACTCTGAGCTTGGTTCTCTGTCATGTCCCCTCTTTAGTGACATGTCATTTTTCAGTGGATTTGCCTATCATGGACTCTCGTAGGCAGATGGTTTTGGTGAGAGAGTCATTCTGATGATTATTTGGGGATTGGATGGTCTTATTTGCTCTTGGAGAGATGGTGTTTATCATATTTTTATTATAATGTGTTATGTGGGGCCAAAATGTTATAATTTTGAGTTGAGTTGCACTTTTTATTTTATAAAGTTACTTTTTATATAAAAGTGCATTATAAAGGGATTTTATAAGAATATTTTATGGATACTTCTAGAAGTTCTAGTGGCTTCTTAGAAAAGTAAATAAATAGAGTGCTTGGCCTCTCATTTGGACATCCCATGACTTGAGTTTACACTACTTTTCTCTTTGAGCATTTGTGGCGCCATCTTGGTCTACAGATTGTCATTTGATCTTTAGGAACGGAGTTTCTTAAGGATTTGCATAACTGAAGAGGTGAAATATCCTTTGAAGGGTTGCACTTTGGAAGTGGTATTCAGCCATTTCAAGTTGAGCTTATTTGGAGTCCTCAGACTTACCTGAGGGTTTGAGTTTTTGATTGCAAGAGGAAAAAAAAGCAGATCCGAAAAAAAGCAGTCCGAAAAAGCAAAGTGAAAAAGCAGTCCGAAAAAGTAGATCCGAAAAAGCAAAGCGAAAAAGCAGATCCAAAAAAGCAGTTCGAAAAAGCAGATCAGAAAAAGCAAAGCGAAAAAGCAGATCCGAAAAAGCAGAGCAAAAAAAGCAATCCGAAAAGGTTTTTGCTACAAGTCTAATTCAGTTTTCAGAATTTCAGGATAGGGTTTTGGAACCACATTTTTGCTCATATCTTCCTCATTACTCAACATATCATGGGTATTTTTGCATCAGATTTCTATCGTCAAGGAGATAAAGATAGGTGCATTTTGGAGTCCCAAAATACCATGATTTATTTTTAAGGAATTTTCAAAATTCCTAGACATTTTCGAAAATCTGCAAGAAAGTACATTTTCAGATTTGGGGTGACTTTGGCTTGGGTGTTGGCATCTTCAGCACTCGTAAAAATTATCGCAGCCATCTACAATCAAGTTCCTCACTTCTCATTTGGCATTTGGCATATTTTATGACAAATGTATGTTTTCAGCTGAGTACAAAATATAGCTTCAGCACTTTACTATTTTACATTGTACTTGTCTTTGTTTACCATTTGGCATTATTGGTATCAAAGGAAGGCTAGGATTTTGCAAGTGAAAGGGCATTGTAATTTTCAGTCTATCTATATTGCAAACCTAGGGTTTGATGATCATATTATTGGCTGAAATATGTATGGCATTGTTGCAAATTGTTAATATATGAATGGCATATGGTTTTGAACAATTTCCTACATCATTGATAGTGTTTTAGATGGTATTTGGTTGCTATCTATTATTCTGGAATTTTGGGACAGCGAACTCATATATTGCAAAAATAATTTTCTATCTACATTTTGAGTTACTTTTTTGAGGGGTTTTTAGTGGCCTATTGGTAAGGGTCATTACATTCTAAGCGTCAACTTAACCCCCCTTCTAGCTTTTCTCAGCTTGCAAACCCTCAGATGAAGTCTATTCTTCAGCACTCCTCTCCTTCTTCTTCTCCTCCTAGGAAGCGTAGGAAGTTCTCTTTGGGTTATCCTTCTATTCGAAGGTTCTTTTCGGCTTTGCGGCTTATGTAGCGGGAGTTTGGGGATTGGGTTCTCCCTATTGGAGACTCCTTCCCCGCCTCTCTCGTTCTCTCTCTTTCCGTATCCTGTTGTTGGTTGTTTGTTTTTGCTATTCTTTTTCAGACACAGTTTGGTGTTCCTGCTTCGGGACTGTCCCTTGCATTGTTCACGGTAGTCCCATGGACCCGCTTTGTGGTCCTTTGTTGGACATTAATAAATTTATCTTATCTTATCTTATATTATCATTACAAGTTGACATAGAAATGTTAGCTCCATTACAAGTTGCATGTGACGTATCTTATGTCACTGGAGTCACTCCTAGATGGAAGTATAATCGCAGCACAAGCACGAGGACATATATCGCATTTAAACAGCGATTCACTAAGGACTGATAATCAGCCACTATGCTCAGATACATGACTATAAGAAGCAATTGCTATGGAAACCACGCATTTTAATATCAACTAAAGACAACAATAATCAAATAGGAAGGCGACTTGGTTGAATACGAACTACTATCGCAAAATGATCACCATATACATCGTTACCAATAATGTTGAAGGCAGAAACTAATGTCAACTCCAAGTGGTCAACGATATTAAGGATGAATAAAGGGCATAGCAATCTATATATTAATGGAAGCATCAACAAGGAGTACCAAATGGCGTAGGGTCTCTGATCCTTTATAACGGAGTCTCCCAATAAATGCAAACACCATGGCACCTTGTATTGAAGATCATAATGAGTTGCAAATTGAAATTTCATCCAACGTGAAATAGAGGGTATAATGATAATAAGTGACTTATATTATTTAATAGATGATGGTCCAGATCATAAGGATTATGAGATCGATTAATTTAAGGGTGATAGCAATAGTCGATGTTAACTAATGGTATCGACAAATTCACAAAAAGACTAATCAATAACCGAAGTAGTAATAAAGGGTGTAATTAGTAGTTGCTAAGGGAGACAATTATGAAGGGACACATCCCATGCAATATGACCCCTCATTCAGGGATACAAATATAAGAAGTCGTTCCCATCATCCATTCAAGAATATCATTAGGAAGGAAGGAAATAGAAAGGAAACAAGACACAGAAAGATTACTTTCCAGCAATTTGAAGCATATAACAATATTAAAGAAGAAAAGATCGTCATTGGTTGGAAGACACCCAATTCAAAGAATAAAGCAAGCATTGAAGCAGGAACAATGACCTTCAGTAGATAGAATATCCAATGCTAGGGGCGGCATTGCAAAAACTATTAAAATATATAATTCAATCCAATATTACAGTTTGGAATAGCTCCTTATATAGAGCATAGTGGTAATTATATATGTCTATGATTAATAATGCATTGTTGACTATGACTACTTAGCATAGCATAATCAATATTATCTATATTTGCTCATTACTTATTAGCTTATCTATATGAACTTATTATGCATCTCAATTTCATGCTAATTAATATTAAAACATGATTAGAATCTTGCAATAATCAATCACAAGGAAACATGAGAGATTTTGCAATTTAAGGGAGAATTGCTAAGAGCACCCCATTGCAATAGCAATTAAGGGAGAGCCGCTAAGGGCACCCTATTGCACCATGATTAAGGGAGATCCCCTAAGGGCACCCTATTGCAATAATAGTTAAGGGAAAACTGCTAAGGACACCCTACTGCAGTGGCAGTTAAGGGAGAACAGTGTTGGCTAAAAATTTTGTAAGTCACTGTGACCATAACTCACAAAATTGTGACTTTAGACAACGTCTCATGATATTTCTCTCTCCTCTTAGCAATAGGGGAGGCTCCCTTCTTACCGCAGGTGGCTTCAACAGAGACCTAACTGAAATTAACAAAAGGGTGGTTCTTCTTAATCACTTCCTCTTTCTTCAGGAATGACTTGTACACAACTACAAGTTTTAAACTGAACAAAAGGTATCTATTGCTATGATAATATCAATGGCTTGGGAGTTGACATAAAAACAACACCTGAGAAAAAAGTCTACTTATATATTTGTGAAAATAAAACAAGAACCCAAAGTCTCCTACGCTTATTTCGAATGAGGATTCAATAATCAGAATCACCAGTAAGGCACAAAGTCTCTTATTGGATACTCTCAAACTTAATAAAAATACTTATAACTGCAGCCCAAAGTCTTTCAATTCTAAGTAATTGCAGCCACTACTAACTATAACAATTTGTCCTCCTGCAGCACAAAGTCTTCAAAAGTTCAAATTGACTCTGAATACAATAGGTAGCTCAAAGTCTACACAATTGAATTCAAATTTCACTTGAACAAAGCATTAAAAATCACAATCAATTCAAGAAAATATCGTCACATAACAAGTTGGATCAGCACAAAGTCTCAAAACAACCTACCTCTTTTATTGAAAGCAATTCAGATTTACATCTAAGCTCAAAGTCTTAGAGTGCATATACAAACTAGCAGAATTTTCTTGCCTTGCCAAAAGATGATTATTTACAATGAGTACCCTCCTTTATTTATAGGTGAGGGGCTGAGAAAAAGGTGGAGAAAGAAGGGGAAACCCTTAACTACCTGTTGGTTCCCAAAACCGTAGATTGGAAATCCAAGAGCTTTGCCAATTCTCCTATAGGATTGATTTAATCAATTTTGGCCAACGAACGAGAATAATCCAATTCCCCTACACTTTAGGCTTTGCTAGACCTAGGCAGGTAAACCCTCACCCCAAACACTAAGGTGCCTTTATATAGCGAATTTAAACTTTGAATGATTTCTCAAAAAGTGGCAAATGGTTCTTGAGATTGATCAAGATGAAAAATAGTTCTTTTTGAGTCGGAATGCTTCAAAAATGTGTTGTATGTAAAGAATGCTTTATATATGAGATTATGCACTGATAGTTTCAAATACATATGAATGAAATGAAAGAACTTCAATGCTCTTGCAATGTAAAAACCTTCTTTGAGAAAATACACAGGCGAGTCCCTTATCCAACTAATTGGGCGGAATGCAATCAAGCTTTGTTTGAACCCTCATGTACACTCTACAATTTAGCTTCAGATTTCCTCCTCCATGACATCAACGATGAACTGGTTATAATATTTATTTTAGTCTAAATGAATTTAATTCCTTGGCAGGAAACCAATTAGACAAAGAATTGTATAGATGAGAGATTCGTATACAACCCTTGATACTCAAAAACCAATATTTAAAATTTCAATTCTACGACATCTAACAGTAAAGAGGAAATTCTTGAAACTGAAAATGCAAAGGACCAATCCAATCAAAAACAATGAACTTACTTCCTCAATCGTGGACAAAAAACAGGTTTTCTTTGTATTAATCAAAAAAGTGAATACAATTGATTCGCACCTCGATTGCAATGACTTTCCATACATATTGTCTAACTACAGTACTATCAATATAGTAATATTATGTATATCTGTCTACCTCTATATATGTATTACATCTTGTATATTTTGTAAAATTCGAATTGCTTCTCCCTTTACATTTTACACCACACATATATGTGGTTGAATTGTTTTTACATCCCTTTAGGGTAAAAAGACACCACCCTTCATTAAAATTAAGAAACTACTTTTGAAAAACTTAACCAACAAATTAACTAATAACTACCTATCATTCGGAATTTGGTTTTGGTCGAAAAACCAAAACATCTTGTGAAAAACTAAGATTCTGACTGGAGCTTGGATTTGGATTTTCTGAACTGGATCATTTTCAAATTTACAATTTTCGCTCATTTGCACCCTCTGTTGACATCATTTTTGCAGCATGTAGAAATTACAGCATTTCTGAAGCATGTTTTTTCTCAGGGATTTTCTTCTGATAGAATTTGTTCTGATTTGTGAACCTCAGAGAAATTGTATCAATATACCTTGTGTCATTTGAACTCTTATTACACTATATCTCCATGATTCTCTTTGATTGGCTCTTCTTCCTTCTCAGAAAATCCTCAAAGCTCGATCGTTACTTTTGTTGTTTTAATTCATGTGTTGGCTCTTTTAATCTCGAGATCATAAGCATTTAATCTACCTTGTGCCAATTTATCTTTTCAAGGGGGAAAACCTCAAATTTGACACCATATGAGAAATTATTGATAGGAGGTGGAACAATCAACTCCGCCAACCCATTCATGCAGCAAGGTACTTCCTCAACCCTCGTTTTCCTTTTCATGGAGGGACTCACTACATGCATTCAAAGGATGATACTCAAGCTTGAGGTGAGAGACCTCATTGTGTTTGAATTGGGCATTTACCAGAATGCGAGGGGTAAGCTATTCTCTTCAATCTTGGCCAAGAGAAAAAGAACCACTCAAACCCCAGGTACAATATTAGGAATTTTGGAGTCTTTCACATGCATGATAATTAGATAAAAATTAAAATATGTTTTCACCTTGCTTTCTAACTCTTCAATATTTTATTTTGCAAATCCTTGGTGGGGAATTTGGGGTAGAAATGCCCCAAATCTGCAAAACTTTGCACTCTGAATCTTATGTTAGCCTTGTAGTTCATTTAATTGTGAGCGCAATTGGAGCTTGTTTGAGGCCATCCACACGAAGAAAAGGAACAAATTAGCTCAAAAACACATCAACGACCTTGTCTTTGTGCAATATAATCTTTGATTGCGCAAAAGGTAGAGGAAACACCAGGTGATCTAATTAATTTGGATGATATAGACCATAGTTCCATGACTCGAGGTCGGCTATGACTCAGCAAGGTCGACTCGATTCATGACTCAACTACAACTCAACAAAATGAAAAAACCTTTGAAATTTAGAGGTTTTTAATGATTTAAAACCTGTTTCATGCACCCATTATTGAATAAAGCTTAAAGACACTATAACATCATCAAATAGAAGCTAATTTGATCACATACATAAACATACATCCATCACATAAGTACAAACGTAAATTGTAGCTAAAGGAAATAGAAAACATAGATATGCAAAATTATAAATATTGTCAAATGTATATAAAATCCATGACATCAAATGTTCCCAAACATGTGTAAAGAAAAACAAGTCTATGTCTCAACTCTAGCTCAGAACTCAGCCTCAAAGTAGTCTGTCTACCTCCTACAAAGGCGTCTAAGGTAAGTCTCGGATGACTAACAAGCCATAGTCTCTACTTGTGAGGTGCCACTCTAATCAACATCAGTTGCACGGGAGCCTAATCATGCTCTATCCTCCTCTGCAATAGCCACAGCCTCAGCCTCTTTGTCTACCTGGTCAACCCACTCATGGTCCTTAGTGAAGACAGGATCAGTAGACTCAGTGAGCCACTCGATCTCTGGATCTATCTCCGCTAGAATGATCGGAGAGGAGTTAGTGTCCAAAATTTGTCTGGTCCTAAGGCAGAGATTGTAATGAACAAAAACAAGATCATTCAACCTCTCCATAGACAATCATTGTGCCTCTTCAAGTGGATGTGCTCGGTCACATCCAGAAGCGTTGCATGGCTGACTCAAAATACGGATGGCAATTTTTTGAAGGTTTGGGGCTGTAGGCCCAAACATTTGCCACCATCTATCTGAAATAAGGAAAAAAAAAAAATATTCTCATTTCCAATTTTAAGGATAGACTATAAAATCAGAATGCATAAGCCATAAACTTAAGAGTCTTAAGTTCAACATATATTTCTACCTAGCTGCAATGTTGTCCGAGCATCTTTGCACATCTTGCTTGTGAAAATCACCCCTTGTTCATTATTATATGCATCTATCTCATGCAATGTAAATGTGCCATCACTAGACATCTTTTGTAGTACTGTATATAGGCCACTAAGAACCTCCTCATCTACCTTGAAGTTATTGAGGAAACAAAATGATGGATTGAGGAAATAAGTTGCTACATGGATGGGCCAGTGAAGCTGGTTTTGCCATCTCTTATCAATTATCTCCCAAATGGGGTCATACTTATCCTCAACTCCTGCATATATGGATCTAATGGCCTCCTTGGCCCTATCCATGCCCTCGTATATGTAGCCCATAGAGGGCTTCTCCCCATCAACAACTCATAGGCAAGGGCTTAGTGACCTATAGATGATGTTAAAAAAAACAGTTAAGTCACAAGTGTGCATTGAAATAAGAAAAATTGCAAAATTGCCAACAAAACAAAAATATATTTACCTGCATGATCTTTGCACAAGGGGTCCAAAAACCTGGCTCATCAAAAATACGATCTGCCACATCCATCCCTGCAGTGGTCGTAGCATAGGATGAGGTAAGCCACTCCTCACCAACAAACATGTGTTTCAAAGCTGCCTTTGATTTCATCAAAGATTTTAGTGTAAGGGAATTTGAGGCAAATTTCATGATACTAGAACGAGCCAACTCCTTTAGCCCCATGTATTGCCTCATGATGCTAAGGACCAATGCATGATTGTAGATGAATTTGCAGATATTTTTTGCCCTTTCAACGCATGATTTCACCCATTCAAGCTTACCAATATCCTCTAACATGAGGTCAAGGCAATGGGATAAACATGGAGACCAAAAAAAATTCGGGTGCCTATCCATCAAAAGTTTACCTGCAGCAATTTTAAATTAATTAGAAATTTTAATGTGTTAAGAGAATTTTAAATAAATTCAGTAAATAGGAGTGCAAGGAAGACACCATTTGAGGTAGTTACTGGTTTTAATCCTAAAGAAGTATCAGAGTTGAGGGATATTAGTCATGAAGACAAGAGGAGTGCAGAAGTAGAAGAGTTTGCTAAACACATGAGTAGCTTCCACAACTAGGTCAAACGGCATTTGGAGACAGTAAATCAGACATATAAGGAGAAAGTAGTTATGAAGATGAGACATAAGAAATTCCAAGTAGGGGATGAAGTGATAGTATATCTGAAGAAAGGAAGGTTTCCTGTTGGAACATATACCACTTTAGCCTTCTACAATGACCACATTCGGCCTATTATTCAGCGGAGATGGGACAGCCTAAACACTCCCTTACACATGGTTGCTTATGCATTGAATCCGAAGTGGTACATGCCTGGGCCTGGCAGAGTAATACCACTTAAGGATGATGAGGTAATTGAAAATTCATAGCATGCTACTCATTGTAATCATCTTTATGTCTTATTAATAATTCTATTTCACATGCCAATAATTTGAATTTTAAAATTTTTCATTTTTTCATTTTTTCAAGTGAAGGAAGGGTTCTTCAAGTGCATTGATAGGATGTATGATGCAGAGACTACTGGGAAGGTTTGCACTGAGTGGACCAGATTTGCTACTCTTAGGGATTATGCAGCTGCGGCAAAGGCGGACATAAAAACTATGGCACGGGAGGATCCGATTTTGTGGTGAAATTGCCATGGACCGAAATCAACAACTACCACACTAGCCATTCATTTGTTGTCTCAAGTTTCTAGTTCTTCAACTCAATAAATATTTTAACTTTTAAAGATTTAACTTCAAGTTTTTATTTTTAACTTTAGGGAACTTTAGATTCAACTTTTCTAAATTCTCACACTAGTCATTTAATTGAAATTTGATAATCTCAGGTATCTAGTTCTTTAGCTTCTGAGAGAAACTGGTCTACTTATAGCTTCATCCACTCTCTTAAGAGGAAGAGACTTACCTCTCAGAGAGCGGAGAAGCTAGTGGTTTTACATAGTGTCTTGCGTATCACTGATCGCAGGACACGTGTGTACAAGGAGAGCCCAGCAGCACGATGGGATGTAGAGCCAAAGGAGCCATCACAAATTGATGAGGATGAGGATGCTTTAGATGCAAGGCTGGTCAATGTTCCTTTAGCGGCTCTTAACCTTGGAGAGGTTGATAGTTGTGATGATGACAAGTTTGCCGACCCCCCGATGGATGATTAAAGGCCTCCTTGGCATTTTGATTTTGTTGTTTGTACTTGTTTTGATATATACTACTCAATGTAATCATCTTTATGATGAGATAGATACTCATACTATTGAAATCAGACTTTAGTATTTGGCTTTGCTATTATTATTTAATATTTATATAATAAAACTCTTCCATTTGCTGATTGGAGTATTTAAAAATTTAAAATTTATTGTTTAATGTTCAATGTCCAGTGCAATGTTCAATGTTCAATGTCCAATGCAATGTTCAATGATTCAATAACAATGCAATGTTCAATGTTCAATGATTTTACATCTTTACATCTTTATGTCTTATATTGTTATACATCTTTTCATAACTAGCAATTTAAGTACCACATGTATAGTATATACCATATACACCCCCCCCCCCCCGCCCGTCCTCCTTGGTCGTCCCCCCGCCGTCCCCAAATTGAGGCCCCTTTGTCCCCCCTTCCCCCAGGGTGATGTAACTATCATATGTACTCAATTTTAATAGTCACATTATTAATAAACTATTTAATCTTCAGGCATTAAAATAAATAACCAATCAAACTCCAAAAACCATGTGTGATAGCTTGTTGGAAAAGTCTCGACAAGACGCTCCAAGTCCAATACTAAAATGCCAAAAATATTGAGCCCTATTGACTTACTATAAATAGTAAGTATCTAGAAACCCTGCTGAATCAACTCCAATTGGCCTGAAACTGGAATTGCCTAGGCCAAATCTCTCTCTGATCCCTGTGAAGTCTTGGTTAGCCCACAAGACCAAGGCAAAAGGAGCCAACGACGCATCAGGATTTAACGGGCTAGAAAAGGGGACATTACAAAAAGATAGATGATGGCACAATGCTAGTAAGTTAGTTGGGTAGATCATGGAGAGATAGAATACAAAACCCATGCCAAAAGTTCTTGGGAGTGTAGTGGAGATCAACAAAGAAGGCAAATCAACCATACACAAGAAACTATTGATTCTTGTGTCCGAGCAGAAAACAATATTCCCTATAAGTGGAGAGTATGAAGGGTCATAAGTGAGGGAAAACAAAAATTTATAATGAGCAGATTTACATTCAGCATCATACCATTAGTTCATAGGGCTGGAGTTGTGGGGGCACAGTGAGCTAGAGAGTGCATAGTGCAGGGACAAGAGTCCTACAGAGCATCCCAAAGGGCTTAACATAAGAACTCAATCAAGGAATAAATGGTGAGAAGAGGGAGGAAGTAGAACTCAAACAAAAGATGTGTAATATGGGCAGCACAGTCAATGGTGGAATCATCATCAAAGTAGATTGAAGTGTGCCTAGTAATGGGCAGGGGAGAACTTGTTAGGAGGTTTGGGTGAAAGAGGTAAAAAATCAGCAAGAAGTCTGAACACAAGGCAGCATGGTCAGCAAGTGACAGCTATGGGGAAATAAGGAAATACAAATGTGGGGAAGGAGGTAACTACTAGTGAGTACATGGTCCACGACACTTGCATACCTCCATGGGGAAAACAAGTGAAGCTGCTAGAGTAAGAAAAGCAAGGGAGCCCATTGAGAATGTGGAGGCTATGAGACTCTTCCAACCGTAGAAGGTGCCTCCCATAGGTTGTGACTGCTGTATTACCATCAGCATATAATCTTTGTAAGCCAAACTTTTCTAAACAAAGTTATTAGAAAGGGTATGAATTATGAAACAAAATCAGACATTATTTCAAAAACTGTATTATTCAGGATGTTTCAACAAGTTTAACCAAGGTGTCTGACTACACCATTTCATTGAACCAAAACTTCAAAACCAACAAAAAAAGGGAATAGTGAAACTTGTATGCTAAAGCCATTGAAAGTATTTGAATTCACTGATAAAAAGATTTCCTGCTGTAGTTCTAACAACCATAAACAACAGATTTTCATCATTCAACATTTAATGAAATGAAAAATTTCTGAACCATGCATAGATGATGCATATAACAGATCCAGTAAAATATGTTTGATCTCCTTCTTAAGAGAAGATAATAAGGCAGGAAACCTTTTGACCTTAACGACATAGCAAACTGCAATATTTGAAACTAGATTTGGGATCTTACTGGATATTACAATAATTGTCTTACTCTTAGGTTCTGTTAAATATTTCTTGGACTCGTTACAATTTGGCATCATATTTGCACAATCACTTCATTTTCCACTGAAAACAAACAACAATTCTTGTCATTCAGAACATTATCTTTGTTTTCTTCTGAAGAAGATGGGACTATTTTTTCATCCTAAACTGAATAATCTAATTTTAACATCACACCCTAGGATAAATTCTTATCTGCTGGGCATTCAAAATGACCTGGTGATTTGCCTCTTGTTAAATATCCCACATATTGGTTCTGTACTGCAAACAATTACATCTTGAAAATCCTTTCCAGATTTTTAGTGCTGCTTCAAACAAGAATTTTGAACAAATGACATGCTAAATGTATAAGTAGTATAAAGAAATTCAAATTAATTTGAAGGGCCTACCCCAAAACCTGAGGCCGGAGTTTCCTCATGATGGTGAATGTCTGTGTCACTTTCCTTAGCAGTCTCATTTCCATTTGCCAGAAGTTCACGAAACAATCGTTGAACCAATGGATTTGTAAATCCAAAAAGCTACATGTAAGAATGCATACAAGATTTAATACATAGTTATAGAGCTTAATTGTTTGCATTTTTCATAGATATTGGCATCTCTAATTCCAATGTCTGACAAAGAATCATAAAACTAGAAACAATATATGGCTCTTCCAAGAAACAACTTATATTGACTCGTATAGAAATCACGACACAAAGATTTGAATGTAAGGACCAAACACTAAGAATTCTTCAAATTTCAGCTTCCACGTGGTCCTAGCACACAATACTCGCGTAAAGTTCAAGGCCTTCCATAAAACTTATAACAAGTTCAAGAATAAGTTATTTTTATTAATTCATTTATTCATTCATTTCTTTGATTCATTCATTC
This sequence comes from Chamaecyparis obtusa, assembly GCA_027943335.1. Taxonomy (NCBI): domain Eukaryota; kingdom Viridiplantae; phylum Streptophyta; class Pinopsida; order Cupressales; family Cupressaceae; genus Chamaecyparis; species Chamaecyparis obtusa. Next base: position 805,302 of record BSBK01002894.1, read on the forward strand.
AATCAATCAATCAATCATTTATTTATTTACTTCCAGGCAAAGAGCTTATTCATTGTTCTAGTTCTAACTTGGATACCTACAATTATTTATTTATTATTTTCTTACTGTATTTGATTAGAGTATTTTCTCTTCCCATTAATTGGTGAATTCAACTTATCTTACACCCTCAAGATTTGTCCTACATTAAGGTTTCTAGATCTGCTACTTCTGACCATGTCTCTCATTTCAGATTTGATAAGGGATTTGGCTTTCACTGTGTTTAGTTTCTTTGAAACTTATCCACCCACCCTTGTAATGGTAATTGTGTATTCAATAATGCAAACGGAGTCCAACTATATAGGCAATTGCATTGTGATGTTTCTAAAAGAAACAAACGTAAACAAAAGTCGGAAATAGAAACTACCTAAACTAACTAGATGACCATTAAAGACACATTACAATATTTTAATACCCTCCCTTAAAAGTCATCACTCTAATAACCCTACAAAAGACAATTTGCAGGTCTTTTGGTCACAAATCATAGTTCCAAAACTCGAAGTCAGCTCGGACTCGGCAAGGCTGACTTGACTCGTGACTCGGCTATGACTCAGCAACGACTCAGCAAAATGAAAAAACCCTTGAAATTTAGAGATTTAAAACTTGTTTCATGCACCCATTATTGAATAAAGCTTAAATACACTATAACATCATCAAATAGAAGCTTATTTGATCACATACATAAACATACATTCATGATCCATCACATAAAGCTGAAGGAAATAGAAAACATAGATATATAGAATTATAAATATTGTCAAATGTATATAAAATCCATGATATCAAATGTTCCCAAACATGTGTAAACAAAAACAAGTCTATGGCTCAGGCTCTAGCTCAACCTCAGCCTCAGAGTAGTTTGTCCGCCTCCTACAAAGGTGTGTAAGGTAGGTCCTGGATGACTAAGTAGCCATAATCTCCGCCTGTGAGGTGCCACAATGATCAACATCAGTTGTGCCTGTGCCAGATCATGCTCTATCCTCCTTTGCCATAGCTCGGAGATCGTAATGATAAGCTATCAATATTTTTCTTTAAATAGGAGAGTGTGCTGAGTTATTCAAAGGATAAATCACGGAGAATATTTTGTAGCATCTGTAAATGAGGTCTCAGAATAAATATTTTTTCTCTAATCTATTAGGAAATGTTAACGAAGTGTATATATTTGCGTGTGTTAGATTTCAAATGTTATGTCATGTTAAATGGAAACGGCTACATTGAAATAAGCATATAAATCTTTACATTTTTTTTGCTAACTGATCAAACAATGGAGGAACAATTAAAAGCAAAATATGAACTTAACCGCACATTTTTCCAATTCACTAAACTTAAACATATTAACAGATGATATTGAAGCAGATTTAGCTGCCAGGCTTTGTTGGTTCCCAAAACTACAGATTGGAAATCCAAGAACCTGCCAATTCTCCAATAGGATTCCAAATCAGTTCTGGCCAACAAACGGGAATAATTCAAATTCCCCTGCACTTTAGGCTTCACTACACCTAGGTGGGTAAACCTTCACCTCGAGCTTGATCACTTTCTTCAAGGTTTTTCCATAGCGAATTTAAGCTTGTGAGTTTTCCGACTGGCAAATTCCTCAAACTCGATCAATATGAAATTGAATTCTGAATGTTTGAATTAAATGTTTTGTGTAATGATTCTTAATAATGGATTTGAGGTTTGTAGGAAGGAATTGATAGATTTTCTGACTTCACTTATAAACCCAATACTTCAAAAATAAAAGACCAGAGCCTCTGCTCATTTGGGCAATAGAGTCAACTTCAATGAAGATTACGTACAAGTTTATAATGTTCTACGCACTTATACTGCCAATCAATTAAATAATCCAAACGCGACAGATCAAATATTTATGCAATCTTAAATTAGTCCAAATTGAATTTTAACTCCTTAGAGATAAACTGGACACAAATTTGGAAACAATTAAATATTTCATGACATCTGTGATGATCGAATTTAAGATGCTATTTGACCGTGTCCACTTATCTGATATTTAAATTGTATACAATATTCAAAAATAATAATTATAAAGGACATTTCATTTGCAGTTTAATTCTCCACACCTTTAATAATAAACAAAAGACATTTTATTTTATTATTAAAATAAAATAATTAAATTTATATTACAAAGTCATATTTTTACTCCTTATCCCTCCATACAAATATTCTTCTAATTATAATGCTTCTTTTTTGTTCTGTCCCTCCTATCGAATGATACAATCCTTATTTATATTTGATTGTATAAAATGACGTTTCTTTTCAATATCAAAAGTCACGTCCCCTTTATTAAACAAACTAAAGCTTTTGTATTTTAACTAATGTTTAATATAATCTCATACTACCCCGATAATATTATTCCCGATTTTTTCTTCATGAATGATCTTCCCGTGCTTCTTCATGGAGAAATACATGGCAGTGCTTACATCTTCCTCCTTGCTCACATCACATTTCCCTTTGACCAGTGGCTATCACGTTGAATTCAAACAAGTTTAACGGGATTTGTTCAAACACGAACTTGTGATATAAACTGTAAATTCGTTATATTGCTCACAATTATTCAACTCTGTATACGGGTCCACATTCTTTCCAACGCACAAAAAGCATCCAAGACGAACATATTACTTTGTATTCAATCATCAGTATCATGCGTTGCTACTCTGTCAACAGATGAAAGCATAGATAAAATCTGCAATCGCTATGTATTTTCTTCCTTCCGCTAAATCTGAGTACTCCTTGACGATAAAGATGGTGAAAATATTATCATAGCCATTACCAATTTACTCTGCAGGTTCGTTTCAATATTGGGCATATATTTGAGTCCTCATTGACCCCGCATACTCATTGTCGCATATGCTAGGAGCGATTTACTTATCAGTATTATTTTCTGTGTATTGAGATCGCTGTTGTTTGCTACTGGATGAGCTTTAATCGCACAGTCCTCATCACTGCATATAAGTTTCTTTAATAGGTTTACCTGTGACTTCAATATTTATTGGGTCTGTGCTGCTTTTGATTCATCATACTACTCCATTTGTGTGATCGTTCTTTCTCCTTTTATTCATTCTTTGACTATGTGTAGCTGCTAACTCAAATTGCCATTCTTGTATTTCTATATTTCTACATCTCATAATCACTGCATCATGTATGTAGTGTTACTATCCACTGAATCATTGTTTCTATTCCAATGCTGCTCTGTTTTATATTTTTCTGTTGTATATTTGAACTCATACACTCGTTCCTTCTGAGGTTGTACACATGATTCAATATATTCTTCATTGTATATGTACAACTTTGATTTTAACACAATCTAATACACCAGCTCTCAACATAATTCTGGATATTCATTTCTGCCTTATTCTTAATGTAAGCATTGATTCTGATCACTGATTTTGATTGCCCATGAATTATAAGATTGGTATAATTTTTTGCATATACTGTTTTACTGAATGATATTATTACAAAGTTCTTATGGTTTTCAATAGCTCTCCATCTCAAAGTACAAGTCTGAATAATACGCATACTCACAAGTCTCCATCCTATTCTTATATGCCTTGATATTAATGACAATATTTCAACATGAATCTCTAACATTATTTCATAAATGGAGGTTCTAATTTTTGCAAAAATTAGGGCTCCATCAGGCTTGATAAGGACTAGGTTTACAATATAGCTTTTGTGCACGGTGTTATAAAACAAATGGTCCCCTCTCCCACTGCGTCCTCATCAAGTCTGGCAGCTAAATCTTCTTCCTTAACCACATTTCAAATTTAGGACTCTTGCTCCCCACTCCAGTGAACTGCTTCCAAATATTGCATGCATTTGTTGATGCATTCATCAGCCAAAAATTCGGAAGCAACTGAAAGAATGGCCTATCCTCCTCTTCTGCCATAGCTCGGAGATCTTAATGATAAGAAAAAATATTGATAGCTTAACATCGGCGAGTCATGGAGCTCGGACTCGGCGAGTTATGGCATAACTCACATGACTCGCGAGTCATGCAAGTTATGACCCATAACTCCTCAAGTCATGGAAATGAGTCATCATGACTTGTTTGGGTCTGCTCAGCTCGTTGACTCGTTGAACTTGTTGTCGTAAATTTTGTTTTCGTAAAATTTATGTCAACTATACAAAATTTTAAATCGTATTTTCGATTAAATTTAAATTGGTTTTAAACTCTAAGTATTTTTATTAAATAAATAAATTTATTTATTTATTTAAAGTTTCAAGTCGTTGTTTTTAATGTTTTTAGTTTGTTTGTTTTTTTATTTATTTATTGTTTTTCAATTTTTCATAATATATTAACAATATATTATTAAAAATTCTTTTTGCATTCAATATAAAATCTCGTAAATATTAAAATAAGAACCTTTTAAGAATGCATTACATGTATAATATTTGAGATTTTATATTATATTATAGGCAAGTCTTTTTATCTATTTTTATATGCAATTTTATTAGTAACGTTTATTAAAAATTCTCAATACACAAGGAAGGCGGGTGTTTTGATTAACGTTGCATTTGGTATTGCATATAGAATGCGATGGGAGTTTTTATTACTTTCATTTAACTTTTCTTAAGTTTCGATAATTGCATGTTGCGGACATTTTACATGTCATTGCACATGCAAAAGATTTCCAATGTCCCGATAATTACACATTATAGGCGGGTTTTATTTGGGCCATCGCACATTATAAAACGCTTTTAACAAAGTGATGTTCAAAAGCCTGAAATTTTCTAAAAATTATCGGACTTTTTGGACATTGCATTGAGTGTAAAGCCTTTGTTTTCCGGAAGTCTTTATCGGACTTTTAGTTATACATTGCAAATTCAAAGACAGTGAAAAAGTCTTTATCGGACGTTCATCGTATCGTTGCAAACGAATATGGAAGCGCGCCAAACGAAGGAACTCACAGATCACGCTAAGTGCCGTGTGAGAATCCCAAGCTTTCAATGCCACGCCGAATGGGAGTTGTCTATGCTTTTAGGTCTTTATTTATCTTCATTATTTCCGAAAATCTTTGAAGCAGGTCATTTTCTTTTTTGCGCAAGTCCTTGGCTCTCTTTCGACTTTGAACAGCAAGTGTTCCTTGGGCGTCATTTTTGCATTAAACAGGTTTCTTTTTGCTTCCGCGTTTTTATTTTGGTGGTCGTTTTTAATAAAAACGGTGTTTTTTACTCTCCATTTTATTAAAAACGTCATGTAATGTGAATATTTTGGCATTGTTTTGCTTCTGCAATCTCGTTTGAGGTTCTAGATGACGTTTTTATGCAATATATGATTGTATTAAATGAATTTTCATACCCAACATACCAATTTTTTCTTTGGTTTATCTTCTAAGATTTTAAAATGGCTTGAGATTCCAGTTATTCGTATAAGTGATGAATTTCATCTTATATTTAGAAGTTCCTTCCCAGATTTCTGTCATGGCCTTATTTCTCAGAGCTTTTGAATTGCAAAAGGAAAACAATTATTCTTGCAGTTTTTAAGTCCAATCATTTACACAGTATGAGAAATTAAAATACCCAAACACTGCAGTCATAGTTGAAAATTTGCCTTGAGAAAAATGAAATTTCCTTTTCATTTCCATGAAATATCATTATTTGAGAAAATTGCATACTAAAGCCTTGCCAAAGACAGTATACTTTCATATTTAATATGCAACGTTTCCCGAAATTCAAAGTGTAACTTCTTTGAAAAATTCCATTTCATGTTTGCTTTTCGGACTTTTTATTGCTCATTGCGTATTTCATTACACGTCATTTTACGTGTAATGTAATATGTAATCACCTCAAAAATCCCCGACTACATTTTTGCCCAAATCCATTATGTTTCTAAAATTGGGATTTTTAAGACCCATTACATGTACTGTTACATGTAATTGAAAGTGAAACTACCCCGGAAATTTCCATCCTAAATTCATCCAATCGGAGATTTTTACACCAACTGCATGTACTGTTACATGCAGTCAAATGCGCAATCGCATCAAAAATCTCCTACAATGCCCAAGTTGAAAAAGCAATTCCAAGTGCAAATCGGGGATTTCTGACCCGATTGCAAAACGAACTACATATGCAACTACACATGCAATCCTAAGTGCAGTTGGGTCCAAAAACCCCGATTTCACTTAAAAACTTATGTTTTTCCCTTGTAGTAGGAACTTTTTGGACCAACTACATAACATATTACAAGTTGAACTACATGCAGTCAAATCTGCAATGTGCCCAAAAATTCCCGAAATATAATGTGTTCCACTTTTTTGCTTTATCCAGTTTCAAAATCGGAGTGAGCCTTAACGTCAATACTTTCTGACGTTGTATTATTTTGATCTTTTCATCTTGATAAAACAGGTGTTCATCAGATGACAGAAAAGCCAACCATTACACCAGAGAAAATAATGAAATTCAAATTTCATAAATATCTGACTTCTGCTGTTCCTACCTCAGTGGTCTCAAATCTGGATGAGATCAAAGATACAGAAGTTGGGCATGTGGATATGACTGAATTTGTTAAAAGAACAGAGGTTGCAAATCCAAAGGATGAAATGCAGAAAATTCTCAAAAGCCATATTCACCTACTCTCAACTTTTCCTGTGGCAGTACTGGAACCTGAGTTCATAATGGCATGTGCAGCACATTTTGATAAAGAAACTCGGACAATCAAGGATTCTAAAGGTCAGATTGTTATCAGGTTAGATGCAGAAGCCATTGACAAAGTTTTCCATGTTCCTTCCGCTATGGTGTATGCAGATATTACTCATGAGAAAGCCTTACAATACTACAATAAAATGGAAGATGATTGCAAACGGGAGATCAATACTATTTGGTTCATTAAACCAAGGCAATCAATCTCAACCCGATGGCCTGCAACTTTGTACAGAACTGAGTTCAAAGAAGATATCAATGATATGATTACTCTTCTTGGCAGAATGCGGGGGTTGAAGAAGTCCAATGTTTTCAAGCCTTGGATGTTTCAGTATATTGCCATCGTAAAAAAAGGAAAGCAAAAGATTTTCTGGGCAGAATTGATCAGTGATTCATTGTGTGAGCAATTGACAGAGGTACTTACCACTCATACATTCTATATGAGTTCATATCTTGTATACATTGTTGCATCCTTCCAAGCATTACCAGGGTTATCCTATGAGGGAGACAGAAGCAGGTTGCCAGTATGGGGGTACTACAGTCAACTACCCATGGTTACAGGTAGACATCATTATCGTAGACTTCAAGATGCCTTCTTCGGAAATTTCATGTGTTTGTTTGATAAAACACTTGAGAACAAAAGGGTTTCAGAGGCAGCATGGAGGAAAGTCAATGAATATGGATGTATGTTCTTACAATTTCCGACTTTCACCTACATGAGAGTCGGATGTTTTGATGATCATCCTTATATGTTGCCAAGGTATCCAACTGATAAGATTGTTTTAATGGAGTTGGGAAGACAACTGATGTATGTACATGCTAAACAATCTGCATCTCATAAAGCCGGATTTGCAATTTCTACTCAACATCCCTTGGTAATTGGTAGGTATTCACTTACTTCTACGGTAAAGGCTAAAGCAATGGAAACCGAATTGCAGGAGATCAAACTGAAAAGGTTCAAGATTAGAGCTGACTTTGATTATCGGGGCATGAGGGATAAAATCAGAAAATCTTTTACTCATGTTCATCATATTGAAGATGTTTGGATAGATCTTCGTACGGATAAGGATATCCGAAGGATGGACTATAGCAGGTTATCCTTAGAACAAATCATTGATATGGATCTTGCTGACATTCCAGAAGGAATGGAAGATGATGGAGACATATTAGATCCAGAATACCAAGTAGCAAAGGTTGCATCTCAGGACCTCCCTTCAATCCAATGGTCGTTAAAAGAAAATTTCTCCATAACCGACAGATTTCAGTCAATCATGGCTAATACTCACGCTTGGCTCAAGCATTATGGTATTAAGATGAAAAGATTTAAATCAGGATCAGATGATGATGCAATTGGACCTGTGGGCCGGAAATCAAAAGTGAAAGGTAAGAGCAAAGATAATGCATCTTCTTCAGGGACCACAGTAAAATTGAAATTAAAATCAAAGGAGAAAACCCGAGAAAGTTCAGGTAAAGAAAAGATGGTGATACAAGAAAATCTTGAAATTGAAGATGATCAACAAGAGGATGAAGTACAAGTACTTCTAGAAATACCAGATACACGATCTACCCCTGCGGAGACTACACAAGAGTTCATTCTTGCAAATGCACCTAGTTTCATGATTGATTCTGATGTTGATTCATTTTCAACAGTATTGACTCCTCCTGTTCCGAATATGTCACATGACAACATGGTCAGTGTTTTCTCTTATGTTTCTCATTCAGGTACACCCATGATTCCTTCAATGGAAGGATATTCTTCTCTTAGCGATTTTGACAGGTTCATGTCAGAATCAATGCCACATGTCACTACAAGACCTGTTCCTACTACCATACAAACCGAGGCACCAGCCATTGTAAGCATCACGACATGTACTCAATCTAACATATCACAAGTTACGTCTGAAGAAACTCCTGTTATTTTATCTGATCTTCCTTTGTGGCTCGGTGCTGTTGTTCCAAAGAGGAAGACGCAGGAAGTTTTACCAGATATTTTTGACTTTGAGCAACTGAAACAAGTTAAGGCCAAGGGTGTTAAGAGGGCCAAAACGGTTTCAAGGGTTAGAATGGACAAGAATAAAACTAAATATGTGGAGATTGCGGAACCTCTTATAGAAAAACCCCGTGATGAGATGCAATTGGCTGATTTTAAGATCACCAGAGTAGATTTGGGTAAACAGACACATGCTGGATTGATCAACGATGCTCAAGAATCTGTAGCCTTGCTAGCACAGGAGTGCGATGAGCTTAAAAGGAAGAAAAATCAGCTCAAGGAACAGAATGAATTACTCATGGCAGTAATTCGAAAAGTTACTAGAGTTTTAGAACAGGTTGATCCACTAGCATCTTCTATTGCTGAAGAATCTGTTAAACAAGTTGAGAGAGCTGGAGAAATGGCTACAACCATTGATACATGGGTGAACCAAATGATGGTAGAAGGAACAGAGTTGATAAAAAGAGCACTCCAAATGATCACTTATGCCAGAATGGTGACATCTCAATTAAATGAAGTTTTAAGAAATTTCAATCAAAACTTGGAGTCACTTGGAAAAGATTTGGAAATTTGGAATAAGTTTTCAGATCTAAAACTAGAGATGCTATGCGAGAATGGGGTAATACCTTCTCGTGAGGACTACATTAGATCCAAAGAATTATTGGTGAATAGAGGCCAAGTCGTTGAAAACCTGGTAGAAGATCTAGAGGTAGCCATAAAGACGTGTGCTGAAAAAGAGCAAGAAATTGCTACTCAATTTATGAAAATTTCATGCACATTGATAAATAATGATCAAAAGGTGATGACAAAAGATGATACAGTCTCAGAATTCCTGTTAATGGTTGATCTTGAGCTTGAGGCAAATCATTTTACACTAGCTTCCATTCACAAGCTCGCGGGTTATCAGAACTCACTCAATCTTCTTCAAACTGTTCTTGAGGATAGTGATGCTGCAATCTCCAGATGCTCAGATACGATTCTCAAGACAACTGTGGTTGCAGACAACACCATTGTGCCAAATCCAAAGGAAATTCAAGAGAGCATTCACAAGTTTCGGGTTTTCATGGCACTTAATGAAGAAGATTGAGAAGAAAAGTGCTATAGGCATTCAAATAGATTTCTCTTTGCTTTCTAGGGTTTTAGATATGCATTGTTATTTTTAGTTTTGACAAGTTACATGTAAAGCATAAAATTGCAATTACATATGTAGTGAAACATGTAAAGTAAAAATTTGCAATTACACATCTTACTACATGTAATCACATTACAAAGGATTGTAATGTTGAATAAGTCAACTTAGGTAGTTAGTTTTCCTTATTTTTCTCATAGCCTCTCTCCTATAAATACAAGAGGGCTCATTGTAAATATTCATCTTTATTTTATGCAAGAGAGAGCTCTGCCAAACTTGTGCAAGCATAACTGTGATTGTGTAGTACTATTTTGGAGAAATATAAATAGAAAGAAACAATTGGAGCTGAAGTTGTGACTGAGTGCAATTGTGGGGAATCAAATTGGAAGCTGTGACTGCAATTTGGTTTCGCTATCTTTTTGTTTATGTAATTCTTGTGTTTTGTTAAGAGCAATTTGAAGATTAGAAACAATTGGAGCCGAAGCTGTGACTGGGAGCAATTGTGGTAATATAAGACTAGAAGCTGTGACTGTAAATTATATTACCATCTCATTTTCATATAATTTGTTAGAATAGTTAGAAAAATCTCTACTTCTGGAAGTCTGTGTGCCCCAATGGTAGAGGTGTTTCTTATAGATCCGATAAATAGGTCATAGAACCAAGCCGGTACGCTTTTCAATCAGCCTGTGAGTTGGTGTTGGCTTATCGGTATCACTGTTTCCAACTTTTAGATAGAAGTGTAGTTTAGAGATTAAAGCTTTGCCCATTATTCGTTTTTCGAGTAAGTGGATTCCTTCTTGAAAGATAAGAAGGAATATTTGTAACACCCTATTTTAATAATCTCTTAGCTTCTTGCTTACCTTGAGTTGATCCAAGGAACGGTGAGAAGGGGGAGCCTTCCCTTTAAGGTAGGAGAGACATTGTCTCACACGCTGTGGCTGGTATCAAAATTTTGTAAACTGGATTTTTTCCTCAAAACTGTCAGTTGCAAAATATCCACCCAACAGAACTCGCTGGACTCGTGGCAAGTTTTGGAACTCTATCACAAATGCACAGAAGGCTACCCCCTTCTGGCTACAAATGCATAGAACACTCTGCAAAATGAATCTGTTGTTGAGACACTCCTTGATTCTGCCAAACTTCTGGAAATGACCAAGATAACCAAAAATCCTTCTACTTGATGTTGGGAAACAAAACTATCCCTCCCTGTAGCCATAGACACTGAGTTCAACATCTGAAACTGAAACCACGATTTTGAGAAGAAAATCGCTAGACCTAAACTACTTCATAAAAACAGCCATGATTTTGTTGAAGAAATTGCCAAAAACTTCTGCAGATGAGCACTACAACGCAAAACAAACTGCAAGAAACCACAATTTTTGTGGAAAAGCCAGACAAAACCCTCCAATGATATTTTCGGAAAAAAATAAAAAACCCTAAAACCAGCAACACTAGACTTGATATTTTTGGAAAAAAAGTTAGAAAATGCAGAAACAATTTTTGCGGAAAATTTTGAAAAAACCAAACAATTTTTTGAAAAGAAAAATTGATCAAACTAGACATGATTTTTTAGCAAAAAATTGATCAAAACCCAAACACAGAAGCATCAATCATGATTTTTTGTGGAAAAAATCAGATTACCCGCTTGCTAAGAAAGACCCCACAATTTTTATGTGAAATAATCGTGCAAAAAACAAAAAAATGCAGACAAATTTTTTGGTAGAAGTTATAAAAAACCCAAAAGAAAACACCACAATTTTTTGGAAAAATGTAAAAAACCCTCACATGATTTTTTCTGGCAAAAAACCAAAAAAACTTCTAAACCCTCAAAAATTGCAAACAACTTCGCAATTCGCAGCAAATAAACAACTTTTGATTTTTGTTGTATAAAAATGAACTAAAAAACTTCTAAAAATTTCACAAGAAATTCCACAAACAAGTTTTTTATTAAAAAATTCGCCAAACTCTAAAGAACCCCCATCACTCGCTCTAATACCATGTAATGGTAATTGTGTAGACAATAATGAAAATGGAGTTACATTATATAGGCAATTACATTACGATGTTTCTAAAAGAAACAAACATAAACAGAAATTGGAAATAGAAACTACCTAAACTAACTACATTATATGACCATTAAAGAAACATTACGATATTTTAATATATTCCTCTCTCATTTCAAATTTGATGAGGGTTTTGGCTTTCACTGTTTTTAATTTCTTTGATCCTTATCCACCCACCCTTGTTTAGTTTGGTTGGTATATCACTTCATCCATTGTTCTTTGATTGTTATAACTTACTACATATTCTCGAGTACTTACCTTGCTATTACCTTTATTAATCTGTTTCACACTTCACTGATTATTCCCATTTGATCATTGATGATATTGCCCTATTTTTTTCTAGTGGATGATGCCACATCTTCCATCAATGAATTGGTTGTTAGTACTTTTACATCCATCTTAGAGGACTTAATTTCATTTGTATGCTTGATTCATGATGGCTATTCCTCTTGTGTGATGGATGACGATGATGCAGCCCTAAATTTTAGCAATACAACCTAGGGATGACACTTTATGTGATGAGGTTTACATCTTCACTACCTTCTTATGAGGTTGCTGAACTTTGTGATGGTGTTCTTTCTACATGTCACAATAATCTTATGTGTATACCCTTAGATATATTTTGTTTTGCAGATGCATCTGGTGAATAGTCTAGGGATAGTGATCTATGTGGACTACCTTCTTTTATGAATGATTATGATAGTGCTTTAGCATCTCATGCTGCTTTTTAGATATTCATAATGATATATTGTTTTATGGGACATTCTAATGATAGCATGCATTTTGTTGATAGTTCATTAGCTTTTCATTTTGCTTGATGATTCTTAGCTTCATACTATATTAAATGACAATGATATCACTCATATGTAGAGGTATTAACAGATGACTTTGATAGTACTGAGGGTACATCTTTACATGTTAATTCATTCTTACTTTCTAATTAAGAGTACCTAGATGATGATATCTTACTGATAAGTGAATTTAGACCTACTTTAATCAATACAGCAATGCAATGGTTTGATTTATCTTTTGTACATTTTATCAGTTAGTTATGGCATTGGCTAACGATTTCATCAAACATTTTTCTTGCAGTGGAGTACTTGAGGATAGTTAAGATTTATTTCCATTTTCCCCTAACATTCACATGGTTTATTTTTCTCATCCTATGACACCTAGAATCATTGTTCAAGGTATACCTGATTCACCTCCACCTAGGCATATGTTTGTATTTCATGAGGCACCTAGTTCAAAGAGTTGTCATGCAGTGGGTCATACTTATTAATGGATGGCTAATGAACAAATGGCTATATCTACTCAAACATTTTTGCAGCCTAATAATATTGATCTTCCTTCAACTACAACAACTAAGGGACAAAAACAGTATAATGTTATTAATAAGCTTCGAAACACACAAGCTACAATATCTCTTTGGGACTTATTGCATGCATCACCTTCATATAAAGATATTGTATAGAGCTTTAGAAAAGAATCATGTAAATTCTAAATTTCAATCAAACACAGTTGTTTCTATGATAGAATCTACTGGTACTAAGAAAAACATGAGATTTTATTGATCTTATGGAACTTCCGTCTGATTTGGTTATTAATGAGAATTTAACTTTGCATATTTTGGTACATCTAAGGATTTAACAGTAAATGTGGCTTAATTGAAAATGGATTTAATTTAAATATGTGCAGTGAGGATAATTTGAAAATTTTGAATTTGTATATCTCAAAGTTGCAAATATTAGATGTTATTAAAGGATTTAATTATACTAGACAGCCTATAGGCATTATTATTCTTCCTATTACAGCTGGGCCACTTAACATATAATATGTTATTAATGTGCATTGGATCCATGACATGCGCATCATACCATCCACACTTCACAAGGTTGTAAACTTTAGCATAAGAATCAAAAAAATGGGATAATAGCAGATGATCATTCATTTAGTCATTGTCATATGGTTGAGGAGCCTAAAGTTGTTATCATACCAAATCAGCCAACAAAAGAAATGCCTAAATGAGAAACAAAAACAGAGAGGAAAATCCCTCACAGAAAAATAAGGCCATACTTGGTGATGATTGGGATACACTGGATTTCACGCCTTCTTGTGTTGAAGAATAAAGATTGATCATAGAAATTTCACTATTCAAACCCACTTGATTCATGACATCAGGTGGTGTAACATTGCTTGAAGCTTCAAAATCCAAAATGCAATTGTTAGCCAGCCACCTTTTTATCTGCATGGCGGTGAAAAATGGTTCAACAATTGTTTGACTACTCATAGATACTACTCCAAGGTATATTGCAAGTGATTCTAGAGCATTAGCTCCAGCATTGCTTCATCCATGGAATCACTCAAAGAATCAATAGGATGGTGAAATGTGGTTGTGACATCAATGTACAACAAGGCTTTCTTTATGCTCCAGGATTCTAAGCAATTTGCTCAATGGTATTTTGACCTTCATTTGACTCAACGTGAAGGCCATGTCAGTGCAGTCATATTCAAACAAAGGAGTGGACAAAAGTAAAATTATAGCATGCATATTGCAAAAAAAAAAAGGCATTACCTTACCACTACTAGTGACGTCTTTTTCATTAATGACATTTCTAACTCCTTTAGTTGTATCTTGCCCTTCATGTAATGCTTCTTTGTCTAAGTTGGCATGCCCCATACTTCTGTCATTTTAGGATTTTCAACATTACTTGCTAGTACAATTGCATTTGCATTTTTGTTCCTTGGAACATACCATTTTTGCATAGAACTCTTAACATGGATATTTTTTTGTTGTGTGTAATGTCCCCTTTTTGGGATGATATGGTTTATGGTTGGATTAGCCTATTATTGTCCCTCGTAGGCTAAGACTGATGGTTAGAGGGTCCCAGTTGGCAATGCGAGAGGCTTATTCCCATTCCAGAGGCCAGAAGTGTTCAAGATTGCTCTTCATTTGGTACAGTTTGGCACACTTACTATTTATAGTAAGTGACTATTTCAAGAAAAGTCAAGATTACTGATTATAGCAAGGCACCTGAACGGGCTATGTTTGCAGTGTCAATCCCTGGCACCATTGGGTTGATCAAATATTCAGGGACTAACTATTTATAGTAAATCATATTTGTAGAGTTAACTATTTTTGGCAGGGCACCTAGATACATAGTATATACAGTAGTTGTCTTGTTTTTCAGTTGACTTAGTGAAATAATGATATTGGTGTGAGTTATATTAATTAATTATTAATAAAGGTGACTTTATTAATAATTAATCATTAAAGGTGAATCATAAAGTTATAAAGTCACTTTATGCACAATGGGGCCATGGCCCTCAATTTAAGTCAATGTGAGGACATGCCATATCATTTAAATGATATTCAAAAGGCATTTAATGAGACTTTGTCTTGGGCGCCCATATTGAGGAAAATTAAAGGTATTTACTAAGTCAACATCAAAGCAACAAAAGGATATAATTTAGTGATTTTAAATGTCTAAGTGGATCGACCTCTTGTTGAGAAGTATATAAAGGCATCATTGGCAATTCAAACTTATTATTGATAATTATTTGTCATTGCTATTTGATGTTTGGGAATTGAGCTTGAGAACAAGGGTTTTCAATTGTACCAGGGCATTATGTTGTGAAATTTGATCAATTAGAGATGGACACAATATTACTATCTTTGATGTATATGGAGAACTATGCCGCGGTAATTGATTGTTCTACAAATACAATCGAATAGTCTATATATATATATCAAGAAGATTGCCCGCGTAGGGACATGTCCATACGTGGCAGTTGCCATGTAGGGACATGTCTCCACGTGAGGTGACTGTTCCAAGGGTTGCAATTAGTTATGGTTAACACAGCCCATCGTTAGAGCTTGTTCGCATTATACAGAGCATGTTTTATTGTGCTTTATGTCTTACACATAACAATGCACACAATGCTATTGTGCTACTGTGATGTAATCACAGTCACACGATAGGCATCGTGTTGACTATGATAACATCACAGTCGCACTATAGGCATCGCACAGTAGATAATACTTTGCACTACGGGTATGTGCACATACCTTGCGTGTTTCCGATATCATGACATTGATTTATATATATATATATATATATATATATATATATAGAGAGAGAGAGAGAGTAACCGAACTGTCATTAGTTGAATACCACGAAGGCTATATTTCAACACTCCCTCTTAGCAAGAGTGGATTCATTTAACCCATTCAATCATGACCTCCGACACAATTCGAAACAGCAATTTATGTAGTCTAGTCATGACAATAGGAATTCCAATATCATGATATCCAGCTCAGTCCTGGACAACACTTAAGGAGTCAATCATGATCTACGTTTGCTATCACACATCCAATGATAACATCATATTTTAGAGTCAAGATATCCGGCACAGTCCAGGACAACAACTTAATGAAGTCAATCTTGACACTCAGTCAACTATTGTCAAGATCGTCACCTTGAAATAGTGACCCTGATTTGAAGATCGTCATCTTCTTTCAACATAGTTAGAATATTGCAATATACATTTTAATTATTTATTCATGAATAAATTACAAATAGTAGGAATTTAATCCTAATAATCTCAATTACAATCTAGTCATACCAAGTTTGCTTCGCAAGTACTCTATCTTCAATCTTGCAAGTGGCTTGGTAAAGATGTCGGCATTTTGTTCCTCAGTGCTGATGTACACTATTTTTATGATGTTTCGGTCTACCATGTCTCTTATATAGTGATATGGAATTTCAATATGTTTGGATCGATTGTGGAAGACTGGATTCATTGAGAGCTTGATGCATCTCTGATTATCACAATGAATTATGGTAGGATTTAGAGACTTTCCAAACAATCCAAATAGTAGCTTCTTTAGCCATACTACCTCACGAGCTCCCATGGAGGCTGCCATGTACTTTGCTTCGGTAGAACTCTGGGCAACTGCTGACTATTTCCTGCTGAACCATGATATCATTGCAGAACCGAGACTGAAGCAACACCTGTAGTACTTTTATGATCAGTGGTACTTCCGGCCCAATCAGAATCAGAATATCCTTGAAATTGAATCTCAACATTCTCATAATTTAAGCCAAGTCCGATTGTGCCTCGTAAATATCTTAATATGTGCTTAGCAGCCATTAGATGTATCTTCTTAGGTTCACACATGAAGTGACTTAATGCATTTGTAGCATAGAATATGTCAGGACAAGTATTTACTTGATACATGAGGGAACCGACGATCTCCCTATAGAGAGTGGGATCTGTGGGTTCTGAATCTTCTGCCTCAATTTTTAGTTTGTGCAGATTTGTTTCCATTGATGTAGCTAATGGTTTACACTCCATCATTCCAAATTTAGTCAAAATATCTTTGGTGTACTTTTCTTGATTTAGGAAGATATAGTTTTTCTTTTGCCATACTTCCAATCCCAAAAAGTAGTGTAGAAGTCCTAGGTCCTTCATATCAAATTTTGCTGCCAGTTCTTGTTTACATTTTGTAATGAGATTATCTTCTCCTATTATCAAAAGATCATCCACATAGAGGACCAATATTATCATATTTCCATTTGAAATTTTGAAGTAAATGTTAGGATCTACTAGGTTCTTGGAGTACCCTAGTTTAGAGAGATAGTTATCTATCCTCTCATACCAGGCTCTCGGTGCTTGTTTTAGACCATAGAGAGCTTTCTTAGTTTACAAACATAGCAAACCTTATCATGTATGGTGAATTCTTCTGGTTGTTCTATGTATACCTCCTCCTCAATTGAACCATTCAGGAAGGCCATCTTTACATCCATCTGGTGAATTTTCCATCCTTTAGATGTTGCAATTGCAATAATTGTTCTTACCGATGTATGCCAGGCAACTGGAGCAAATGTCTCTTCGTAATCTATTCCGGCTTTCTGAGAGAATCCCCTAGCCACAAAGCAAGCTTTATGTTTTTCAATGCTGCCATCGGGTGCATATTTGATTTTGAATAACCACTTGGAGGAGACAACTGATTTGTCTTTTGGTCTAGGCACTATGTCCCAAACATCATTCTTTAGTATAGATTGATATTCTTCAACCATAGCATCCTTCCAAGCTTGATCTGATAAAGCTTCTTTAACACTTGTTGGTTCGCAATTTGTAACCTCGGTTAGAAGTGCAGCATAACACTTTAGAGTTCTTGTTCTTTTATTTTCTTTAGAAATTTCATTTGGTTCCATATTATTCTCTTCAATCATTTTTCTTGCCCATAGAGGCCTTTTCTTGTTATTTGCTATTTCAATATTTTCGTCGTTAGTGACAAGAGGTTCAAGAGCTTCTATGATACTCTCCCTCTCAGTGTCTGAAGGTTCAGTTACTTCTAAGGTATTCTCCCTCTCAATCTTTGTTATACAATCTTCTTCTACTTCAGTGATGTTATCATCCTCAGGTTCTTTGAGTGTAGTGTTTTCTTCAAACTTCACATCTCTACTTATCTCAACAGATTTTTGCCCCGGAATGTAAACTCGATATCCTTTAGTATTTTCACTATAGCCAATGAATATACCTCTTTTCCCGGATGGTTCTAGTTTCATCCTCTTTTCCTTAGGAACATGTATGTATACAGGACAGCCAAATATTCTTAGATGACTTAGGTCTGGTTTGTTCCCTGTAAAACTTTCTTCTGGAGTTATGTTTTCTAAAACTGAGTGTGGACATCGGTTTTGAATGTAGACTGTTGTATTCGAAGCTTCTGCCCAAAATGAAGTGTGTAAGTTTTGGTCATGCATCATAGCTTTTGCTGCCTCAATTATGGTTTTGTTCTTTCTTTCTGTCACTCCATTCTGTTGTGGATTATATGGTATAGTATACTCCCTCTTAATCCCAACAGAATTACAAAAGTCTTTGAAGTTGTGTAATGTCCCCTATTTTTAGACTTATGGGATTAGCTTGGTTTTGCGACCCTCACAGGCTAATCAGGCGATCAGAGGGGTCAAATGTCGGAGCCAGTATTGGGATCCCATTCTGGAGGTTCAGTTTATCAGATCTGCTTTTCGTTCGGGTCATTTTGGCCAACTTACTATTTTTAGTAAGTGGGGTTTCTGGTATGGCCAAGATTGGCAGGGTGTCTGCACGAAGGGTCAGACATCTCAGGATTCAGTTTCAGTGAATCTCCAGTTTGAGAGACTTACTATTTATAGTAAGTTTATTTTTAGCAGTGGCTATTTCTGGCAGGGCAGTATCTATTTTTGGTTGGGCAGTTGGTCCTGGTGCCTTGTCAAAAGTTTGATGATTGCAGGCAGATGGTTCTGTGGCTTTTATTTTAAAGGCGTTATTAAATTAAATTATATTGATTTAATTTAATAACTAACGACTTTATAATATTATATTATAAAGTGGGAGTATTTATTAAAGCCAATTAAGGGAAATATTAAAAAAGTGCTTTTTCGAAACAGCTATATATTTTGCACGAAAAAGCACTTTCATTCATTCATTATGCAATCATTATTATTTTGGAGTTTGTGAAGATTTGCCCTAGCTAGGGTTTCGAGGACGGATTCCTCTTCTCGCGATTTGAGCCATTACGTGTTAATGGTGAATTTCGTACTACTGATTCGGAATTAAATTCAGTGCTGATGTATACTGGATTTATATGAAATTTATTCTACAGGCTGCAGTTATTTTGGTGAAGTTTTATTTAATTCTACAAGCAAGCTTGTTCTGTCAAGTTTGAAATTATTTTCATACTGGAGTCTTGGAAGTTGGAGTGCTGATGTTTGTGTGAAGAATCCAATCAATTTGGAATTCTAGTTTGGGTTGATGCTTAATTATCGAATTTGGGGTTGAGATTGTGAGTAATTTGTATGAGGGTTTGCTTAAGCAATCAATGTCTGGACTGCACGTGAGAGTCTAAAGCTGCATTTCCCATTCGTTGTCTAGTATCGATAGTTGTGATTATGGTATTCATTTGCGTTAAGGGTTTCTGGAGTATGCTGTACGTGGCAGGAGGTTAGCAGCCTTAACTAATTTGCCTACGTGAGGACTGTTGCAAGTCTGGTTCGAATTTGCATCATGTGTGGGTATTGATTCAGAATTCTGGTATTGCGTGAGAGAGCTGGGTTATGTTTTGAGTATTCTGAATGTGTAACAGTGTGGTTTGATCTTGTACGTGGAGGTGTGGCCTAGTGCTGGGTGCAGTAACGTTGCTGCAAATCATTGAAAAAGGCGTCAAGAAAATGTATGCGGAATTGGCAACGCTGGTACAGGTCACAGGGAATTCTGAACAGCATAGCGGTAGACATTTTTGCAATTGCCGGGGAGTATAGTGAGACCTTGTGGACAGCTACAGTGTATGCAGCATTCACACTCTTATGTTGGCACGTGAAGATTTAAAATCAGGAACATTGGCAGCGAAGTCATCATTCCAGGTACTAATATTTTATGATTAGTTCTGTTATGTATTGTTATGCTAGTGAGAGTAAGAATGTTGTTAGTTAAGGAGTGTATTGTTAGCATGTGAATCTGGCTATTGTAAGTTGGAGATTATCTTTTAAAAGTTTTGAGAATTATTGATGGAAGAAATGAGATTGTCATAAATGTAATGAATGATCCTAGCATTCAAGGGTGAAAATTTGCAAACTTCATCAATTATTAGTTAATTGATTTGGATATTCAGAGTGAGCCGACTTAGGTTCATTACAAGTTGTCAGATATATATTCTCCCCCATTGTCAGATGTTAACACTTTAATTCTCTTCCCTGACTGGTTTTCTACTAATGCCTTGAATTCTCTGAACTTTGATAGTACTTCATTTGATTCTTTGAACTTTAGAAAGTATATCCATGTTTTCCGAGAATAGTCATCAACAAAGATTATGTAGTATAAGGATCCAGTTAGGGATGGTGTTTTCATGGGGCTACAAAGGTCGGTGTGAACCAGCTCTAAGATAACTTTTGATTTGTGTTCACTTGGAGGAAAAGAACCTTTCACATTCTTTCCTAAGGCACAACCTTTGCAAATGCTAGTATGTTCAGATTTTTGTTGGGGTAGTCCTGAAGTGATCTTCTTTATGATGGGTAGAGCACTATATCTTAGGTGTCCTAACCTTTTGTGCCATAATTCATTATTGTTTGAAATTTCATGATTTAGTGCTAACTTTTGATCACTATACAGTTTATACAAACTACCATCTCTTGAACCTATTGTTATTGCATTTTTTATATTTGTGTTTTTCCGCCAAAGGACTTTGTCTTCAATGAAAGTAACCCGATATCCTTGATCAGCTAAACTAGATATTGAAATTAGATTTCTTTTTATTTCAGGTACCAACAATACGTCTTTCAGTTGTAGAGATTCTCCACTTCTTAGTTTGATGGAACAGGTCCCAATTCCTTTCACAAGATACGTGGAGTTATCTCCAATAGTGACTTCTTCATTTGATTGTCCCTCAAGAGTTTCAAACTGATTTCTAAATCCCGTTATGTGTCTTGATGCTCCACTATCGATTATCCAAGTGTTCTTGTTTGTATTTATTTCACTTGATAATGCTAGGAAGAAGAGTGAGTTTTCTTCTTTGACTTCGGCTAGGGTAGCATGTGTTTTCTTCCTTTCCGGACAGTTTCTATGAGTGTGACCATACTTATCACATTTCTAACACTGAATTTTAGATAGATCCTTTTTCTGGAAGTTTTTATTTCCTCTCTTTCGTTTGAAAAACTTTTTCTTTTTGTTGTAGGTATTTGTGTGAAGTGCCTGAATTTCTCCTTCTTTATTTGGTCCTATTCCCCTTGAAATTAGGTGTGACTCTTCTTGTGTACAATCATTTCTTAGTTGCTAAAAATTTGGTAGTGGAGGTCGCCCACTGATGCATTGAATGAATGATTCCCAAGAGATGGGTAATCCCCTCAAGGCAATTAGAGAAAGTTCAACATCTTCTATAGTGTTTCCTATTGTGAAAAGTTGATCTCTTAATTCTGAAATTCTTAAGAAGTAAGATGTGACAAATTCTCCCGTATTCATTTTTATGCTCATAAGTTGTTGCTTTAGAGTTAATATCCTGCTTGCATTATTTATTTCATATGTACTCGTGATGGTTTTGAATATCTCATGTGCAGTTGTTAGTCTGGCTATACTCGGGAGAATAGCATCTTTGATAGAGTCGATGAGTATTTTCCTTGCTTTGTTATTACGTCTTTTCCACGATGTGATCTCTGCCTCATCTTCAGGCATTTTCTTGTCTCCTTCTATATAAGAATCTAACTCAAGTTCTTGTAGGAGTGATATGATTCTTATCTTCCATGACATGAAGTTAGATGCTCCTTCAGGTCTGTCCTCCATTCTGATTCCAATAACCATTTTGTATAGTTCTGGTATTTAACAGTTGTACGGTATTTATATAATCTCTGCAGGCACGAACTGCACACTTATCTTTCTCTCAAGATGTTGTTAAATAATGTAGTAAATCATTTCTTTTTATTTTATCTCTAATATGCTGGCTCTGATACCATGTTGTGAAATTTGATCGATTAGAGATGGACACAATATTACTATCTTTGATGTATATGGAGAACTATGCCGCTGTAATTGATTGTTCTACAAATACAATCGAATGGTCTATATATATCAAGAAGATTGCCCACGTAGGGACATGTCCATACATGTCTCTACGTGAGGTGACTGTTCCAAGGGTTGCGATTAGTTATGGTTAACACAGCCCATTGTTAGAACTTGTTCGCATTATACAGATCATGTTTTATCGTGCTTTATGTCTTACACATAACAGTGTGCACAATGCTATTGTGCTACTGTGATGTAATCACAGTCACACGATAGGCATCGTGCTGACTGTGATAACATCACAATCGCACTATAGGCATCGCACAATAGATAATACTTTGCACTACGGTTCTGTGCACATACCTTGCGTGTTTCCGATATCATGACATCGATTTATATATATATATATATATAGAGTAACTGAACTGTCATTAGTTGAATAACACGAAGGCTATATTTCAACACATTAGAGATTGTGCAATCTTCATTGTTTATGGCTATGCACTTGTGAGGCTATGAGCTATCAGCTGATATTATTTCTTGAGAGAACTTCATTTAGGAGTTCTATTTGGGCCAAAAAGGAGAAGAAATATCAAGGGTTTGTGCATATATTGGAAGGTTTATTAAATGCAGACCTGTTGCAGCATTATCAAATTTGGTGATAGCAAATTGATCAGGTTTTAGGAGGCGTTGAAGGCTGCCACATCCATTTCCAGCCCTCACGTGGCTTCCTAGGGCAGGTCGTACACCTTGGAGGCACCTAGGGTGTCAAATAAATAATTAGCAGTAGTTAGGGTTTGAATAAGGTTAGGAAATCATTATCCACCGTAGTAATAAGTAAAGAAGTGGTTCTTTCAAGCTCTCATAAGTGTACATGGTTAATATCAGCATTTCAATGTGGAAAACTTGTCAAAATTGGTGACCTGACCTGCATGCTTGGAGGAAACTGTAGCAAATCTATCTATTTCTTCCAAAATTGTTTTTGACAATTATAGTTGATGCAAATAAACCTCATTGGGGGTATTCTCACCATCCGGGTACTCCTATATTGCCAATTTCACTAGTTCGATCAATAAAAAAGCACATTTATAGGCTAGCATGGGACTCCTAGTATGTTATTTACTATTTTGGTTCCAATAAATTATTCAAATTTGGTATTAGTGTTTGTTGTTATGAAGATCAAAATTCTGAAAACAATTTATCTTTCCTGTCAATACAACTAGAAACTCATAGAAATTCATATTTTATTATAATTTCAAAACAAATATCTCATTTGCATAGCAAATTAGTGGTTTGGCAGAGTTAGAACCTGCAGGGGTTCTGACATTGTGCTAGCCTTTCTGGACTCTTGTTCACAATTTTCCCTGCAATCTCTTTAGTCCTAATTCCAATGTTCATTTTTCAATCTCCTTAGCTACAGCAACAGTCCATACTTTTAGTATAGCTGTATTTCCAATGTTATTTTTGGTATTCACTTGTATACTCTTAAGTTGATACTCACTTTGCACTTGCATCAAAATTGCATTAAAAAGAGCTTTAATGTCTTCAATTGAAAATTTTGCTCCTCTATACCTTTATTCAATGAGTTCCTTAAGGTATTTGAAATCATCTGTTGGCAGCTCATACTAGATTTGATAGCTATCAAGATCGCATTGAACAAATTTATCAGTTTCATATGCATCAAGCTGGTCCACATTAACATCATCATAATACTCCAGGGTACCATCTTCCATAGAGAATTCTTTCTCTTTTGAAAGTGTAATTGCAACAACAAACTTTTCTAGATCCTGTGGAAAATAGCATGCTTCACACCATAGTTAATCATCTTGAGCATTCTATAAGGACCCTCCTGTCCTAAGTATAAAATATCAGATCACAAGAAGTCAATGATAACATATTACTCAGAACACAAGGCTATTTTTTTTCTGTGTGATTACTCCCCAATGCTAGATATTGATTACTCAGGAGATACTTTACTATAAAAAAAATTAAGCCCATACGAAACGTAAATCAAATAACCGATTTGGGCTCTTCTGTCCTAGGCATTAAGTGGTCATCCGAACCATACCTCTATCCACACAGGATAGGACTGAATAAGTGGTCCCTTGAATCATACCTCTATCCATACAGGATAGGAAATGAATAAGTGATCTTCAGACCATACCTCCATCCATACGGGATGGGTTCTCATAAGGAAAGGAATACATAAATGCTCTGATCAGAGACTTACACTCATTAGACCAATACGGGTCCTGAGTACCTAGCAAGAAATATCATAGACTGCCCAAGAACTGTGCCAAGGATTTCTACAAGGTCAACAATGGTTTAAGGTCCACACCCTTCCTTAGGTTTCAAGCATACAGCTAAGTGGGAAACCACCGAGAATTTAGTTAAGTTTTGTATCCCTTCTCGACTTTCGGGCATCTGGCCAGGTACAGGTACCTTCCTGAGTATCAAACATGTTGGACATTGTTGGTTATAGTTTTGTTTGTTCACAATATAATGTTTTCACTCTCAGCTATATCCAAGACACTTGGGTACTGGGGACATCCTTCGTTACCCAAACTGCCTACATACACTATCTCCATGGGATCAAGGTGTTCATTGATTCGTACTCTACTAACGATATGTAGTTCTAGTTTACCTATGTTTGATGTAATAGTTGCGGAATCAAAGCCCTTTTGGAGCATTTTTCAATCCCATAAAGTTCTTTGCCGTTATACCCCCACTCAGGTGAGCCGGGCGGATCTTGAATTATCCACTACAGACACTAGCGATGTTTGTCGTATAGTTATAGTTAAAACATGTGTAAGGTTTTCCTATGCGCATGAGTCGAATGTTCTCTCCTGTAATTGTTACTTGTAATGAGCCCAGCTGGCTCTCTAAAACAAACTAGTTTTCTCTTCAATTTTAATTGCCATTTTACGGAGATCCAAAGATTTAAAATTTATTTGCAATTTTCAATTTAGAAATCAGAATAACATTCCACTGAGTTTTCAACATAAGCAATATGAACACTAGCAATTTACACCAACTTGATTGCTATTTAATATTGAAAATTCAACCAGACTTTCATTAACAATAACCATTACAATTGAACAATTCAAGAAATGGCACCTTTAAAAACGTGCATGTTGAGAATGAAACGCAGCAACCAGAAGAGATTGGCGCCAAGCATTAACTCCTTCCCATGTGCAATGAAATCTTTATGAACTTATTAAATTTGTCTCCAAGCACTTCACAACACCAACAACCAGTTGCAGCCCTCAAACTTACAAACATCAACCAAAACAGTACGGCCCTGCCATGTCTGTATGACAGCCTACAAATAAATTGTATGGCCTTCCAGAATTCCGTACGACAGTCTTCAAGAGGCTCAACTTCAATTTCCAGCAGCTCCCACAATTGCTAAACAATAACCCAACAATGCTATCGAATTTTGATTAACAATTCTCTCCGATCTTTGAAGACCAAATTCCTTCAAAATTGATTCAAACTTTGTATTGATTCTTCTCCTGTAAGCTCAAATTGAACTTTTGAATGAAGCCCACACTATAGCAAATCTCAATGTTTATTTCAACACCTCAAATGCTTGTAAAAACTTTGAAGAATTCACAATTCTCCAAGTCTGAAATTCTAAAACCCTTGTTCCAAATTTCTCTTCACACAAATCAATAATATCAAATGCACAATAGAATGGATGAAATGAAATCTAAATCCCCTTTTATAATATTCAATTTTCATTTGTCTTCATCTCCTTTAATTTACTTTAATTTCATTTTTCATAAAGCAACTTTATGTTATAATTTAAGGATGATATATAATAAAGTCACTTTATTAATTTAAACCAGAGTTCCAAGAATTGCCAATGAATCGCATGAATTGGGCGATTCACGATTCGGTTCATCCAAAATGATTTTTTTGAATCGTGAATCGAAACCGGTGATTTTTTGGATGAATCGCGATTCATTCCCATGAATCGCCTGAATCGGCGCGGGAAATTGCCATGAATCGGCAGATTGCTAAAAAGTCAAGTCAAATTTTTAAACACAAATATTTTCAATGTTTTTTTTTGCCTTTCCTATTTGTTGTAAGTTTATACAAATATAACATTGAAGTATAAGTTTGATTTATTTAATTTCTTATACTTTAAGTTACATTTGTATAAATTATAAAATATATACTTCAGGATGTTTGAGATAGGTTCCAGCTTCATAGGAGTTAAGATGCAGATTCTAGATTTTGGGGTTTTCGAAAAATTCTAGACTTAACCAAATTTCAGGATTCAAAAAGCCTTTAGCAGGGTTACCTCCCACAATCCATCATGGCTTTCTAAGGTCAAACTGAAGCTAGCAAAAGGATTCTCAAAGGGTTTTAACTTGTTTTATCACAAATCACTTGGTTTTGACCCCATCTCTATGACAAACTTAGCTTAGCTCTTGCCCAAATCACAGGCAGACAAGACTTCCCAACAGGCCAAAATCATTCAAACCTCATTTGTCGGACCTAGGGACTTGAAAACAGCCACCAACAAAGACTACCTAAGATCTAGTTATGAAGACTTTGACATTTGGCATTGATCAATGATCAAGCATCATAGATTCATACTATGAAACAATTTAGTTTTATGGATCTTACAAATACTAATAGACATATGTTTCATGGATCTTCATCTTACATACATTTATGATTTGATGTCTTATGGATCTTCATCTTACATACATTCTATGATTTGACTCATTACAATCCTATGATTTCTATTTACTTTAGCTACAATTTACATTTTACGTGTAATGTATGTGATGGATTTATCATTTATGTTCCTTGTTTATGTATATTAGCTGCTATTTGATGATGTTATAGTGTGTTTAAGTTATATTCAATAAAGGGTGCATGAAATAAGTTTTAAATTTTGTTAAAATCTCTAAATTTGAAGGGTTTTTTAAATTTGTCGATTCGTGGCCGATTCAATTCCGATTCATGGCTGATTCACAATTCGATTCGGCCTTGCCGATTCTGATTCTCATTTCTTTGATTTAAACTCCCCCATTGCTCCAAAAATGACCTTTTAATTAATATAATGATATTCTGACACATAGGGTCCCTCTTTTATGTGCTCAAGATTTAAAACTTCTCAACCCGGTTCCAACGAGCTATAACACCAAGGTGTCCAATATGCAATCCCAATAAAAATAGCAACCTTAGCCAATTTAATTAAATAATAATCATAATTCACCCATCTTGCGAAAATGACTGAAGAAGCATCAGAATCGAAATTTGACAGCACAAGCGTGATCCTAATGAAGAAAGATGATGAATGAACCTGATGAGGTGACTTACTAAAAATAGACGCTCCCTTCAAGATTCTTGGAGCCCAAACTGGAAGCCAAAAATATAAACGGAGAGCATCATTCAACTCCTCTAACTCACCTGAGCTCATCGGAACCATCCCTTGACTTACTATAAATAGTAAGTCCCACCAAACAGAGCCATAACCCTAAACAAGGTCCTCTAATCACCAATATTAGCCTACCAGGACCCGGTAATAGGCTAAATCCAATAACTCGGATACTTGCTCAAAATGGGGACATTACATTACTATATCAGTTTTCTCTTAAGTTGTTATGAGTTTCTTGACAAAGCTTGGTTTTTCCAAATATGAGTTCAGCATTTGTATGAAAAATGTTTGTTTGCGGAAAACATTGCATTTGTTTCTAGTGCAATAAAAAACTGCGAGATAACATGAAAAGTTAAACTACTAGCAAGTTAGTGCTTCTCAACTAAGTATGCCCTACCTATTTGATGTGAGATGCTGTCCATATTTCAAGACAGCCACATAAAAATGAAACTATTCAAATCTTGTCCAGCAAGAAAAGAATGAACCTATTCAGTCATTGGACAGTATAACAAGAAGAAAACTTTCCAAATTTTGAACAACAAAATCTGAATGGAACTTTTCAGATTTTGGACAGCATGGTAAGAATAAAACCCTTTCGGAACAGCATAACAAGAAAGAAAGCTCATTAATGAAATAATCATCCACTTCTATTCTATGGTTTGTCAATAGCATGGAAGGGCATCTAGTATAAGTACCACAGTCATGATACCCTTGTAAGTTAGCTAAATAGAGGGAGGAAGATTAATCATTTGAACATGCTGAATGCATTGCAAACCCCTCCATTTGACAAAGAATGTTAACAAAGAGTGAGGAAGATCACATTAGTATACACAGCAAAGCAAAAGTTCTGCAGTGGCAAGAGAAAATGAAAATATAAGTAGCCTTTTTGAAGTGCATAATTGATGAAAGGTGATCAGGAACGGTGCTCAAGAAATGTCTGTACTCTAAACCATACCCAACTATTCAAGTTAAAAATCAATACAAAAGAGATACAATAGATGGGAAAGAAAAGAGAGATAAGTTCCTTTCAAACCATCACCAATTAGAGAAAATCTTCAAAAAACATCTCCTTTACGTGTCATGGATACCACGACTTGAAATAATTTTAAACTAAACTAATATAAACCAGAAAGGCCTTTTACATTTACATCAACAGTATTGAGTTGGCAAAATGAACATAAAAATGCATCAATTGTACCTCAGCACCATCAACTCTTGAGAATTGACTTCTATGCCGCTTTTGGAATCGTAAAGCCTTTTTCATTTGGACTTTTTCCCAAGCCATAGTTGGAGTATCCCCAACGCAAGTAATCCCTTCCTCAGAGATAACCTACATCCAAGATATAAAAATTCAACTTAGTTTGCAAATAAATAAATAAAAATGAGTAGCTAAGAAAAAAAAAACATTAATCAGAAACAAGATTCCTTTTACACAACAGTACAATTCCCTGTCAATTATGTTTTCTTTTGTATAACATTTTTCTAGCTAAAACAGCAACCTCTAACCATTTCAACATGAAAGAACCTATAATCCCTGCCAATGACTGCAAAGAGACCTTGAATTGCCAAAATTAACAGGTATTAAGGAAGCTAAACTCTTAAAAACACCCACCACAAAAACTGGTCCCTTGTCACCCTCCTGTATTTCCATTTTATACCTTTGTCCAGCATGATTACGAATTGCCTGATATCCAATGGGATAGGGGTGTCGATACTTTCCCTGCAGACCTCAAGTAAAATAAAAATCAATTATAAAGCTCTAAAGGACCATTTAAACATCAAATACCTCAAGTTTGTTTCTTTGTCTCAAATTATTAATCATAAATTCCACCATAAATTTAGAGAATGCAGCTACTTCTTTAAAGTATATGCCACATACTAGTCAAGTGGAAAATCTTTATACATCAGCATAAATGTTTCCAGCCATATGTAGATGATCAAGTACTACACTGATCAATATAATTTCTGACAAGAATACTGGATTTTTCTTTTTAATTATAAACCAGAAAAAAGTTCTTTTACGCTAGATTGTAAAATATATGGAGGCCAAATCCCAAGAAGAACTTCCTTTTAATATTCCAACACCTGAAAAAT
The DNA here is from genome assembly GCA_027943335.1 of Chamaecyparis obtusa. Lineage (NCBI taxonomy): Eukaryota > Viridiplantae > Streptophyta > Pinopsida > Cupressales > Cupressaceae > Chamaecyparis > Chamaecyparis obtusa. The sequence continues at coordinate 835,205 of BSBK01002894.1, forward strand.
CAAACAGAGTATAGATTATGCAGCAAACGCAATTTTGAACTTCCAGATGCAAACCTTAGATACATAATTATACCAAAGGAACCAAGATAAAAACAAGCTAAGTGTAAGACCTAGGAGACAATGAAAAACAGACATGTAATGTACAGATTACAACTCTGAAGACTAGTCACTAGTGCATAGTAATAATACCATAAACTTACATCCTAGTGATTTTTTTAGTGGCTAATATTCGCCAATTGGCTAATTTTTAAAATTTGAGAATCCAAATTTGGCTAATAATTCAAGATTTAAGGTTTTTACAAAATTTTATTTTAGAAATATTTAAATCACTAAATAATTTATTGTATTAAAAATTTAAACTCAAAGATTCGCCATAGTATTCGATTCATGATTAGATTTGATTCACCTAAATTTTATTTGTTATTATAAAAATCTAAATTAATTTGCCAATAATATGTTATAATTATTAGTTATTGTAGGGATATATCACCAATATTTAGTTGTCATTATTGATTTCAAATATAATCTAATGATCCTCACTAATTTTCATAAGGTAAAAATGTTCCTATTTGATTTGTAATGCTTATGGGGGCTAAAATTTCCTTTGGATTATTGATCTCAATAGAAATCAATGGTTTTAAAGAAATTTTAGGTATCATTAGAATTTTAAAAATATCAGTATATTTATCGTATACAATACAATAAGGGTGATTAGATTATATTTTAAATAATTGGTAGCAACTAAATATTATAGAATCTATCCCTTAAACCCATCAAAGATTTCCACATTTGGCCCAATAATTTCCTATAAGAATTCTATTTTTTTTTAAATAGAAGTATTCACCATGGTGATTTATGATTTTCTTGTTTTTGTTTTAATTTGCCAATATTTTCTACAAAAATATTGTGATTCAAAAATAATAGCCAATAAGAATAATTTTTCTTTTTCAAAAAAATGAGAGATTCGCCAATAGAAATTAAGAAAAATAGGAAAATGAAAGATTCGCCAAGATTTTGTATCTTTTTTTTGAGGTGGGTTTCTTGAAGTTATCCTTGCAATACATCCACTTACCCCAATAGCATAGATAACTTGTTCCATCAATAATGATTAGTAGTAATCTGTCAAAATTTAGCCATCGTCATAATATAAACTATATTTTATCACCACACTCCAATACGTTTGTCATGGAGAGTCATATCTTATGCTAGAAACATAGCTATACAAAAAATGGCAATTTATACTCTCCAATTTTCCACATGGTATCAGAGTACTCAAGTCTTGTTCTTGTGAGTAAAAATTTGGTATCATTTGAAAGTTGCATCATAAATTTTTAGGTATATGAAGGAGGAAATGAGACATTAATGCAGTCCGCACTAGCCATAAGAAAGAAAAACATCCATCATGCACTGCCCGGATACCAACATGTAGATGTTGTAAGATTGGTGAGAGTTTCCTGGTCAGACACTCAATTTGTTAGTTATACATGGAACAGGAGTTAATAGTATTTTCTAAGTGTGGAAAAGTATAAGACACTGTAAATTCATTGCCAAGCAGGCAAACTTTGTCAAGCCTTGGGAGTTCATACTAGTTGAGTTGCGAATTTATTTATGAAGATATTTGCTTTGTGTGATGTAATTTGAACGCACTGAAACCTACTCAAGACTCAATATATCTTTGTCAACATGGATTTTGTGGACAACAACAATCCTAGACATTACCAACCTTTCGTATACTCACATTTCAGGCATGAAACTATGAATAATAAGGAAGAAGTTTGAATTTAGAAGAATGAGAAATTCATTGAGTGTAGAGTGAACAAATGGAGGCATTGCAGGGAGGAAAGAGTGTAAAAATATGACATGGTACTTGAATATTTTATTTGAACAAAGGCACCAAAATAATTGAAAGTTTGTTATTGCTACATAGAAGGCATTTTCAACATAGAATTCATTTGAACAGCTGCTTCTCTTGCCTTTACGACGACTTCTCGAAAATGGGCATTGGTAAGAATGTATTTTGTTGGTTGCATTCGATGATTCATGCGGTATGGTCAACGCTTCAGAAGTGCATTGATTATTTCAAGCATTTTTCAGTGTTATGAATTAAATGCAGTGCTGTGAAACATTATGCAGAGGTGTTGCCAGCGAGTTTGAGGTTCTGTGGGATTTCGATAAAAGTATTGACTCTACCTTTGCAATCAATATGCTCTCTTTAAACTTATTTTTGTGAGGGGTCAATAGTATACATTTCAGAGAAATTAAATGTGTAAAAGACAAGAGGGAAGAGATTGTAGCTTTTAGACAAAACCTTAACTATATCCATCATTGACAGTTGATAAGAAGAAAGGTGATCACAATTTCTTTTCTTTAAGTGCTCCCATACAATTCAGACAGTAGATCATCGCATAAATTGCAAATTTGAAACCAACAGATTCTACAGGGTGTTTAGCAAAAGTCTTAAAGGAAGTAAATCAAAAAAAAACGTGTGGAGCCACCTTCCTCAAAGGAGAGGTCACAATAGTTCTAAGCTATACAAGATGAGTATGTTGCAATGAAGGAGATCAAGGAAGAACTAAGACACGTGAAGCTTCTGGAGGAAGGTGATCAAATCGTTGTAAGAGAATCACTGTCAAGTATGTAAACAGGGTGAGTTTAAATCATTTATTTCAATGGGAAAGAGTGGTAAAGGAGCAAAGAAATAAAATGAGAATTTAATTTGTATAAAAGGTATTTTGGAAGAAGAACTGAAGAAAATTAGAAAGGAAAATGAAGAATTGAAAGAGGAAAATATGTCAAGGGAAGAAATATCAAAACTGAGAAAAGAAACTAATTCTTTCAATCAATTACTGGAAGCATATGTAAAGGAAAATCAATGCCTAAAGTCTAAGCCTTGCATCTCATGTGATGCAAATGATTTGTTTTATTAAATTGAGTCATGTGATAAAGTCAAAGGATCTTTTGATAAAAAAGTGTAAGTTGACGAAAATTATATATTTAAATCTACAACTCTTGCTAGTTGTGAGGATAATGACAAAGGATGCTTTTCAACAAATGTTGGTTTTAAGATGATGGCAAGAATTGGATATGAAGGAAAAAGGTTTTGAAAAACGTGGACAAGGAATTATAAAGCCAATTGAACCAAGAGTGAGGCCATAGAATGAAGGACTTGAATATGTTAGTGGTGAAAAAAATAAAATAGATGTTGCAAGTATTACAAATTCAAACAAATCAGCTCAAGAAAAACAATGCATGCAATGTTCTCATTCTCATAGGAAAGGACATAAAATGGAAACTTATGGGAATCTTCATCATTGTACTATTTCTAGATTGAAGAATCATTCTCAGAAATTGTGTCAGACTAGAAAGTGGAAGAAACAACCTATAAAAGATAGTACACATATGGATTGTGGATGGACTACTGTATTTAATTGGTAAATGGTCGCAACTATGTTCGAAATGTTGTACAAGCAATTGATATTCTCATGTCAAACAAAATGGCAAGCATGCAAGGTCAGATATCATCCTATAAACCATATAATCTAATCTACAGACTTTTACTACAATAAGGGCTGACTGAATTCTATCCATGTAGCAATATGAGATTTGACATTGGAGCATTCATATATGTGAGATTTGAAGTTGGAGCACTATTACATGCAGAATAAGTACCACTGAGCACAAAGATCAATGTTGAATGGTTGTAATGTTGATCATGAAGATCAATGTTTAACCTAAAAAGTTGTAGTGTTGATCGTAGAGATCATTGTTCAATAGTTTTAGCATTGATTGCAAAGATCATCATTGAAACTAAAAAGTTGTCACATTGGTCGCAAAGACCATTAATTAACGGTTGTAACATTGATTGCAAAGATAATTCCTCAACCTAAGTACTTGTGGTGTTGGTGACAAAGATCATTACTAAATGGTTGCAACATTGATTTAAAGATCATTTGTGAACCTAAAAATATGTAATGCTGATTGCAAAGATCATTGAAGTTGTAATATTGATTGTAGATATTGTTACTAAAGCTATGAAGGTTTCGATCATAGAGATCGTTGCTAAATTTGGGAAGATTTTGATCGCAAAGATCATTGTGGAAATTGATTACACAGATTATTGATAAATTTGTGAAGGTTTTGATCACAAAGATTTTTGGAAAGGCTTCATCTTCAATATTAATATAACCATGAAAGACAACTTATTATGAATAATGATGGACAAAAGTAATCAAGGGAGTTCAAGTCAAGGATAAGACTATATACATTTTAAAGGTACTGATGTTCAATATTCTACAATTGTACATGAATTGCTAATAAAAGGTGCCCCCCATCATCTAGTTAAGCTATCTGATAAAATAAAGTTTAGCTGGGGCGGGGCGTTACAAAAATAATAAACTATATTTCATCACACTCCAATACATTTGTCATGAAGAGTGATGTCTTATGCAAGAGACATACCTATACCAAAAAATATCAATTTATGCTTTGAGCCCAACTCTGCAACTTTAGAAGATTCACTTGAGGACCCAAAACAAATGTCAAGCTAAATATTTAGACAAAATTCATAATCAGATTGAAGGAGGCTTGGGCCAACTAACAAGAGTTGGTTATTTCTTTTACACTTTTGGCTCTAATAAGCAAAAGAGGGTCTTCCTATACGTCCCACAAAACAATTAAAGAAACTCTAATAAACAAACTCACAAGAATAAGCTAAATAGAAATTGTTAATACTTACTGGTTACTGAGAGGGGGGGGTGACTCAGGAAATACTTATTGATGTACTTTAATTCCCAACTTCTTAAATTGTCCTTAACTGATAAACAGAATATAACAGTCATTCAAGCATAAACAAAATCACACCAATCAACACAAGTATTTATAAGTGGAAACCCTCGGTTAGAAGGAAAAACCACAATGAGACAGAGCTCACAACTTCACTAGTACAAAATGAAGGTGCCCTGTTAGGAGCTTACAAAGCACTGGTTAAGGTGCTACCCAGTTAAGGGATTTTACAAAAGATCGGTTAAGATCTGAACCCTGTCAAGAGCTGTCTGGTTACAGGACTTTGAACATCAACAATGATGTTACCCTGTTAGGGGATTTTTCAATGAACCGATTAGGTCCACCTTGTTTAAGGGATTTCAATATGCTTTCACACCTTATAAAAGCAATGATCTACTGTGACACTGATTGTTTGATTAGATCATACCTGTTGATCTCTTCCCCGGTTAGCCTAGCTGTTGATCTCTCCTTGCTTTCTTCACCTCTGTGCCTGTAGCACTCCTCAGAAGATATCTCTCCTCTGCTCTATGCAATCACCAATTGTCAACAACCGCAACAACAACATATCTTGCATCCTATCACCTATATTTATACAAGAGTGAACCCCTCTTACTCACAGAACCGCCAGGGAGTAAACTTAACCATAAATCATGCAACACACAAAGGCTATGCGTTGTGATCTGGAGTTTACCTTGAGATCATCCGTAGAATTAAAGCTAACTCTTGTTAAAAAGCTAACTCCACTTCAGAGCGGTGGATGTCCCGTATAGTCAGGCTTTTAACTCAAACTGATCCGCAAGATCCGGATCAAATCTTTCTTGTAGTTAGATCGGTATACCTTTACACCCGGTTCGTCCTTGTATGCAACACAAGACTGGTACTGTGAACTAAGTTGCGTCTACCGGTGAATCTATCGAAATAGTCAACCGGTGCATACACTCTGTTCTTGTTCTACCGGTGGAGTTTAGAGTAATGTAGGAGACCGGTGTGAATGGTGTTTGTGAAATACACTAATGACAACTCATATTGCTAACAATCTTCCCCTTTGTCATTGGTGGCAAAATCATACAAAACCATTCATACAAAAACAATATTTATACCTAGGGCATTGCAGACTGCTCTTTATCTGTAGAATACTTCCCTTGTCTGAGTGCTCCCGCTTTCTGACTGCTGCACAGTTTTTTTTGTTTTTTGTTTTTTGGTTTTCATCTTGCTATGCTTTCCTGCTCTCTCTATCCCTCGTTCCCCTATACATCTTCCCCTTTTTGCTTCCATAGGACAAAGGGTTAAGCTTTCCTTTACATGTGTAGCTTTGTGAAGATATCCTTATATATGTTCTTTGTAGAATGTAGGAAGGGTGCCCATTGACCGATGATATATTCAATGTTCTTTTGCGCTGCTTTGAGAGAAACAATGATGTTCTCCATATCTTCGACAGTTTTATAGTCCGGTTCATTGATTAGAGCATCTGTTGAAGTAGCTGTCTGGTGCATGATATCAAGTGTTGGGGCCAGAAGCATCTGAAATCCAATGATGTCTTGGTTTCTTTTGTTTTCTTCTTCAGCTGTCTTTCTCAGGATGAGAGCAAGACTAGCCATTTCTCTACTAAAAGTTGTTGCAGTTTCATTTTTTATGTCAAATTGCGTTGACACAGCTTTGATGTCTTCTGAGGTCTTTGCAGCATTTTCTGTTAAATCTTGCAAGAATATCTCAAAATTTGAAGTTCTGCTCATCAAATTTCCTACAAGTTGTATCTGTTGTTGAAGAACTTTCAGATTGTTTGACAGAATAACCTTTATATCTGCAACTTGCTTGTGAAGAATCTCCACTCTTTTCTTCTCATAGTGGTCAATTGCCATTGTTTCTAGATCAGTTAGATCCTCCCCGATAGTTTGAGTAAGGACTTCCAGCTGGTCGATGACTGGTTCGTCTTCATCTATGTCAACATCCGATACGAAGTTATATAGGATATCTTTTACTTTGCTCAAAACCATATCCCGTTTTCTTTTAGTAAGCTCTTTCAGCTGTCTTGTTGACATTTTGTTGATGTCAACTATTGTATTAGTTGCGTTACTTCTTTTTGCTTTGGATTCTTCAAAAAATGAGAGCTTTCTTTTAGATGAACTAGGAAGAGTTTCCGATTCCTTTTGGCTGAGCTCCTATTACTTTTCTTTTCCCTATTCTTGTTCCTTTGGAGCTTGCTCATTTTCTCTTTTGTCATGTTCATCTGGTTTGTTTCCTTCTTCTGGTCTGTCTTTTGGTTGTTGAACTTTTGTCTCAGGCATAGCATCTTCTTCTTGATGCGAGGGCTCTTCTGGTGGGGCTTGTGTTTGTTGTTGCTCTTCAGCGGAATGAAGATCCCCCACAACGATTCCTCCATCGCCTTTAACTGATCTATCAGTGGGAGTATTGTCAGAAGTTTCTCCCAAATTGACCGATTCTAAAGTGAACAATTTTGTTAGATCTTCCTGCACACCATTTATTGGAGTCTCAGTTGTAGTAAACTGAACAGGTGGATCTTTAATTGATGCAGTGTGATCCTAAGGACCTGTTGCTTCAAGAGTATTGAAGTCATATTGTTGCCAGAAATCTAAAGTCTCTTTGAAGACTTCATTCTCATACCCATTGAGAATTTTGGCAACTCTGTAATTTGTATCCAGATTCATAGAAGCTTCTTCTAATAGAAGTTTTACTTGTTTGTCGCTTAGACCAGGTCTAGCTTTTTCCAGTGCTTCCCTATTGATCTTTGAGTTTATTTCTAGACCGGTTCTCCATTTTATTTGAAGCTTGTTGTTTAACTCAGGAGGAAATTTGCCCCTATAATCCCTAAGAGTCTTGATGAAATCTAGTAGACTTTCAACAAGAGCTTTTTCAATTTCCTGTTTGTCCTCTTCGGCTAATACACTATACCATTTGGCTGCATTATCTATTTCTCCAAAATTTGTAATTTCAGCTACAATATCATTTACAGTCATAGTGCAAGCCTTACCTTTTTCTGGAGATACTAGGAGTGTTGGATTTGTTGGTTCATCGGTTATGTCAACAATGACCGGTTTGTCTACTCCGAGTACACTTTTTCATTTCCCAGTTTCACGGACCGGTGAAGCTATTGCCTTTTGTCATGCTTCCTCTGCTTGTTGCTGAGCCTGAAGAAGATTGGTCCAGATGGTTACTCCTTCATCATGCACTTTCTCGGTTTCTCCAATCAGCATAAGGCTTATCCTTCTTTTTGTCAGGAAATTTTGCTGATGTATTTCAGCTTGTTGAGTTGCTTCTTCAAGAGTGAGATGATTCTGAACTTTTAACAGAGCTAGAATCCTTAACTCCTTTTCTCTGTTCATTGAAGCTTTCCACTTATCTTGAAGAATATCCAAAAGATCCTTAGATAATACTTTATGAAGTTCCGCAGGATGCAAATTGAACTTATGCAAGCATACAACTAGAGCATCTTCAATCTTCCTTCGGTCTTTGTCATTTGCTAGATTGTATCTTCTTTCGACACCACCCATTCCTCCACGTTCTTTCAATCCTGACACAAACTCATCAATTGTTGGCTTGCCTTTTCTTGGTGGATCCTCTTTTGCTAGTTTACCAGTTTTCTTCTTTCTTTTGATGAGTGGAACTGTGTCCTCAGAATCGATTTCTTCAGCTTCTTTGTAATGACCCTTACTATAAAGGCCACTGAAACCCTCCAACTGAACTTAGGCAATTCGTCAAACAGTTGGCATGTAACTGAATAGAGCTGCGAATGAACTAATTGTTGTGCAACAAATCCACAAAGTACAATAACATAACATGCCAAAATAGATATGTATATCTCTTGTGCCCGGAAAAGAAGGAATCAATAACAATTTACAGAATATAACCACCTTCAGATTATGCATATAATTGTGAATCATGAAAAACCCTCATAAACTGAATCCTATCTATGTATGTAAATTCTGATTACAACAATTGACTGAGGTGTCAAATTCATAAGCATAAGACTGCTAACATAGCTTGCATTAACCCTCATACTCAAACCTCACTAATGCATACAATCCGGTTTACAACTGATATACTGGACTGAACTGTTCATCTACTTTAATAACTGATATTACAACAGCAGATCTAGTAGTTTTCCGATCAAATACAATGCTATGAGTCCTCACTGTTCAGATTATATATCTTCAGAGGAATAAGGACTGATGTGCATATGAATGTAATAGATGACAATATGAAACCCCTATTAATACAGTCCCAACTGATTGCGACAATGGACTGATCAGAACAACCAAAAGACTAATTTATGACAGCAGATGCAATTCTGATTTATACTTCAGATTATGGACTGTGAATACAATCATGAGTTCTTCTAGGTCTCAATACCAGATTACCACTATGCATTTACAACACAATAAAAGCATATGAATGAACAATATCCAACTTCAATGCAACAATTCTGGGACTGTTTATTTACCCAGTCTGGTCTGAAAATGACAGTCAATCTTTGACCACAAATTTACCAAAATAAACATATATTTTTAGAGCTAAATGAACCTGTTTCGAAGCCTGTGTTGGAGACAAAATTCTGATGAAGATGACACCCAAATTCCCCCCAAACTGCCCTCCAAACTGTGACAAATCTGCAACCTTGTACTGCTGCAAGTGCCCAGTCTTCACCGAAATTGACTGTTCTGAAAGCTGCGAAAATTAGTTATTTTTTGTGCATTTTTTAAAGTGACGAAAATGCCCTAAATGGAGGCGCCTAGGGTTTGGTTGTGACCTCCCAAAAGCATAAAATCGTCCTCCGAGTAGTTGAGAAGATATGAGCAATTATGTAGTTCCAACCCTGATACTGGCAGTCTGAATATGTGCCTCTGTATAAAATAATTGCAGAGATTTTAAGGGCCCAAAAAGGCATGAACTTGGGCGCCTAGGGTTAGGTAGTAACCCTACCAAAGCACAAAATGATTCTCCAAAGGGTTGAGAAGATATGAACAATTTATTGGTTCAAACCCTGATTATGGCAATTCTGAAAATGATCAAATTTGTCTTCAATCCTTTGCCAAATTGATTCTCCAATGCCAATGATGAATTTCAAACCTTATTCCAACAATTGCAAACCCTTCAAACAAGTTCTCAATGAAGCACAATTGAAATGGCTGAGTACCAACTCCAAAAATGCAATAATTCAAGTGATATTTCACACCCTCAAAATTGCCAATCTAGGGGAGTGATTCGTTCCCAAAGATCGAATAATAATTTGCAGATCCAAAAGACCACAAATGTCTTCACAATGAAGAAGTAGAAGAGATATCAAATCAAGCATGTCCAAATGAGAGGCCTAGCCCTCTATTTATTCACTTTTCCTGGAACTTCTAGAACTCTCCTTTATAAAATCTCATTAAAAAGCACTTTTTATAATAAAATAATATTACAAATCAAAAAGTGCAACTCAACTTAAAATTAGAACATGTAGGCCCCGATAACTTATAATAATAAAATATAACCTCTTAAACTTCTCCAAAAGCCAATATAACCATCTGATCTGCAAAAATGACTCTCTCTCTCCACCATTTGCCTACGAGAGTCGGGGATAGGCAAATCCGACACGCTAAACAAGGTCAGCCAAAATGGGGACATGACATTCTTCCTCCTGTGTACTCGCCACAGGTCGAGCTTTCTGCTTTTGTGCTTTTGGTGGTGCAATTCCCGGTTTCCTCTTTGGTGTAGGCATTCTTTTCACATAAACGTTCTTGATTGGTCCCCTTTTTAGATTTTTTCCTATCTCCTCATAGGTTCCAAACCGTTGAGTGCCAAGGTCCAGGTGTGCTTTATCCAAGGCCTCTACATACGCCTCTGCAATTTTTGCAGTGATTTCGTAACCAAGCTCCGGTGCATACTCATCTCTTGGTTCTACTACTTGAATGATGCAGAAGTCAGTTGATACCAGAAAACATACCTCCTTTTTGTACAGGTCAATGATAGTTGACGGAATTCTTTGTCTGGCATGCATTTTCAGTTGAAGGGCCTTGAAATGATCGATCATAGCTTTGTCAAATTGGTCTCCCAGTTGGTTAGCATAATCACTGATTTGCATCATGACCGGTCGATCTGTTGTCCATGTCACTTTTCCTATTCCAGGGAAGGAATTAGAATAGTAAAAGTAGAGACATACCAGAAGTGTGCCAAATTTTAGTGATTTCTTTTTGACGATGCCTAGCTTCTTCATATTCTCGAAGATCTGTCCTCTTAGCATTTCACATATATCATATTGTGCATTATCATGTATAATTTTGTAAGCTGCATGTATGCCTCCACCCGGTATGCTATTTAGGTTACTGGATTGATATACTCTGTAACCTATTACGGCGGATGCGAACCGAACAATTGGATCTTCAATATCAGTTACGGTCATCAATCGCTTGTCAGATTTTGATTTTGTCAAATTGGCCACCACTGTATTTGATATGGTTCTCAGGGTTAGGGCTTCCCCTTGATTGCAGAACCCAGTTACCCTATGGAGATCGTCCTTGGTGATCGGAGTGCAGACTCCTTTCGTGACCCAAAATCCCAGTTCATGCACTCGACTAAACACCATTCGAATCTATTCTGGTCTGAATATGGTTGGATAGGAGACTCCATTGATAATCCCAGATGATACCAGCTTTGCATAACCATTGGGATAATTTCCATCTTTGCATAGCAAGCGATACTCGCTTTATATGTACGTCTCACCTAGCGCTTCTTGTTTTGCATGGATGAACGCAGTTACATCTTCTGTCAGGAGCACTCTGTTAGGTACTGAGGTGAGCGCACCAACCATGTCGATCTCCCTATTCTGATTCGACAAGATATCATACGGAGGACGATCAGCTTGATTTGCTGGAACCAGCTTAGCCTCGTATAACGAAGATGCCATTGCTATTGATCAGTTGCTTGGAGAGATGATTGATCAGTTTCACAGACAATCTCGCTCGATGATCAATTCGCAAGAATATTACTCAAGCAGAAAATAGATAAACATAAAATCGCAAGGTAAAAGTAAATGAGTAATCCTTCTTTGCTTTTATAGGATTAGGGCATAACGGTAATTACCAAACGGTAACTATTGTTTAAACGGATACAACATTAAATGCCTTACCTAATCTTTCTTGCTACTTTTGCTAACAGGTAGTCCGACTTTTTTTTTTGGTTAGACATGCCCCGGTTGATCACCTCATACCCTTTTGGTTTGACTTGTGGACTGAGTGAGAGTGAACCTCACCAGTTCTACCGGGAACGGCAGTTGCACTACCGGTTCCCCCTAAGCCTTGAAGGCTAAGTTTGGCGAAGAGATATCACCATCTTGTGATGATGATTTTTCTTTTGTTTTCTCCTCAATGGAGCCTTTTGACTCCTTAACGAACCATATTTTCTTGACCTCTTTCATGATCTCCTTGCCTTTGTTGTCTTTCTTATTAGATGTCGAGGTCTTCACCACCGGTTTGACTGATCCTTTGCCTTTGTTCCTTGTTCGGTTCCAGCACTCTTTTGCTGAGTGACCAACTTTATTGCAGTGATAGCAAACCATACCAGTTGCCTTCCATGGGTTCATCCTTCTTGGATTGGGTGATTTGCTCCATGAATTGCTACAACTATGCATCCCCACAGTTTGCACAATTGATTGTGTTTCGGTTCTTGTTTTTCGTGGTGAATACTGGTCTCGGGGATCTTAATGCCATTGTCTTTGATCTGCATTCTTTAGCCTTGTGTCCAAACTTGTTGCATGCATAACAATAGCCCTTGAAGCTTCCACTAGATACAGATATGGGGCTGGACCAGCACTCATTGGTCTTGTGGCCATTTTTGCAACAATTCTTACAGTAACTGTTGTTGGTTCTTACCGGTGCATTTCTGCAGTCATTGGTGTTATGACCCAGTTTTCCACAATGCTTACAAGATGTATTAAAGGTTTTCTTACCTTTTTGTGCTAGTGTCTTTCTCTTGTCCTTCTTGCTTGACTTTGCACCAAATGACTCACCGTTCTCTTTGGTGAGTGCACCGTTGAATTCAAGACCAGTCTGAGCTTTGAGTTGCTTATCAAGTTTTACCGAACTTCCATTGTTCCTTCTCAAGGTTTCATTTCCTTTTTTAAGATCTTTCATTTGTTCCTTTAGTTGATATATCTCGACTGACAAACTCTTGCATGCTTCATCTCTAACCTACCATGCTTTGTGCATATTGGCATTTTCTTGGGTGACAATTAGCATGTCTTCTTGGAGTTGCACAATGAGGAGTTCATTTGCCCTTACAACTTCCTCTGCCTGGTTCTTTGCTTTTTCCAAGGTTGTTGATGACTTGACTGCTGTGTTTCTTTCACCTTCAATTTCTGTTCAATCAATTCAGTCATCCTCCGAGCATTCTCTTCTTGCTCCCTTTTGAGATCAGCAATCTGACCGGTTAAGATCTGGTTCTTTTCCATAAGCTCAGAAACTGCCTCCTCAGCCTCATCAGACCCACTCTAACCAAAGAGTTCATCGATGGTTTCATTGCTCTCATTTAATTGCAGAGCCAGCTCCTTTCTTTTTGCAAGTGATTTCCTCAGCCTGTTCTCCAGAGAGGCAATAATATCGTTGGCTTCCTCTAGCTGTTTTTGATATCTGTAACCCTCCATGATCTTTCTCTCAAGAAGTTAAGCTTTATATATGAGAGCATGTAAAGCTCTGATACCAAATGTTAATACTTACTGGTTACTGAGAGGGGGGGTGAATCAGGAAATACTTATTGATGTACTTTAATTCCCAACTTCTTAAATTGTCCTTAAATGATAAACAGAATATAACAGTCATTCAAGCATAAACAGAATCACACAGATCAACACAAGTATTTATACGTGGAAACCCTCGGTTAGAAGGAAAAACCACGGTGAGACAGAGCTCACAACTTCACTAGTACAAAATGAAGGTGCCCTGTTAGGAGCTTACAAAGCACTGGTTAAGGTGCTACCCGGTTAAGGGATTTTACAAAAGATCGGTTAAGATCTTAACCATGTCAAGAGTTGCTTGGTTACAGGACTTTGAACATCAACAATGATGTTACCCTGTTAGGGGATTTTACAATGAACCGATTAGGTCCACCCTGTTTAAGGGATTTCAATATGCTTTCACACCTTATAAAAGCAATGATCTACTGTGACATTGATTATCTGATTAGATCATACCTGTTGATCTCTTCCCCGTTTAGCCTAGCTATTGATCTCTCCTTGCTTTCTTCACCTCTGTGCCTGTAGCACTCAGAAGATATCTCTCCTCTGCTCTATGCAATCACCAATTGTCAACAACCACAACAACAACATATCCTGCATCCTATCACCTATATTTATACAAGAGTGAACCCCTTGTACTCACAGAACCGCCAGGGAGTAAACTTAACCATAAATCATGCAACACACAAAGGCTATGCGTTGTGATCTAGAGTTTACCTTGAGATCATCTGTAGAATTAAATCTAACTCCTGTTAAAAAGCTAACTCCACTTCAGAGTGGTGGATGTCCCGTATAGTCAGGCTTTTAACTCAAACTGATCCGCAAGATCCGGATCGAATCTTTCTTGTAGTTAGATCGGTATACCTTTATACCTGGTTTGTCCTTGTATGCAACACAAGACCGGTACTGTGAACTAAGTTCCATCTACCGGTGAATCTATCGAAATAGTCAACCGGTGCATACACTCTGTTCTTATTCTACCAGTGGAGTTTAGAGTAATGTAGGAGACCGGTGATCCTTTACCGGTGTGAATGCTGTTTGTGAAATACACTAATGACAACTCATATTGCTAACAAAAACAACCAAAAATTTGTTACTAGCCACTTTCTACACTAAACTCTCTATTTTGTAATTGAGGATCTGAAATAGTAGATTAAAACCCAAAATATGGATAGCTCCTTTATGGAACTTTTTCCTGCATAAATATAATTATTTATGACAAGTCTTTGAAATGTGTCACACTCCTCCAAATGAACACAACATATCACAGTTTCTTCTAGGAAATGAAGTGAGAGCCTCTTTTAGTATTAAACCTAGGCGCAAGAAATTAATGAGAAGCTGACCAAATTCAAGAAAATAAGTATTTTCTTCTAAGAATGCGGACTAATTGAAATGCATTATAATATATAAGTACTGACCTTATAAATAAGCCTGGAAAATGAAATTAAGGACAATTCAAAGGGGCCAACTGGGACAGGAAAAGGAGTATTAGGAACAAAGATAATAAGAACTATTGTTGGAAAGAAGGCCGACTAAGCTAAGCAAAAGTAATTATCAGCAGTGGCTGACTGAGGTTTATTGTATGCTTATTATCCTTAGATCAGCGATTTGGAAAAGGGCAGTGATTGCAAAATGAAAGGTGCAGACCAACTTCGTGAGGAAGTTCATAACTGGATTTTGTGAGATAGTCAAACCATTAAATGACATGTTGAAGAAAGGCGCAAAGATAGACCGGTCACCCCCAGCAAAGAAAGCATTGGAAGAAATTAAGCAAGACATTGCACCTGCTCCAATGCTCGTCAATCCTGACTATTCCAGACCTTTCTTCCGGTACTCCTTTGCTTCAGAACACATGTGCACAGCATCCTCACACAAAGAACAGATGAAAAGGATGAACATCCAAATGCATTCATGAGTGCACCATTGAAAGCTGCAAAGTTGAGGTACCTGAATATTGAAAAACAAGCTTATGCTTTGGCAAAGGCCATAAAGAAATTTAGGCACAACATTTTGAGAAGGAAGGTGCATGCCATAATTCTTGATGCAATAGTGAACATACTATTGATACAAAATGAATTGGGAGAAAGAATTGAGGGAAGTGGGCGACCACCATCCAAAAGTACGACACTGAAATACAACCGATGAAGTTAGTCTATGGACAAGCTCCAACTCACACAATTGCCACAATGGGGCAAGGATAAGTACAACAAACTTATGTACAGCATGAGGTATCCCCAAGCGAGTGGTACGATGACACCATCTACTATCTGCTAAATCATTGGTGTCCCTCCCATTTGAATGTAATGTCCCCTTTCTAGGCCACAAGAGATGAGCAGAGAGTTGACTTATCATTTAAGTTCCCATAGATCAATAGTATGGTTAGGGGACTTATTCTGAGGATCATGGAGATTTGCAAGAGCTCTATGAGGTGTTTTGGACCTTCAAGCGACAATTCCTACATTTTAGGGAGGTGTCCTATTTTTTAGGGAGAACTGGCAGTTGACTAGATGACCACCCGAGGGACCATGGAGCATAACAGGATCCTTGAGAGCAATTACAGGTGTTTGGAGAGAGGTTCCTATTTTCTAAGGCGAGTCCCTAATTTTTAGGAGGAACCACCAATTGGCCTACAGTACTCAAGCAGCATCAGTTATCACAGTGCTTCAATCGAAATTCAGTTCTGAGTTCAGAATTGCAAATTATGAATTATTCAGAAAATATTTTAATATTTCCTAAGTCTAGAATTAAATAAATTAATATGAGTGAGTATTATATTCACTTTATATCAAATAAATAATAATAATGTTACTTTATATTATTATAATAAAGTAACAAGTTGGGGGCCCCCATGTGCCATGATGCCTAGGTGACATGAGCTAAGTTGTTTTTAAAAACAACTTAATTTTATCAATAAAGGAACCTACGGGGGTTGAGGGAGGCATAAGGAAAAAACAAAAATTTAATAAAAAAATGCAAGGGAACCCTAAAAACGAATTAGAGTTTGAGGCCAATAAAGCAACATGTTCGAGGCCAATTTGGGCATCATCAAATCATTTTTACAATCAGCTTTGTGAGAATTGAGCTTTGCAATTTATTTCAGTAGCATAGCAGCTTTGAGGAACGAAAAACTCCTTGAAGGCAGGTGAATTTGGACAATACCCCAATTCACAGAATGGAGGAGTTCATTCAAATTTCCTAATTATGCTTCAAATCAGAGTTGTTACAGCAGTTTCAAATAGTCATTTGCAAATTGGAGAGGGTTTGGAGACTTTAGAGTTTGGAGGACAACCCTAACCATTATTTATAGCAGTCGTACCTCTCCATAGCTGGCCGTACCACCTTTAAGGCACACATGGGGCCAAATTCACCAATCAACAACAGTTAGGGTTTGAAAATTGTGGGGAATCCATCATTAGCAAGTGTAATCAGAAAATAAAGTTTGTCATCAAGTTTCAGATGTCAAACGTGGTCCAGATCAGTAAATTTTTAAGGAAAAAGTAGTGGAATTCCATAATGTCGCCTATAGGCCAGGTGTATATTTTAGCAGATTCAGTTCAATTGTTTTTGGTAATTATTATTGTTGCAAATAAACTTCATTGGACTAGTTGGACCACATTAAGCCAAGACTCTTAATGTGGCCCAACTACATTAAATTTACCAAATTTGAGTTATATGCAAATTTCATTCAATAAAACCCTCTTCGATTGAGAGCTGGACGTCAGGTATGAACAATTGTTTTCTCATTGAGTCGATTCTTCTAAATTTGGAAGTTGTCATTTGTTGTACCTAAAATCAGAATTCTGATAATTGCAATCAGTCCATTATTTTTATGTTTATTATGTTGCAAAGCGTGTTATATTGGCATCAATCCATGATAAAACCATTACAAAGACAAACATATCCAAAACCCTTCCAATAAATCATATAAAACCCTTCAAAACTTCTGACCAGCAGTAGCAAACTTAGGGAAAAATTCAGACCAGATTGGTTAGGGATCTTTCAGTGGTATCAGAGCTTAGAAGCGAATAAAGTTTGTCATCAGGTTTCAGATGTCAAACATGGTCCAGATCAATAAATTTTTGAAGAAAAAGTAGTGAAATTCAATAATTTCGCCTACAAGCCAGGTGTATATTTTAGCAGATTTAGTTCAATTGTTTTGGGTAATTATTATTGTTGCAAATAAACTTCATTCGAGTAGTTGGGCCACATTGGAAGCCCCCGGATTGTGTTCTATGCAAATTTCATTCAATAAAACCCTCATGGATTGAGTGTTGGACGCCAGGTATGAACAATTGTTTTCTCATTGTGTTAATTCTTCTAAATCTGACAGTTGTCATATGTTGTACCTAAAATCAGAATTCTGATAATTGCAATCAGTCAATTATTTTTATGTTTATTGTGTTGCAAAGCAAGTTATATTGGCATCAATCCATGATAAAACCATTGCAAAGACAAACATATCCAAAACCCTTCCAATAAATCATATAAAACCATTCGAAACTTCTAACCAACAGCAGCAAACTCAAGGAAACATTCAGACCAGATTGGTTAGGGATCTTTGAGTGGTATCAAAGCTTGGATCTTGCTAGCCTGTTGGGTGAATGCAGAGTTGTGTATGCTTCTGTTTGGTTAAGTTTTCAGTTGGGCATCGTGACAAGTCATCATGGAAAAGTTGCTTAAGGATTCACAGGGGTGAAAAGAGTTTGAACAATCACAACATAAGATCAACTGTCACTTGCAGCAATTGAATGATACAATTTCACTGAAACTTGGGACTTGCGGTGAATCATCTCATCTATTAGAACACGTAAGGGTCCTCATGTCTCATCAACTTATAAAGCAACTATGGCTAGCTATGACAAGTATTGTGCTCTTCCTCAAAAGATACAGGATATGCGTTCTTTCACACAATTCTTGGGTATACCGGATGAGGATGAAGATGAATTGATGTTTTCAATTCCATGCCAACAGCAGGAAGGGAAAGAAACCATTGGGAAAAGTGAAGAGATTTATATGCAAGAACAAGAAAAGGAAGAAGAATCACTTGTTTGTAGCTTGCAGCCTACAAGTAATCACAATGAATGCAAAAATCAGTCATCGGGTGGGAGTTCTAATGTAGAAACAACTTTGGATCAAGTGGAGACTCATAGCACGCCATTGATTCATCATGTTGATCCCAAAGTGGAAGCGGTTACAACCATGGATCAGCCCATTGGAGATGTGGAAAACAAGATACCAAGGTATGACCATAATTCTGAAATTCATAACAGTAATAACATAATTTCTCTTTCTCAAGATGTGATAGCTTTATATCAAGAAGAGGACAGTGATTTGCATCCTACATTTGAAGGTACACATGGTGCAAGCATGGGCCAAGATGATGTGAATAATACACCACATTATAAATCAGATTTTGTGTATTTTGGGACAGAAGATATAGAGCATTGTCAAAGACTGAATGAAAATTGGTTGTATAGAGCTACCCAAGAGAAGTTGATTGCTGTCCAAGCAAGACAACATTTGCAAGAGGTCAAGGAAAGACGCAATCAGCTTGATTATGCAAGAAGACAAGGAGAGACATACATTATATCTTTATTCCTTCCAAGGGAAGAATGTATACAGGGTGAGCAAGTAAAGGAAAATCTCATAGGCAACGAGACAAAGGTTAAATTCGGTCCTAATTTTCAGATTGGGAACAACTGTGATATACTCCACCTTTCTCGTAACATTGCCACTAATAGTTATGAAGAAAGTAATGGTACCATTCCTACTATTGATGGACTCCAAGAAGCGAGCATAGTGCATGATGATTTTGATGATGTCTCTTATCTGAGGACTAAGTTTATTCATATTGTTACAACTGGTGTTGAGGGGCATGAGTTGCCTAATTCAAAGCTTCTAATTGAAGTAGTTGATCGTTCTCATGATAGTGATAGTGATTTTGTTGATGTCTCTCTTAGTGGGCCAATCACTCTAGAGATGTCTTTGTTGAGTAGTGATGGCATACATGCTTCATTTGTGAGTTTGTCACCCATTTCTCTTGATATGGCAGTGATGTCCTTGTTGATTAGTGACTTCGTAGTTTTCTATTCCTTATGGATTAGTGGCTTCCCTAGTCAGATCATGTAAAATCCCCCTGAGTTGGCATTGACTACTCCAGCGATTCATCAGTATGGGAGTACTGAGAGATTTATCTTTTGGATAGAGGTGGAGTATGGGGTGATTTCCATTGATTGGCACTGGTTGGATGACACGTTTGATATCATGTTGGTTTCTGGTCTGAGTTATGACAGCGAGACAAGGTGGCCACTTGTGTGGATTTCTCGGCACGTGGGGTTTCATTCTCACATTATTTGGATGCTCTGCATACACGGATGGTTACCTTATGGTCATTCGTTGAGACGTTCCTTCTACATCTCATACAGCAGGGTCTATATTTCAATGTGGGATCCGGGTATTGATTTGTTTGGTACATTATTTCATATGGATTCCCATATTTTGCTTCATGGTTGGTGGTGTTTGGACAATTATATCAAAGTGGAGCAGCTGGTTGTATGGACAAAGCCAGAGGCTAGGCTTAGGTTCTACAACATGATTGGTAGTTTACTGGGTGCCAATCATTGTTGTACTAGCATCACAAAGTTGAGGGACTTTGTACCCATGGTAATATTAAGTCAAGGTTATATGATGCATTTCAGGATTGGTAACTTCAGAGTTGAACCTATTCACATCTTCTATACCAGATTTTTAACAAGGTTTGATCTTCTTCACGTTGGGGTCATCATGAGGAGAGATATTGAGGTTTATATGCTATGGTTGAGCATGTTATTCTTACAGTTACCTAGGATTGCATCAAGTGTCGAGATTGTTTTCATGGACCTCACTAAGATGCATTGGCAGTATGAGTCTATAGTTAATCTTAAAGGGGCACAATGTTAGCATGGTGGGTTCTTTCTGAGATAGGTTTGGAATCCTGGCATTGACATGTGTAGTGCATTCCTCCAGTGGATCCATGATGAGCTGCTTCACTTAAGGTGTATAGTTGTTTATATCAAAGTACTGTAGCGAATTGTTGGTGCGATGTGTCTCGAATTGCTATGGGATCCAGGAATCGGTGTTCACTGTGCGGGTCCTCAAGCAATCTGCAGGAAGGGAGGGTTGTAATGTCCCCTTTCTAAGCCACAAGAGATGAGTAGAGGGTTGACCTATCACTTGAATTCCCATAGGCCAACAGTATGGTTAGGGGACTCATTTTGAGGATCATGGAACAATGCAAGGGCTCTGTGAGCCATTTTGGACCTTTAGACAGAAGTTCCTATAGATTAGGGAGGTCTCCTATTTTTTAGGGAGAACTGGTAATTGACTGGATGACCACCCGAGGGACCACGGAGTAGAGCAGGATCCTTGTGAGCAGTTACAGGTGTTTGGAGAGAGGTTCCTATTTTCTAGGGCGAGTCCTTACTTTTTAAAAGGAACAATCAGTTGGCTTGCAAGACTTAGGCAACATCAATTATCACAGAGCTTCAGTCGGAATTCAATTCTAAGGAATTGCAAATTATGAATTATTCAGAAAATATTTTAATATTTCCTATCTAGAATTAACTAAATTAATGTGAGTATTATATTCACTTTATATCAAATAAATAATAATAATGTTACTTTAAGTTATTATAATAAATTAACAAGTTGGGGACCCGTTTGTGCCATGATGCCTAGGTGACATGAGATAAGTTGTTTTTAAAAACAACTTAATTTTATTAACAAGGGAGCCTAAGGGGGTTGAGAGAGACAAGGAAAAAACAAAAATTTAATTAAAAAAATGCAAGGCAACTCTAAAAACAAATTAGGGTTTGAGGTCAATAAAGCAACATGTTGGAGGCCATTTTGGGCATCATGAAATCATTTTTTAATCAGCTTTGTGAGAATTGAGCACTGCAATTCATTTCAGCAACATAGCAGCTTTTAAGAACGAAAACTCCTTAAAGGCAGGTGAATTTGGACGACACCCTAATTCATAGAATGGAGGGATTCATTCAAATTTCCTAATTGTGCTTCACATCAGATTTGTTACAGCAATTTCAGAAAGTCATTTGCAGATTGGAGAGGGTTAGGAGACTTTAGAGGGCAGCCATACCATTATTTATAGCAATCGTACCTCTCCATAGCTGGTCGTACCCACATGGAGGCACACACAGAACCAAATTCACCAATCAACAGCAGTTAGGGTTTGAAAATTGTGAGGAATCCATCATCAGCAAGTGTAATCAGAAAATAAAGTTTGTCATCACGTTCTAGATGTCAAATGTGGTCTAGATCAGTAATTTTTTTACGAAAAAGTAGCGAAATTCAAAAATTTTGCCTACAGGTCAAGTGTATATTATAGCATATTAAGTTCAATTGTTTTTGGTAATTATTATAGTTGTAAATAAACTTCATTCGAGTAGTTGGGCCACATAGGAAGCCCCCAAATTGTGTTCTATGCAAATTTCATTCAATAAAACTCTCTTGGATTAAGCGTTGGACATCGGGTATAAACAATTGTTTTCTCATTGTGTCAATTCTTCTAAATCTAACAGTTGTCATTTGTTGTACCTAAAAATCAGAACTCTGATAATTGCAATCAGTCAATTATATTTATGTTTATTGTGTTGCAAAGCGTGTTATATTGGCATCAATCCATGATAAAACCATTGCAAAGACAAACATATCCAAAACCCTTCCAATAAATCATATAAAACCCTTCAAAACTTCTAATCAACAGCTACAATCTCAAGGAAAAATTCAGACCAAATTGGTTAGGGATCTTTCATTTGAACTCTATGCAGAGGAGAGCCTTAAGAATGAAGAGTCAAGAGTACATGCTCCAAGGATTTGTGCTAGATAAGGAGAATCTTGAGCAGATCTATTTGAGGTGTGTTGGAAAGGAAGAAGCAAGGCAAATAATGGAACAATTTTACAGTAGGTTTGGGACCAATCATGGAAGCGGTCTGGCCACAACTCGCCAAATCTCAAGAGCCGGATACTACTGGCCTACACTATTCAAAGATGCACATGAACATTTGAAAGCATGTCACACCTGCGTCGTGATTGGTAGTGGGTTTGCTCATGTGACTTTTTATGAGCTTCCTTGGCAAGTTATATTTCATTGGAATGATTTTAGCTCTCTTAGGGATTTCAGTTTTGGTTTTGACAATGTTCTTTTTATAGGGTTACAGGAGAAGAGAGTGCAATTTGAGTATGATGGTTTATTCCTTATGATCAAAGAAGTTTAGTGTCAGCGTGGTGATTATGTTATGAGTTTGATTTGGAACCTTGAGATTACTTTAATTAGTCGCTCAACAGTTGATAGGAATGTGATAGCATATGTTGACATTCCAGAATTCACTCCTATGGGTTTTCAGTTCAAGGAGCATTTTCCTAAGGAGGTGACTGAGTTTATGCAGTGCTTGACTGTTCTTCTTGCTAGAGATTGGCGGAGTGTCTTTGGTTTAGGCACCTTGCAGGACAGTGTCTGTAGTAGATGGTGTTGCAATTTCCCTAGGTTGACTTGGGAGCCTAGGATTATTCTTGGTTTCAATAGAGATCATAAACTTGAATTGTAATGAGCCCAACTGGCTCTCAACTAAGAACTAACTCTTTTCTCAATTTAAATTTCCACTTTACAGAGATCCAAAATATTTATAACTTATTTCAAATTTTCAATTAGAACATAGACAATAATTCACTGGATTTCTCAACACAAGCAATAAGAACACTAGCATTTTTTACCAACTTGATTGCTTATTAATACTGAAAATTCAAATAGACTTTCATTGACAAAACCATAACAAATTAACAATTCAGAACAATGGCAACCTGGACAAAATGTGACTGCTGTAGAATTAAACGCAGCTTCATGAAAATTTGGTGCCAGCCATTAAATTACTCTCCTTTGCAGCTTGGACACTACAAACTAATCAATGGAGAAGTTTCGGTCCACACACAACAACTCCAACCAACACTAAGCTTCCAATTCGATAACCACAATGCATCAATCTGTACGGCCAGATCTATCCATACAGCAGCATGAAGAATTCCGTACGGTAGCTTGAATGCTCAGAATTAGTGAAAAGAACACACTCCAACCATTAACTTTCAGAATTCAATCAAACTTTACCCAAATCCAGCTAGCACTTTGTAGCTCTCTCCAGATATGAAGACCAAACCACCAAGCCCTTGTCTCTCCAAATTCGATTCCCTGTAATGAATATCTTCAGCCAGCAACTTAAATAATCTTCTACAAACCGGTATACAACAACACCAATTTGTATTTCCTCAAATAAAATCAGAATATAATTCTCAGAATTTCAGTGGCAAAATTCATCATCAATCAATGATGATTCAAATTGCAGAAAGAGGAATCAGTCCTCAAAACCCTAGCCATTTCTCACAGCCAAGAAACTTCATAAATTTTATCAAATTAATAATGAATAATCATAGTGTTTTTTCGAATTGAATATATAGCTTTTTTTGGAAAAAGCTTCAATTTCACTTTTTTCACTTAAAATGTTTTTTAATCACAACTTCACTTCATAACATTAAAGTTATAAAGTAATAAAGTTATTAAATTAAAATAATTTAATTTAATAACAATAACTTTAAAATAAAAAGCCACTGAAGCCCACTGACTGCAACAAACACACTTCTGACATCAGAGCCTCAAACTTCAACTACCCTGCCAGAAATAACCAACTGCCAAAAATAGACTTACTATAAATAGTAAGTCCCTCAAACTGGAGATTCCCTAAAACTCGGTCTTGAAACATCTGACACCCTGTGCAGACGCCCTACTAAATCTGGCCATACCCAAAAATACCACTTACTAAAAATAGTAAGTAGACCAAATTGACCCGAACGAAAAGCAGACCTGATAATCTGAACCTCCAGAATGGAATCCCAACACTGGCTCCGCCAACTGACCCCCTCTGATCACCTGATTAGCCTACGAGGTTCGCCAAACCAAGCTAATCCAAAAAGTTTGAAAAATGGGGACATTACATTTCCCTAGGTTGACTTGGGAGCCTAGGATTATTCTTGGTTTCAGTATAGATCAATCAGTTTATTTTAGATTTCATTGGCGTTGCTTAAGGACAAGCAATCCTTGGGAAGGGTGGACTGTAAAGTCCCCTTTTTAGCACAAGTTGTATGAGTTTGTCATTAGCCTATTTCTCCATGGTCCTTAGGATAACCAAGTCATTTAAGAGACTTCAAGGCCATTTGGCTTAGGCAATTACAATTGCAAGTCAATTCAAGGTGTCTAGATGCAATTTTGGGCACACTTACTATTTATAGTAGGTCATTCTGTGTTTCTCCCCAATTTTAGGCCCTTGGGATTAGCTTATTTCAGTGACCCTCATAAGCTAATTAGGTTGTCAGAGGGGGTCGTTTGGCAAAACCAGTGGTTGGTTTCCACTCTAGAGATCTCAAATGCTAGGATTCTCTTCGTTGGGGTCAATTTGGCAGTCTTACTATTTATAGTAAGTGTTATTTTTGGTAATAGCTATGTTTAGCAGAGCGCCTGTGCAGTGGTTTCAGTTGATGCGGATTACTTATGCAAGATCTCCAATTTGAGGGATTTGCTATTTTTAGCAAGTCTAAATTAGTTTGGTTACTATTTCTGGCAAGGCAGTGTATGCTTCGGATGCTGTTATCAGAGGTTAGATGTTGTTGTCAAAGAAATTCAGTTACACCACATTTTAATTGGAGTTATTAAATTATGTTGTTTTAATTTAATAACTTATATACTTTTATGTTATAATTTAGTGTTGTGTGGATGAAGCTTCTTTAATGAAAGGTGTATTAAAGAAGACTTCCAATTTGCATTATAAAGCCAAGGGAGAAATCGAATTTCTCTACCATTATCATTTGATTAAAAATTGAAAAGTTGAGAAGTTGTGTTTGGAGAAGAAAATAGAATTCTTGGAAGGAGAGCTAGGGTTTGGGGTTTGATCTTCAAGTTGGAGAAAACATCAAATTCATTGCTGGATTTGCAGAGGTTAGTTTAGACTTGAATTGCCATTGATGAGAATATGTTTCTTAGTTTAAAACTGAGTATTATGCAAGTCGTACTGAATTGCTAGAAGGGTGCAGATATGGCAGAACAGTCCAGAAATGCACATGTCGTACATTGCTTGAATGGAAGTCTTTAAGCCTGCGTCATTGTTTGGAGATTGAATTGATTGTTGTGAAGGCTGCGTTAATTGTGTTGAAAAGTTTCAGGACTTCCCTTAGTGGTTGTGTTTTCTTTTGGGAGTTATTGCTTGGGCTATGCTGGAGCTAGCTAGTGGCCGCCTTAAAAAGGTGCTACATTTTATTTGAAATATGTAATGTTTATGAATAATTACAACATTTGAATGAATTGTTGATAAGCAATTGGAATAGAATTAATTTGTTGTTTGATGTTAAGATATTCATTTCATGTTGGAAAAATTGCAAAAAGTTATAAATTTTTGAAACTCAAAAGAAAATTGCAAATAAAATAGAGTTAGTAGTCAATTTGTAGTTGAGATCCAATTGGGCTCATCACAGTGGTATCAAAGTTTTGATCTTCCCAGCCTGGAGGTAATGAGGGCTTAGCTATGGCAGACAAGTTTGTGCCTGGAATGC
Organism: Chamaecyparis obtusa; assembly: GCA_027943335.1. Taxonomy (NCBI): domain Eukaryota; kingdom Viridiplantae; phylum Streptophyta; class Pinopsida; order Cupressales; family Cupressaceae; genus Chamaecyparis; species Chamaecyparis obtusa. The sequence continues at coordinate 861,360 of BSBK01002894.1, forward strand.
ATTATACCCGCAAGGGTAGAGCTTGACCCCCACCAGAGGGTAGTGAACAAGGCCCACAAGCTTAACATACAGGTGACAGGAACAGGAATAATATTGGCAATGATGTTGACAAGGAAGCCAGAGAAGCTTTCAGAAATTTAGCAGAAGGTCAGCATCATGTTGCAAATGTTTTGCAACAATTGTCAGACACACTTCAACGTATTACTTTACCAAGTGATCATACCAGAGACAGAGGTACGAGGAGTGCTTCAGTCAGCTCGCACAAGTCTAGAGCAAATGACAAACAGGATTATAGAGCTGACCCTACAAGCACTTATGATAGGCCTCTACGCCCTACTTTCTTGAGGCCTGAGTTGGATGCAATCAGTGTGGAGAAAGAGCCGGCACCATTTGTTGATGAAATGGTGACACACTTTGCAGAGTGAGATGCTCTACCAAAAGCAATAAAAAGAAATCTGAATTTTGATAGGTATTTGACACAGAAGAGGGAGCATTACAGAGGCAGGCTAGTTCCTGACACGAGACAAAGGCCTAGGCAGAATGATCTTAAGCAGGCAACCAACAAGTTGACTCTAGCTCACTTTGAGGGAAGTGGGAAGACGACAGCTAGAGCTTGGGTTCACAAGTTGGACACATATCTATCACTTCGTCCTATGTCTGAGGAGGACGCTATACGCTTTGTCGTGCTACATTTATACGGAGTAGCTCATGACTGGTGGTACCATGGGCTAGTGTCTCTGCGACATGATCAGATCGTCTATTACCAGGAGTTCATTGATAGGTTGATAGAGTGGTTTGACAGGAAGGAACCTGAGACTTACTTCAAAGAGTTAGCTCAGTTGAGGCAGACAGGTGGCCTTGAGGCCTTCATCAGTGAGTTTCAGTGGTTATCAGTCATGGTCTATGACATCTCTGAGAGGAGGAGAGTCATGCTTTTCATTGAGGGTTTGACTAAGCCATATAGAGGGTGGGTTAAATCCCTAGATCCACCTACTTTACGGGAGGCTATGAAAAAAGCTAGAAATCTTGAGTCTTATGTTTCACGTGACAAGTCTACTTCAAGTCTTGTTATCACTCCTACAAAAGAGGTACCTCCACCAATTGTTGACAGAAAGAAATCAGCAGGTAAGCTTGATGATGCTACTCGAGAGGATTTGAGGAGGAGGCAGCTTTGCTACTGGTGCAAAGAGCCTTATGACATAGAGCACTCTTGCCCTATGAGGCCTAAGGGAAGGGCAAACCGATCTATGTGGGTGTATTCGAGTGAGAGTGAGGCTGAGTCTTCACATCAGCCAGTTGGTTCTGAGTCAGATGAGGCTCAGAAGGTCTCTACAAAGTTTGGTCCTGATGCCAAACTATCACCCATAGTGTTGTCCACTGTTGTACCACTTCCCACTGCTTTCAGACTAAAGGGACCAGTGGAAGGACAACCTTGCATTGCCATGATGGACACTGGAGCTACACACAATTTCATTCAAGAGAGAGTTGCTAGTCAGTGTGGTCTTCAGGTAGAGGAGTTTGCGAGTTTTCGAGTTAGGGTGGCAGATGGCTACACCCTTACCTGTACCAAGCGCATCAATCATCTCTCTTTGTTCTTTGGTGACTATGAGTTATAGTCTGATTTCTATGTGATTGATTTGGGAGAGATGGATGTGGTGCTAGGGATGCAGTGGTTACAGGAGATTAAGGAGTTCTACCTCAGCCTAAGCTCAATGGAGATGAGATTTGAGTATCGAGGCAGGGAGTATGTTTTACAGGGTCTCGCTGAGGGGAGTCTATGCACTATGTCCTTTTGTGCAGTAGATAGGGAGGAGTTACAGAGGCATGATTCCATTCAGATAGAGCAGGTTACACATCATGTCTCTCACAGCTCACAGTTATCTATCTCAGATCAGCAGTCGGGAGCTGTTCACTTTGTCAACAATCCTTTGTTTGATATGGATGTCACTATGACTTATGACAATCTGTTTTTTGAGCTTAGTGATGATCCCTTTCAGGTGATGAGCGATGATGATGATGATGTTTGGGATCCTATCAGTACACCGGGTTATCAGATCTTGTTGAGCAGTTTACAGAGGTGTACACAATGAGGAGCACATACAGTTTTACATTTGATCCTCATGTTCAGGATATCTACCAGTTGCAAAGTTCATCAATGCATCTGTTTCATGACTGGTATGAGAGCTTAGTTGGCACAAAGACTGGGGGCAAGTCCAGTTTGTCGATTGAATTACTCCCGTGTGAGTTACTCACAATTGAGTTACTCCCGTGTGATGTTCCTATTTCGGCATCATCGATTCGAGTGTTGAGTTCAGTTTCTCAGACTCTGCAGTTTGTACTGCTGATGTTGGAGATGTCTTTACAGGGGTTTGGTGATGATAGGGACATTACACATGACCATCCTTGGGATCCGAGTGGATTGTGTTGTTGCATTTGTTTTCATGATTGCTTGAGGACAAGCAATCTTGGGAAGGGAGGACTGTAATGTCCCTGATTTTAGGCCCTTGGGATTAGCTAATTTCAATGACCCTTGTAAGCTAATCAGGTTGTCAGAGGGGGTCGTTTGGCAGAGCCAGTGGTTGGTTTCCACTCTAGAGATCTCAGATGCCAGAATTGCTCTTCGTTGGGGTCAATTTGGCAGACTTACTATTTATAGTAAGTGTTATTTTTTATAATAGCTATGTTTAGCAGAGCGCCTGTGCAATGGTTTCAGTTGATGCGGATTACTTATGCAAGATCTCCAGTTTGAGGGATTTCCTATTTTTAGCAAGTCTAAATTAGTCTAGTTACTATTTATGGCAGGGAAGTGTATGCTTCGGATGTTGTTGTCAGAGGTCAGATGTTGTTGTCAGAGAAATTCGGTTACACCACATTTTAATTGGAGTTATTAAATTAAGTTGTTTTAATTTAATAGCTTATATACTTTAATATTATAAATTAGTGGTGTGTGGATGAAGCTTCTTTAATGAAAGGTGTATTAAAAAAGACTTCCAATTTGCATTATAAAGCCAAGGGAGAAATCGAATTTCTTTACCAATGTCATTTGATTAAAAATTGAAAAGTTGAGAAGTTGTGTTTGGAGAAGAAAATCGAATTCTTGGAAGGAGAACTAGGGTTTGGGGTTTGGTCTTCAAGTTGGAGAAAACATCAAATTCATTGCTAGATTTGTAGAGGTTTGTTTAGACTTGAGTTTCCATTGATGAGAATATGTTTCTTAGTTTAAAACTGAGTATTATGCAAGCCGTACTGAATGGCTAGAAGGGTACGGATATGGCAGAACAGTCCGGAAATGCACACGCCGTACTTTGCTTGAATGGAAGTCTTTAAGCCTGCGTCATTGTTTGGAGATTGAATTGATTGTTGTGAAGGCTGCATTAATTGTGTTGAAGAGTTTCAGGACTTCCCTTAGTGGCTGTGTTTTCTTTTGGGAGTTATTGCTTGGGCTATGCTGGAGCTAGCTAGCGGCCGCCTTAAAAAGGTGCTACATTCTATTTGAAATATGTAATGTTTATGAATAATTCCAGCATTTGAATGAATTGTTGATAAGCAATTGGAATAGAATTAATTTGCTGTTTGATGTTAAGATATTCATTTCATGTTGGAAAAATTGCAAAAAGTTATAAATTTTTGAAACTCAAAAGAAAATTGCAAGTAAAATAGAGTTAGTAGCCAGTTTGCAGTTGAGAGTCAATTGGGCTCATCACATTTTGGGCATGGTTGAGACCTTCAGTGATGATGACATGTCAATGATAAATGTTTAATATCAACAGAAGAATTATATTATCATTGATATGATTTATTATGCATTAATAAAGTTAATTTATAAAGTTCAATATAAATATTTAACCTTATTAATGTGGGACTATAGTTAAATGGAAAATATTTTTAAGTCACGTTATTTAATAACACATTGGTGATATAAAATGTTTGGGGACTTAAGATTAAAGGAAAAAAGCATCACGGAAAAATAAGAATTGCAAGAAAATAAGGGGAAAATGCAATTAAAAAAGCAAAGTCCCAAAAAAAATAGGGAAAGGCAAAATGTGATTTTGTTTATCCCACATTGACAAGGCAAATGAATGAATTCTCTTGAAAATGTTATAAAAGAGATTGAAGAGCTCTTTTTGAGCGTGTTTGGTTGAATATGGTTTTTGCTTATGCTTTGATTCTTGAAGGAGATTGTGCTTGTTCTTGTTGGTTTGTGAAGACGGAAACTCTTACAAGGGACATTCTCCACGTTGTTGAGAAATACAATCTAGAGGATTGCGAGTGGCTTCACTACAGGAATCACATTGGAGCTTATTGGGAGTAATTACTTCAATCTTCAGCGATGAATATTGCAGATCTAATTTATAGCAGCACTTGTGAGAAATTTTGGGAGTTTGGCAAGTGTGTTCATAGTTGTATTTATTGTTGTTGCTACATAACAGTTTCAGCTGTGGCATTTTGGTGATGCATTGATGCGAACTAGGCTTTGAAACCCTTTGTATTTGCTGATGTAATTGTCGCAAACATTTATATTCATTTTCAGCAAATAGGTATGTTGAACTTGCGCTTGTAATTTGATTTAATCATTTGGTTATTCACACTTCGCAAAATATTATTTCATTTTCAGAATTGTATCAGATTTTGGGTGATTAAGTTTAAAAGGTTTTCAACGTATTATTACTATTATTTATTTGCAATATAGATTTGTCCTTCAATTATATTTTATCTTTTCTCTACAAGCTTCAAAAAAAAGGACACAAATAGGGCAACATATTACAATGGTATCAAGAGAAGTGTATCCTACAATCCTGGTGGGTACAAAATGATTGGGTGGTGATATGACAGATCTAAGTATGCAACCGTGGACTTATCATTATATTTCACGTAGAAATAGGACAGGGTTGGAAGGACAAGAGGATCTAGAAGAGCACTTAGGCACAAATGAACAGAAGACATGCAATATGGGTGAGAAAAGGGATCTAGGAGAAGAGAGATTTTTGTACTTGTTGGATGCACTAGTTCAGACACATCAACAAGCAAAACAGAGAGCTCAGCAATAGAACCAGCGATTGGACCTTTTGACTTAAATGATGGCTCGACAAATGGGATTGATAGAATTGAAGCAAAGTTATCAAAGACAAGGTGATAGTTGTCAAAATTATAGAGAGTTTTGGGAAAATTTAAGTACTTGTGTGAGCATTCTAGGTGGTTAAGATCCATCTTTAAAAAGGAAGTAGAAGTAAATGAAAAAGATTTGTCTAGTGCAAGAAACAATGAGAAACAAGCAAATGAAAAAAGGTTTACAGCAGATCATTCAAATTGAGATAGTGCCTTGATACATAAAGACTATTTTACAAAGTTTCAAAAAGACCCTTTGGTCATGCATACAACTATTGTTGATGAGTTGGAAAGACAAAACAACAACCTTGGGATTGAGTTTAGATAATTCCAATGATGATGGTTCAAATAGATATAGGTTGGATGAGCATACACAACCTTTGGAGAGGAGTGTTTATGAAGACATCAATACTAGTGAATCTGGGAGTGACTCTCTCATAGAGGTAACTAGTCATGAGGACAACAAGCACTTTATTTTTGAACAAAGCAATCAACCTTTTGACACAAGAGATCCAAGTGTGTTGGCACCTAAGTATGATGGAGATCCTACACAACATGAATTTCATTGTGATTGTGATGATGATCATAAGGCAATTATGGCGGATAGTATTCATGATTGTAATGAAGATCTTGAAACAAAATCTGATTTATCTTTGCATGGGGTTGACCTTGAGCAGAAGTTTAGGAACTTCAATGATTTGGATCCACAAAATATTGTTGAAATAATAATGAGGATGCACGAGAGACTTAGAACAGCCTTGGAGTCATTGATGACAGGTATAATAGTTAAGATTTTGATATTCATCATAGCAGCAATTCTCTTGATTTGCATAGACATTTTTGGAAGAATCAATTTGTGGTGTTCAATGATAACCTATCGTTTGAGGCAAGTGTAGAGAAGACATATGACAATCCACTTTTTGAGTTGGATGATGGAACAACTCTTTGTTGTAGTGTTGCACTTGGTGAAAATAGTAAGGTATGCGATCCAGGAGAAGATTCAGAACCTGAGTCCGAGTATGATTTTCAGCCTGCTAATGAATTGAGTTCACTTTATTAGGTGATTGGGTACCCTCTTGGGAGGCCACAGGTTATGAAATATGCAAATAAGGAGAATATGAAGATTGCATTTGGAGTGATATGACAGTAGGAGGCATCATTGTTCCTTTCTACATGAGGAATTGGAGGATAACTTGGGTATGCAAATTAATGATTTCAGTTGAGAGTTATTTCCTTGTTGGCATTCATTTTGAGTTGCTTCAATCTGACATGAAGTTTGGTCTTGAGTTTTGGAATTGGCCAACAAGTGAGATATTTCATGCTTTGTTTAAGTTGATGAGTGCTATTACATGCCTTGCATATGTAGTTGGAGATGCAATTTTTTCATGGAACATATTACGTTTCGAAGACTTTTACATTTCATATTTTAAAAGGTTTCTAGAACTTTTTCTTGAGCTTGCTGAAAATTTCAGAACAGCAATAAGTAAAGGCAACTTCCAGCTTGTTTCTTATGCAGCTTTGGAAAAGGGAGGAGATAAAATCCATCCTTTGAATTGAACGATGTTATAAATCATACTAATCTTTCTTTGGGATTGGTTTTGAAGACAACTATTGCTCCTCACACTTCAGTTGTAGATGCTTTCATCGATAGGCTACAAGGGATTAACAAAGAAGTCACAAAATTCTATTATGTATTCTGTTTTGGATGGCACTTGGAGTTGTGTGGTGCACCTTTCTAGGAACGTTGGAAGCCATTCATTGTTGGGCTTACACACTTGTGATTCTCAACAAGAAATGATGGAGCTTATTAGGGATGGTTGGAGTGAATTATGGAGGAGGGATGATCTAAATTTCAGAATTGATAGTGTTGTTCATTTCCTTACCAGCCATCTTGTTATTCTATTGGTTCATCTACAAATGGATTGGAGAGAGATTTTAAGTAAGGATTGCAGCATTGAACAAATGGACAATCTTGGGAGTTTTACTTGGCAAAAAATGGATTAGGATTTCAATTTTGAGCTTGCTTTTTGCTTGCAGATCAGTCTCTTCACTTTATGGTTTGCTCCCATTCATGGGAGTTGGTACAATTTATTTTGTCAAAGAAGTAGAGATTTTCAGTTGGAGATTGCGAGGTGCTTTCTAGCCACACCCGAGTTATTTTTGAGTATTGCAATGCTCAACTTTCATGCTTATACTTGGAGAGTTCATTGGTATTGTTTCTATCCTCTATGTAGAGTACTTAAATCAGATTGTACTTCCCTATTTTAGTCATGTACAACAACAATTATTTATTTCAGATCTTCCAAACTCATGGAGCTCACCCTATGAAGGTTTGTGTTGTAAGCTTCATCATTTTATCTTTAGGGTTGGTCCAGGACAGCAATCTTCTTTATGCTATGATTCATCTTTCACATGGGTTTGGAGTTATAATAATGAATGTTAGCAGCGCTTTCCACACTTTGATCAGATTACATAAGAGTTCAAATTTTGATTTGCAAATGAGTTGGACAGTTTATTTAGTCCAGCAGATGAGCAATTCTTGGTTGAGGATTGATGGTGGAGGAGATTTGATCATAGGAGATGGGTTTTTTGTTAGTCCCATATTCATGGGTTTTATGTATCCAATGAGATTTCAGATTGTTTACTGCTGTCCTAGCTTTTTCACATTGTTTATGTTGACCTCAATCTCGGGGCAATTTGATTTTAAACACTTGTAGATTTTAGTGCAACCAATTGTGGGATATCCTCTAGGTATAGTTCAGTTATTCTCCACTTCTACTTGGGAGAGTTGGGTCATTGCAGTCACTTCATAATGTTAGTACACATGCTTTGAGGCAATGATTGGTTGAGTGAATTTTGTATAGTGGTGTATTCGAGTTTTTTCCCTTGATACTTGGAGATTAAGTGTTGGCAACATGATTTTGGTTGGCGATAGTAGAGGCATTCTTTGGTTGCTAGTTTACAAAGTTGTGACAATGATTTATCTTCTTCATTTTTGGGATGTCATGGGGAGTGATGCTTGGGCTAATTTTTTATGGTGGGTAAGCAAGGTGTTTTTTCAGTTACCCCAGATCGTGATTTGCAATGGGTTTGCTCATGTGATACTTTCTGACTTTCCTTGGCAAGTTATTTTTAATGGGAATGATTTTAGCTCTTAGGGATTTCAGTTTTAGTTTTGATGGTGTTCTCTTTATGGGGTTATAGGAGAAGAGAGTGTAGTTAAAGTATGATGGCTTATTAGTTATGATCAAAGAAGCGCAGTGTCAGCATGGTGGTTATGTTTCGAATTTGATTCGGAACCTTGAGATTGTTGATATTTGTGGCCTTTTCAGAAAGATCAAATGAATGACGTGTATGCTGAGATAAATAATAAATAATATACCTTTATTATTTATCTCAACATACATCTCATTAATTATTGTATTAAACTCTAAATGAAATATAATAAACATCTTTGTATTGTCCTAGAGGGACGACTTCATATTGTCCACAAGGGACAACTTGTGTTGAATTTTATGCGAAATACTTCTAGCCAATTCTGGTCAGCCTTTACCATTGATATTGAGGATGTCTTCACACACACACACATATATATATATATATGTGACTTGTGGTGCAAATTATTTAAGACATAGAAGACATAACATGTCAAGGAAATTTGCACCACCAGCAGATCCGAATTTCATAATTGCAGCAGTCATAAACTGAATAATAATTATTCATTTCTCATACACATCAGAAGGATATATGCAGCTGAAGATGGAAGAACATTAGGCTCAAGGTGAAGAGGAATTACTCATTACAAAACAGGTATTATCTTCTCCTTTCTTTGTTAATTTCTGTCATTCTTATTTTCAGTCTTAAAAGCTATCTATAGATTGTATTTTTCCTTACATAAATCTGAATATATTAACATAGTATCAGAGCCAAGGTAGAAAAGATCCATCTCAGTTTTTAGGAAAACAATCTCAAACTTTTAAGGCTTAGAAATATAGATAATCTAGCCCTCTATTCTTCCCTATCAACTCAAACATCAAATCGATATTCTTGGGTTATTGAGAGCGGGGCTTCTAGGCATATAACTGGATTCAAAGATAATTTAGACTCATTTATAGAAACCTGTAGAGAAGAAGTCGCCATAGGAGATGATACCTCTTATCCTATCATGGGAATTGGGAATTGGGAATTGTCTTATCCAATTGAAATCCAGGATAACCCTTCAACTATCTGATGTCTTATATGTCCCAGGCATAAAACGAAATCTTGTCTCCATATCAGCCCTTGAGGATAAAGGCTATAGAATCACCTTTATGGAAGGGAAAGTATTGGCATGGCCTAAAAACTCAAATCTAAAACAAGCCTATACTATAGGAATTTGTCATGAATGCTTATACAAGCTTGATACAACCTCTCTTCAAGCTCTCTCAGTTGCATCCACTAATCCTTGTGAACTATGGCATAGGAGATTAGGTCACGTAAATTTTCAAACATTATCATCTATGTTCAATCTAGTTGTAGGTCTTCCTAACCTACCCTTAAAACATGAAGGTGTCTGTAAAGGTTGCGCTCTAGGAAAGAATATTAAGACTACCTTTAACAACAATGAAAGTAAAATTAAAGAAATTATAGAAATCATTCACACTGACCTTTGTGGGCCCATGTCTATACCATACATAGGAGGATGTCTATATTATATTATATTTTTGGACGAATTCTCTAGGAAAACATGGATATACTTTCTCAAAAACAAAGAATCAATTGAAGTTCTCAAGAAATTTAAAGAGTTTAAATCTCTAATAGAAAATCTCACCAACAAAAGGATAAAAGTTGTTAGATCAGATAATGGAGGCGAGTACACTTCTGAGGTCTTCAGCACCTATTGTAAAGAAGCAAGAATTAAGAGGGAGTTTACAATTCCTTATAATCCCCAACAAAATGGTGTTGCGGAAAGGAAAAATAGAACCATTGTAGAAGCTACAAGAGCCATGCTTCACGACCAGGATCTTCTCACTCCACTTTGGGTTGAGGCATCTAACACTGCAGTCTATATTCAAAACAGATGTCCTAATTCATCCTTAGAAAATAAGAATCCTGAAGAAGCATTTACTGGTAACAAACCTGACATCGGTCGCCTAAGAATCTTTGGATGTCCTGTATACTTCCATATTCCTAAAGAGAAGAGATCTAAATTAGAACCATCAGGAAAGAAAGGTATACTTGTAGGATATAGCGATTCAGCAAAAGCATATAGAATCTACGTTCCGGGTCAAAATCAAATCGAATTGAGTAGAGATGTAATATTTGAAGAAGACCTTGCCTTATCAAAATCTAAGGATAATTCATATGAGTATAATAATTTATCTCAATCCATTGATAAAATTCAACCTTACGAGATTCAAAGGGAGAGAAATGAGATCACTGAAGATGCTCCTGAACCTATAGATATCCCATGCATTCCTAGCTCTTTCACTATCAACAAGAAGAGGCCACTTTGGGCCACTTTGGACCACAAAGATGTTGGAAGATACAAACAACTATGCAGCTCCTCCAGGAACATTTAGGGAAAGCAAAAGACCAAAGAGATGTACTAACTATACTGTATTTATGAGTGAGATTATAGATTCAGAACCTTCCTCTTCTGAAGAGGCTCTCTCCCACCAAGCATGGAAAGATGCTATGATAGAAGAATATAGATCCATTATTAAGAATGATGTTTGGGACATCGTCCCTGTTGTAAAATTAAGATCATCCTATAGAGAATATATATGAGGCTGTACTGAAAATAGATTACCGTTGTGATTGTAGAATACAATTGCCTTCGTTATTGATTGATTCTACAATAACAATAGGGTATATGTATATATTGAATAGTCATGTAATGAATAGACATGACCGTATATACTTATGGTCATGTCACTTCATTACATAACTATTAGTTAACATATCTTAACCAATAGTTTTTATATATATATATATATATAAGTTCACACATGTGCATATTAATATATACTTACTTTTCAATTATATTATATAGTATATATATATATAAATATATCTATATTTATATGCATATCATGATTGTCTCGTCGTTTATTAAACACGAACGAACAATACTTTAACACTCCCTCTTGAGAGAGAGTTTAATAGAATTTGTAGAATCTTTTCATATCATGATATCCAGCACATCCGGGACAGACCCTTTCAGGAGTCGATCATGATAGACATCAAGATATCCGGCACATCCGGGACAGACCCTTTCGGGAGTCGATCTTGACAAGTTATTACACAGTAATAATCTCAGCGTTAAGATGTTCGGTCCTATCCGGGACAAACCCTTTCGGGAGTCGATCTTAACAATTATTACACACCAAGTAATAACATAAGCGACAAGATGTCCGGTCCTATCCGGGACAAACCCTTTCGGGAGTCGATCTTGAAGCCTGGTTAACTATTGTCAAGATCGTCACCTTGAAATAGTAACCCAACACACATGAAAGATCGTCACCTTTCATGTTAAGTACAAGTATTCATGTTCAGAAAATCATCATCTTCTAAATATGAACACAGGATGAGTGGACCTATAAAGTCACACATATGATATCCATCTTGACTCTCCTCAGAGAGTTAAAACCAAGGCTTCCACCTTAGACTTGTCTATCACAGACAAGAATCATATTAAGATACAAAATGATGGATCACGGATTCTGAGAACTTCTTTAAGGCTTTAGTTCTCAACATACCAAGGTTATCTAAAGTACACAATCTTCTTCCTAGCAAGGGGCTTGGTGAGAAACCATCTTCACATGGTATACTTCCTCTGAATTAATATGACCACAATCTTGTGATGCCATCTTAGTTTGATCTTCTAGCTTCTCCCTATGACATGGAAGCATAGCCTTCTCACATGGTAATTCATTATAATTCTTTGCTACAGTTTCTCGATCACTAGAGAGCCAACAAAACATGGTCTACTCCCTCTAAATCAAGATCCTCGCATATCCACTGATGCATATCCTTTTTCTTCTTCTGTCATGGAGGCATATCCTTTTTATATACTCAGCTCAATGTCACTACAGGATGTGACTTCATACTTTTCTTCCTGAGAGAATCGATATCTCATACTGGGTTTCCATAAGGCTGCGGATTAGCATAGGATGCATTTTGATCTTTTTCAAGGCCATAACATTAACACTCCCTCTTGGACTTGAGGGAAGATAATAAGGACCTCTAGTATGATGTTCATCTTAATGAACTGTAGTCTCGAGATGTATGAATTACTTCAAGCAGAGATTCTATCCATGTGAATCTCATCTGTGATTCTGTCCACTAGTTTCCACTACTATAATCTCATAATTGTTTTACCTTCAATAGTGAACTCCCTCTCAATCAATACGATTGAGATTGTCACAAGTTAACTGAATCATATGCTCCCTCTGAAGCTCAAGTTAATCAACTTCTTGACCTCTTGAAAATGTCAGACTTTCTCTGAATCTGAATTTCATATGCTTTTATCCTGAAAGTATGTTAGAGATAGATTACAAATAGTTTATAAAGCTAAACTATCTCGTACAAGAATACAAATGATAGAAGCATACAAGATTTATTATTTAATGAATTACAAATTGAAAATTCATATGTATTAATAAAGCATAGAATACTTATCTTAAATTTCAAATATTTTCAAGTATTTGTTTCCATAAGGTGAGCCCATTAATACTCGTACCCATCGTCCTTCTTCATAACATATCGGTTTCATTCTGATTAATTTTCTTCGCACTCATTTGCAAAAGTCTTTTTTTCTATTAATCTTGTACTCAAGACAAATTGAAAATGTGGCAAATGCAATGTCAATTATCTTTGTGCAAGTGACGATTACCTCAGTATTATGAAAGAGGTACTTGACAACGAACGATTCTGCTATATTAGCGAATTGAAAGAAGCATAAATAGAATCATATATATATTGATTGGTTAACTAGATCAACCATTGATCCTAGTCCTTGTTACTCCAGCTTATGTAATGATCCAATGTCGATCTCAATGAAGTTTTTGATAAGCTGTTTCAGATGTTAAACCTTGCTACGAAATGAATTAAGTATAGTTGTGGTACTTAGCGGAGTGGCAGAAATAACTCCGCGTATGTAGCGTATTGCAGCTTTTATATTTCTTGAATCCAAGGTTCTAATTATGGTGTATCCACAAAGTATTTTCCATAATATAGATTCCCGATGTTTATTGGTTCTTCTTGTGAAAAACACTATTTGGTTGAGTTGACAGCTAGTTAATATCAATTATTTTATATATTGATATATATGTATATATATAATAAATCATTTCTCTTAATATGAAATGCCCCCGATCAAAATTTACCCCGATTTAGTACTGAATAGTAATTCCATCTCGAGGTAAAAATTGCAGTACATTTATAAATATAATTTTATCACAAACAAAGACATTAAAATTGTGAGAATAATTCAGGAAATAGAACTTATCTGGATTTAGAGAAAGGTGCTTGAACAATATGCAAAACTACGGTATAGTTCACTCTTCATTGTTTGGTTTATCTTCTTTAACTCCAAAGTTCTCAAAGAAGTTCAATTATTTTCTACTTGTCCTCCATTTCAAGTCTCATCAATCTCTTTCAATTGTCTATATGGTATATTATTTCTTTCCCTTGTATATATTGAACGGAATGTAAAGTACATAGCAATAATAGGAGCCGATGTATATGCTATCTTCTTCCAACATTGAGCTATGTCTCTAGATTGATTGTTTCACAATATATCTTGCTCAACCTGGACAACCGTTTGGTCATACATCTTGTTGCCATGGGCTGTAGTCTTCCATCTGATGTGGGCAACAGACATGCCATAACAAACATATGCTGATGTCAAATGGAAAGTGGTCTACTCCATGATTCATACCCGATGGCATTAGAACAACATGGGATTTTTACATGAGCAAAGGAACTTTAGAGAACCCGTGCAATATATGTATTCCCAGCCAATCGTCCCAACGTCCTGGTGGTCACTACCTCTGTCTTATCGCTGTTCATTGCCCAGAGGTCTCTCATTATATGTTCCTATATGATTACTTGACTTCACACGGCAACTCCTATATATTTGCGACAATATTCCCTTATAATTGGATGTTCTTATTCTGCTATTCGATAATAATATATATATTAAAAACAAACTGATATCATTGTTTTTATTCCTAAGAACATCCCATCTGTTCGTTCCTCCTATTATCCGTAATATCATTCAAGTATTGTACTTCTAAACCATAACCTACCTGTTCACTACTTGTTGCTTACAATCAGTATTATGGGGTTCTGTACTTTACTGTTGAAAGTGATCTCGTTGTTCTTAACTTGAGAAACGGTGGTCAAGGATAGCATCGACATTCTTCTATATTCTTAATGCCGTCCCATTTCTATTGACCCTGCTTGGAATCCCTCCTTGAGCCGTCTAATAAATACGACCAAACTCTCTTGGCCACGTAATGTAATGGGCTTAGAAACTATTGTAAGCCAGAATACGGTGATAGAATTCCTTTCTTCTGATTCAATGTGTTGTCTTCTCTCTGCGATACTTTGCTCGAATATAATTTCTCTTATAGGTTAGGCTCTGATACCATGTTGTAAAATTAAGATCATCCTATAGAGAATATATATGAGGCTGTACTGAAAATAGATTACCGTTGTGATTGTAGAATACAATTGCCTTCGTTATTGATTGATTCTACAATAACAATAGGGTATATGTATATATTGAATAGTCATGTAATGAATAGACATGACCGTATATACTTATGGTCATGTCACTTCATTACATAACTATTAGTTAACATATCTTAACCAATAGTTTATTCATACTTTGTATAATATATATATATATATATATATAAGTTCACACATGTGCATATTAATATATACTTACTTTTCAATTATATTATATAGTATATATATATATATAAATATATCTATATTTATATGCATATCATGATTGTCTCGTCGTTTATTAAACACGAACGAACAATACTTTAACAGTCCCTAGAGCTAAAGACAAATCTGTAGTATTTTCTAAATGGATATTCAAAATAAAACATGTTGCGGATGGAAGTATAGAAAAACATAAAGCAAGATTTGCAGCTAGAGGTTTCTCCCAAAAGGAAGGAATTGACTATGAAGAAACCTTTGCACCTGTTGCACGTTATACATCTGTTAGAACTATAATTGCCATTGCAGCATCCAAAGGATGGAAGATTCATCAAATGGATGTGAAAACTACTTTTCTAAATGGAGAAATAGAATTAGTTTATTTAGAACAACCTTAAGGATTCATTATTCATGATCAACAATCTCACGTATGTAAACTCAAGAAAGCACTATATGGGCTCAAACAAGCTCCTCGAGCTTGGTATGAAAGGATAGATCGTTATCTTCTCATATTAGGATTCTCTAAGAACGATGCAGACCCTAATTTATACCTTAAGATTACAAATGGTGATATGTTAATTTTAGTATTATATGTGCATGATCTTCTAATTACAGGTGAAGAATACCTCATAGAAAAGTGCAAACTAGATCTTGCAAAGGAATTTGAAATGAAGGACCTAGGACTCCTTCACTACTTCCTTGGTTTAGAAGTGTGGCAACAATCTAATGGAATCATCTTAAATCAAGGTAAATACACAATTGATTTATTAAAAAGACTTGGCATGATGGACTGCAAACCTATGTCAACTCTCATGGAAACAAATCTTCTCAAGTTGAGAGAAGCTATGTCTAGTTCAGAATTGGCAGATCCTACTTTTTATAGACAAATTATTGGATCCTTAATGTACTTAATTAACTCTAAACCTGACATATGTTATGCTGTAAATTCTCTAAGTCAATTTATGGTAGAACCAAAACAACTTCATATGAGTGCAGTCCAACACATTTTAAGATATCTTCGAGGAACCATAGAGTATGGCTTATTATATAAAAATGAGAAATTAGAACTTCACGGCTTCTCAGATTCAAATTGGGCCGAATGCTCATCAGATCGTAAGAGTACTTCGAGATGTCGTTTTAGGTCAGGGTCAACTATGATCTCTTGGTTTACAAAGAAATAAAATTCTGTTACCCAAAGCTCTATTGAAGCTGAGTATATTGCTGCCTCTTTAGGAGCCCAGGAAGCAATTTGGTTAAGAAAACTCCTTGTAGGATTATTTGGTCAACCCATGGAACCTACAGTTATTCACTGTGATAATCAAAGTTGTATTAAACTTGCTATTAACCCCATTTTCCGCAACAGATCCAAACACATTGAAATTCCATATCACTATATTAGAGACATGGTAGAAAGGAAAGCTATTAAATTAAAATATGTCTATACTGAGGAACAAACTGCAGATATTCTAACCAAACCCCTTGCTAAGAACAAAATTGAGCATTTTAGAAATAAACTTGGCATGGTGAAAATATGAGTATCTTGTTGTGCTAACATATTCTTGCAGATTTAAGCGTCGAGGCTCTTGCATATTTGAGCGTTGAGGCTCTTGGACATTTAAGTATTCGAGTGTTGAGACTCTGTGATTATACTTTACATCATGAGATATTCTTGGGACATGATATGATTGATTACATCATCTAACTACATTATGTTAATTATGAAATTTATTTTGATCTTCCCTCAAAACCAAGAGGGAGTGTTGATATTTGTGGCCTTTTCGGAAAGATCAAATCAATGACGTGTATGCTGAGATGAATAATAAATAATATACCTATTATTTATTATTTATCTCCACATACATCTCATTAATTATTGTATTAAACTTTGAACGAAAGATAATAAACATCTTTGTATTGTCCTAGAGGGACGACTTCATATTGTCTACAAGGGACAACTTGTGTTAAATTTTATGCGAAATACTTCTAGCCGATTCTGGTCGGCCTTTACCATTGATATTGAGGATGTCTTCACTCACACACACACGCACACACACACACACATATATATATATATGACTTGTGGTGCGAATTATCCAAGACATAGAAGACATAACATGTCAGGGAAATTCGCACCACCAACAGATCCGAATTTGATCATTGCAGCAGTCATAAACTGAATAATAATTATTCATTTCTCATACACATCAGAAGGAGATATGCAGCTGAAGATGGAAGAACATTAGGCTCAAGGTGAACAGGAATTACTTGCTACAAAACAGGTATTATCTTCTCCTTTCTTTGTTAATTTATGTCATTCTTATTTTTAGTCTTAAAAGCTATCTATAGATTGTATTTTTCCTTACATAAATCTGAATATATTAACAGAGATAACTTTGAGTAGCTGCTCAACAGTTGATAGGAATGTGATAGCCTATGTTGACATTCTAGAATTCACTCCTATGGGTTTTCAGTTCGAGGAGCATTTTCCTAACGAGATGACTGAGTTTATGCAGTGCTTGATTGCTCTTCTTGCTAGAGATTGGCAGGATATCTTTGATTTGGGCACCTTGCAAGACAGTGTCTACAATAGATGGTGTTGCATTTTCCCTAGGTTGACTTGGGACCCTGAGATCATTCCTGGTTTCAATATAGATCAGTCAGTTGATTTTGGATTGCATTCGCATTGCTTGAGGACAAGCAATCTTTGGGAAGGACGAATTGTAATGTCCCCTTTTTAGCACAAGTTGTATGATTTTGTCATTAACCTATTTCTCCATGGCCCCATAGGCTAACTAGGACATTTAAGGGACTTTGAGGCCATTTGGCCTAGGCAATTTCAATTGCAAGTCGATTCGAAGTGTCTAGATGCATTTTTGGACATGATCGGGACTTTCAATGATGATGACATGTCAATGATAAATGCTTAATATCAACTAGAGAATTATATTATCATTGATATGACTTAATTTAATTTAAAAAGTTAATTTATAAAATTAAATATAAATATTTGACTTTATTAATGCGGGACTATAGTTAAAGTAGAAAATATTTTAAGTCTCTTTATTTAATAACGCATTGGTGATATAAAATGTTTGGGGACTTAAGATTAAAGGTAAAACGTATTTCAAAAAAATAGGAATTGTGAAAAAGTAAGAATTGCAAAAAAACAAGGGAAAAAGGCAATTCGCGAGAAAATAAGGGGAAAAAAACAAAATCTCAAAAAAAAAATGGGGAGAGGCAAAAAGTGATTTTGTTGATCCTGCATTGGCAAGGTGAATGAATGTATTATCTTGAGAATGTCATAAAAGAGATTGAAGAGTTCTTTTTAAGCATGTTTGGTTGAATATTGTTATTGCTTATGCTTTGCTTCTTGAAGGAGATTGTTCTTCTTCTTGTTGATTTGTGAGGACTGAAACCCTTACAGGCAACATTTTCCACATTGTTGAGAAATACAATCTAGAGGATTGGGAGTGGCTTCATTAAAGGAGTCACATTGGAGCTTATTCCGAGTAATTACTTCAGTCTTCAATGGTGAATATTGCAGATCTAATTTATAGCAGCAATTGTGAGAAGTTTGGGGAGTTTGGCAAGTGTGTTCATAGTTGTATTTATTGTTGTTGTTGCGTAACAGTTACAGCTGTGGCATTTTGGTGATGTATTGATACGAGCTAGGGCTTGAAACACTTTGTATTTGCTGATTGTAATTGTTGTAGACATTTATATTCATTTTCGACAAATGGGTATGTTGAACTTGTGCTTGTAATTTTATTTAATCATCTGGGTATCCAGAGTGCAAAATATTATTTCATTTTCAAAATTGTATCAGATTTTGGGTGATTAAGTTTAAAGGTTTTCAACGTATTATTATTGTTATTTATTTGCAATATAAATCTGCCCTTCAATTATATTATATCTTCTCTCTTCAAGCTTTAAAAAAAAGACACAAACAAGGTAGCATATTACAATAATGCATTTAAATTGAAGACTAACAGGAGAGGACATTCCATTGTCCATCGATGGACAATTCCTCAAGCATTACTTCCAACCATATGTTTCCTTCCGGGACCTATTTTGTACATAGATTAGGTTTCTCTTTTGTTTCTAGCTTTGGTTTCCCTTTTTATTTCCCTTTTGGGTTTTGGTGTGTCTTCCTTTTTGTTTTGGTTTCCCCTTCCGTAGGTTAGGTGTCGGTTTCCCTTGAGCTCATTTGCTCAAGTGGTTTTGCTTTGGTTTTGGTTTTCAAGTGACCTAAATGTTTGAAGTCTACATTTGTAAGAAGGGTGGTGGTGTTTTTCTTTGCACAAAAAAGAAAAGAAGACAAGATAAAAAGATCAAATGATTGGCTTTGGGAATATGTGGATGTGATGTCCTCGTCATTAAATAAAAATAAATAATAATGTTGTATTTGGGGCCGAATTAATTATTGTTTATCTTGAGCCCATCTTTTAATTCTTAGCGTAGGGATGGTTTTTGTCGTGTCGGCTTTATTTGCACACCCTCGGGAGTTTGTCCAACGGGTATTTAAGACCAGCGTGTAGGTAGTATTTCTCATATGTCTTGGATTATTTTATTGTATTGCGAATTCCAATTGGAGTTCTTCGCCATTTCAGAAGTGAAAGATCTTTCCTATTTGGTGTCCATAGTTTCAGTGGGATTCAACCCTCGCCCTACTCTGCTTGTTCTTTTGTTTCGGGTCTAGCTGTAATGTCCCCATTTTAAGCGAGCATCAGAGTTATTGGATTTAGCCTATTACCAGGTCCTTGTAGGCTAATACTGGTGATTAGAGGACCTTGTTGTGGGTTTTGGCCCCATTTTGAGGGACTTACTACTTATAGTAAGTCAACATATGGTTCTATTGAGCTCAAATGATTTAGAGGAGTTTTATGATGCTCTCAGATTTTATTTACGACTTCCAGTTTGGACTCCAAGATTCTTGGAGGGAGCGTCTATTTTTAGTAAGTCACCTCGTCAAGTTCATTCATCGTCTTTCTTCATCAGGATCATGTCTGTGCTGTCAAATTTCGATTTTGATGCTTCTTCAGTCATTTTCGCAAGATGGGTGAATTATGATTATTATTTAATTAAATTGGCTAAGGTTGCTATTTTTATTGGGATTGCATATTGGACACCTTGGTGTTATAGCTCGTTGGAACCGGGTATTGAAGTTTTAAATCTTGAGCACATAAGACAAGGACCCTATGTGTCAGAATATCATTATTTAATGAAAAAGTCATTTTTGGAGCAATGGGGGAGTTTAAATTAATAAAGTGACTTTATTATATGTCACCTTTAAATTATAACATAAAGTTGCTTTATGAGAAATGAAATTAAAGTAAATTAAAGGAGATGAATTCAAATGAAAATTGAATATTATAAAAGGGGATTCAGATTTCATTTCATTCATTCTAGTGTGCATTTGATATTATTATTGACTTGTGTGAAGAGAAATTTGGAACAAGGGTTTCAGAATTTCAGACTTGGAGAATTTTAAATTCTTCAAAGTTTTTACAAGCATTTGAGGTGTTGAAATAAACATTGAGATTTGCTACAGTGTGGGCTTCATTCAGAAGTTCAATTTGAGCTTACAGGAGAAGAACCAATACAGAGTTTGAGTCAGTTTTGAAAGAATTTGGTCTTCAAAGATTGGAGAGAATTCTTCATCAAAATTCGATAGCATTGTTGGGCTATTGTTTAGCAATTGTGGGAGCTGCTGGAAATTGAAGTTGAGCCTCTTCAAGACTGCCATACGGAATTTTGGAAGGTCGTACAATTTATTTGCAGGCTGTCGTATGGACATGGCAGGGTCGTACTTTTCTGGTTGATGTTTGTAAGTTTGAGGGCTGCAACTGGTTGTTGTTGTGAAGTGCTTGGAGACAAATTTAATAAGTTCATGAAGATTTCATTGCACATGGGAAGGAGTTAATGCTTGGCGCCAATCTCTTATGGTTGCTGCATTTCATTCTCAGCATGCACGTTTCTAAATGTGCCATTTCCTAAATTGTTCAATTGTAATGGTTATTGTTAATGAAGTCTGGTTGAATTTTCAGTATTAAATAGCAATCAAGCTAGTGTAAATTGCTAGTGTTCATATTGCTTATGTTGAAAATTCAGTGGAATGTTATTATGATTTCTAAATTGAAAATTGCAAATAAATTTTAAATCTTTGGATCTCCGTAAAATTGCAATTAAAATTGAAGAGAAAACTAGTTTGTTTTAGAGAGCCAGTTGGGTTCACGACAGTGGTATCAAAGCTTTGATCTTGCCAGTCTGGAGGTTATGAGGGTTTAGCTATGGCAGACAGGTTTGTGCTTGGCATGCATTATGTCCGCAGGGGTAGAGCTTCACCCCCGCCAGAAGGAAATGAACAAGGCCCACAGGTTGATCGTGCAGGCAACAGGCACAAAGATAATATTGCCAATGATGTTGACAGGGAAGCCAGAAATGTTTTTAGAAATTTAGCAGAAGGTCAGCATCATGTTGCAAATGTATTGCAACAGCTTTCAGACACTCTTCAGCATATCGCATTACCAGGTGATCGTGCTAGAGACAGAGGTGCGTGGAGTGTTTCAATTAGATCACACAGGTCACGAGCAAATAACAGGTGTGATTATAGAGCTGACCATACAAGTATTTATGATAGGCCTCTTCGTCCTACTTTCTTGAGGCCTGAGCTGGATGCAGTTAGTGTAGAGACAGAGCCGGCACCATTCGTTGATGACATGGTGGCACACTTTGCAGAGTGGGATGCTCTTCCAGAAGCAATTAAGAGAAATTTGAATTTTGACAGGTACCTAATACAGAAGATTGAGCATTCCAGAGGCTCTTCTCAGGAGCATGTGGCTATGACAGACTTGCTTGAGGACAATTGCATTGAGTCTCGTCATTTCCATGAGACAGAAGCTCATGATCATGGGAATGCTGATGACATGATAGCCACCATTGATGGCAGCTCTACTTCAATGGGTAGTAATGAAATTACTAACAATATAGGTTCTGATTTTTATGACAGCGGTCCTATGTTTGAGCCTATTGATGACATTGATGACAGGGCAAGTGTAGAGGATGTTGTGGACATCACTATGGATTTTGACTCACATGATGTGAATGTTACTTTTCAGAATTGCATGCTCAAAGCGAGTTCTTCTAATTCTGATTTCTATGACAGCAATAAGTCACGTTGGCAGCGGCATGAGATAACATAGATTTTACAGGTTGGTGATATTGGCATTGATGATGTGGACACTACCGATGTTATCTATGAGGATGATTCATGCTGCAGCGAGTCTGGGATATCATATCAGATATTGGATGATGACTCAGAGTGGTTATTGGGTGATGATAAGACTCAGGACCATAGTTTACAGGGACTTATTGCAGATAGTGAGGATTTTCAGAGACATGAGTCCATGCAAGTAGAGCAGATTACACATCATGTCTCTCACAATTCACAGTTTTATGGCTCAAATCAACAGATGGGTGTTGTTCACTTTGTGAACAATCCCTTATTTGATGTGGATGTTGTTATGATTTATGACAATCCGTTGTTTGAGCTCAATGATGATCCCTTATAGGTGTTGTACAATGATGATGATGTTTGGGATCCTATTAGTACACCCGGGTATCAGGAGGATTTTACAGGAGGCCAGTCAAGCCTAGCTGAGCAGTTTACAGAGGTGTACACAGTGAGGAGTGCTTACAACTTCACTTTCGATCCTCACGTTCAGGACATCTACCAGTTGCAGAGTTCTTCAGTGCATCCATTTGATGACTGGTATGATGGTCTGGTTAGCACGAAGACTGGGGGCAAGTCCAGTATGTTGGTTGAGTTACTCCTGTGTGAGTTACTCTCGGTTGAGTTTCTCCCACGTGATGTTCCTGGTGCAGCATCTTCAGTTTGGGTGTTGAGTGCAATTTTTCAGATGTTGTTGTTTGTACTGTTGATGTTGATGATTTCTTCACAGGAGTATGGTGACGACAGGGACATTACCCATGACAATCCTTGGGATCCAGGTGGACTTCTGTGTTTTGTTTTCTGAGATTGCTTGGGGACAAGCGATTTCAGGGAGGGAGGACTGTAATGTCCCCATTCTAAGCGAGCATCAGCGTTATTGGATTTAGCCTATTACCGGGTCCTTGTAGGCTAATACTGGTAATTAGAGGACCCTGTTGTGGGTTTTGGCCCCATTTTGAGGGACTTACTATTTATAGTAAGTCAACATATGGTTCTATTAAGCTTAGATGATTTAGAGGAGTTTTATGATGCTCTCAGATTTTATTTACGACTTTCGGTTTGGACTCCAAGATTCTTGGAGGGAGAGTCTATTTTTAGTAAGTCACCTCGTCGGGTTCGCTCATCGTCTTTCTTCATCAGGATCATGCCTGTGCTGTCAAATTTCGATTTTGAGGCTTCTTCAGTCATTTTTGCAAGATGGGTGAATTATGACTATTATTTAATTAAATTGGCTAAGGTTGTTATTTTTGTTGGGATTGCATATTGGACACCTTGGTGTTATAGCTCGTTGGAACCGGGTATAGAAGTTTTAAATCTTGAGAACATAAAACAGGGACCCTATGTGTCAGAATATCATTATATTAATGAAAAGGTCATTTTTGGAGCAATGGGGGAGTTTAAATTAATAAAGTGACTTTATTATATGTCATCTTTAAATTATAACATAAAGTTGCTTTATGAGAAATGAAATTAAAGTAAATTAAAGGAGATGAATTCAAATGAAAATTGAATATTATAAAAGGGGATTCAGATTTCATTTCATTCATTCTAGTGTGCATTTGATATTATTATTGATTTGTGTGAAGAGAAATTTGGAGCAAGGGTTTCAGAATTTCAGACTTGGAGAATTTTAAATTCTTCAAAGTTTTTACAAGCATTTGAGGTGTTGAAATAAACATTGAGATTTGCTACAATGTGGGCTTCATTCAGAAGTTCAATTTGAGCTTCCAGGAGAAGAATCAATACAGAGTTTGAGTCATTTTTGAAGGAATTTGGTCGTCAAAGATTGGAGAGAATTCTTCATCAAAATTCGATAGCATTGTTGGGTTATTGTTTAGCAATTGTGGGAGCTGCTGGAAATTGAAGTTGAGCCTCTTCAAGACTGTCGTACGGAATTTTGGAAGGTCGTACAATTTATTTGCAAGCTGTCGTACAGACATGGCAGGGCCGTACTTTTCTAGTTGATGTTTGTAAGTTTGAGGGCTGCAACCGGTTGTTGTTGTGAAGTTCTTGGAGACAAATTTAATAAGTTCATGAAGATTTCATTGCACATGGGAAGGAGTTAATGCTGGGCGCCAATCTCTTATGGTTGTTGTGTTTCATTTTCTGGTTGTTGCGTTTCATTCTCAGCATGCACGTTTCTAAAGGTGCCATTTCCTAAATTGTTCAATTGTAATGGTTATTGTTAATGAAAGTCTGGTTGAATTTCCAGTATTAAATAGCAATCAAGCTGGTGTAAATTGCTAGTGTTCATATTGCTTATGTTGAAAATTCAATGGAATGTTATTATGATTTCTAAATTGAAAATTGCAAATAAATTTTAAATCTTTGGATATCCGTAAAATTGCAATTAAAATTGAAGAGAAAACTAGTTTGTTTTAGAGAGCCAGTTGGGTTCATCACACTGGCAAATCCAAAGTGCTATCATTAATATCAATATAATTTCCTCTTGCATTCAGACTTGTGTTATGGTGTATCAAATTGTTGTCTCGTGTATGTTCTGCATCAAGTCCTACTAAGGCGCCATTACATACTTCGTTGCCAAATCCTACATTTCATACGTGTTGCCAACACTGAGACTTAGGCCTTGGACATACGGTTGAGTGGACCCCATACATTGTATAGCATACTTGGAGCCACCATACGACAGACTTGAAGACCTCATACACCGTACAGAAGACTTGGAGCCTTGGATGTATGGAAGAGTGGACCCCCATACACCATATGGCATACTTGGAGCCACCGTACGACAAATTTAAAGACCCATACACTGTATGGTCAACACACTCTGACCACCAAGCATCATTGACACCGTACAAACATTTGGTCGTCGTACCGAGCAGAAGTCACAAACCGAACATAGTAGTTGGAGCCGTATGGGCATAATAAGGAGTTGTACGCTAGAAATTGGATCGTACAGTAGTTACATTAGATCACTCGCGTGAAATTAGTAAGGGTTGTCACAGTGTTGTACGACAAAGTTGTCGTCAAGAACATTAAAGTGGTATCAGAGCTGGTGATTCTGCCAGTTTATGGGTAGAGAATGCAAGTTTATACCAGGAAGAGAAGAAGGTGTCATTCAGTTGGTAGAATGGTGGACCCACAAGATCTTGCCGCTGAAGTCATGGTTTTGCAGATGGAACTTACGAGGAACCAAATACAAATTAACGACACTCAACAACTCATGGAAGAGACATTGTGCAAATTGGCTGAAGGCAAAATATCCGCAAACCAAAGCGACTATTTTGTTTCGGGAAAGGCAAACCCCCAAACCATGTGCTCTTGACCATCGTTGCCAACTTTCCCTCCAAGAGCGGGAGCACAGCACATAGAGCAACCAACTTTCCAAGAAATGCAAGATCAACTTCAAGAGGATTGGAGGAATGCAAATATGGAAGGGGATATATCCTACAAAGATTATGTTGATCTAAGAATGAGATATTCTAGCGGCAACAAGTGTAGATATTATAATGACGATCTCAAACGGAAAATTGGCAACGTTAATCTATCATCATTTGATGGGTCTGAATCCACCACAGCTCGGGCATGAGTACACAAGGCAGACACATATTTCCAGCTCAACCCTATGCCAGAGGATGAAGCCATCAAATTTGTTGCACTGCATCTAGAAGGGATAGCCCACGAATGGTGGCATCATGCCATGGTTACTCTTAGCCATGATTAAATAACATCCTATGCCAAATTCACTAAGAGATTGATAGACCGTTTTGACAGGAGAGATCCAGAACTAAATTTCAAAGAGTTGGTTTAGCTGAAGCAAACCGGCACATTTGACAATTACATCACAGAATTTCAAAAACTATTTGTCCCGGTAACAAACATTTCAAAAAGACAATTGGTGGTATTGTTCATGGATGGGTTGATAGAACCCTTGAAAGGTTGGGTGAAGGGATTCAACCCCATGACACTCACGGAGGCAATTAATAAGGCACGCGACGTGGCGACATCTTCTTCCTCTTCCGCCAAAAATTACTCACATTCCAAGCCACCTCTCACTCAAAAGGAGAAAGACAACAGATTCCCACCTAAGAAACCATCATTGGATAAGGCCACCGATAGGAGCTCAGGAGGAAGAAGCTTTGTTTCAACTGTAAGGAGCCATGGGAACCAAGGCATCATTGCTTAGGCAAGGGGAAGATCCATTACATTGAGGTGTTGTCTGACGGCGAGGAGGAACAGGCACCCGAGCCCGAAGGGGATGAACAACAAGCGTCTAGGGAGGTAAACATCAATCGTGCAAAGAGGATTGCAACACTGTTGAAGAGAGGAGGCGTCATTGCGGCTCTGGCAGGAACTCCGAGGTGTACTGTATTTCAGGTCTAGGGTACCCTCCAGGTGCAACGGGTTGTGGTCATGCTCAACAGTGGAGCCACACTCAACTTCATCAACTCATCGTTGGTCAGATGGAGTTTACGTATGGAGGCACACCAAGGATTCAACAAAAACGTGGCAGGAGGAAACCTTTTGACATGTACCCATTTGGTTCCACAACTGAGCATTACCATGGGAAACCACACGGTGACGAATGATTTCTTTGTGGTCGATCTGGACGGCATGGAAGTCATTCTGGGCATTCAGTGGATGGAAACATTGTACGAGTACACATAGAGTTTCAAACGAATGGAGTTCTCATTCGAAGTGGAAGGCAAGAAGGTTGTGTTGAGAGGGATGTCGAATGGAGGCCCGAGGGAAATTTCAGCCCAACGGATGGAGGCAATCCTCAAACACAACAACGTGGTCTAGGCCGCACATTGTTTCATCTCACTAGAACCTAAAGGGCCTACTACCAGGATGAGGAACTTCAAGCAGTTTTGGATAAGCACCACCTGGTCTTCACTGACATACCACCAAGCATACCACCACACCACGGGTTTGAACATACTATCGAGATAGAGGCTGGCGCCAAACCTATCATCACCACACCATACCGCCACCCTAAGAAGTTTAAAGACGAGATTGAAAAGACAATACAAGAGCTTCTTGACAAGGATTAGCTCCAGTCCTTTTGCGTCGTCAATAATGTTGGTTAAAAAGAACGGAAAGTTGCGTCTGCGTGTGGACTACTGTGCACTGAACAAGAAGACATGAAGAACAGGTATCCTATTCCCAAGATCGACGAGTAGCCGGATGAGTTACACGATGCAGTTTATTTTTCCAAGATAGACCTTCGTTCGGGATATCACCAAATCCGCATGAAGGAACAAGATGTGGAAAAAACAGCCTTTTGTTGCCATTATGGGCATTATGAATTTCTAGTCATGCCATTCGGTTTGACCAACACACCAGCTACATTCCAATCTTGCATGAACCACATTTTTAACAAACAGTTGCGCAAGTTCCTGTTGGTGCTCTTCGATGATATACTGATCTACAGCAAGACATGAGAGGAGCACTTGAGGCATTTGGATGAGGTGCTCGAGATTATGGAGTCACAGTTGTTGTTTGCCAAATGATCCAAATGTGAATTCGGGATGACAAAGGTATTATATTTGGGGCATATAGTCAGTGGCCGAAGAGTTCAAGTACATCAAGAAAAAATTCAAGCTATCTTGGATTGGCCACCTCCGAAAACTCTCTCGGAATTGCGTGGATTCTTTGGATTGTGCAGTTACAACAAACGGTTCATGAAGGGATTTTCACAGCTCAGTGCACCACTTACCGATCTAACAAAGAAGAGATCCTTCCAGTGGAGTGAACAGGCACAACAAACGTTCAACAAGCTCAAGGAGGTTATGAGTTCTTGTCTGGTTCTTGCACTGCCAAATTTCACTCGGCCCTTCATCTTGGAGTGTGACACATCCGAAGAAGAAAAAATGGCCCTTGATCTAGTTTTTCCTCTGGGTGGTTTCCGTCTTGCTGGTGTTTTCTGTATTTTTCTTTGTTTGGGTTGTTGCCTCTTTGTAGGCCTATTTTATGGCTGGTTCTTGTCTTTTGCTAGTGGTCTTTAATGCTTATTGCTCTTATGTAATGCTTTGTAAAGGGTTTCGGGTCCCTTCAAAACTTGTTTTTGTCAATTAATCAAAACAGATACAAGAGGTAAAGAGCATCTAGAATGCTTGGTCAAATGGAAGGGGCACCCACCTGAAAATTCCACATGGATGACAATTTTCTAATCTATTCAAGTATGATGTCAGTATTGATGAACTCATGGACAGGAGTACATGGACAAGTTTTTGTTCCTTGGGAGTCTGATGCAGGTGCATTTATCTGTTATTTTGTTTTAGTTTTGTTTGGTTAATGAGAGGTTGTGAATCCTCCGAATAACATTCTGTTTTAACAAAAACATAGGAGGTTGGAACTGTTTTCTAATATATGGGATCCTAATCAGATCCATTAGAAGCTTAATATAGTTTATTGGCATGTATAAAATGAGGCAATATTTCAGTCTGCAAGGGAGGAGAAGTCACGGACAAGAAAAGCATATCAATGCAGTCTCTCTTATTTCTGATATATATATATATATATATATATATATATGAGTTTCGTAATTTTGGTTTTCACCATGGAGTGTGGCACTAAAGCGTCTCATAGCAATCTATCGTAAACACGCTCAAACATAAAAAAAAACCGTATGTTTCTGTTTTTTTAGCCATCTGCTCTCCTAACCTCCTCATATCTTACCCATTGATATTCTCTTGGTACCCTTCATATACTTTCTTGTCCTTTTATGCGCTTCCACCATTTAACCAATCTAAATTGATTTTTCTTATTATTTATTCTAATTGATCTCACCGTTATATCATTGTCCCGCCACTTCAGTTTTATTTTATTTTATTTTTCTCTACTTCATTGCTTTCTTGTATTTTTATAACCTAACTAGTTTTCTTGGCTTCCGCTCCATTAGAATGACAAGGGGTACCTATTGAGCTATTCTGGCAATCCCCGTGCTAAATTGCGGCGTGATCCAATAATTATGCAAAATCTGAACATACGATTTATTCTAGAAGCTTTTTTCCTCAATGTACGTTTTCTTTGGCATTATATTTTGAAACATACAAATTTGAGCTGCTTTTGCTCAAGTGAAAGCCTGTTCTCTGGCTCATTTTGCATGACTCTGCAAGACAATAGAACCTCCAAAGAAAAATTTAGAAAATTGCAGGATTTCCTGCAAACAGAATTTTCAGAGTGCATAGAAATTGTTCTTAATAAGTATTAAAAAGTGAAAGTGGAGATGAATAGAAGTTACCCTTGAACAACTCCAGTATTTTTTTTCCCATGAACCTTTGTACACGGAGCCGATCGCAGTAATCTCCAGTCCATCATTATCATCCCCTGTTCCCTTACTCTTTCCCCTCATTGAAACGGAGAAATAATCTTCCTCGCTTTTTCAGTCTGTTCTCCCGCCAAAATACCTAAAAGGTTCTCCCATATACAAATAAGAATAAGAATAACTAATTGTGGTTGTAATAATGATAAAAATTTACCCATTCTATTTTTCATTCAATTTTGCATTTTTGAGAGATTGTCTTAATTGTAGTCGTATTTTGCGTTAAGTTTGATTTTTTTCTAATTTTGAATATCTTTATTTATTTATTTTAAATTCACATATAATTACATTATTTACTAGTTTTAATTTTTATATATTGATTTTTACTAGTTTTAATTTTATATGTTGATTTTTAATCTCAAGATTACATATTCTTTGTTTTGGGTCATTTTTATAGTATATGGAATAAACTTTTATATGTTGCAAAGTTATTTTGAAAAGAATTTTTGAATTCAAGTGATTAATCTTTTCATATTCTCCTAGTCACTAATATTCAACTAAATATACATTTGTACAACAATTCACTATGTCTTATTATTTAAATAAATTCATTTGAACATTAAAGATCATCTTACAATCATAAGAAATCTCAAACAATACAAGAAATATTCAACGTAAACCTTTTGATTAGGCGATATAAATAAGCAATACTTACATTAGAATTAACATTTATATCATTTACGCACTTTGTTATTGTTTGTTGCTCTTTATCATGATCATAAAGTCAGTTTGATCAAGGGGGTTGAACTAGGAGAACTTGGCCCTTAGAATCTACCAATCTCCCAAGGTGCTTTTAAATATAATTGATTATTAACAATCAACAAGGAATAAATATTATAGCTAATTAGATAAAATAAAAAAGTATGTATTGCACTAGATTAGGATAGTGTGTTAGATATTGAATCTATGCAACACGAGAGTGGTACTCTCTGAAACACAAGTCTACATAGAATTCCAAGCAACAAGCACGGTGGAGACACTCATGTTTCGTGCCTAGAAGATTGAGTTTTGTGTTACATCATTTTTATCTTCATCACATCCCCCAGAGTAGAGTACACCTAACACTTCACATTATTTTCCTTGTTTAACACTAATTTACATGTTATATCATTTCATTAATCTAGGGTAATTAGTTTTTTATTGTATTCATTTATTTTAGTAAGTACAAATTGACCCTAGGGAAAATATTATTTTCCTTTAGGTTTTTTGTGAACTCATTTGATCTTATCCACCAAAGGTTTTATCTTATAGTTCATACCTTCATTATTTTTAGGTTAAGGTTTGTATTTTTTTATTGCGTTATCATTTTAAAAAACTCAATAAGGATTATGTTATTTCATAATTTATTATTTCATTATTACATATCTCCTTCTAAGGTTTGTCCCTTACTTTTATCAACTTCATTTATGCACTTGTTACCCACTATTTCATAAATTATCAGGGCTTTTTTTATCAAATATGATTAACAATAATTTTTATTTTAAAGTTTGAAAATGTTGTATTATACTTTATGTTTTTATATATTTTTATATTAATCAACAGAAAAACAAGGGTGTTGACCCTTACAGGACCACAACTTGAGAATGTAAAGACCAACAGCACACTAATAGCAAAAGAACATTAAAAACTATATAAGAACCACCAATAAACAACTACATACATAGTGGTTGAATGACCCACATACACTCATCTGATAATCCTATTGCAAATATGAGCAGTATTCAAAAATTCCTACTCCTAAACCAAGCCACACTCATAATATAACTATCATTAAAAATGTTCATTATGGACATAGAGTCCAGATCATATTAGCACAAAAATAAAAAGTTTTTAAGAACCCCACAGGGGCACAAAGTGATCAGAGCCATAGTCATCTAGAAAATAAGCTTTACTAGGGGACTTAATATCATAACCTAAATGATACAATGCATGTCACTAGTTGTCCATAAGGAACTTGAACAAGTCCTAGTTATCAGTGTGTTCTCCATCCTTGCCAAGGATCTTTTGCTACAATAGGCAAAGGAAAGTAGCAAGATTGTGCATAACCCAAATATTGAGCCTAGAGATACTCCCCATTTTATATTCCACTTCCAGTAGTATTATTTTCAAGTCCCCCACCTCACTCTTCAAATTAGCTAGATCTACAACAATGTTCTAACAACTAGCACAAACCAAGTTAGGATTGGTATTTTCTTCTTCGGGCATCATGTATGTGGTGAGGTCAATGGGATCCTTCTCTACCTCAACTTCATCCCCATCCATCATCTTTCCCTTTGGATATTTGTCCCTAGTTTTTCCACCCCATGTTCAGTGTTTTCCTCCTCTGAATCATAGTCCACGAGCAGTTTTTTTTCCCTTTTTTTGTTGTCCTAGTAGGAAAATTGTTAGACTTATGAGGGTTACTATTTTCCTCATCAGCATTGTTGTCCTTCTCATTAACCACAACTTGAATAGAGATTTTATTTTTTTTGGTGTTGGGGGGGGTCCTTTTCTTTTAGTGGTGGTAAGCTTGGATGCTTTACATTATAACTCACTGGTATTAGGCATGGGGGCATCAAAATTCAATGTTTAGATGTACCAAGTCAGGAAGTAATTGTAAGGGCCCCTAGATGATGTATACATTTGTTTTTTGTTTGGCCCCAACACATCAATTATGTTGGTGTTGCTACTAAGATCAATCAAGTAGAGCTTCTATGATTTTTAAATGAAGTAAGGTACATTTAGTTTAGTTGTATCATATTCATATGCATAAATGAAACAAGAATGGAAGATTAAATGATTAAATTGCATCATGTAGTTTGTTTTCATAAGAGAGAATGCAAGAAATTTTGAGATAAAGTATTTTTTATTGACAATGTAAATGAATAATATCTCACGTAATCTGTAAGACTAACCATTATTATGCACATGAAAAGAACATTATATATTTACAGATTCGATGAAAAAAATGTAAAGGCAGTGTAGGGTGACTTGTCATTGCCTAATGATGAGTCTGGATTAAGGTGCACATCATCTTCAACCCTCCTGCTTACCTTATGTCCAACTCTTGCTTCCTTGTTGCTCCTATTCCCTGCATTTGAATGATAAAATGATGTTAGATCCATGATCTAAGAAACGTCAGGTCATCACACACTACATATACCCACATCTACAAACATACAATTGAGTTTCATATGCATAATAAGTGCTAGCCTATCACGGTATCTAAGAAAACAAGAAGAGTCAAATCAAAATTCATATGTCATTTTTATCTTAAAAGTTTGTTTCATGTGTAGGTACAAGTGTGATCATGTAGCACATGGGGTGAAATGGGCTCCCACAAGGGTTGACCCTAGTGCGGTATAGGATCACAAATGAAAATCAAAGGGACATGTATTATTTAGTGTGAAACCTTTTGTTTTGTCATGATCATATAATAGTTACAATGGTCACGTAGGGCTTTACAATGAACTAATGTACACCAATGTCAGATACAAGCAACAAACAAACATGACACGTTGCGTCTCCAAGCAACCAAGATAACAGTCATCATGATAATTGATCAAATATAACTATTAGAAACAAGAGAGATATCATAAGGAAGCAATCATGTAAGTGATACGTAAATGATTCATTGAAATACAATTTGGTTGGTTGTGATTATGCAAGATTGAATTAGTAAATAACAGATTTACACTAATAAAACTGAATAGAAATATTGCTTTTATATTCATGATAGTAAAGGGTCATTTATAGAAAGGCACATCATCATGCTAAAAGATCAATCATACAGAGTGTATGCCACTACAAATATTTGACCATTAGCAAATCAATGAAAGGCTAAAGAAAGCACTAGGGATAGCAAAATATCAAAGAGATACAACAATATGACTCTGAAAAGTACTATAAGTGGATTGAGAAACCAATAATGTTTCCTATCATTAATAACATCAAGCACCATATTTCTATTATTAACAGTCAGAACATATTTCTAAGGAGAAAAGTTACATAATCATCCATAATTCCTGTAACAAAGATCATGATCATGCTCAAAGAGCTTTAGGTATATTCAAGAAAAAGGATTTTCTATTCAAAGCATGAAGATTTTTCAGGAATTAGAGAAACATCTAGGTGCAATGAAGATATAGATTTGGAGTCACTTAAGGTCATGGCACACTTTCCAATAATTTGAGGTTTTAAATTGTAGCGACTTATCAAATTCATGCTGCAATATTATAAAAATTATCTACAAAGCATGAAAATATTAACAAACAGTATTGTCCTCTAAGTACATTAAAAAGAAGATTTCATTGTTAGGTCACAAACACATCAGGATAGATTCTACAAGAAAAGATCCATGAAAGTTTCATGCAACTATAGCAACAAAACAAAAAATATTACCTTTGTAGATGAGTCATATACTTATAGGTCATAAAAGAAAAGCAATGCAAAGATATATCAATTCAAGAAATGGAGATAAATAATTTGTAGCTACAGGGACATGATAGAAGGAGTGAAATAATTATCAAGAGTGTTGTAAAGATGCAATGGAACACAAAGGTACATTCCATTAATCAAGAACAAAGGCAACAATTTATAGCATTGCACGTTTCAATTTTTGATCATTCAACTACAACATGATGGAGAATTGCATAACCATTACATACACATTTTGTCATATATATTATGTGAAATAAAAGTGACATAGATAAACAATAATATAAAAGTGATCACCATATCAAAATGACATACAGTTGTAACATGATGGCATAAAGGCATAGCAACAATGTAATGTCAATATAAGTAAAGGTTACATATGTAAAAGTAGAATCATTGCATAAAGGCAGTTGTCTCGTATTATATAAATGAATCATTAAGTGATGTTGTAAAGAGCACATATATAATACAATGACAAGGGAAGTATAAATGAATAAGTGCAAGTGTTGCTACAGAATGTGTGTTGCTACAGGAGCAACAGAGAATCGATAAGGATTTAATGGTACATCTTAATAGCTATTGAGAGTTCCAAATGTTCGGAGGGTTTTAAGAAGTAAGTTACAACCCCAATTTTACATGAGATCTAAGAGACCATAATCCATGTGCATCAATCATAGAGTTCGAGGCATTTTCATGAATGCACAAGCATAAGGCAACCATCAATATTTTCATAGTTGTAGTTTAAAAAAAAAGCAATAACATGGGTAATAAATTCATCAAGGTACAAAGACAAGAGCATGATTATTATAGATGCAAGAATACAAGATCATATTTAATGTCAAAAGGTGAACAATGTTGTTGTTTTTAGAGATTAAACAGAGACAACCATGCAAGTACCACCATGGTATAAGATATTATGTCACGTGATTTTTGACAACTTAATTAAGGTGAGAAACAAAATAGAGTAAGAGGTCTACTGAGACTGGACAAACCAGAAAATGTCATGTGCAAAGGATTTCAAGTTGGTAAGATGACAAAGTCAAGCTTTACAAGAAAATATTACACTACACAAGGAATTTTGGAGTTAGTGCACACTGAACTATGTGGACCTATGAGAACACAAAGCTATTATGGTGATAGATATTTCATTTTATTTGTTGATGATTATTCAAGAATGATGTATGTCATGTTTTTGAAGGATAAGTCTAATTTTTTCAAATGTTTAAGTGGTACAAGGCAAGAGTTGAAAAGGAGACTGGAAGACAATTGAAATGTCTGAGATCTGATAAAGGAGATGAGTTTACATCTAATGAGTTTACACTTTTCTACAATGAACATGGAATAAAGAGACAAATGTCTACACCTAGGACACCACAGTAAAATGGTATAGAAGAGAGAAGAAACATATCCATTATTGATTGTGAAAAGACATTGATGATTGAGAAGGGTGTGTCTCAAACATTTTGGAGATAAGCAATCAACATTGTAGCTTATACATTAAACTGAGTACAACTGAAGAAAGGTACAAACAAGACTCCATATGAAATCTAGTATGGTCACAAACTGAATGTAAGTTATTACAAGGTATTTGGAAGTAGATGTTACATTCTAAAGGATGCTAGAGATGGAAAGTTTGATCATAAAGATGATGAAGGAATATTCTTAGGATATTCTACAAAGATCAAGGCTTACAAGTGCTTAAACAAGTCTACTAACAAAATTGTAGAAAGTAAAAATGTAAGGATTGATGAATTTACAGAGAAAAATGATGAAGAAAATAATAAGGAACCCAAGGACTGTCAAAGATTTGTATATGTTCAACCTAATGTTCTAGATACCTTACATGCAGTACAAACCAAGGAGGAAGCTGAATATAGAGAGTCACCACTGAATGTTGAAAATGAAGAACTTCCACGGTCTACTGAGCCTGTTCTGGCCAAGTATGTGAGAAAACACCATTCACTGAGCAATATTATTGGGGACAAGAATGCTAGAGTTATGACAAGAAGTAAGTTAAGAGAATACATGTCTAATTTTTGAATTTGAGCCAAGAATAGTAAAAGATGCATTAGAAAATGAAGATTGGGTTAAAGCTATGAAAGAAGAGATAGAGAAAATTGAAAATAACAACACATGGTCTTTGGTACCGAGACCTAAAGATAAAATGTTATTGGTACTAAATGGTTTTTTAGAAACAAACTGAATGAACATGGAGATGTGATCGGAAACAAATCTAGATTGGTTTGCAAAGGGTATGCACAAGAAGAAGGTATTGATTATGGTGATACTTTTGCACCTCTTGCTAGACTAGAGGGAGTTGGAATTCTACTAGAATATGCATCTTATAAATGATTTAAAGTTTATCAAATGGATGTTAAGTCTGCATTTCTTAATGGTATTCTTGAAGAATAATTCTATGTTGAACAACCTAAAGGATTTGTTGAGAAAATAACAAGAACATGGTACGTAAACTACAAAAGGAATTGTATGGTTTAAAACAAGCACCCCGAGCATGGTACGAAAGGTTACATTCATATTTAATCAAGATTGGATTTCATAGAATAGGTGACAACAACAAGTTGTATCTAATGTGATAGTAATGATAGGATTTTGATGATAAAATATTTGTTGATGACATTATTTTTAGATGAAATAACACATGTGCAGATATTTTGCTGAGGAGATGAAAAAGGAATTTGAGATGTCCATGATAGGAGAAATAAAATTATGTATTGGACTACAATTTCAACAAGTCAAAGATGGGATCTACATCACACAATCAAAGTACATCAAGGAGATCCTAAAGACATTTGGTA
This sequence comes from Chamaecyparis obtusa, assembly GCA_027943335.1. NCBI lineage: Eukaryota > Viridiplantae > Streptophyta > Pinopsida > Cupressales > Cupressaceae > Chamaecyparis > Chamaecyparis obtusa. The sequence goes on from BSBK01002894.1 coordinate 898,156, forward strand.
TGGAAGATTCAAGACTAGTTGGAACACCGATGGCTACTAGTTGCAAATTGTCAAAATAAGATGAGTCAAAGAAAGTGAATGAGACACTCTACCAATCAATGATTGGTAAGCTACAATATGTTGTACATAGAAGACTTGATATTGCTCATGCAATAGGTATTGTTGCAAGATTTTTTGCCAATCCAAAGGAATCACGCATGTCTACAGTCAAAAGAATATTTATATATCTGAAAGGTACTGAAGACTTTGGTCTACTATACAAGAAAGGAGGAGATTTTGATATGAAGGTTTACACTGATATTGATTGGGTTGGGAAAAATTGATGATAGGAAAAGTACAAGTGGAGGAGATTTATTTTTAGGAGAAAGATTGGTGACATGGCTGAGTAAGAAACAAAGTTATATATCATAATCTACAGTCGAAGAAAAGTATGTAGAAACAGTCGTGAATTGTGCAAACATTGTATGGATCAAACTACTACTTGAAGGTATGAAAAAGGAGATTACCGATCCAATTACTATTTATTGTGGTAATAGAAGTGCTATCAACATATCAAAGAACCCCGTGATGCATTCCAAGACCAAGCACATTTCTATCAAGTATCATTACTTGAGAGAACAAGTTCAAGACAAGCATGTGATATTGGAGTATTTAAATTAAAAGGAGTAGATAGTAGATATATTCACCAAGCCACTACCAAAGGATGCTTTTGATTATCTCAGAGGTAAATTAGGGGTTCTTCCCCTATCCAATATTCACTAAAGCAAGATGCATGTTGCATCAATTCAAGGATTCATTAGAATATCTATTTTGTGAGTTGATACTAGTATTCACTCTTTAGGTGATGCCTGAAGTTGTGAAAAATGATTGTGTGTGCAATGAGATATCAATAAATGCTAGGTCTGATCCACTGCCTAAATAAAATTTTCAGGAGTATGTATCTTTGGCATTGTTTTAAAAGAGGGAGAATAATCTATTGATGATTACAGAGAAAGAGGGATATGTATTAGCTAATGAACACAAAAAGGGAGAAGATAGAGAAATGAAGATTGCTTATGATCATCAAGCAAAGAAAGATGGAAAGTAAGAATGAACAACTAAGAGGGAGAATACAGATTAAAGAATGGAAAAAAGATATTAGAGTGTTGCCATCATCAATTGACATTATTGTCATCAATGCCAAAGAGGGAGATTGTTAAGGGATATTGTTAACCCCAACTGATGGTGATGATGAAGAAGACCGATATTAGAGGTATACAAGAATGTAGAAGGATTCGATCAGTTGTTATTTTGTCATTGATGTCAAGAAATTGATTTATGGTTTATATTGAGTTGTTATATCATTCAAAGTATGATATAAGTTAAGTGAGTTAAGGAAAAAGAAGTTAGTGAAGTTGAAGAACTTAATTGGGAAGCTAATACATATCAGAAAATGATAAGGTAATAATGATTTAGTTGTTTTCTACTTTACATTTGATGATATCAAGTTGGTAAAGAAGATTGGACAAGTGAGAAAGGTTAGAAAGTTGACAAGGAAAGAAAACAATTTAGTTACCGAGCAGGAAGAAGTCATTCGGTAAAAGGAAAGTAATATTTGGTAAAGAGAAAGGAAGCCAAGACACTGAGTGCAAGGATTTGTTACCGAGTGAAGCAAACATAATTTTGGTTGAAGGAAAATCAAGGACACAGGGCATGGAACTAAAATTAAAGATAAGAATCATAATGACATTTAATGAAGAGCCACAATGATCTAGAAGATTCCAAGGATGAAGAAGAGTTAGTTAAAGAGATCTACGATCAGGAAAATTCAAGGTGATGATCTATCGTAAAGATCTAAGCAGCAAAAAGTGAAGGTACAAGTTCCAAGAAAAGTTCAAGTTCTGAGGTGATGATAACATGTTTTGCTAAGTGCCAAGTTCATTGAATCAGTTCAAGAGGATGATATAATAGTGAATAAACATAGGAAAACCTAATCAAGGAGATTAAGAGGAAAAACATAGTCTATATAAAGGATGAAATTAAATGAAAAACAAGCTGGCAAGTTGAAGTGTGGATTTGTAACTAAGTGATGTAGTGAAGAAGAAAAAGGTTGAAATATGAGTTTAAAGCAGAGATTGATGAAGTGTTGAGGCCAGTGAATAGTGTGAAGACAAAGAGCGCAAAAGGGATCTAACTAAGAAAGAGCTAGTTGTAGATTTACATATCAATTTTTATATTGTTTCTTATTAACATTTGTAGCAGGAAAATATCTTAACCAAGTGGACTTAACAGTCTTATTGTAAATCCTTGAGAGATGTGACATTCTAGAAGAATTTTTAAAGACCTTTAATTAGGCCACTCCTAATAGGGTGAAGATCCTAACAGATTTGAGGAAAATACCCTAAAAGGGTTGCTTGCCCAAATAAATGTCTTAGAAACTTAGAGAATAACACTTATCCATTCAAGATTGGACATCCTAAACAAAAACTAATTAACTCATTTAGCTCATTTGTAGTACCAACTAGGGACATAAACTTTAAATAGTGTCTTCAAGGTATATGCACCAAACTATCTTAATTGCCACTTGTCTAAAATATGGAATTTAAAATACTTGAAAGTTTGAAAGGCTAAGCTAGGACAAAGAAACAAGTTTATTCTACTAAAAGCAATAATTATATATGTGTATTGTTCTATCTACCTTTTATGTAGAAACAACCTGTTAGTTCTGCTACCAACAGCTGCAAAAATAATAGAGTTATTTCTAACTCTAAGAAAGCATGAAATAGATCCTAACTAAGAATGGGATTCACTCACCAAGTAGGCCCCCTTGGATGAGTGAATAGTACACAATCAAGATAAAAAAGATGTAACTTGTAAAGCACATTCTATTCATTCATTTGAAAAGTACACTTGGAGTAAAACATACCTGAACTATATTTGTTGTTGCAAGATTACAATTTCCTAGCTCGACTCTCCTTTTAAGTCAACAACTTATTTATTTGCAACACTGAAAACTAACTCCTATAACTATGATCACTCCAACAATGAGGATCAAGAAGATTCATAATGTCATACAACATAATTAACAACTTTTGAGAACAATTCTTCCATAGATATAGCAAGTTGTACTTCTAAATATGCTCTCAGGTATGATGGCAACCATTTGACCACTCCAAGAGTGATGCACATTTATGTCTTTATTTCTTTGGCTACAGAATTGATCTTGCCAATTCCACCATGCTACTCAATGAATGCACCATTGACTTATTCCTACATGGAGTTAGTAACACATGCCAAACTCAAAAAATATATTTATATCATTAAATCAAAAAAGGCATTATCTCATTAACTAACTCTTGCATGATATGTGGTTGCAAGAATCCTAACCCAAAACAACTTAGAAGAGATGAACATTAAATAACATACATGTATAATTACTAATTCATCTATCATATTATATCCATAGGTTCCAACTTATACCATATATCTCACTGATCCATAAAGTATTAAAGTATTGTTCATGCACTTATACATATAAAAGTTATACATACAATACCATCAAAGCCTACATAAAACCATACAAAAACACCCTATTGAACTATATAAAAAGCATCATAAAATATGCCATTAATTTGGCCCATCATTCCCCCCAACTTAAGATCTTGTTGGTCCTCCTGCAAGCATAAAGTTTTTAATCCTGGCCTTTATCCATAAGTCATCTGCAATCTGTTGTCCAGACGCTCTCTCCTTTTAATTCAGGTAGCCCTTGTCCACTTCTAACTTGTTCCACCTACTCACCTCATCTACCATGTCATGATCATCTGCATCTTCGTTCATCCCCAACAAAGGGTACATAAAAATTGGTCGCTGAAATTTTAAGGGAAACCAGTAACTAGTTTTGGTTCTACCCAACATAATATACCAAGGATCTATGTGACTTGCCAAGGTCAAATTATGTGGTGAATGAGGCTCTTTAGCCCTTAACTCTTTAGGAACCTTGACCCATCTATGGGTGTTGGCTGCAATGGCTGTCAGGATCTCTGGAGCAGTAAATTCTTCATAATGTTTATAAGCCATCTCCCTTAAGGGATAAATTTTATGTTTCCCACTGTCAATTAATGTAACCTTTGCCCAATCATAAAATGTTCTACAAGAATCCTTAGTCTCAGGCCTAACATAGAGTGGCATCTTTATCTCATCACCCCTGTAGGGTCTAGCTTGGTGCTCCCTACTGATTTTATTTTTCATCCAATACATAAAGGCCTAGAGTTGGATATCTCCCACATACATGAGTGATTCCCAATCTCTGTAATTAGGGACTACTAGGTTGTGTAGGCATAGTTCACATAACATATTCTTAATGTACATTGGAGAGGAATGAAATGAATCATAAAATTCATGTGGTGTAGCAACTAAAGAACTAAGTCCTTGGACTATTCTAGTTAATTGAAAATTCAAAAACTGATCCTTTAGGAATAGTTACATGTGAGGGTGACCTGCACTTCATTAATTATGGAATAAGTTATGTAATTTGTGTGACTTTCTCCTCGAATACCACAATTTTGTATGATTGTTGCTCAATTTGATGATCTTTCTCATCAATAACCTATTTTAACTTTTTCTTCTCCAATTGCCATTGTGCTCTTTCTAACAACATCTGTTGATACAAACTTAACCCAGTTATTAATGGAGTAGATAGGTCTAGAGGCAGTATTGGACCTTGATTATTAATGTCTATCCATCCTAGGGCTAAATTAGGAATTTATTTTTCCTTATTACCTGTAGGATTTTTTCCATCCATAAAATAATGGCCCGCTCAGTGTTCTTTTCTGCACATTGCTCAGCTACATGGGCAAGGGTATCCAACCCATCATGTCTTAACTTTTCAAAAATAACATTGACAATGTCTATGTTAATCTTGGGAAATTCTTCAAAGGGTAATTCCTCTGATGCTGCATGAACATCTTGACCACACGGGATGTCTTCTCCATAGGAATCATCATCAATGTCCATAGATTCATATGTTTCATTATCTCTCCCTGATTCTAAGCTTTCTTTTTCACTGTCAATGATAATAAAGTGAGGGTTTTTATCTTCACTTTGTACATGTGGTTCATTTTGACTCACAATGACATCATGCTTGCTTGAAAAGGGAACATTGTAATTGTTTAACTAGTCATCACTTGCATTTCCCATTGTCTCTGTTGAAGGAGTTCCTACAAATTTTGAGGAATCTAGATTAATTACAGGAGGCTTAGATATCTTGGCCTGGGGTAAATAAGGAGAAAACCAAACACTTTGTCGGACAAGAGTATCAGACAACTGCTTAGGGGTTTTCCTTCTCCTTTTACTAGAGGATTCTCCTTCAGCAGAAGTTGAAGGAGGTTCTTTTGGCACTCTCTTTCTCCTTTGTGAAGGAGTTTTATCAGTCTTTTCATCACTTCCTTCCTTATCAAGCCAATATTTTGGGTTTAATTCCTCGGTTTCAAGGGTTTCTCCTTTTCCTCTTCTACTGGCAGACCTAGTCTTTATAGAAGATTAGGGGTTTTGTGAAGCAACAAAATCCTTATCCTTATTAGACTAAGAAGTAGTGGAAATAGGTTCAACAATATTCTTTTTGGAAGGCCTAGGGTTAGAGGTGGAAGCTTCAAGATTATTTTCCAACCTTTCAACTATGTTAACATTACCTTGGGTTGTTTTCTCCCTTCTACCCAATCCTTGACCTCTGAGACCGATTGTTCTAGGTATTATTTCATTAGTGTCTATGAATTGTTTCCATGTCCCTACATACTACTTGTTCAATTCCCTTTCTACCATCAACTTTATTATACAATGATGTGACACAAATTGAAGCTTACCTATTAGCACACTTGCAACTTGCATTTTTAAAATGTTGAACATGAAATTAGGAAGATTTACTGGTGTATTATCTATTGGCAAGTGATGTTTTGGGAGCACTATGGATCACTTAAGGATTGTCATTTATGGAAACACTAATTCTAGAATGATCTCATGAAGTGAGTATAAGTATAGGAGATACAGTCATAAAAATGACTAAGTACAGAATCAGAATAACCGTATACTACACTACAGTTTTGGTCAGCAAAGATAATATATGATGTATTATGGCTTGCAAACTAAAGGAAGACATTTTGGGATATGTATGACCTTTAGTTAAGGTCGCACATGTTTTGGTGTCAATATTAGTAAGATACAGTGTTGTGAAGGTATACGAAGAAAGAGAAATAGTGAAACAAGGTATATGAACAATCATGATGATTGAGGGAAGATTAGATGGAATGGTAATGTGATAATTCAGATGAAAGTTGTATATTGTCGACTCTTTATTAATACAAGATCATTGAATCTACATTTATCATTTGTATAACTAATTGTTATGTTTTGTATTGTATTTGAGAGCTGACTGGATGACAGAGTTGATATAAGTATAGAGTATTTTGTGGAAGTGATAAGTGTGAAACTATGTGATAGAGATGGATATGTGATGGATGCAAATTTCGGATATTAACAAAGGCATATAGCATATGTGAGATCAAATATTGACAAAGCTATAACTAGAACTATCAAAGAATAGCAGATGCTTGTGCAATTCACTTATTGGAGAACACTTTTGTAATAGAATTTTGGTTGTAAGGGTTGTAAGCTCACCACACCTTTAACATGGTTTTTGTATACCCCTATCAGGGTTTTATATTCTTCTAATAAAGAAATGTACTATGTAATACTCGACTCCTAATAGGGCTAGATCTCCTAACAGGGATTTAATATTTTAGTGCATAGTTGTGGGTACCATCCCCACCGGGGTTTTCCCTTGGCCAGGGTTCCTCGATAATAAATAATGGTATTATGAGTTACGTGTTTATGTTCTTTTCATTTCAACATTGATATGGTTTATTTGCAATTGGCTGAATTTTAATTTAAAGTGTTGTAATATTGATTCACCCCCCTCTCAATATTACTTAATCCTAACAATTGGTATCATAGCTATTGGCCCTTGGAGATAAATCCTAACAGCTTAAGGGAGATCATAATGGATTTAGAAAGTTTGCAAGAGAGCTTTGAAGAAACACTTGATTACCTGGACAAAGAAAAGGTTGAGAATGGTGAATTAAAATTCAAATTAAGAAGAGTAGAAGGTTTCATCAAGAAACTAAAGGAACAACTTGAATTTTCAAGAAGTCAGAGACAAGACCTTATGTATAAGATCAAAGAAGATTCAGATAATGATACATCAAACCAAGTAAATAAGTTGGAGCAATAAAAAGAACAAATTAATCTTCTGATGATTAAATAAATTCAACATGAAAAGGATGCAAGATACAAAGCTGAAGAGACTCTAAAAGAAGCAAATGTGCAAATAGGACAAATGAAGACTAAACTTGATCACTACAAAGATAAATGCTAGGAATTGGAGAAGTACAATAAGATCATAAAAGGTGAAGTCACTCAATCCAAATTGGACATGAGAAATGATAAAATTGATGAACAAAGAGAGACACAAACCTAAAGGAGACATGACTAGAATTGGATACAATGAAGGAGAATGTTCTAAGACTAATGATGAATCACATGAAGTGAAGACTAAAGATAGATCCATTTTTGAAGAACCTAAAGATCAGATAAGACCTTTCAAAGGTAGATGCTTTGGATGCAACAAAGTTGGACATATGAAAAGAGATTGCAAAAGTAAAGGTCCTTTCAAATCCTTTACTGGTTATTGATATAACTATTATGTATATGGACATAAGAAAGTAGAATGTAGAAAGCATGATCAGTCAAGGAATAAACAAGATTACATCACATAAGAGTTAGCAGCCAAGATCACATGCTACAAATACAATAACCTTGGGCATATTGCAAGGTATTGTAAGTTACAGGATAATTAGAATAGAAGACCACCTACATGTTTCAAATGCAAAAATTTAGGACACATAGCAAAGCTTTGCAGGCAATGGAACAAAAAATAGAAGAGGACCACCACCTATGGTTATAAAGAAGAATATTGGTGATAGTGGTAAAATAATTAATGAGTACATGGATGAGTTTAAGAATAATTTCAAGAAAACAACAAATGAAGATGATGAGAAGATATGGAAGGTAAAATATTTCAATATGGAATTGGTTTAGGGAGAGACAGTAGATGCTACTATGTCTTCGCATGATGTTGACATTACTACATCAACCTAGAAGGCCGCATGTCCTTAGGGGGAGCATTGGATGCAGACAACAAAATATATCCACTCCCTGATTATGCGGAATGAGCTCATGTGAGCTTAGATTGTTAGGAATGGGAACACTGAGAGGGGAGGGGGGGTGAATCAGTGTTCACTGTATTTTATCTTTTAACTTTAATCTTTGTACTGAACTTAAATGCTTAAGAACTGAATTAAAAATTCACATAAACATGAAACATAAAATCAACACATGACACCAATATGGTTATGGGGAAATCCAAATAGGTAAAAACCTCGGTGGGAATTGACACCCACTAATATTTTGTACTAGTGTTTTGTGATCCTTGTTAGAAGATCCTTAACCCTGTTAGGAGTTGCTTTACAATGCTTTAAGTACATTAGACCTTGTCAAGGGTCAAACCCTATTAGGATTCTTTTACAATAGTCCCTGTTAGGGGAGTGGACACACTGTCCTAGAGCTCACTGCTCAAGTGGTGAAGGCTACAACCTTCTGATCTCAGATACACACTATATCTGCAGGATGAACTGTCACAGTGACACTGCTTGTCAAATTAGTTCCTTTGATGTGCTGATGCCTTGACCTCTCTCAAAGCTCTAATACATCTTATAGTGTCTTCGCACACTTCTACTCTACTTATCACAATTCTCTATCAACATCCATACCGAATACGATGGGTGCATCTTATATTTATACGTGCATACAAAATAAACAACTAGGTCGGCCCTTAAACCTATTACATATAATGCTTCCAAATGAATTGGATTAAGCATGTTTACAATCAAACATATACACATGTCAGAAACCTAATTACAATAGGTGCATAGCCTTTACAACATTATAATATAGTCGTAACTCAAAATGATAACTGTCGGTTGCTTACTATGTTCTTCACTGGCACACACTGGCTGTTCAACTTCAACTGACTGTATCTTTATCATCCTTGCAAATTTGATCATGCACTCATAGACTAAGAATGAATATAGTCTAACTAACTTAACTTCCAGGGTGCATACCATAATTATGCCATACGCACAAGCACTGATGCTCTGAACTGCAGGAACTCTGTATATTGTCCAGTCTTCAACACTTAATTGATTTCAGATCTTCTCATCAAGTGCCCTAACTCCAAACCGCTATATGACTTTGTTTCCATAATGAAAACACTATATCAAGTCATATACATCAGTATAGCCAACTTTCCAACAATCTCCCCCTTTATCATTGATGGCAACAAAGGAATATGGCCAAGTTGCTAACTGTCCTTAATACAAAAAACTTGTCTTCTATACATATACTTATATCTCCCTATACATATTATGATCCATATTCTATACACAAATCCCCCTTTGACATTAATGAAATAGGTGCTACAAAATCTGTATCTATACATACTTACTGAGGGAAAACATCCAGATATGCTACCTTTAGGTTCTGGATATCTTTCTTCCAGAATGTGATCAAAGAGTTTACTATCTAGAGATGGGTGCATAATGCATACTGAAGCTTCTCCATCTTCTTCAAATCTGTGGAAGGAAATTGATCATAGGTTATCATGGTGGCATCAATCTCCTTGATGTTCTGATTTAGAATGTCTAATGAGGGCGCAAGAGCATTCCTCAACTGAGTCTATCTAGCCCTTAACTTTTTCATTTCTTTTTTTGCCTTCTCAATTTTGTCTATCTGACTTTGGTAGACATTATTGCATATGTTCACATCTATGGATGTGTCTTTCACTAAACTCTTCACTTACTTAATCATAGCTTCAGCCTCTTTTATTTTCTTGAAATGAGCATCTCAAGCTTATCTTGATCCATGCATTCTGCAATGATTCTTCTTCCTTGATCTATAAATTCTTTTAGGGATGCTTGACCAGTCTTGAGGGAGCTGAGGTCAAGTGAAAAGTTACTGATCAATTCATTCAATCTCTTCTTTAGATACTTTTCTTCTACAACTAGGGATGCAAATTCTTCAAGGCTTGAGAAATTGCTTTTGAAATGTGAGATGACTGTACTCACATCATCAACAGAATGTATCTTTGACACTTTCTTGTCCTCTGGAAATAAATTGTTCAGAATGTTTACTGATTCTACTAGGAGGGGATTCCTCATTACTTGTTTTTCTTTGGCCTTCTCCATAGCTAAGACATTGAACTTAATCAGGTCTTCTTCTCTCCATGATTCCAAACTAGATGTGTCAGGTGTCAAACTTGACAACAATGCTGCTAAAGGAGTGATGGGATTGATGTCCAACACTTCTTGCTCTATTGACATTTCATCCTTTTTCTCACTTTCTTTTACCTTTTCTTCTTCTTTCTTTTCTTCCTCTTTTTCTATTTTTTCTTTTTCCATTTATTTTTCTTGTTCTTTCTTTTCTTCGATCTTTTCTTCTTCTTTGTCATCATCAGTCAATGCTTCTTCTTTATGAGTGGGTGGTGTGCTGCTGCATAACATTTTAGCTTCTTGTGTGCTCACAAAAGCTTCTTCAAACTTATCCAAGTCATTTTATGTGGCCGCAATTGCAATCTCTACATTGTCAATGAATATTGTATCATCTTTTTGTGTATCTGTTATGGGTGCATACTTTACTACCTCTGTAGGTGTTACCACTATAGGCGCTGAATCCCGAGGACCTTTAAATGGAATATTGGAGGCCTCTACTACTTTGTCTTGCTCACGAGGTGCTTGAGTGATGGGCGCAGACTTAGGTTTCATGTGCTACTCTAAGAATACCTTCTCAAAGGCCTTCTTTGTTTCCTTAGTTATCATCTCATAGTCTTTGTTCATAATGTGCAGTGTTCTCATCTTTGTTCTTAAGTGCAGCTTCACCAAATTGAATAACAATATCTTTTCTTCAATAGAACATACTAGAAGATTGGAATCAAGTGTTTGTTCCCTGATTCTGAAGTCTTCTTTAGTGGCTTGTCTCTTCAAGGTATCCATAATCTCCCATACCTTATCTGGGATAGTTGTCTTCAATTCAAGAACTGTCTTCTTGAATTTTATCATGTGCTTGATCAACATCTCATGAATCTCTGACTTATCAATTTCATGATATTTATCATAAAACTTGGCTATCTGATCTAGCCTTCGTTCTTCTACTACTCTAGTCCTTAACACTTGAAGACTAGGTATGAATCCTACTTCCGGAGGTGACTACACATTTTTTAATTTGCTTCTTGTGGCTGCACGTATAGCTAGTTTGTTTTCTCCTCTTGGGCATCTTAGGAGATGCATCTGTGGACTCAATATCAACTGTAATAGTGGACATAGGACTGATATCATCAATTTTACCCTATTTATCCTTTGGATCATCAGTCTTCTCAATCTTTACCTTTTTCATCTTGGGATCGTCAAACTTAGCTTCCTCTATGGATGTGCTCACAATTTCCAAAGCAATATTTTCTTCCCTTGCTTTGTCTAGGTCTTCTTGTGTTACTCCATGAATTCTGAGTATCTCAGATGTAATCTTAGAGGCTTTCCTCTTAGTTGTTGCGATGTTTAGTTTAGCATCTATCTCTCTTGTCTTCTCCTCATAAGTTCTCCATCTTGGCTCATTAGGGTCAGTAGGAGCTGAAAGCAATACTTGAGCATATGCTTCCAAAAATTATTCCTCTACTTCATATCTTAGTGGATGAATCCACTTTGTTCTAGGTCAACTGCCTCCATACATGTTGTATCTATTTCAACCATAAAAAAAATTGTATCCTTGTAATTTTCAACAATGTTTTCTAGAATTCTATACCTCATTTGCATCTTGACCCTGAAGGTCTTCAACTCCAATGTTATATAATCTCTCAATGTACTCTCAGTGGATGCTTTGTTAGATATCTGTGGCATGGTTGGAATGGATTTGTCCAAATACTAATATGATACTTTCCCAACTATATGAAGGTACATGTAAATGATTAATGACCCAAACCTGAATATCTTGGTTTTGTCATGCTTGATTGCCTTGATGTTATCAATCAATTATGCAGGCAAGATCTCACACAAGTTGAACTCTACATCTTCCTTTACAAGTCTAATGGTTGCTAGAATTGTGCCCGCAGACACACTATTCACCCTGTTGGTGTGATGAAACCTATATCCCAGTATCATAGACATCAATTTGATGTCAGCTTGCTCAATAGGCTCAATTGTCATCTCGTGCCTATCACTCCTTGACTTACATGTTTGCTCAATAATTTTTTTGACATCCTTGCCCACAGGAAGGATGAAGCCTATCCTAGAAAGGCCTATCATCTCATGTATTAGGTCACTAGTGATTCTTACTGGCGCATCACTGATCTAGAATAAATCATCATGAATTCTTCTCAATAGTATCTTAATCCATTTAGTCTCATAAAATTCATATGTCATAGCATACTCAACTATAGGGTGATCATTCCACTTAACATATTCATCCATGAATGTTTTATCTGGTTTCAACATGGTATCCATGTGCGCCCTTAACCTATCCAACCCTACTGGTTCTTTCTTACAGTAGATGTAAGCCCTAATGTCCTCAACATGCATAACACCCATAGGCGTGCCGAAGAATGCTCCCTCTAAATCATCTAGGGTTGACTTAAATGGATGCTTCTTAAATACATATCTCTACTTCTTTGCAACATCAAAAACTATGGGAGTGGCCATGACTTACTTGTTTAATCACTTTCCAACTGATCTCCGAGATAATCTGAAGACTTCTGAATCGACACGACAAACTAGGGTTTCTGCAACCGACCAAATGAACTGCAAATCATTGATAAATTAATTTGCAAGTCTTCACAATAACTTCTAAGGCTCTTTTTGCTCCCCTATCGCTCAGAATTTGAATGCAATGAGTATTCAAACAACTTTATGTGTACTTAAAGTGAAAATTCTGCCATTAATGCTTGCCACGTAAACCAAGCTGTCACTTAAACATTTCCAACTTTTGTTTTGTTAACAATCAATATGTGTGCTCTTGCACGAAGGTTCCTTTATACTCCAAAAGCTTAAGTCCAAAGGTGCATACTCTGAGAGTGAGTATACCAGCCACGCAGGGGTCTAGAGCTAAATTAGCTCCCCCTATGACCCTGAGGGCCATTCATCTAGATGTAGAGGGTGCGTCCACTGTGGATGCATCCAATACATACTCATCAGTCTTGTCCTTCTTTTTCTCTGACCAAATCAAGCTCACATCATCTGAGGCTTTGACAAAGTTAACTTCTCCTTCAAGATCCAATACTAATTCTTCGACCTTTTTAGGGCTTCCTGACCTTTCATCCTTTCTCTATAGAACTTTGAGATATGTCTAGCCTTGTTACAAGAGTGACAAATGACTGGAGGTCTTATATTCCTCGGCGCATTGACATGAGTCCCCATTTTACACTATCTAGCTGAGTGACCATTATAGTTACATATCTAACATGTAATATTCTAAGAATTTCTTACATTTGTCTGATTCTGATTTCTTTGATCATGCTAAATCTTGTTCTTCTTACTAGTCTTGCAATTCATATCTTTATGACCAAATTTATTGCATGAATAACAGTAACCATTAAAAGGTCTTACCTTTGTACAGTTCCTCGCAATGTGTCCATGCTTGTTACATGAAAACAAGTGCGGTCTATAGGCTTGCACTCATTCTTAGGAGGTTTACCATTATCTTTGGTTTGATCTTCAGTCTCCTTAGCATCAGTAGAGTCCTTTTGTGAATCCTTTCTTTCTCGCATGTTGTCAATTTGATTTTGTGCTTCATTGTATCCAATGCAGCTAGTGTCTCATTTGGCTCTTCTTGCATACAACTGAGATTCTATTAAATTAGAACTGGCATGTAATTTGTCAATATGATTCTTTGCCTCTTTCAATTCAGATTCCAAACTTTCTTTGCTATTCCTTAGCTCCAAGATTTCCATGTTTTCTTGCCTTAGTTCTTCATTGAGTTGAAGGTTCTCTTTGATTTTTTCATTGTAGACTTCTTGATTGTTAGTCAGTTTATCATCAAACTCTTCAAGTTGTTCTTTTAAGGATTTATTTTCTTCATTCAACTTCTTGACCTTTGCTCCTAGATCACTGTTAGAGCATTCTTTCAAATCCTTTCTCAATCTTTTGATAACTAATTGAGCATCACTGACCTTTTCCTTTAGTTTTTCAATTTCTCTTTCTGATTTGTCTAGGTCTTCAAGAGAAGCTTCAAGATTTCTTTTTCGATGTTTAATTTCTGCTTTGTCCATGATCTTCTCAAGTGGTTAAACTTCTTTGCTGAGGACTAGAGCTCTAATACCAATTGTTAGGAATGGGAACACTGAGAGGGGGGGGGGGGTGAATCAGTGTTCATTGTATTTTATCTTTTAACTTTAATCTTTATATTGAACTTAAATGCTTAAGAACTGAATTAAATATTCACATAAACATGAAACATGAAATCAACACATGACACCAATATGGTTATGGGGAAACCCAAATAGGTAAAAACCATGATGGGAATTGACACCCACTAATATTCTATACTAGTGTTTTGTGATCCTTGTTAGAAGATCCTTAACCCTGTTAGGAGTTGCTTTACAATGCTTTAAGTACAGTAGACCTTGTCAAGGGTTAGACCCTGTTAGGAGTCTTTTACAATAGTCCATCTTAGGGGAGTGGATGCACTATCCTAGAGCTCACTGCTCAAGTGGTGAAGGCTACAACCTTCTGATCTCAGATACACACTATATCTACAGGATGAACTGTCATTGTGACACTACTTTTCAGATTAGTTCCTTTGATGCGCTAATGCTTTGACCTCTTGCAAAGCTCTAATACATCTTATAGTGTCTTCACACAATTCTACTCTACTTATCACAATTCTCTATCAACATCCATACCAAATACAATAGGTGCATCTTATATTTATATGCACATACAAAATAAACAACTAGGTTGGCCCTTAAACCTATTACATACAATGCTTCCAAATGAATTGGCTTAAGCGTGTTTACAATCAAACATATATACATGTCAAAAACCTAATTACAATAGGTGCATAGCCTTTACAACATTATAATATAGTCACAACTCAAAATGATAACTGTCAGTTGCTTACTCTGTTCTT
This sequence comes from Chamaecyparis obtusa, assembly GCA_027943335.1. Taxonomy (NCBI): domain Eukaryota; kingdom Viridiplantae; phylum Streptophyta; class Pinopsida; order Cupressales; family Cupressaceae; genus Chamaecyparis; species Chamaecyparis obtusa. The sequence goes on from BSBK01002894.1 coordinate 913,411, forward strand.
CACTGGCACACACTGGCTGTGCAACTTCAACTGACTATATCTTTCTCATCCTCACACATCTGATCATGCACTCATAGACTAAGCATGAATATAGTCTAACCAACTTAAATTCTAGGGTGCATACTATAATTCTACCATACGCACATGCCCTGATGCTCTGAGCTATAGGAACTTTGTATACTATCCAGTCTTCAACACTTAATTGATTTCTGATGTTCTCATCAAGTGCACTGACTCCAAACTGCTATATGAATTTGTTGCCATAATGAAAACACTATATCAAGTCATATACATTAGTATAGCCAACTTTCCAATATAGATATGGTGTGTACAGACACTATGGAGTTTATGTTTGTGATCGCAGCACTTGGAGATTCATATCCTATGATTGTGAAATTATGTTTGACTGAATAGTGTGCGAAGTTGAGCTACTTATGATTAATGCATTCACTCACCTTGTGATAGATAAAACACCTTAAAACATATCATTTATGTATCATTTGATTAGCAGTGACCAAGGAGAATAGAGTTAAGAAGCACTACAACCATCTAGCAACTACATTGCATGATCGTTTGAAGCAAAAGTTTCGGATTTCGGTGTATTGAAGGTATTTAGATCATATACTATTTCAAGTAGATATAGATGCACCTGTGATATTTGATTTTATTGACAGACCAAGGTATAAGTTTAAGAGGCATCCATTTAAGTCTTGTGAGGGTGATCCAGAAGGAGCATTTTCGCAAACCCTTTACGACATGTTACACATTGAGGATATTAGTGCTTACATTCACTGTAAGTATGAGACCATAGGAGATACAAAAATCTATAAGGAATTATTAGAGATGATAGAGTCAGATTGTAAAATGAAATAAGAGTTCAAACATCTAAAAGAGCAATCTATCATTGAGCTAACCCACCTTAATGAGTTCTACAAAACTAAATAGCTCAAGATCATTCTAAGTAGAATCCATATTCAATTCATTTGGATAGGATAGAAACTTGTTAAGATATTTAGTCAAATGATTCATGAGATAACCAGATTGGACAATACTGGAGCCCTCCATGTAGCTGAGAAGAATATCAAGAAGAAAGTAGAAACCCTAACTCATTCTAAATGGGATAAGAGTGCGATGAGAATAGAAGAGGAAGGATAGAAAGAGGAAGAACATATAAAAGAAAAATGGGAAGAGAAAGAACAAGATAAGGAGGAACAACAAGAGGAAAAGTAGGAAGAAGAGACATGAGCAAAAAAAGAAGAAGAAGTAAGAATTGAGCTTAAACAAGAACAGGATACCTCCACCCTATTGTTGGAAATTATGGCCAAACTAGTGAGCACTGGTGTGGAAAGCATGGATGAGGATGAACTCATGAGGTTATCCCTCATGGCATTTTCTAAGGAAAAGGAAAGGTCAGGAAAAAAGGGGGATAAGAAGGTAAAGGTGATTGCTAGGGCAGTAGAGACTGTCAATAAGATACTCCCTACACCTCTCACATTTAAAGGAAAGGATGATGCAAAGAACTTGAACTTGGCATTGGACAACTTTGATAGTCATTTTGAGTGACTGTTGAAGATTGCAGATGATAAGGTCAAAAAGACATACTTAGAAAAGAAGTTGAAGGAAGTCTGTCAGTCCATGTCATGGGACTTGGGCATTCTGAAAACAACTATAATCAAAGCTAAAATTTGTGTGGCACAAGGAAGAAAGGTATATAAATATTTCATAAATCCTATCAAACATGTTAAGAATATTGAAGATATCATAGCCAAGGATAGGGCTTCATTAGACAACATAATGGACAGTTGTGAAACCTCTTCACAAACTATGTTGGAAATGGACAAGAAGACATCCAAGATTTTGGATAAGATAAATGCTTTAAATATAGAGAAAGGGAGAGTAGTGGAAAGATTTGGTTTGCTAAAGAGTCTAATCAATCCTAAGCTTTCAATTCTTGAAGCTCATTGTTGGTGTTTGAAAATGCTTATGCCACTTAGGGCTGCCAATATGCCTTGAGACTAATGTTAGGAGTGGTTAATTCCAAGTATGAGAGCTCTGCAAGACAACAAGACCAACTATAGGGTCTTAATATGCCCTCTTTTGCTTCTGGCTCTGCAAAACCAAGGCGAGTGCACCTAATCCAGAGAAAACTCCACTCACTACACACCTTATACTTCTAGATTCATAAAGCAGATCATAGTAAAGGATTGCTAAATACTAACCAGGTATTCATTGAATCAACTCTACTATGTAGGGTAAAATGGTCTTGTGAAGGGTATTACTACTATCAACCAAATAACAGAAAAAGACTTGAAATGGTGTTGATATATAAAGATGCAGGAAATAGCCAAAACCCATCAAACATTGGACTCAACTGAATATACTAATCCTTGATTAGTGCCATTATCCATTGGGCAACACTTAAAAACAAATATAGAACATGAACCAACTACTGTCAAAGACTCAAAGCCATAAATACAACTATTCCAGCCCATCCACTACTTATAAGATCCTTTTGTAGACAAGTCTAATGAATCTATGCCCTATCCAAAGTATTTTTCACTTGATCCTAGATCAAGAACTAAAGACTAGAACATATGCAAAGGTAACCCTATGCAATGGACAAGAAAATCCAAAACTCATAAAACTGACACCAAGGAGAGACTTGAAAGCTTGAAACAATTATATTAAGTATGATGAATCATGTACATGTCTATACCAGAAATGAGACTACCACTTCAATAACCTGCAAAAGATACAAAGAAGTTCTATTCAGCCTCCTACAATGTGATAGAGTTTTCTATTTCCCTGGAATTGACAAAATTCAGAACCCTTACTCAGTCAAAAAAGCTACAACTTATACCACTAGCTACCTTGGAAACCCAAAATAGGTTGCAACAAGCTAAGGACAGCTAGGGCTAGGGTTTCACCCACCCAACCAACCAGAAATACATCAAAATTTAAAAACTCCTAGAGGGAAAACCAAGAACATGTCTATTAGACCAAGGATGATCTTCGCACTTGAGAAGAATCTTTGAGAAGGATAGGAAGATCATAAATTTACCATGCAAATCAAACTAAACAGACCTGCAAAAAGCCTCAAGCAACAAAATTTGTCCATCACCACACGGTACCAATCCCACAAGCAACCACCCAAGTCACTGGACCATTCTGCAACCACTAGCACCACCAAACTAGTCAAAATCCACCAAAGAAACCATCAATTATGGTACTTCATGTCGTTGCAAACCCTTCTACAAATTTGAATTCAAATGCAATGACTAATCGGCAAAATTTAAAACATGGCCGTCGATCCACCTCCTTCCCAACAAATCAGGCAGTCATACTTAATTCACAACAATTGTGGGCCCCTTTGGAAAGTCAATAGCTCTGTCAGTAGTCAGTAACCAATCAAAATCAAACAACTCGGTAACATTGGCACTGTGGACCCGCCTTAACTCTGCAACTGCGACGTCCAAACAATGGTCGCACGATCGCATAGCCAGGAAAAGGGCTATGCAAATATGTGATAAGCCTCCACATCAGCACCATGTTACTGCTCCCCACCAACGTGGCACCCTTGTCGCATGATCGCATGGCCGAAAGATGGCCCTTGTGATCATGCAACAAGGCCACAAGACTGCCACCTTGTCACCCGCTGGCTAATCAAGAAAAACCTCATCATGGAGATTGATCAACTAGATCCCTTTAAACACTGCAACCCTCGGCCCCACTGACAAAAAACTAAGTCACTACTCCCCGACCAATGAAAAGTGCACACGTCACAACAAACTGAGAACCAGACCCACCGCACTGTTGCCCTTGTGAATCGCTGGAAGATTGGACAGTTGTCGCATGATCGCAAGGGGAAAGAATATTCCTTGTAGTCATGTGATAGCCGTAAGATCAAAGGGATCTGACAACTAGGCCCACGACTGGAAACTTCGTCACATCACCGCTTTGCACCCAATAGAACTCTACCACCTCGGCATCCTCTAACAGCGGTCCCGTGGTCCATTGCATCACTGAAGAAGATTGATGGTTGTCGCTATACCATGATCTTAAAAAATGAGTAGCTTTCCCTAGCGGTATAATGACAACCACAAGATCTTACTTAAGTTTAACCCCTTGGGAAGGAAAAGGTCCCACCAACCGATCACACTTGCGTAGTTAGGACTGACAAACAAGGAGTGCTAGCAAGAGGAAAGAAATGTGAGGTCGAAAACACATAGGGTTTTGAGCAAAAAATCAAAAACATCCAAGGTTTCACACAGACCCAAAGGTAGCAGGGAGACCAAAAACATCATGGGTTTTCAAAAACATTGTGAGTTTCCGACACTTAGGTAGATTTTGAAATTATTTCCTGCAGACCTTAAAACTTGAATATCTCCCTGGGTTTTGCAATTCAGCACGTGCAATTTAGACTAGAGCTTGGTGACACAATGAACACAGGGCTAAGAGCTCAAACCATGAAACACTATGGATTTTCATCACACATTAAAACAAGCTTGCAGCAGGGCAGGACATCTTCAAGAATTGTAGAGAAAAGGCCATTTTCACAGGATTTTGCATTGATAGGAAAATGGACTAACACTCATCTCACAGAGATGGAGAATATAAAAGGATTAATGACAAACTCTGTACCCAATAAGTTGAAGACAACATAGACTGCATCTTATACACTGAATGGATTGATCCACGTCAGTGAACTTCTAATCAAGTCATGGGATGATGAAGTGAAGACCTTCATTTTTTTGGCAAATTCAAAAAAATTCATGAGCAATCCCCAAATGACCAAGGTCATGGTTAGTCTCGAAATGATAAGAGTTATGATCAATCCCACAATATTCAATATTCAGTCAACATCCAGGACCTTTGCAATTTGAAACAACGACAAGGGGAGCCTCTCCTAACATTTCTCCAGAGATGGAGACAACTATACATGAAGTATCCGCATGAATTACCTAAGTTTGAAAAGCTTGATATCTTCTTGGACAATCTTGTCCCAAATTTTGGATACCAAGTATGATTACAAGGTCCCCTCACTTTTCTCAATATGATTAGGTGGGCTATGAGGATAGAAGTGTTTATGGTCAAGAAGGGAGAACTGAATTTGAATGAAGACAACAAGAAAATACCTTCTCCCTTGAACATGGATAAGGATAAGATTGTCAACAAAAACATAGATGTTATGAATGACAGGGTTGTTGACAATGTGATGCCAAAACCCTCAAAGTTGGTTTTCAATCTCAGCTCTAACATACAAATGATCAAAGCCACTGAGAAGGATACGACAGAAGCTCAACCACCTTCCCAATTTGCTAGAAACAAACCTTGGCTCTCTCACTGTTCCATGATCATTGCTCCAGGGAGCGAGGATAATCCTAAACCCAAAACTCCCTTTGTCTTGCGAGGCCCTGCACCTCCCTCTTATAACTACACAAAATCTCTAGCTTGTGCGAACGCTATCCCTCGATCTCATGCAAAGATTGTTCTCAAAGGTCCCGAACCTTCGACATCCAGACCAAAACTATCTATGGATAAAGCCCTCACTAAGGCAAATGTCCCCAAAGATCTTGATCTTGACCAGTTTCAATCTATGGTGGCTCATTTGACCTCTCCTCATTATTTATCATTCTCTAAGGAAGATGATCACTTACTGAGCCACCCGCATAATGCTCTCCTACACACTGAAGTTATGACAGGCCCCAAGAGTATCCCCCACATCCTCATTGACAATAGTGCTAGCCTAAATACTTGCTCTGCTAAGATGCTTACCCAAGCGACAAATAGTTTTGTTCCCGCCAATAGAGAATCTACTGAGTTCTATGATGCCAAGCTAAAAGAAATAGAAAAGACCCTGAAGATCAAAGATATTGGCATGGGGGAATATCAGATTGAGTCCGTCTTGTCATTGACAACTCTCCCTCCATCTCCACATTCCTATGAGGAACCTTCTGAAGATGGATTTGGTATTAGCTATCAGAGCTATGAGCTTGACCAACCTAGCTGCAGCTTGCACTCACATGCAGATTTAGATGATGAAGAAACACAGATTCAGCCTATGACATATGAAAGACCTTTGAATGATCAAAATTCTGATTCAGACTACCAGAAAGAGTCTTATCTACCTTCTCAAGTTCTTCAAGAACATGATCTTGGTCCTCACCAAGAGGATTTTATACACTCTACTGAACAAATTTCTACTACTGCAGCTACTACTGAATACATCATTGCCTCCAATGGCACACATACTGATTGGGAGCAACTGTTGGATGCTTCGCTTATCTTGGGTATGCCTATTCTAGATTGTTCTACCACTTCTACTATTGAACAAAATCCTACTACTGCCGATTCCAATGATACACATACTAACTGGGAGAAACTATTGGATGCTTCTCTTCTCTTGGGTATGCCTCAAGATATGCCTATTCCAGATTACTTTGCTGCTTCTACTACTGAACAAGATCCTACTATTGAAGAAACACTTCCTATGTTAGATGACAACAATGAAGAAAGTCTACCTCCGACTATGTCTCTAGCTGAATGGGACTCCATATCAGATGCTACTACAGAAATACCAGTTGATGCTATGCACTTATATGCTAGTCTTAACAACTCAGAAAGAGGAGAAAGTTATGATCCTCCAGATCAAGCTATTGATGATGATCCTTTCCACCATCTTGTGGAGATCATTCCTATGGCTCTTAGGCCATCTACTCCAAGCTATACTCCTACTGCTCTTGCAAATCATGGGTATGTAAGACCCCATTCTATTATAGCTTCATGGAATATTGGTAGATCCAGAATTGAAATGGTTCCTATTCATGCACTCTTACCACCTGAAAGGGGACCTAACTCTTGGAATAGGTCATCTTGGTTAGGCTCACATAATATTCCTCCAAACTTATATGACTCTTCTAAGACAACTCACAATCGACAATGCTCTATGGAAGATTACTTTCTTGATCTATCTAATGCATTCATGAATGATGAGGATGATACTGATATATTTGCACTTGAGCCCATCCCATCGACTTTTCTTCCCCCTTCATCTCCTAGAAAAGTGGCTCATCCACTTCCATTTCCACCTCTCCACCTGAACCAGTCATATAAGCCTCTTTCATCCACCATTCCCGAGTCTTTTGGAAGTAACTTGGATGTGCAACATAAAAATAAAAATAATGAGAATCCACTTATATCTCAAGGTCACCATGTCCCATCTAATCGACATGTGACTACGAAGAAAGGAAAGCAACAGAGGTGTTCAAAAGACCGCAAAGGTCCTAAAAAAGAAGAAGACAATCAAAAGCCAAAAAATAAAATAAAAAATGGATCTTGAAATCCATTCTACAGGCATTGTCATCAAAAGCACCTCAAAGTAAAGAAGAGAAAATTCAAAAGCTATGTGGATTCCAAAGAAAGAAAAAATCAAAGTTTCCATTCGAGCTTCCAAAATTCTCATGTTTCCCTCCATTCCATCACCCTTGCCTCTCATACTTTACCCTCTTCACTCCATCTTTCCTTTTACCAAAGTGCATATCAGTATCTCCTTATTTCTAATGGCATGACTAAGAAAAATCTAGAATGTACTCTTCCTAAGCGTTTAGAGCGTGGGAAATCTAATGAAGAGTTAAGATGTGTTCATGAGGATATTTGTGGGTCTTTCTTAAGTGATCTTTCCTTGACTATGGATCTCTTGATGGTTGGGCACTACTGGTTGGATCTCCTATTACTAATCCAACATATGGTTTTGATTCTGCTAACTACTACTACTACAAATGACCATGTTCTTAGAGATCTACCACTGAAGGAGAGGCACTCAAAGAGCCAATCAACAGTCTTCATTTGAAGAAGTTCTATGGCTAACATTCTCTATGTGCTCATGTACATACTTATTGGTCCTAAAAAAATCCTAAAAATGATATATTCTCAAAAAATCCTAAAAATTGCAAAATGTCCTAAAAAAATGATCATCTTAGTGAAAACTTGGCAAACAGGCGCTTTGATGTATCTATTATCTTGGTGAAAACTTGGTAAACAGGCACCTTGATAATACAAAAAATATAGAAAATTTGAAAAAATACAAAAAAAAAATGAAAAAATGAAAAATTAAAAAAAATGAGATATTAAAAAAAAAATACAAAAAAAGCAAAAAAAGAGAGAAAAGTACAAAAAAAAATTGAAAAAGAAAAAAATGTGCCATTGCTGAAAACTTGGTAAACAGGCATCATGGTAGCAAAAATAGAATCTCTGCCAAGTTGGTGAAAACCTGGTAAACAGGCACCTCTTGTTCCCTGAAGCAACATCTCATCCCAACACCGCTTGGCTCTTAGTTTCCCGCTTTAGTCTCTTTGCTTTCCTTCCTTAATTTGCTTTCCAACTTTAGTTTGCTTCCTTTGTTTCCTGCTTTAGTTTGTTTCCCACTTTGGTTTGCTAGCTCATGCACTTGCCTTCGGTTATTTTCAAGTTTTTGCTCGACTCTTCATAGATTGGAATTGGTTCATGCTTGGGGGCACCCGCTTGGTCTAGGGGGCATTGTCCTATCGCTTTCAGAAACTCTTTCGAGCATTAGTCACCAGTGACTCTCGCTACATCTGCCTGCTGATACCTAGCTCTTGTTCGACCTCTCTCTTTCAGGATCTCTCCCTTGCATCAGTCACTAATGCTTCTCACTGTGTCTGCCTATTATCGTTATCTCATGGAGACTTCAAAAGTCATCTTTTTTATTCAAATCCAATTCGCTTGAACACGAGCATAAACTGAAACTAAAACTAAATGTGTGTTCCTTTGAGGCATGTTGAGCTTTCTTTTCTTTGAGTGCTTGTCTGTTTGCTTTGCTTTTTCTTTGCTTTTTGCTTGTTGGTTTAGTTCCAATGATCCAAAGAATTCATATAAGAGGGGTGTATGTCTGTAAGAGCCTTCATCTCATATTGGATGGCCATGCATACCTCGACTCCTTTTATATGAACACTTTGGTGAGGTTGGTTCTTCTCCTTGTCTTTTGAGTGACTTCTTTCTGCTACTGGTGAAATTGTAAATGCTTGCCCTGTTGAGTGAACGTAAGGGTCACTGTGAGCAATCTTTGGCAAAAGAAGGAACTCCTGCATGCTTGGTGTGTTTGTTCGCAAGAGACATTTAGGTCATTCTAGCATTTATGCTCTAATGCTTATGTTAACTTGCTAGATTAAAAGGAATAGGTGTTCAGGTCATTCTGGCTCTTTGTGCCTTAATGCTTACATCTTATTCCGACAAACCTAAGACTTATGTCATATTCATATTCTCATGATAGCGATATTAGTGAGGATTGTATGACATCTTGCGATTGTCCAAACTTGAAAGGCTCTATGATGATAAATACGGTGAGTCCAACAACCAAGTCCTAGGGTTTGCATTTTCATTTAGACTTGCATCTTTCATTCTAGGCTTGCATTTGGAGTGCTTTCTTGTTGCTCTCTTGATTTCTTTTTGTTCATTGGAGGTTCTCCTCTTCCATCCTAGTTTCATCATGATTGCACAAGTTTTCGAGATCGAAATTGAAATCTAACATCTCTACATAGCTCGAAATCATGTTTTAAATTCTGAGACCCTTTGGGATCGGATGCTTGTGTAGTCAGCCTTCCGGCGTCGTCTTCCTGCCAGATCCTCATCTTTGCATCATGTTCTTGAGATCTTTTCTCTTTTCATCAAAGTCAACTCTAGTCAAATTTGGTTGACCATGGTGAAATTTTGTCAACGGGACCTCTGCATTGCTCTGATTTGCTTATGCATCTTCTCGATGCTTCTTTAATCTACTTTGAATTCTTCTGGATCTTCGATCTTATCTTTATCTGCAACCTCTTGTTGTCAATCATCTACTGATGTGTCATCTTTCGATCCCGAGGGGGCAGGATGATTGCATCATTGAATCTTGTCGAATCAATTCTTGAATCAGTCTAATCTGAATCTTCAGTTCTCATTGCTTGGGGCATCTCGGTGCCTCGTATCCTATTATCTTATCATCTATCTCTTAGGTATCTGAGCAATCTAACTCAGATCCTCGGGAATCAAGCTTCATTCTGGAGATGGTTCTTGAAATCTTTTAGGTATTGGGGCAATCTAACCCTGATTCCTGGGAGTCAAGCTTCATTCTGGAGATGGCTCTCAAAATCTCTTTTAGACCGTTATCTGGGCAATCTAACCCAGGTCTCAGAGGGCTAAGCTACGTATTGGGGCAATCTAACCCTGATTCTGGAGACAGTCCTAAATCTGCATCTTCATCAATTGGTATTGGGGCAATCTAACCCTGATCTTGGTTCTATTCTAAGACCGCTGTCTTCACAATCTAACTTAGACTTTGGAAATTCTCGTCATCTGTCACTTCAGACTATTCTTTGAATCAATGCACTGCTCGCACATCAATTCAAAGAGGGGCAAATGTAATACCCCAAAATTGGCACCTATTTAATTTCATCAATTTTGGTGTATTTCTTCAATTCTATGTCATCAAAGTCCTATCTCGCTAGGTAATTTTCTCTCTCCTACTTGACTCTATTTGACTTGATGTCAGTTGCAAAGACCCTAAATTGCAATAATCAAATGCTAAATTAATTCCTAAAAGTCTTTGACTTATATTAGCTAAATTATCCCTATGATAAATTAATTTAATTCTAAAGTCCTAAGTGCTTTAAATTAAATTAAATCTACCCCTTTAGCTAATACACATCAAAAAGGAATTAATATCATTTAATTATTTGAGTGGACATCTCTCTATTTGAATTTAATTATTCAAATTATTCAAATTAGTCACACCCCCATATGTGGCATAAATTCCACTTTTTAATTAAATAATTCCATGCCTATTTGTCCAAAAAGTGAAGAGCCTTAATGGAAAATGAAGTCACTTAGGACATGTGGCAAAAGGAGTTACATGCGAGATTCCCCCTCTTTTTCTATTTAAGAGCTTGCCTTTTCATTTCAAAGGATGGAATTTTTGAGAGCATAGAGATTATAGTAAAATTCTACTACATTCTTTGAGATTCATAGCTTTTGATTTTTATCATTTTAGTTAGTTCATTTAGTATAATATTGCATTTTTCATCTTCTTAGTTTACTTACTTGTTCTTAGATTTAGTCACATTTTCCTTTGAAAACTCTAAAAAGAACTTGCATTTTCATTTTAGATTACATGCATTCATGCTAGATTGCTTGCATTTTTTTATTTCATGCCTATGCTTTTCTTTTAAAATCCTCCATTGTAGTTCGGTCTTATGGTTGTTGGCTTTCGATCTGAGAGCAATCTTGAAAACACCTCATCTACATAGGAGGCAATAGATCGCTTCACTACAGATTTTAGATTGAATAACTCATACTCTTTTCTGTAATCTGATCATGTGAGTAATGATCATGTTGTGTGTGTGTTGAATTTGAGGTCACATTCACTCATACACATCTATATTTATGATCTTCAACCAAGACTTTGAGATGATCCAGCCAAGCAAGGAAGCTTGCCGTCTTTTACTCCTTCCCCAGTAGAGTCACCATTTTGTTGGTGTTTGAAAATGCTTACACTACTTAGGGTTGTCAATATGCCTTGAGACTAATTTTAGGAGTGGTTAATTCCAAGTATGAGAGCTCTGCAAGACAACTGGACCAACTATAGGGTCTTAATATGCCCTCTTCTACTTCTGGCTCTGCAAAACCAAGGTGGGTGCACCTAATCTAGAGAAAACTCCACTCACTACACACCTTATACTTCTGGATTCATAAAGCAGATCATAGTAAAGGATTTCTAAATACTAACCAGGTATTCATTGAATCAACTCTACTATGCAGGGTAAAATGGTCTTGTGAAGAGTATTACTACTATCAACCAAATAACAGAAAAAGACTTGAAATGGTGTTGATATATAAAGATGCAGGAAATAGCCAAAACCCATCAAACATTGGACTCAACTGAATATACTAATCCTTGATCAGTGCCACTATCCATTGGGCAGCACTCAAAAACAAATATAGAACATGAACCAACTACTGTCAAAGACTCAAAGTCATAAATACAACTATTCCAGCCCATCCACTACTTATAAGATCCTTCTATAGACAAGTCTAATGAATCTATGCCCTATCCAAAGTATTTTTCACTTGATCCTAGATCAAGAACTAAAGACTAGAACATATGAAAAGGTAACCCAATGCAATGGACAAGAAAATCCAAAACTGACACTAAGGAGAGACTTGAAAGCTTGAAACAATTATATTAAGTATGATGAATCATGTACATGTCTATACTAGAAATGAGACTACCACTTCAATAACCTACAAAAGATACAAAGAAGTTCTATTTAGCCTCCTACAATGTGACAGAGTTTTCTATTTCCCTGGAACTGACAAAATTCAGAACCCTTAGTAAAAAAAGATACAACTTATACCACTAGCTACCTTGGAAACCAAAATAGGTTGCAACAAACTACAGACAGCTAGGGCTAGGGTTTCACCCACCCAACCAACTAGAAATACATCAAAATTTAAAAACTCCTGGAGGGAAAACCAAGCACATGTCTATCAGACCAAGGATGATCTTCGCACTTGAGAAGAATCTCTGAGAAGGACAGGAAGATCATAAATTTACCATGCAAATCAAACTGAACAGACCTGCAAAAAGCCTCAAGCAACGAAATTTGTCCATCACCACATAGTACCAGTCCCACAGGAAACCACCCAACTCACTGGACCATTCTACAACCACTAGCACCACCAAACCAATCAAAATTTGCCGAAGAAACCATCAATTATGGTACTTCATGTCGCTGCAAACCCTTCTGCAAATTTGAATTCAAATGCAACGACTAATCGGCAAAATTTAAAACATGGCCATCGATCCACCTCCTTCCTGACAAATTAGGCGGTCATACTTAATTCACAATAATTGCAGGCCCCTTTGGAAAGTCAATAGCCCCATCAACAGTCAGTAACCAATCAAAACCAAACAACTCGGCAACACTGGCACTGTGGACCCACCTTAACTCCGCAATCGCGACGTCCAAACAGTGGTCGCATGATCACATAGCTAGGAAAAGGGCTATGCGAACATGCGACAAGCCTCCACATCAACACCATGTTACCGCTCCCCACCAACATGGCACCCTTGTCACATGATCGCATGGCCGAAAGATGGCCCTTGCGATCATGCGACAAGGCCACAAGACTGCCACCTTGTCACTCGCTGGCCAATCAAGAATAACCTCATCATGGAGACTGATTAATTAGACCCCTTTAAACACTACAACCCTCGGCCCCACTGACAAAAAACCAAGTCACTACTCCCCGACCAATGAAAAGTGCACACATCGCGACAAACTAAGAACCGAACCCACCACACTGTTGCCCTTGTGAATCGCTAGAAGATTGGATGGTTGTCGCATGATCACAAGGGGAAAGAATATTCCTTGTGGTCATGTGACAACCGTAAGATCAAAGGGATCTGACAACTGGGCCTGCGATTGGCAACTTCATCACATCACCGCTCTGCATCCAATAGAACTCTACCGCCTCAACATCCTCTAACAGCGGTCCCACGGTCCATTGCATCGCTAAAGAAGATCGACGGTTGTCGCTATACTGCGATCTTAAAAAATGAGCAGCTTTCTCTAGCGGTATAATGACAACCGCAAGATCTTATTGAAGTTTAACCCCTTGGGAAGGAAAAGGTCCCACCAACCGATCGCACTTGCGCAATTAGGACTGACAAACAAGGAGTGTTGGCAAGAGGAAAGAAATGTGAGGTCGAAAACACATAGGGTTTTGAGCAAAAGATCAAAAACATCCAAGGTTTCACGCAGACCCAAAGGTAGAAGGGAGACCAAAAACATCATGGGTTTTCAAAAACATTGTGAGTTTCCGACACTTAGGTAGATTTTGAAATTATTTCTTGCAGACCTTAAAACTTGAATATCTCCCTGGGTTTTTCAATTCAGCATGTGCAATTTGGACTAGAGCTTGGTGACACAATGAAGAACACAGGGCTAAGAGCTCAAACCATGAAACACTATGGATTTTCATCACACATTAAAACAAGCTTGCAGCAGGGCGGGACATCTTCAAGAATTGTAGAGAAAAGGCCATTTTCATAGGATTTTGCATTGATAGGAAAATGGACTAACACTCATCTCACAGAGATGGAGAATATAAAAGGATTAATGACAAACTCTATACCCACTAAGTTGAAGACAACATAGACTGCATCTTATACACTGAATGGACTGATCCACGTCAGTGAACTTCTAATCAAGTCATGGGATGATGAAGTGAAGACCTTAGAAGACTCCTTCCAAGACATTCTGAATATGGTGAGTAAGCACTAAGTCTTTTGTGCTTGAGATTTTGAAGTTTTGTAAGGACCTTTTCCATTGATGTCAAAGGTAGAGGAAGAGAAGAGAAAAATGAGAAGAGGAAAAATAATTAAATAAAAGAAGAGAAGAGAAAAATGAGAAGAATAAAATAAAAGTGTAAATAAAATAAAAAAGAGAAAGAAGAAAGGATATGTATATAGAGAAGTAGAAGGAAGATAGTGTTTTGACACTTAGTCATTTTTTGCTAAGTGTTGCCATCAATGCCAAAGGGAGAGATTTCTGGCGAGTGATGTTTTGGGAGCACTATGGATCACTTTAAGGGTTGTCATTTATGGCAACACTAATGCTGGAGTGATCACATGAAGTGAGTATAAGTATGGGAGACACAGTCATGAAAATGACTAAGTACATAATCAGAATAATAGTATACTACAATACAGCTTTGGTCAGCAAAGATAATATATGATGTATTATGGCTTGAAAACTTAGAGGAAGACATTTTGGGATATGTATGACCTTTAGTTAAGTTCACACATGTTTTTGTGTCAATATCAGTAAGATACAATGTTGTGAAGGTATGCGAAGACAAATAAACAGTGAAATAGGGTATATGAACAGTCACAATGATTGAGGGAAGATTAGATGGAATGGTAACATGCTAAGTCAGATGCAAGTTGTATACTACCGACACTTTGGTAATACAAGATTTTTTACTCTACATTTATCAGTTGTATAAGTAATTTTTATGTTTTGTATTGTATTTGAGAGCCCACTGAATGGAAAAATTGATATGAGGAAGACATTTTGGGATATTTATGACCTTTAGTTAAGTTCACACATGTTTTTGTGTCAATATCAGTAAGATACAATGTTGTGAAGGTATGAAAAGACAAATAAACAGTGAAATAGGGTATATGAACAGTCACGATGATTGAGGGAAGATTAGATGGAATGGTAACATGCTAAGTCAGATGCAAGTTGTATACTGCCAACACTTTGGTAATACAAGATTTTTGACTCTACATTTATCAGTTGTATAAGTAATTGTTATGTTTTGTATTGTATTTGAGAGCCCACTGAATGGCAAAATTGATATAAGCATAGAGTGTTTTGCGGAAGTGATAAGTGTGAAACTATGTGATAGAGATGGATATGTGATGGATGCAAATTTGGGATATTAGTAAAGACATATAGCATATGTGAGATCAGAGATTGATAGATCTATAACTGGAACTATGAAAGCATAGAAGATGCTTGTGCAGTTCACTTATTGGAGAACACTTTTGTAATAGAATTTTGGTTGTAAGAGTTGTAAGCTCACCACACCTTTAACAAGGTTTTTGTATACCCCTAACAGGGTTTTGTATTCCTCTAACAAGGAAATGTACTATGTAATACTCAGCTCCTAATAGGGCTAGAACTCCTAATAGGAATTCAATATTTTAGTGCATAGTTGTGGGTACCATCCCCACCGGGGTTTTCCCTTGGTTAGGGTTTCCTCAAAAATAAATAATGGTGTTATGAGTTATGTGTTTATGTTCTTTTCATTTTAGGATTGATATGGTTTATTTGCAATTGGTTGAAGTTTAATTTAAAGTGTTGTAATACCGATTCACCCCCCTCTTAGTATTACTTAATCCTAACATTATCATGGCGTATGCTATTGAGAATCTTGAAGTGTAGCCCATGCATCCAAGTGTAGAAATCTTCACAAGTGAAGTATTTCATCATATGCAATGTTAGCTCCATATACTCATTTGGAAAAAAAAGTCTCCATGTCCCTTGTTTTATGTCAATGACCAACCTAAGGTCATCATGCAACATAAACTATGCCCTAGCCAAGCGAGGGACTAGATCATTCTTGTAATTTTCTCCTACCCGCGGTAAACTAGATACTTCTACGATGATTTATTCACTGCATTCAACTCATAGACCTTTAAAAATTAAAACTCCATCCCTCAAAGTGTTCTGAACCTGAAAATCTACATCATCATCAAAGGCATCAAGCCTTAAGCAATATTCATGTTGGAAATCTATTCTGGGAAAGTGATATACTGAGAGGGCGGGGGGGGGGGGGGGGGGGGGGTGAATCAGATATCTACCAATAATTCCATTTTGAAATTTCTTGCATAACATAAACATCAAATTTAATACTAAAATAGATCTAACATCCTAATCATCATCCATGAAAATGAAACACAACACAATGATTTTGGTTACCCAGAAACCCTTGAAAGGTAAAACTGGGGTGGGGATGACACCCACAAATCTTCACTACTGTAGTATTAAAGTTTACTTGTTAGGGCTACAAAGTGTGATCACAAAATAATTATCTACCCTGTGAGGGGTCTACCCTGCTAAGAGCTTAAGACTTATACAATCTACCTTGCAAACGGATTTAAACTTATAACAATGTAAGCACTCAGTTAAGAGATTTACTTAGGTCTATTAAAACCACTCTATAAAGAGATTCTCCCTGATTCACCTATTAGAATGATTCAGTATCTAATCCTTTAGTTTGCACTATGATGTTGATAACTAATTTTTTCCTTCCAATATAGATTTGATCTCTTCTATCAAATATATCTCTGTTATGTCCTTCACTGCTTTGCTCGGTCACTGATATATGATAATCAAAACACTTCTATGTTCTTCATGTATAAAATCTCCTTCATACTCTACTAATCATTCATTACATTTTAGGGTTCAAATCTCATCTTATATAAATAATAGATCAACTCCATAAATCAAGATCAACAATCTAGATTGTCTTCTTATGTTGCTTAACCATTCCCTAATTCTGATTGGTTACATGGATTAAATAGGGATTAATGATTACAATTCTAAAGCATAATCACCTCTATGATTTCCTCAATAAATAATAAATATATTTTGGATGTCATCCAAAATGATTCACCTAAGTGTTTGTGCCATTACAAACACATACATCAAATCTAGCTTACGTGGCATTTGAAATCTCTGGCACTCGACATTCATTGTTCTTCATACCCTGGTGCTTGGTACTGACATCTCTACACAGCTCAACATAAGTTGACTCAGTTATTACTGAAGTACTCGGTGACCTCTGACTTGCTCGGTAATAACTACTAATTGGTAAATGTACAATATACAAGTCTATACTTAACTTGACCTATACATGATGACTCGGTCGCAGTGATGACCAATCAACATTGCCTAAAAAATTACTAAGTGTAAGACACTAATAGATAACCAAACTTAGGGATAAAAAATCTCCCCCTTTGACATTAGTGGCAAAAACACTTTGTCATGACATTTTACATTAAATTACATGAGTACTTAGTAATATCAAAAACTTCTATATGAATACTTCCCCTAAGACTTTGAGTCGGCCTTCAAAAATATTCTACACATATATGTACATAAGACTCTTTTTGACATACAACCAAATATATACATTTACAAAAATAGTATATCATACCATTATTCCACTATGTCTGTGTCTATTTTTGTTTCTGCTTTTGCTCTGAACTCTGTCATTTCTCTGTCATTTTCCATTTGACCTTTAACATTTTCCTCTTTAGTTTTTTGTCATGTCATTTTATTTCCCCCTTGTTTTTGTCACTTGAAGTTCGTGGGGTGTAGTGGTTTTGAAATATTTGTCCAAAAATGGTTTATGAAGTTGCATTACCATAGCTAATGCATTGTCCCAACCGAACCTTATAGACTTTAAAACCTGTGACTTTATTTCTAGTTCGCCAGCTAGAACAAGTAGGCTCTCAACAATAGAAAGATGAGGATCTTTCTATACCTTTGTCATGACTAACTCCTTCTGCATAACCTCGAGATGAGGTGTCAACATTGTTTATATAGAAATTAGTCTAGCCCTTATTTTACCATCATTAGTCACCAACTAGGCTAATCTACCTTGGGCATGTAACAACCTGGTAAAATGGATGGAGCTGGAACTTGCATCCATGCTCAGTGAGTGACATGTAGATTTTAAATCTAACGGTAATTTATCTATCAAGTGCTGATTATCCTTAGTAAACTCTTCAACATTGCATAAATTTTTGTATATGAGAATGTGAATTCTGCACAGCTTCTAAATTTGCGACTAAGGCAGAAAGTTCTACATGTTTGATTTCAATGTCAGCTGAGACCTTGTTCAATACCTACCTTCATCTCAAAATTCCTTTCAAACCATTGTAATAGCTTATCATTTGCCTCGCTGTCATCATCAGTCACCTTCTTGACAATATGTACAAGTTTCTCTAAGATAGGTGTGGATTCATTGACATCATACATTTCAAAAGAATCAATGAGGATACCTTTGATCTCATGTAATACCTACTTTTTTTTATGCTCTCTTCTCAACTCTTCCTATTTACTCTTCTCCTTCAAAAGATCCTGCAAGATTTGCATCTATTCATAGGTCAAGCTATCAATGTCCCACTTAGGAATCACTATAACTTCATCGAGTGTCACCTGTGTGGCAGGAGTTTCTCCTTGTTCTTTTGTGTTTTCTTCCTCTATGTGTTTCCACTTGACATTTGTATAAGAGCTTTGATTGCTTCTTGTTCTTTAGGCTCTTGTTTTTCCTATTCTTTCTCTTCTTCAGTCTTTTCCTTTTCCATGACTTCCACATGAGGACTTATCACAACTAATGTATACTAATATGCTTTCTCTTTAATATTATTCTAAGATTTATCTTTCTGTTTCTCCTTGGCAAGTGTAATCTTTCGTGTGATTTCCAACTTGTCCTATTTCTTGGCACTAGCACTTTATGAGGCTTGTAGATCAACTGTAACTATGTGTGGGCTTGCTTGTGTAGTCTCAATAGTTAAAGTAATCTCAATATGGGGATAATCTTGTACTTGTATTAGTATCAGATTGGTGCTGGGTAGAAATTTTTCTGAGGTTGTCTCGACTTGTATATGTTGTTGAATTTCCTCCTTAGTTAATACATTTGTTTTCATTGGAGTGCCTTCACTAATATCAACAATTGTGATCACATCCTGTGATTCACTTATTTATGTCTTCTTTTCTACTTCCTCCTCAATAGTATGTGGATCATTGATATCTTCCTTAATGTTATCCAGTTCCACTCCATTGTATGTTCTTGCACTCAGTTGTGCACTCTTGTCAACTATAAGACCAAATATAATTTTCCATAATCTTGTGCTTTATTGCACAATCTCTTCAACATTGTGTTGTAGAATGGAATATGCTTAGAGCTTGGGAACAAATTGGTTTATATACTTCTCCATGTACTACTTGATGTATTCAAGGGATAAGTCTGGCATGACTTGAGCTAGAGTTCTCTCCCTTATCTACTTCTCGATCATCAAGGCATATTCCCATTTCTGATCTATCCTCTTATACAATTCATCAGGAATAAGGTTCCTCATCTATAATGGTGTCATCTTGAATGTACAAAGCATCTAAAGTATAGCTTCCTCTACTCTCTCTTTATCTTTTTTGATGAATAGAGGCCTTTTATATTAATAAAAATATTAAAGTACAATATTCACAAAAAAGGGTCGAGGGAAAAAGTCACCCCGCAAAAGTCACACGGCACCTAGGCCGAAACCATACAACTATTCATCAAAAAAAACATATAAAAAGAGAAACCCTCAAGCTGCGAGGGTAGTTGTAGAAGGGGGAGGAGGATCTTTGTCATCAAGATTGCCCCAAACATTGGGCCCTAGGATCTGGTTGGGAATCGACTAGCCATCATCTTTTTCTTCTTTCTCCAATTCTCCTTCCTCCTGCCTAGGAGAAATAGCAAGCGCCAGGCGGGTGACTTTGTTAGAAGTGGTAGGAGGCCACACAAGAACACTAGTTAAGGGCTGAGCAGAGGCAACAT
The DNA here is from genome assembly GCA_027943335.1 of Chamaecyparis obtusa. Taxonomy (NCBI): domain Eukaryota; kingdom Viridiplantae; phylum Streptophyta; class Pinopsida; order Cupressales; family Cupressaceae; genus Chamaecyparis; species Chamaecyparis obtusa. Next base: position 933,586 of record BSBK01002894.1, read on the forward strand.
CAGTAGAAATAAGAAGGGGAGGCTAGCCAGCACCTACATCCCTTCGAGGAGGAGGAGAGGCGAAGTGGCAACGCCATTGGTGCAGAGTCCTAGAGTGCCTAGCAGAGGAACTTTGGCTGTGACAACACCCCCTAGGTGGCGTGTAGTCAGCCGAGAGAGAGTCTAGAGGCACCCTAGCAATAGTACAAGGGGCATTGCCCCAATTCTATAGTAGCTCCTGCAAATGGGTGACCTCCAAGGCTACCTTGTCCACTTGTACCTGAATCTACATCATGACATTGTTACATAAACATGCCTTAGCATAAAGAGAGATATGAATATCCAGAGAACTATGAGAAAAAGAACAACATTTTGTTCTTTCCATAAAGTAAACAAGATATCCATTCTGAAAGCATGCCATATCTAGGTATACTGGAAAGGCATTTTGGGAGAGTCACCAAGGACCACCATATGCCAAGAAAAAGGCTCAGACTGGAAAGGAGAAAAGAGGTTGTGAATCCAGATCTAATAATTCTAGGCACGGCAACAGAACCAAAAAATGTACATGATAGTTTCAAAATGACCACAAAAAGGGCATTTAGGGTCAGGCACACCCAAATGCTAGAGCTGAGCTCCCAAAGGTATGCCCTAGTAAAGAAAACACCAGGCAAAATGAGCAATCTTAGGCTCAGTGATGGAATCCAAAATAGTGTGAAAACTCTAGCTCCAATTATTCTACGAAGATAAAAGATGCCATCTTTGGTTGAGAGAATCAATCATGGGAAAATGGGGCACAAGACAAGAATATCCAAGCTTGGGCTTGTAACTAGTGAATGGTGTAGTGAGATACCATTTCCAGTCCTTCCACTAGGGTTTAACTGACTGAATTCCCAACTTGTACAATAGGTGGAGCAGAATGGCCGAAACAATAATTTAAAAGTCTGACGATCTGGGCAGATGAGCCAGAAATGAACATGAAGGTTATCCCAAGAGCGAAGACTCATAGTGGCTCTGGAAAATAGGTATTTCAAAGTTTGAATGCCACGTTTGTGAAAATGAAGAGCACTCATAGCCTGGATTCTTGCAAGAGGAATCTCTTATTGAGAAAACAAAGGGGACCACCAAATATTCTGTTGGTTAAGAGAAAGACCATTAGGAAAACTATTCCCATCCCAGTGAACCTAGGGCTTGATAGATTCCCAGGCTCTCCAGATACTTTTGGCAACAAAAGTGCCCTATATTTGAACAAGGGCCTTCATAACAAGAATGGTTTGAAATCCAATCCCCTTCTAGACAAGCTTGTGTAAAGGGTGCCCCAAAGAAATGCAGTGTCAAAGCAAAATTTTCCAGGCCTCATTGCCTATGAGAAACCACACGATCTATTTCACACAAAGGGCTAGCCCTTGTTTCTGAGTATCAAGAAAACCAAGCCCACCAGAGGTCTTAAGGAGGCAACATAAATCCCAGACAACTTTGTGAAAACCATGATGGTCAATTCTAGAAGCCCAAAGAAAGTCACACAATAATTTCTCAAGCTTCTTGTAAGAGGTTTTAGAGGAAGACCAACATGAATAATAATACACATGCGTGGCCGCCAAAACCTTTGAGCAGATCTAAAACTTTCCTGCGAGAGAGAGAGCGGCTTGGTGATCCAATAGGTAAGCTTTTTTTCAATTTTGGCTAGAACTACATTCCATAATTCTGTAGGAGTAGCTTGAAAAGCAAAGGGGATTCCCAAGAAGCAGAATATTTTCCCATGTTGAATCCTGGACCATCCAAAATAAGAAAACCAGGGTGGATCAGGAAGGGTAGATTGTTTGTAACATAAGGTTTTATGCCATTGGATGATGGAACCAGAGGCAAGACAAAAGGTGTCTAAACACTACAAGGCTGCCTTGATATTCTCTTCATCCTCTTCAAGAGTGAGAAAGGAATCATTGAAAAAATGGTCATTGACCAATTTCTGAGAAGAGTTTGGTAAAGTGATTCACCAAACATGGCCCATAGAAATGGAGTGAGCAAGCAAGTAGCTAAATCCTTTGGCCACTAGAACATATAAGGCAGGAGCCAGAGGACATCCTTATCGAATAGACCGAAAGAGCCCAAAAGTAGAAGATTGTTGGCCATTGATGGTGATGTAGGAAGAGGCATCACTAAAAAGCATCAACACAAATTGAAGAAATCTAGGACCAAAGCCAAGAGCATGAAGTATAGCTAAAATAAAAGGCCATTCAATGCGATCATAAGCTTTAGCAAAATCAATTTTAAGAAAGAGGGCTTTTTGATGAGATTTACAAGCCCATTTCCCTAACTGCAATGATATTGTCAAGAATAAATCTTGATTTGATAAAGCCATTTTCTCTAGCCTAATAATCTAAGGCAGAATGTGACGGAGTTTGAGATCTAGAGCCTTGACAATGATCTTGTATGAGACATTGAGAAAGTTAATATGCCATCAATTGTAGATATCCTTTAGGTCCCCATCTTTGGGAATGAACTTGATATTACCCTGGTTAATGATGCCCCTAAGAGTTTGGGAATGAAAAGCTTCAAGGTAGACTTGGTGAAGATCAAGACCAATGGCATCCCAAAGGGCTTTATAAAACTCACAAGGGAAGCCATCGCATCTTGGGGCTTTATCATCAGCCATAGCAAATGTAGCTTCTCAAAGATCCTAAAAGGAAAGCAGTTGATCATAGAGAACACACTGAGAGGGGGAAACACATTGAGGGACAACAATAATGTAGTCCATAAGAGCTTGTTCATTAGTCAGAGAAGATCCTAGAGTGGCACATACTTGTTCATAGTGATGAACAAAGGCTTGTAGAATATCAGGAAGCTTCGTGAGGAGACAATGACCTTCTTTAATCCTGGTTATTCCCACATTGGTATGACGAGCACAGAGAGCGGCAAAAAATTCTTTAGAAGCTTGGTCTCCAAATTTTAACCAGTGCATTCGAGCTTTGATTTGGGCACCTATGGCAACATAATTGTCTGCAACTTGCTTTTGATGATGTATCTTGGAAAAATGAAGTTGCAGGTCCTGATTGAAAGGATCCTAGGCTAAGGCCTATGTGGAAACACACAAAGCTTTGGTGTTGACATCATAAATCTACGGTGATACTTGGCAAGTTTCCTACCATAAATACACATAAAATGTGTCGTACGCTAGATGGCATCATTCTGCCATTGAATCTAGCCTGGCAACTAAGATGGCTAATGCTCGAGGTTCCAAACCTGATGAATGTGGGCCACCATGGAAGGGTGGTGAAGGAAAAAAGTATTTAAAAAATTTGCATAGTGGGAGGTCACACCTTAGCTGTCTACCATACAATATTAAATTGAATGGGGAAGTGATCTAACAAGGCCACATCAACAAGAGGAGTAACCAGTAAAACTTGCTTTTCAGAAAAAGAGAAGAAAGATTGTGTCGAGATCATAGCACGATCAAGCCTTTTATGAATTCTACCAGACAAAGCTCTAAAATTAGACCAAGTGTGCCAGACCCCATTAGGACAACGATGACCAACATTAGGATCAAAATTCCCTAATTTATTGTGCATGTAGTACCAAGCTTGTCTCTCTACAACTGTCCATTGATAGGGAAAAAGGCCATCCTTGTTAGAAGCCATTTTGACCATATTAAAATCACCATAAAAAATCCAAGTTGTAGGTGGCTGAGAATTTTCAAGCCAACGCCAAAGGTGAGATCTCTCAACAACATCATTGAGAGCATAAACATTAACTATGCCAAAAGAATGATTCTCAATAATGAAAGTGGTCCAAATAATTCTTTGCATGGGATCTGAGCCATGACTAACCAAAAAAGAATGTCAACAAGGAGACAGGAGAGTAACAACTCCACCTCTACCAGCCTCGTGCTGAGAACAAAGAGCAAGGCTCTTAGGCTAGATAACTTTGCATGTAACATCAAGCAAAATACCATAAATTTTAACTTCTTGGAGGCATAAAACATCCAGATGACTAATACGATGACGCACATCCCTGATATAAAAATTTCTGGGTAGGTCTTTTAGACCTCAAACATTCCATGAGATGTACCTTATGGAAAAACAATGTCGTCCATACCATCACCTTCTCCAAGGGAAGCAATTTGACAAATAACTTGGGGTGAAATTATTCCCATAAGACTCCATGGAAATATTCCTCCATTTTTCTTGAATTCCCTCAAACCCACTCTCAGCACATCCAGGAGGGCTGCAAGAAAGGTGAAAAGGAGAAGGAGAGGCAATAGTGGTAGTCACCTGAGGCACACAAACTAAAGGAGCATTAATACTAGAGTTAAAAACTTCCTTCCCCTGTGAAGTAGGGTTTGAAATTAGAGCAACCCTTTTAGTATGAACCTCAACAGCCAGAGGTGGCAGTTGAGATGTGGAAGCCAAAGCAGTAGGCTTGGCTTGCTTGTTTTGGTGACCGACTATAACCCAATCATCTTTCTTGATTTCCTCTTTTTTTCCAGCACCAGTTGGTTGAGAACCAAAATCCTTGGGAGGAGACTTGGTATGAGAAATTGTTAAAGGGCAATCCTTAATCTTCTACTCTGCAGATTGATAGTGATAACATGTGTTGGGAAGGTTGAGATAGAGCACCTTCTAAGTGAAGGTGGTCTCACCAACCTGAATCTCAACAGATTCCTTAAGGTCCCTAGAAAGGTTGAACTCAACATAGAGCCTCTTTTGAGGCCGAGGATTGAGAAAATGGTCATGCTCGCTACATATAACCCTACCTAGAATTTGTGCTATGGCATGCATGAATGGCCAACAGGGTAGAGGGAGACTAGGAAACTTGACCCACACATGAACTTTCAGTTTCTTGTCATCAGAGATAGAAAAGTCTCGAGACCAACACTGGAAAAATAAAAGGGAAGCCCTAATATTCTAGGGTCCTTTGGAAAATATGGCATCCACATGGGAAGGGTTAGAAAAATTAAACAAAAAAAAGACCTTGGTGAGGCTCTGAATGCCATCTAGGCGTATTCCATGAGGAGTCCAAGATTTTGCAACCTAGTCCTTGATAACATTTTTTGGAGGGTTGTGACCTAGAAAATAACCAATAAGGGTATGCATTTAAAGCCAAGTATAGGCATCATCAAACTCATGTGTGGGAAAAACAATATTAGGCTGAGACATACCTCATGAAACACTTTGGGAACAAACTTGCGAGGTCGTTTGCTTGGCAATGCCATTACTATCCGTAACCACACAAACACCAACATCAACTGTTGGGTGAGTAGTGGTCGGAGCCATAAATACCAAGTTATTTCCCACAATAACTAAGGAGTGAAAGGACATAAAGATGTAGAGAGGTGACATAAAACTAAATCCCAGAAGAGTGCAGACCATTTTTTCATCTCATTCTTGCCTCTCTCTTTATCTTCGATGCCCAGTTTCTCAAATTTGATTTGTTTGAATCTTGCTAAGCTGACAGTTCTCTTGATGTTGTGGCATATCTCATCCATAATCAATTTCTTCCTTTGAGCTAGTGCCTTATTCTTAATATTCTCATCACTATCAGTTTCCTCATCATCTTTTTACAAGATCAACTTTCTTCTTGGTTTCTTCCTTAATTGCTCTGCACAACCTTAGCCTGAACTAGTTTTCTCTTCCCTGATGTAGGGGTCTTCTTTTGCGGCTTGAAAGCTAGAATAGTAGAATTTACCTAGTTCTAGGTTTGAGTACTAGGGAGGGAGTGGGCTTAGGTTTTTCAATTTGTTTCTAAATAGGCTCAACAACTGATGCCTTCTTGCCTTTCTTAATGAGTACAGTCTCCTCCTCTTCACTCTCTTCTGACTCAGTAGACTTGTCTTGTCCTAACCCTTGAGTCAATGCAAGAGGTGCATCTTCCTCTTCACCTTCTCCTAGCATCTTTTGTAGGTTTTTCACTATCTTCTTTCTTTTTCTTTCCATGGTAGTAGATTTCAGTCCCATGGTTATTTTAGACTTTGACTCCTCATAAGTCCTAAATGACTTAGCCTTTTTGTCAAATTCTTTAGCTAATAGGGATGTTATTGTTGATTTTGTTTCATCTATGTTAACTTCACAAGGTAATGGCCTGAGCCATGATACCCTTAGTTCAACTGCCTGTGCATATGTGAAGTTTGTATCAACTAGAAAACATATGTGCTTATAATACTTTTCTACTAGTTACTGGGATTCTACTCCTTTTCCTCATTTTCTTCTTAAACTCCACAAAGTAACTATCCATTACACTCTCAAAGTTTTCACCTATCTAATCATTAAATTCACTTATTTTTAGAGTGATAGGTCGGTTCTTACCTCATACAACATCCCCAACAGTAGGAAAAGTATTATGTATATAGAAAAATAGACCGATGGGAAGAGAACCAAACTTACACATTGAGTTCTTCATTTTCCTGATGGATGCAAAGTTCATGGAAAGTTGTGTTAGTTGTAGCTCAACAACATCATAGGTATGATCCTTCTTTACCATTTTCCAAGCTTGGTCTACTACTACACACAAAACACTGTCTAGCCGATTGGTAAAACTTATGTGCAATCACCCTCACTGCAAAATCAATTTCTGGATCTGTGATTGTTGAAATGGTCATCCCTATTTTATTCCATATTTCTTGGGTATTGGCTTGAATAGTCTCTTTTCTCTGACATCTCATAGTCTTCTTCCCTGTAAGACTAGGATAACCAGTCACTGAGTGTATCATCTCCTTAGTGATCTTAACTAGTCCATCCTCTAGCCAAATTTTCATATCATGTACTCATCTCAGTACTATCTTGATCCATTCAATCTTAAAGTTCTGTGGGAAGTCAAGGGCATTCACCAACCCTCACTCATCAACCTTTTGGTGTTCTGCCTTCAACACCCCATTGCTACACAATTTTTCATAAGCTTCTCTAAGCTCATAGTCTCCAATCTCTCCAATCTTGCACATATAACATGTGCGTACATCATTGATCATTAAAACCTTAGGATGGATAAATGATAGGGCACCCATGAGATTTTCCATAATCGTACTCTTGTGAACAACTTGGATCTTTTGCGGCTTACACACATCATTCCTCATAAGTTGTACATTGAACACTTTCTTCTCTTGCTTCTTAACTACAACTGATGATGAAGATGTCATTTCTTCAAATTATAGGGTTCAATTACAAAATAAGTAACTCAATAGATACCTTGCTCAAATAGTTCTAAGATGTTTGCTAATGGCACACTATGAATGATCTCTGCAAATCACACTTAGCACAAAAGCTCTTGATAATTGCTCTAGAATTTCTCTTGAAAGTTCTCAAATCATTGGTAAAATGAGAATAAATGGTAACTTCCCACTTTATCACCCATATTCAACATTTCAAATTTGTATGAGTATTATGAACATGATGAAGACATGACAGTACCGAATGATTATCCTAAGAAGAAGACAAAATAAGTTGAGCAGATTTTGGAGCAAAGAGTTAGCAGAAGCACAAGAGGAAAGGAATACATGGAGTATCTGGTAAAGTGGAAGAATAAAATGATTGAAGACAGTTCATGGATTTCAAAATTTAAGTTGGATTCAGCTCAGGTTGTACCTACAACATGATTCAAAGAATAATTTCAAACAACCCCAGGTGTTTGATGTAGGAGCATATTGGGTTCTTAGCAATCCTGTGTCACCAAAAACAAGTTTGTGTTGTTTAGGTTTTGCTCAGTTCCTTCTTTGACTGAGTTGGCTCGGTAGTTGCTTGGTTCCTTCTTTGACCGAGTTATTTGGTTAATTTGTCGAGTTATTTGCTGGTGCTCGGTAACCTCTCTTACCGAGTGGTTTATTTTGATTTTCTTTTGAGGCTGACTTGTGAATTGAATTTTGGTCGCGTAGTTAATATTGATATCAATCATTAGGAAGCGTGTAGACCTAGATCTGGTCATTTCTTTCTCCAATGATGGATCTAAAGGGTGACCTATTTCTATAGCCTCTTGTATAAATATAATTGTTCATAGTTTTAGGCATCAGTAGCATATCAATTTAGAAGATAGAAGATAGTCTCTAAAGGATGAATCCTCACATGTTGGAGGGATGTTGTAATTGAATCTGAATATAATTGGCCATAATAGGGAAGGCCTTATAGCCCGACATGTATGAGGATATTTGATGAATAACGTATGATTATCTACTACATTCTCTCTCTCATTTTTGTGTGTTTTCTACCATGTGTGATCTCTGCAAGGGGGTTGTGATTAAGGTGTGCCTTTGGCCCTTCATCCTACCTTGCCTTGCATCATCATCCCTTATAATTAATTCTACATATCCCATTAATTCATTTATATTAACTATTTATTAGCTATTTTCTTTCAAACATAAATCATTATTTTAGGAAGGGTATTCCCTCATGGCTATAATCAAGGAATTATTTTGGCCACCTCCTTTGGTCAAAGATGAGTCATACAAAATCTTGTACACAAGACTCTTAGGAAAGAAAGAGTCTTCTCTCATCACTCTCCTTCTTGTCATTTTAGGAGTAACATTCCACATATTTTCACTCTTACATTCCAACTAATTCCTCACATCTCTCAAACTCTTCAACTAAGTCAAATCCACTCACCTATTCTTGCATACACTTGTCTCAAACCTTGCAACACTTGTCACCTATTTTGTTCAAGTGAGGACACCTCACATATCATAAGGAAATCTATAAATAAAAATCATTTTGAGAAGGAAATGACATCAATTTACTTTTTCACAACACTTTCATACATATTTCATAGCTTGTTTCATGTTTTGGGGTTCCACCATCTTTGGAGTCCTCCATCTTTTGCATTATTGTTGATAGGAAATAACTCTTTGCATTCATGCATAGTGAAACCTATTGATAATATTAGATCATTTATCTTCATAATCATCAATCATGCATCATGTTCATATACTCTATTTATAGCTCATTTAGTTTATTTTATGAATTATAGATCATCCCTCATTCTTTGAGTAGTCATCCACATTTTGATCAAATAGTGTCATCTGACAGCCATTATAAAAGATCAAAATTTGGGTCCTTGGAGATAGAGAACATGAGACACTCTCATTTGAACTATATTTGTTATTGAAATTTAATTAGAATAGTTCATTGAATTAATGTTTCATGATGCGTTTATTTTGATTTTAGATTCACTCATTTCACTAACATACATATAGCATGTGCATAATTAATTAAAAAAACATATGCTAGTGTGCCTATATCAACTAATATGTATGCTTTAACAAACCCCTTTAAGTAAAATTTAGGGAGACAAAAAACTCTCCGCATGAAATTCATGAATGAGTCTTGATAAAAAAGGCCACCCATGTACAATGAAAATCTCTCAAAGTGGAGAAAAAAGGAAAAATACCATATGGGAAAAAACCCCTCTCCAAAAGTCAGAGATGCAACTACATGAATTGTAGAACAACCTCCTTTGGGACACAATTAAAGTATGGACACTTGTCGAATGACAACTGTCATAGTGTTGAATGAAGAACCTCCTTTAAAACCAAGATGAAGATGAAGATCAATCTATATGAGTGCCCCCCAAAACACTACTCAAACACTAAGAAGAGGGTAAACAAGGGTAAAACATTTGTTATCTAAAGCTACAAAATACAACGATCTACATGAGTGCCCCCAACTACACTAATTGAGTAATGACAAGATAAAAAATAAAGGCAAAACATGTGTTAGTCATAGATGCGGATGGCACATGAATCTCTATAAGTGACCCAAATGACACTTCTCAACCATGCAACAACAAAGTGCTAGTAAAAAATACAGGTGCCAATTGTCTAAAAAAATGATCAACTATGGAACCAAGGAAGAATTAGCACAAACAATAGAACCCCCCCTCCCATAATGCTGGCAAAGGTTAGCCTTGACAGTTCAACTAAAACTTTGTGTCACTAAGAAGAAGATAAAGGAAAGGCCTGTGCTGAAATAATATGACCTTTGCATGTTTGTGATGAAGAAGACTAAAGAGCTACAATGAAATGCTACTTCATGGCATCCTCTAAAGCCTCTAGTATTTCCCAACACTTGTTAACTACATGTCCTACCTTGCCACAAAAACTTCTAGGGTCACTTGACCTCTTTTTATTTTTCTTTGAGAAAGACTCACCAGACTGAGAAGAAGGATAAGAAGATAGAGTTGAATTCACCATAAAGAATATCTCCAAGAGAAACCCCCCACCAAAAGATACACAAACCCTCCTATAATTTGATAGTAACATGCTGCTGACATAAAAAAATACAGTAGGAAGGAACTTTTTTTGCAAAAAATGAGTACACCCATTTTTCTTTAACTTTAATTTTTCCTTGCTTTTGCAAATAATTTGTCCCTAAAACTTCAAAAAAAATAAATTAACTGTTGTCAATCAAGATTGCGCCAATAGCTTGATATGGAATCTAGCTATCCTGTTGAAACATGGAAACATTCTCACTGATGGGGTTGAGAACGAATCTCCGGATTCTAGGCCGGTTCCTCTTAGGTTTGGAATATCACTTGCACGAAAAAAATTGTATGTAAAGAAAAGGGTAAAGAAATGTCTTAATGAATCCTAAAACTATGAAGGTGATACACCAAATCTGACTTATAACATGAATTGACTCAGCACAGATTTCAAGAAATGGTTATGATTCTCAATACCCAGACAGCCACGTAACTACGAAAATATTTCTATGCAAGGATCTGATATTTTTGCAAAGGTAGGGAAACGGAGCTTCACCAAATCAATACAAAAATTAAATCACATACAATAGACCTGCAATCACGTGTATCAAGATTCTGAAACGAAGAGGAATGCGGCTTGAAATGAAGGATAACACAACATTTAAGCTATAAAATTCACAAAATCACCTCAAAATCAATGGGAAGGAACAGGTATCTATATTAACCAATGCTGGAAATAATCTCTGTTACAAAATGCCTTACAATTCTCTCTCTAGTTTGCAGAATGCAAAACAAGTGAGCCAAAAAGAAGTCCCCAATAATCAGATCAAAAAATGATAAATAGAATCCCTCAAACCCTAATCCGTATGCATGAAAAATCCTCCAAAATGAGGAGTCAAAACTATCAGAAAGAGAAGTCAAAGTGCCTCAAGAACTGCCTCAAGTGATGCCTGACTGAACTGCCACTCCAAATTATGCCAAAACTGCTCCACATCATGCAAAATCATGCATATCTCATGGGGGTCGGATATGAAAGAAAAAGCCATCTAAAGGTGAGCTCAACTGCTAGAAACGAGGAGTGAACTGCCCCAAAGAAGCCCTCAACTGATATCAACTGGTGTTGAACTCAACAAGAACTTAAGGTGACCCAAACTGTCTGTAATCTGTCTCCAATCTGAACAGAACTAAAAGAAACTCCTCCCTTATCACAATGATGATCTTGACAATAATTTTGATTACATATTTACTGCTAAAATGTTATGTAAAAGGTTAAATTTATATTTTTCCTTAAATTATACCTATTATATTTAATATTTGATAAATAATATACTTATATTTATTGCTATCATTTAATAGAATTAAATCAAAATTCTATTCAATAAAATGATATCAAATATAAATATATTATTTATCTAAAAATTAAATATAATAGATATAATCATCAATTTTTTACTTTTAACTATGTATATATTAATATAATATTATTTTAAATTGAAGTAGATAACAAAAATTATCTATCTTAATTTAAAATGATATCATATTATAATATACATATTTAAATGTGAAAAAATTTAATTAGAAAAAATGTAAATAAAACTAATACCTAACACTAACAAAATAAAATACATAATATAAATTATCCAAAGTCGACATGACTATTCAAGGCATATATATTATTGTTTCCATTATGAAAGTCATGTGACTATGTGTGCGTGGCATGTTGAGAAGTGTCCGTAGTCTGATGCTTTGCGGACTCTAAACCATTATCAAATACAGCAAAGGTGTTGATATTTCATCTATCATTCGGACTTAGACATTTCATAAGGTATTTTTTCATTTCGAAGAAGCAGAGCTAGGGTTTATGTTGCTTGGCGCTGCCATTGTGAGGAGAAAAACGATGGTTGTCTGGAAGCCATTTGCTGCTGTATTAATCTTTCCTCAGCTCTCTATTCTCTACTCTTCTCCAGCCGCGATAGCTTTCTGTGTATGCTCTTTGTGTTCTCTTTTCTAATTCTTGGCACTATATTTGCATCTGGGTATTCATTTTTTAATATTCTATTCACACAAATAACAAGGTGCTAAGGAATAGTATGGCTTGTTGTAGGAGAATGGTATGGTCAGCGAATACATTCAAACAGTCTCAAAATCTCTGCAAACCTTTGTCCATTCCTTTCTTCAAATGTATTTTTTTTAATAATCTCAATATATTGCCTTCAAGTCTCTTGTAAACAAACCGAAAACTTTTCAATGAAGGTTGAATGAATGTTGCAACTTGTAACCACATTTCATAATATATGGGCTCTTTGTTTAACATTTTTTCCTTCAAAACGTGGCATCTTGCTAGAAATCTGCATAAAATGTTGAAGTTGGAACCAGATATGATATACTCATGTGGGTATTTTTCTGCAAATAATTGTGGGTTTCAACTCTTCCCTTTTGTATAGAATTCAGATTTTACTTCCTTTATTTGCTGTTTTAATCGCACAAAACTTGATATATATCTGCTGCTGGAACTTTGCATTTGTTGATGTTTTGACATTTTTTCAGAAAATGTGGGTATCTTTTGTAGCCTTGAATTCAAACTCGCTGTTATTCTCTCTCTTTGCCATACTCAATAATGCTGAATAACAGGAAAAAATTGTGCAAAATATGGAGTTTGGAAATTTTGAATCCTGCTGTAACATGAAATGTTGGCCTCTTTGCAGCTTCATATTGATATCTTACCATACATCTTTGCTGTCTTATAATGGAGAAGAATGCCTTACAAAACTATTGATATTGAAACCAGTATTCAATTATTGCACATACTTAACTAGCTATAATTGATTGTTTGATGAAACTTAAATAAATCTGTTCTCCACTGATTATCTGTAACTTTCAATATAAACCAAATTGTCATATCTATGTGTGAAAAGCTACAGATCTCTTTGTTTCTTTTATAAAAAATCTGAGTTTTCATTTATTTGCTGTCATATTCTTTATGCACTGTTACCTTTCATAGCTGTATTGGCTCCTTTGTGACAGTTATTATTACTATTCTTAGCATTTTTGTTATCACTGTGCATGCATGTTGTCATTATTCATATTCACCTTGTGCGCACTGTCAAGTTGTAAATAGAACACCTCTTGATCACTCATAACACTGTTCACATCCACAATCAGTGCAGTGACATCTACATTCATTAAGCCCCGTTTGAATCATCATGTTTTCGCTCTCGCTTGATAGCATTGGTTTCATACAATTCCTACAATGTTTTCCATGACGTGCCCTACGCCTTCCCTGTTCCTGCACTCTTGTAACTTCAAGTGACTATTTTCTTTCTTCCATACGTCTTTCTATCTCTGCTGTTTCTAGCTCCTGTGGTACGAAAGCAATCTGCATGATGCGGATCCCACACTACAGCATTTGAACATTCCCATTTATCAGTCTGAACTTTTGATAGGGGTGCTCCGCGCCATTTTCCACAAAAAATGTCTTGTTTCTGCATTTTGTCCACCTGGGCATTCATCCCCTTTATAGTAAATGATGTTATTGCATTTAAGCCAATTTCCTTTTGACACCAGTGACAGAGAACTTGCAGTTTTCCATTTATTATTCTCAAGGTTTGCTTCTGCATTTTCCCTGTCTGTCTCCTCTAACAGTACTTTCTCACCAACAAATGGGCTTTCTGAATACTCTAAAGGCTGGCCTGTTTGCTCAGGGATGTCCGCCTGGTACTCACTACCAATACGAACTTTGTTATTGTACTCCACATTCTCATCAAACATTTGCTCAAAAGATAAGAATATGAACATTTTTCTCTATAATTGAAACAATATTTTTTCCCTCTCAATTTGAAATTTTTTTTCCTTTCAAACTGACAGTTTTTTCCACATTTTTAGTTTATTCTAGCTGGAAAATGCTTCAAGAATCATATTCACGTTAGCAACCGAAACATTCATATTCAGGTCCTTTATGAAAGACATGCGTTCTTGAGATGGTGCGGCAGAATTCTTATCATGTTGATATTGTTTACTTAATTCTTTTCTTGCTAGGCTTGGGCATCAGGAATACATTTCCTATTTGATTTGCTACTGTAATAGATCTATGAATTGGATATATCAAGACTTATAAAACCAATTTTCACTTTCAGCAATACAATCTGTAGCTTTCATTGCATTCTATTCACTTGCTGTTTTAAAACTCTGTAATTATATTATGATTAAGCCATCTTTTGTCTTTGAACTAGAAGCATCTTTTGTCTCTGTAGCCTACACAAAATTCACTGGCTGTCTAGAATGTAAGAAGGCATTTTTTTTTCCTTACTCAAATGATTCAAAAGTTGAAAATATTGCACTGTCTCATTGAGTTATAATCAGCATTTTCCAGTCGCCCTTCTCTGTAGCATTTTTAGATTATTTCTGTAACAAATAGTTTGGTTTACTTGCAAATCTGTTTCCTGTATACTGTCATGCCTTCATGCACCATTTTATCTCATGCTTCTCATATGTGTAATTCAAACCAGCATTTGAATAATATTTAATCTTTACTTAAGCACAATGACAAAGTATAGAATTACCTCATTCCTTGATTATGCCATCTGTTTTTGATAGTTGACCATTGATCTGAACTTCTTTAATGTAGCCAGCAAATTGGATCATCACTTATGGGGTTCGAGCACGGGCTCGTGACTCCCACAAGTGATCTGTAAAACATAAAACTCATAATTTCCTTTTGACTTTTCCTGTTCCGTTCCATCATAAAATATAACTCTTAAAACTCTTGAAACCTTGATATGTCGGCTGAAAGGTTTCATGATGTGAATCATGTCCCTTCGACAGCCTAGTTCATTGTACCTCCATGATTCAGCTGAAAGGTCCCATGCCTGTAATGTATGCATGCCCCCTCGACAGCCTCCTCAAGTCCACCGGTCTTCGAGTCTTCGCCTCTCCATAGCTTCAGTCGGAAAGTTTCATGCGCATAGTGTATGCACGTCCTTTCTACAACCTACTTAGTCTTCAAAACCTGTTTCTGCACATGGAACAAATGATGTTAGGAAAAAAACATGATATTGTTTCTATCTTTTCTGATCCTTCTCGCAGCTTTTATGACTTTTCTTTCTGTCTATCTTTTCTGAAATGTGATCAAGTAGAGGATTAGACAGTTCGTCCTTCCTTGCTCAGTTCGTATGAACTGACATTCTTCTATCTTCCTCTTCTTTTGCAGGATGTACCAGATGATGGGAAACACTTCAGAATGTGGGAACCAAGGATGCGGCGTGCTCGGACATCAAAAGACAACCAGGCAAGGAGGCTTGACTTGTCTCCTCCTCTTCTTCTTTACATTTCCAATATTGTAATTGTCCTTTGTTCTCTGCATTTGATTCTTAATTGATTCATTAAACTGAAAATGCATGCTTGCATCAATACTTAAAACCACGGGGTGTGTGGTTTATCATTTGTACCTTGAAATGTACCTTTCTTTATTTATATAGCAATCACTGCTTGTGTGGCAAATCTGAATTTGTACTTTCATTTACTGAAATGCAAGCAATTATTTTCATTTACTGTTGAGCTTAAAGAATCTGAATATTGTACTATAGCATGTTATTTGATATTCACAATTCTGTAGCTGTACACATGCTTTTTTCCTCTGAATTTTTTACCATTCTAAAATTTAAAACAGCAACTCTTTAAACTCAAATTTCAATGCAAAACACTTAGTCAAATTATCAATTTAGTGTAACTAAAATGATAACATTAACTATTAAGATAAAGCATGCATAATTTTTTTTAACTTGGATGATTTTTTTGTCATTAGTTCTCTGTGCATCTACAGTGATGACATCAGTGCCTTGTTAAGCATGCCAATTTTGTTATGTGTGTTGACCCCTAAAAAATAGCCCAAATTTGATGACTTCCATTTTCAACAAATTTTATATCAATTTATAGGTTTTTAGATGTTTTGAGCTCAATGGTGATTTCCATTTTGTACCAAAATGCATGTATTTTTCACTTAACCCTAAATTTTTGCATTATTTTTCATGCCCTTAGCCAAAAAGAACCCAAAAAATCAACTTCTCAGATTTTAGCAAAACAACAATGGATCTTAGGGTTTTGGCACGCTACGAACATGATTGTGAGGTTTGTGAAGCTCCAAAAGATTAAAAAATTTACATGAATCCAAATTCACATAAAAAAATAAACATGGAGACTCTGTTATGCTCTTGAGGAAAGAAACCCTTAAATATTGAGAAGGGGTTTGTTGATCCATGTTCTGATGCCATGTTGAAGTTTACAACACAAGTACCTAGGATCAAACAACAAATGAAAACACTTTGCACAAGCAAGGGTGGAAATAAAATAATTATTATATTCCTGAAAAGAAAAAGGATTACAATTTTCAAGTTCACGTAATTGTATAATGAATTATAATGAAGATATCCATTGCTTTTATATAAAGCAATTGTGCTAAAAATAAAAAATCTAACTCAATATAAAACTAGAAAACTAGAGCTAGATATGCAAACCAAAGGTGCATGATATGAACAATATGCAAACTAAAGCCTAACTAAATTAGATTGAGCTAAATTTAGACTCACTAAGTGATCTCAAGCTAGAGATTAAATGTGCAAACATCTATTTTAATTATGCATGAGAATATTCTCTAGCATATGCATAAATATTAACTAAAGAAACATATTCAAGTGATCCTAAAGCAACTAATATGCATGCTTTAACATAATTACATGATTGTGTTGCATTGAATTACAAATGTACACAAGTTGAATTGAAAGCCTAGTTACATATTTTGGTAGTTAATTGTTGCATATTATTGGTATCATAGATGACTCATGTACCTGGTTTGGTTATGTTCTCTGATACACTTGGCATGTTATAATCTTGGGTTTTGTGTAGTACTTAGTCCTTATAATGTGGCTAACATTAGCCACTCAATTATGTGAAAGTGTTTTATATTTTATTGCATGTTTTAATTTTGATAAAATGTCTCATTTTTCTATCTATTTGATGACACTTGGTTACACTTGACTTACTATTGAAATTACACGCATTTTTATGTTTTAGTGTTTGAATTGATAATTCCCTCTCTTGATTTTTCTTTTAAAATATCATGGTAGATATTTTGAATGTTTGAAATTGTTGGTCTTGTTTTCTGTTACATATTATTCTCTATCATGTCATTATGAACCTATGATAGAATGTGCAAGGGCGTACTTTAAAAGAAATGCACTATATCTGAGTGTTTCGGTTAATTAAAATTATGGTTAGATGAAAGGTCTTTCTTGATGAAATGTTATCAAAATATTGCTAGTTACATGCAAATCATAATGCAATATTTTTTTGATAAGAAATGCTTATATAGTATTGAATTAAATAAAGTTATGTTGAACTAAAATTCCTTGCTCCTTGTGAACTTTAGCATATGCTTTGGGCAGTTATTGATTGGTTGTGAGTGTAATGTTCTTATTGCATTCTTGTATGATTTAATAACCACATGGGTACAATCATGAATTTTTATTATGATTGATTCTATTTTTAGTAGATTGTTAGAAGTGTATAAGTCCCTCGAGAACCCTTGTTATTGTTTGGAATTTCTAAGTTCAATTTTCAACCTTTATTTTATGTATTTAATTTTTTGATAGTGAGAATTATTGTTGGAACATAGGATTTTATCTACATTAGTTTTTGATATTTTTTCAATTCATGATGTCCCAAAGGGGAGTCCAAGTAAAATGGGTAAGAAGGGGTAGACGTAATGTAAGTCCTAAAAGGAACATTGTCAAAGTTCTTAAAAGATTAGCAATATTAAAACCAAATGAATTTGAAGATAAATAAGAAAAAATAGCATTTGTTTCTAGGGCTTCAAATCCTCTATAGAGTCGTATTGAATTATTGACTAAACACAACTCCAAAATTCACATTTTATAGGCATGCTCAATCTAGATATATCCTTAGACTAGATCTCAAATTTGGAGAAGTAGTTTGAGATATAATAATTTATCAAGGATGATTCAAAGAGAGTAAAAATTATTCCCTCCAAGTTGAAATTTCATGTAACCCTATGATGGGAAATCATGTAAAGTTCAAGGAAAAAATAGGGAACACAAATTTACTTTACTTGAGATGTTGAAACATTTAAGAGCTTGATTCTTGAGCTCATATCACCAAAAAAAAGTTTAAATAATTTAAAATTTTAAAACTAAGAGATAAGTTAGTATAGACTTATATAAAAAGAAAACTTGAGGCTTTGAATTCATATAGACATATAAAAAAGTGAAGAGAAAGTAATTATCTTCTATTTAAATGGACTCAAAATTTAACTTCAAGATGAGATTGCATTGGTGAAATTTCTTATTGTAGATTACGCATGTAGATATGTATTAAAGGTCGATGAAAAACTAAACTGAAAAAATAAAATGGTGTGTAAAATGGATGATAGCTATGAAAATCAATTCTTCTTTAGAACTTGCTATGAGTGAAGAGCTAAAGGAAGGAAAAAATGTGTGGGTTCGACTTTGGAATACTAGGATGCCTCAAAGATAGAGGAAAAGGATGACCACATTTAGGAGAGTGGGAGCCCTTGAATTGCTTTATTTATGACAAAGATTACAAGGCCATGTATTAACCTCAAAACCCCAAAAGCGTGATAGTATCCCAAGAAGAAGAAAATATTTAGTTAAAAAAGTTAAAGTTTAGCAAGGAGAGAACTTGATGTTGAGAAGAACCCTAACATATGGGGACAAAGAAACATCCGAGGTTGATTTGAAGAGGAAGAGAGTGTTCCAAACAAAACACAAATGTAAGAACAAGGTGTGTGAGGTAATCATAGATGATGAATCTACCATCAGTCTAGTAAGTGTGCAAATGGTTTATATATTATATCTTGTGTACATTCCAAATGCTAAAACCTATAAGACTTCTTGGTCAAAGAAGAGTCATAATGTGCTTGTGGATAAGTCATGTCTTATTGCTTTAAAAATAGGTCTATGTGAGGATGAATTTCTCTATGATTCATGGTACTCATGGATGGATGCCATATATTTTTGGATAGCCCTTAACAACTTGATAAGAGTGTAATCCATCAAGGAAGAGATATTACCTATGAAGTTCAACATGAAGTAGTGAAAATTATTATAAAACCATGGAAAGAGGAAGGAGAATTTGAAGTGGAAACTTTATATCTTCTAAAAGATGTAGATTTGAGATCAAAGAGAAAACAAAATCTCTATATCAACCAAAAAGGGAGTTGAAGGAAAATTTTAGAGAAAAAGAGACTATGATTTGAAAAGTAAACCTTAGTTGAAATTTGAGGTATAGTTATAATGACATTCAAATAATATATCTATTGGTGAACCTCAAAAGTTAGATGATAAATTTTCAAGTGATTGTGATGTGATTAAAGTGAATAATGAGTTATGGGACTTGAACATTATCATAGAAAATCTTCTATTGATGTGATAAAAAATATAGTGAAAGATGACTAATTAACTCAACATGTCATCAATGATGTGAATGTTGGGAGATTCTTGAGTATGTCAAAGATTTTTTAGTAGATCTTGTTTATGTATGCTTACATTAATTTTTTGTCATTTATGTCAACATAATATTGCAGACAATGTGTTTAGTTTATTCAGAGAAGATGATTTCAGTTGATCAGGTGATATGTTGAAGATCTTTTGTTTTGATTATAGATGATGTTTCAAACATGCCTATAGTTTATTCTGGTCAACTTACAAAGGTTTGCATAACAGTTTGAGCGAGATATGATTGATTTATCAGGTGCATGCATTTCAATATTCCCATGTCAGAGGTTGAGTTACTGGTTTGGTGAGGATCGGTGTGGTTGATTGAGATGATGTGAAGTTTGTGGTAATGTTGGGATTCATTGTTATTTCCTCAACTGGTGTTTTTCATGATTCAAAGTTCAACAATATCTCTTTTTGGTGTGACAAAGTTTTGTATTCAGTGTTGCTAGTATTCAATACATAGATGAGTTTGGGTTTTGAGAATAAGTTTATGCGAAGGTTCATGAAGCTATTATTGGTTCTTATTGGTATTATTGGATTGTTTTATGATTGTGTTGATGGTTTTCATTTATCAAGATGATCACATTTGGTGATTTTCTAATGTGTTGGCATTTCTTCATTTAGGTCCTTGCCAACTTGGTGAAGTAATGTGTTGCGATTCTTGGTGCGGATTTGGAAAAGTTTTTGCATGTTTGAGGATGATGCTTTGGATCTTATCCAAGTATTGGTTGACTTGATTTGGATTGCATTATATTTAGAGCATAATTTTTGTATCATTTGTTCTTATAGGTCTTACTCAACCTTTTTTTTATTCATTGTAATATGTAAAAATGGGCAATCATTTGCGATTGCGTAGTGTGTAAGTGTGTGAAAAGAAGAGGAAGAGGATGCTTGTATTCTATACATAATGCAAAAATTGCACTTCATTGGAACTGTATTGGTATAATAGATGATGTAAGTCAGTTCACTTGTACTAGACAGTTTGTCCACCCTTGTGAATTGTAATCAAAGATTGATGAGTGAACCCGACTGAGGGCCAAATCATTGTATTGTGAGCATTGAGCTCTAGGAAGTGGGCCTATAAATGCATGTTCATTCCCCTTTTGTTTTAATTTTCTCTTAATTAGGTAGTACTTTTAAAATATTACATCTATTTAGTGGGTTTGACTCCAACCGGGGTTTTCCCTTAACAACATTTCGTTGAAAATAAAATTGTTATTTTGTTTCATGTGTTTTGGGTCTTGCATTATAATTTATCTTTCAGATCATGTATTTATTTAAGTAGTTTAAAATTTTAATTATTAGTACACAATTGATTCACCCCCACCCCCCTCCCCACTCTCATTTGTGCTTGCCTCCTTTTGGGCCTAACAATTGGTATCAAAGCTAAGTCCTTTTGAAGAAGCTTAATCGCTTAAAGGAGATCAGTCATGTGAGACATAAGAAAAGAAATTACTAAGTTTGATGGAAGAAATTATATGATATGGAAGGATCAAATGACTACTTATCTGATATGCTTGGGAGATGAATATTGGGATATTATAGAGAAGCCTTACGCCATTCCTAATGACTTGTCTCAGGCTAATGTTGATAAAAAGAAGAAATTCAAGGAGAACATATTAGAAAGGGAAGCTTTGATTAGTGCCTTATCAGATATAGAGTATTCTCACATTTAGGGATTGACAATATTACATAAGGTATGGACTAAATTGGAAAAAATTTATGAAGGTGACAAGTGTGTTAAGCAAGCTAAGTTGCAGGGTCTTAAAGGAAAGTATGAAGATATGAAGATGAGTGAAAGAAAAACTATCTCAGCCTTTATGTAGAGAGTAAATGATTTGGTTTCTGCAATCAGATGTGTAGGTGGTACCTTGAATGATGATGAAGTTGTAAATAAAATTATGAGATCCTTGCTCGCATGTTATAGTGACAAGGTTGCATATATTGAGGAATTGAGAACTATAAGAGACATTTCAATAGAAGCTTTGGATGATAGACTTTGTTTATATGAGATGAGTACTCTTAGTAAGGAACTTCTAAAGGTTGAAACTACATTAAAATCCAATGTGACTAAACATGAAAAGGGAGAAAGATCATCTAAAGACAATTTCAACCACTATGATAAGCAATAGGAAGATATCATGGAAGTGGAGAGGATGATTAATGAACTTGAAACCTCGATTGCAAAAAGACTACCTAAGGGCTCCAATAAGTATGAAGGAAAGTTTCCTTTGAAATTCTTCAACTATAATAATATTGGTCATATTGCATCTAGATGTCCTAATAAAAATTTTAAGGAATCTAATATTAGATCTAAGAAATTTCATCCTAAGGGTCATACAAAAGTTTATGCTGAAGAAGGTGTGACTGATGTTGAATCTGGTAATGAAGAAGAGATCATGTTTATTGCTATTAAAGAAGATAATCCTATAGAAGAGAAAGCTTTGGTTTCACATGTTGAAAAAAGAAATGAATGGGTCATTGATAGTGGATGCTCACATCACATGACTGGTTATAAAGATAAGTTTGTGAAGCTTGAAAATTATGATGGTGGTATTGTTAGATTCAGTAATAATAGTCCTCATTTTATTAAGGGAAAATGATCTATCACTCTTGATGGTAAGAATGGTACTGATGATTTCCTATATGTTGGAGGTTTAAGACATAACTTATTGAGTGTTGGATAACTATTGGATAAGGGCTATCGATTAGAATTCATGGAAGGAAAGTGAAAAATCATTGGAAGCACAAGAAATGTAATTGCATATGGTACACAGACTGCAGGTAATCTATTTAATTTAAAAATTATTGAGAATAAATTGTTGGTTGCTGATGGGCTTCTAAAAAGGCCATCTTTCTAAGTTCTTTTTAAGCAGTTTATTTTGAAGCAGACACAAACTTATGGTGAACTTATGGTTTATATATATATATATATATATATATATATATATATATATATATATATATATATATATATATATATATATATATATATATATATATATATATATATATATATATATATATATATATATATATATATATATATATATATATATATATATATATATATATATATATATATATATATATATATATATATATATATATGTTTTGTATATGTGACGACATGAAGTAGAACTGTGGATGGTTTAAAGACATGATATATGTGCTTGAATTAATGGACAGGAATGGTATAATGCAATAGTTATATGTGCTAATGAATGTTTCCTTACCTATGCTATGCTTTTGGGTAGTTTCCTTTGTGTAGCCATAGGTCTTGCAAGAGTATTAATTAAGAACTTTACATTTTCTTCCTAATATTAATGATGAGGATATATATGTGTGGAATATTGTATGTGCATTAATTATTTTGTAGGTATTTATCACGTGCATTCAAGGATCGACATTGTGGTGCTGGAATAGTCAAAGCCAACCGTTGTTGCAAGATCCTCGCAAGCGGGGCAAGTCAAATACCGTTTCCTATTGCATGCAACACATGGATGTAGTACCCTCAACGGTGCTATATTCTAGGAAGATTTATTCCTAATTAATGCTATTTCTATTCTGAAACTTTATGAATCTGTAACTATCCTCATTTATGGAGTGATCTTAGATTTAGGAGGTAGTTGTAGTTTTCTTTCAAATAAGTGACTATTATAACTCTTTTGGAGCTAGTCAAATTTCAGAATAGAACTATTGTCACAGTGATACTATTTTACTTTTAATCAAGTGTACTCATTTTCCATGAATGAATAGAATGCACAGTTTGAGTTTAAATATTTTATCTTGATTGTGTTTTCCATTCACTCATCCAAGGGGGCCCACTTGGTGAGTGAATTACTCTGTAAGAGTAGAATTCATTTTCATGTTTTTTTAGAAGTAAAGTAGAATTCTGCTATTCCTGTAGCCACTGGTAACAGAACTAGTAGAATGTTCCTGTAGCATAGGCAATTAGAGTAACTCCTACCCATGATTACTTGTTTTGATAGAGTAATTCCTTTACTAGTTTTAGCATAGTTTTCCTAAAGCTCAAAGCACTTGAATTTCATAGAGTAGTCATAAGATTGAGAGAGTTTGAAGCATATACTTTGTGAATGCCATTCCAAGTTTATGTCCCTGGTCAATAATTAAATGAGATTGAATAATCCATTTAGAAACCATTTAGGGTGTCCAATCCTAAAATAGGTAGTCCATTTCCATGGATTTATAATACCATTATTTGGCCAAGCATTTTTGGCACCGTTATCGGGGATGGTGTTAATTCAAACTTATCCTAGTATTTATATTCTCAGTTTCAATAATCTATACATTAGTTGTAAGTAAGCATTTTATGCATAGAAGAAGAGACCACCTTGGGAGATTCCTTCCTCGTAATAACCAGGTTGAACCATTTGATATTTTTAATCTTGAACCTAAGGAACCCCAAAATGAGAATGAAGAAGAAGAACCCTTTGAAAATCCATTTGCTGATGCTCAGGAACAAATATCCTCACCATCGTCCTCTAAAGGATCACTACATTTGAATGACCTTTTTGCTGAACTTGACTATCAAGACAACCCATTTTTCCTTATTATCTATCAGCCACCATGACTAGGTCCTCCTCCAAGAATGGCTCAACCTACATTTCCTTTTCCTATCCCCACTTAGCATGGTAATCATAATCTAAAGAACATACCTACCTCTTCACTTCCTAAATTTTATGGCCTTTTACTGAGGACCCTGAGACCTTCCTCTTTGAATTTGATATCCTCTGCAGGAGCTATGATTACATAACTAATGCCCACAAGCTAAAGTTATTTTCATCCACTCTCAAGGAGGCTGCTCTAAGATGGTTCATGGGGTTGGGTGCCAATGCTATAGTAGATTGGGATGCAATGAGCAATTTGTTTCTTTCTAAGTATAAGGAATACTGTAGGGGATGTGATATGAAAGGGGATGACATTTTTAAAATGTCACAAAAGGAAGACGAGACCTTGGAAGACTATGTCTCAAGGTTTATGTTCAATTTGCAATACAGCACACAACATCAATTGAATGAGGAGTCACAAATGCATCTTTTCTTAAAAGGTGTGAATGATGGAAGTATTGAGTCCATAGACCTTATGGCAGGAGGAGACATTACTCAGAAGAACTAGGATGACATAAAGAACATATGTCTGAACTATTTGAGGGATACTGTAAAGAAAGGTAGGAGACTGAGAGACCTACCACATAAGTCCAATGGTTCAGGGGTATCTAAGATAGAGTTGTCCAATCTTCTATTGGACTTCAAGCAAGACATCATCAATGATGTTGCCACTCAGTTAGATAGCATGCAAGAAAGAAGAAAGAAGGAGGAGGTAGATGCTATGCTGGTCGGATTTTGCTCTCACTGCAAAGAAAAGAAGAGAAACTATAGGTGCAAAATAGTTGCATCCATGGATACTAACTCAATGCCCACTAAGTTCAAAGCTATAGATGAGGAGAATGGAGAATTTTTCTATGTTGCTCAAAGGAGACCATGGGTTCAGAGACAAGGTATGCCTCTAGACCCCTTGAATAATTTTGGTTATAATAATAATAGTAGTCAATGGCCAAACCATGTCCCTCAAAATTCTACCCCTGAAGGATAGAATTGGAGTTATAATTGGTCTAACCAACAACCACACTATAACCAAGCCTATCAATAATGACCTCCATTTAACCCATACCAACAACAATTTAACCCATATCAGTAACCAAAATAGAATAACCAATGGAAACCACATGGTAACTGGCAATAAAAACCTCAGTAGGGACCTAATCAGCCTAATCAACATCAAGCTATTATGCCTCCACCTCAGCAGAAAGCTATTATGCCTCCACCTCATGTAGCCAATAATAACCCTTAGAAGCCAACACAACTTCTTGCACAACCAACTCCAAATCCTAAGAATAAGCAACAAGCTTATTCCCTGCAAGTAAATGATATTCATCTTAGATCAGGAACTACATTGTCTACACCTAAGGAGCCTACAATAACTAAAATTGTTCATATTAAGGATATACCTATGAACCAAACTACTAATGTTCCACCTGTTCCTCAAACTGCACCAGTATTGAAAAATCCCCCTTATCCACAAAGACTGGCCCAATTAGCACCACCAAAAGAAAATCCTATAACAACTAATTTAATTGATCAACTTAAGAAAATGATAGTTCAAATTCCATTATTGGATGCCCTTAAAGAAGTCCCCATTTATAATAAGGCAATCAAGGAAGCCTGCATTAAACAACTAGGAAGGAAGAGGAAAGACCCTAACACTGTCCATGTTCTTGGGCAGCTTTCTGATCTCATGTTAAGAAAAGTTTTAATGCCTAAGTACTATGATCTAGGAAGCCCAGTTGTCACTATTCATATCAATGGTATGAATAGTGACCTAGGAGCATCCATCAATGTCATGACTAAGGAAGTTTTGTTGAGGCTTAGCATTATTGGTTTAAGGGATACACCTACAATACTCCAGTTAGCTGATAATTCTACTGTAAAGCTAGATGGAATGGTAGAAGATATTATTATAGCACTAGATTCCTTAGATTACCCTTCAGATTTCATAGTCGAGTGAACCCATAATAGTGGGTTACACTTTTTTGCTTGATCAGACACTGAAGTCTACATTTTGAAAAAAACTTTCAGATTAGGATGCATATTGTCATTAAACCGTTTGAAATCAGAAGATGAAGTAAATTAGAGTCTTTTAGGATTTTCTATCTATATTGTAAATAATTTTTTTATTTTTATTTTTTAATTAATTTGAATGGTTTTTTCTTTCTCCCACGAAAACTAGTATGTTGCTGAAAATGTCATTTTCAAAGACTTACATTATTTTCATAAAGAATAATTTTTTTTCTAAAATATATATCAATGTGATTCTTTTGAAATTAGTTTTGTAACATCCATATAGAGGGCATGCAATTAGTTTTATGACATTATCACAATTATTTCATATTTTATTAATATTTGAAGTTGACTAAACTGTAATTTTGACATACCTTGACTACATAGCTTATAACTTGTTGTGTATTTGTCCAATTTCATTTTTATTTTTTTTTGAATGAAAGAGAAATTAAATACCTAGGGCATAGATATTTTTTAGAAATTTTTTTTTCACTCATTTAATATTTTTCCATAAGTGTCAAACATAAAGGTAGACATATGGTGAAATATTTATGTTTAGTAAAACGAAAAATACAAAGTCATAATAAACTTAATATATATTAAAATTATAATCATTGGAAATGTTTTTCTTAGTAGTACCTTACTACATAGATAGGTTTGTCAAATGGATTCATTTGATCTCCCAAAAGATAAAATCAAAGTGATTTTTTGTCAGCATTTTAATAGGTGCAAAGGAGACTCCATTGCGGGTATGAATGAGGAGTATAGATGTTATATCAATGTTTTTTTAAGCTAAAAGGCTTTGAGATCACCATTTGTAATTAATTCCTTCAAATGGAACCTCTCAAGGCTTAAATACTCATATTTTATTAAAAATGTGTTATTTCAACAAAAATCAACATGTCTAAAAAAGTGTAACCCACTATTATGGGGTCACCCAATCACTAGTACATTTGAGACCTTTTTTCGATGGCCCTCCATTGGAATTACAACACTAGTCCATCGATCAAGCAACACCATACGCCATCCCATTTTTGTAGTTAAAAAAAATGATGGCTACCATAGTCATCGTAATTTCACCATGTTGGCCGCCCCTCTTTGGATGCAAATTACGACGACTATGGCCATCGTAATTTGTATCCGAAGAGGGGTGGCCAACATGGTGAACATACCATCGGGTCCATTTCTTACTATTGTAATTTCGATGGGCGTGTGTTAGAGATTCTGTACATGCGATGGCTAGCTGTCAGATATTTTCGACAGATAGCCATTGTTTGTAGTTTTTTACCGACAGGGATGCTGTACGTGCAACGGCTAGCTGTTAGAAATTTTTGATAGATAGCCATCATTTGGAGATTTTAACCAATGGGGATGTTGTACATGCAATGGCTAGCTATCGGATATTTCTGACAGATAGCCGTCATTTGGAGCTTTTAACTGATGGGGATGTTGTACATGCGGTGGCTAGTTGTCAAAAAAGTGACAGATATGCACATTAAAAATAACAAAGCTCAAGAGACCATCGTAGTTGGTCTATTTCTTCAGTCCATATTATTGACAAAATGGTTTACCTTTCATTAGCTCATCAAATGTAGGGATTTGAAAGAATTTAATAGAAATTTTTCATGATAACGTATATTATTTAAGTTGACGTTGCACATGAATTTATCGACTTTTCACACTTGTAGACTACGAGGAAAATGATAAAGAAGCATCTCCTCCCATGGCCTACATTATTCAAGCCATGAGAGGGGATAATTCTTTATGGCTGCACTCGTAGTCTACAAGTGCAAGAAGTAGATAAATTCATTCAACATCAAACTAAAATAATGTACGTTAGTGATGAAAATATCATCTATTAAATTATTTCAAATCCCCGCATTTGATGAGATAATGAAAGGTAAAACATTTTGTCAGTAATATGAACTAAAGAAAGAGACAAACTATGATGGTCTCTTGAGCTCTATTATCTTTAGTCCTAGCTACTGGGTAAGGCCTGGAAGACTTATACCTGTCGATCGTCGAGAATAATCATCACCTTGCCTTTATGTACATTGCACAATGTCCAATATAAGAGAAGGCATAAAATATGAATGGATAAAAGAAATGAAAGATACAATAATATTATCTTGTTGTTTACCTTTTCATAATTGATCCCAGTCTCACAAAAGTAATTTTATACGGTCACTAGCACATTTTGTGCATGGATGGGAAATATTATCCAAAGTTTTTAGATTCTAAGAAGAGGTATGAGTGGAGGCCAAAGAAGGTATTTTTGTGAAGGTTTTATAGATGTAGGTTACTGAATCATCATCTCTACACTGGTACTCAATCTGGAAATCCTCGTATGTATATAGCCACTCTATAAAATCTCCACATCTAGAAAATCTCCACAAAAATCTCTTCTGGCCTCCACTGCATATACGTCTTCTCAGAATCTAAAAAATCCCCATCATTGATTCCCATCATTTTTTTAGCATCTCCATGGACTGAGACCTTAAATTATTGAGCTTCTCTTTGTTTTGAGAATAGTTTAACATTCTCTACTTTAACAGGGCCAACCATGTGAAGGTGGAAGCTTATCTGGCCCCTCCTAGGATCCTCTTATGACCCTTTATGACACTTTAAGACCTCTAAGATGTATTCTTATGGATCGTAAAGGGTCATAAAGGGTCATAAGGGGTCATGGGACACAATAGCTGAGAGACATAAATGTAGGCATCATGGTCACAATTGTTTGGAGACACAACATAATTGAATGCTATACCTAGATGATGCAACACAACCACTACTCCAGTTCTAAGTGGACACTACGGGATCCAAAAACTAGAGATAAGGAATAAATTTAGAGATAATGAACAAAATAATATAGGGACCCTATATTATTTTGGTCGTTATGGCCCTCCTCCGCTCTCTAAATTTATTCCTTATCTATGGTTTTTGGATCCCACAGTGTCCACTTAGAACTGGAGGAGTAGTGATTGTGTTATATCATCTGGGTATAGCATTCAATTATGGTGTGTCTCCAAACAATTGTGATCATGATATCTACATTTATGTTTTTTCAGCTATTGTGATATCTACATTTATATCAAAAATAATATTTTCCCACTCTGAATTGAGAATGCATGTGCAACACAACCAGAATATGCATAGATAGTAGGTGGAGCTGAGAAGACTCCAATATGCAGATTTACAATCAATCCCTTCATACCAAGGAGTACCATCAGAAATATTGACCATTTACAATCATGAATAGTGAACAATCAAATAGCTCATTTTTTTATTAGCATGTGGTCTCTGTGTATATGAAAAATGAATGAAATATCAAGTTGAAATAAAATAGTGAACAATGATTCAAAATCAAGGCCTAATTTATCAAGAGCAACAAACATTTGGATGAAAGAAAAATCATTAAGACTATAGAAGAATTATTAGGACTATAGAAAAATCATTAAGACTAGAAAATCAAGTTCTAGAAATGGACGGTTCTAATGTTTTTCCATTACAACAATTGAGCATTCATCATTTGGTATATGAACAGGTGAAAAATATGCAAATCCACTAGTACATTTTGCACCATTTTTCAATGCACTATTGGTCAAAGTTTCTACCCAACATGGTCGAATATTTGACCAACTGATTTGTCGCTATTATCTACATCAAAATATCAACCCATTCTTGAAACTGTTGAATGATCGACACCAATATTGGTTGAAAATGAGGGCAATCTAGGCCGAAAATAACATTGGCATGTGTTGGTGTATTGGTCTATCTTTCGACCAATATAAATTAATATTGCTCAAAAACTTTGGTCACTCTGACCAGGATGCCAAACTCGTGACGGTCATATTTTGACCACATTTGGTTGAAATATTTAGTGGCTCCGACCAGGATGCCAAACCTACGATGCCACATTTTGACATAGAATGGTCGATTTTAGGCCAGAATTTCAATGTAGGTGGGTCAAAATTTCAATGAAACACACAATGTTTAAAAAAAATTTGAAGATAAATATCCAGACTAATCACCAACAACATCCTGATCGGTGATTAGTCTAGAAATTTATCTTCAGGTGTCCACACTCATTCTGCTGCTTGTTGCTAGTGGGTCCCTGCTCGTTCTATTTTCCAAACTACTTTGGGCTCTAGCAATCCATTTTCTCTGCTATGCATGAAACTGTGGGTATTTTCATTTTGTTTGAACTATTTGAGAGATAGGCTTTGACTGGTGATTTGTGAATCGATAGAGCTTCCTCTTAGACACCCACAACTCTTCAAATCTATTGGTTTGAAGCCCCAAAGGGTATTCTTCTCTATGGGCCTCTTGGTTCTAGGAAAAATTTAATTGCTAGGGCATAGGCAAATGAAATTGGTGCCTTCTTTTTCTGTATCAATGGACCTAAGATCATGTCAAAGTTGGCTGGAGAAATTGAAAGCAATCTCTAGAAGGCTTTTGAGGAGGTTGAGAAGAATGCCCCGTCCATTATATTTATTGATGAGATATTATAGAGATTTGTTAGCGGGCTTGCAAGTATGCTATTAGAGAAAATATTAAGAAGGTGAGTTTCAATTGTGGCGGCTTTTGCAAACTAGATTTGGTTATGAATTTCTTAATGGTTTTTTTTAACTGGTTTGTTAGAATTTTATATTTTTTGATTCAATTTTCCTCAACTTGTATCTTATTTTTTCAATTTGTCATGTTCTCTTTCCTCTGCACTTTTACAGGATAATATTGAACGTGAAAGAAAAAGAAGTGAGAACCTCGTGGCAATGGATGAGGATGATAGTGATGAGGTAGCTGAAATAAAGGCTGCTTATTTTAAGGAGTCAATGAAATATGCCCGAAGAAGTGTTAGTGATGTTGATATTCAAAAGTATCAAGCCTTTGCACAAACACTACAACAATCTTGAGGCTTTGGTTCTGAATTTCAATTTCTTGGTGCTTCTACTGGTGCTTCGGATGTATTTGCTACAATAGATAATAAAGATGATGATGACTTATACAGTTAGGAAACTTAGTACACAATTGTCATCTTAATGAAGTGACAAATGTGTCTGTTCTAGCAGGGACCTTCTGCTGACAAATAGCCAATGCTATTCAATTTGACTCTGACTTTTGCTTGTATAAGTTTTATCTATTCGTATGTTTGAAACTTTATTTAGTTTATTAGCCCTTTAACCGAGGACTTACTAACTTGTAATTCTTTAGATAAATATTAACTATGGAAAGGAAATTTAGCTATGGAAACTTTTTCTCAAGTGGTAGATAATGCTACGAAAACCTTGCTTTTTAAAAAAAAATCCTTCCAAAAAATATTCTATACTAAATCAATTCTACAACAAAGAAATTCTAGTTCAACTAATTCTGATTGGTGATCCGTGAATTGGTAGAGCTTCCTCTTAGATGCCCACAACTCTTCAAATCTATTGGTGTGAAGCCCCCAAAGGATATTCTGCTCTATGAACCTCCTGGTTCTGGGAAAACTTTAATTGCTAGGGCAATGGAAAATGAAACCGGTGCCTTCTTTTTCTGTATCAATGGACCTGAGATCATGTCAAAGTTGGTTGGAGAAAGTGAAAGCAATCTCCAGATGGCTTTTGAGGAGTCTGAGAAGAATGCCCCCTCCATTATATTTATTGATGAGATATTACAGAGATTTGTCAGTGGGCTCTAGCAATCCATCTGCTCTACTTTGTGTGAAACTGTGGAGTTTTTAATTTTGTTTGAACTATTTGAGAGATAGGCTCTGACTGGTGATGCATAATTGGTTTGCATGTTTTCAGCGTGGAAGCAGTGTTGGGGATGCTGGTGCTGCTATGGATAGAGTCCTTAACCATTTGTTGACGAAGATGGATGGTATGACAACCAAGAAAATAGTTTTCATTATACCTAATGGCATTGGCCTATTATACCCAAGGATTCAATGGAGCCGATATTATAGAGATTTTTCAGTGGGCTTGCAAGTATGCTATTAGAGAAAATATTGAGAAGGTGAGTTCAATTGTGATGAATTTTGCAAACTAGATTTGGTTATGAATTTCTTAATGGTTTTTTTTGAACTTGTTTGTTAGAATTTTACATTTTTTGATTCAATTTTCCTCAACTTGTATCTTATTATTTCAATTTGTCATGTTATCTTTTCTCTGCACTTTTACAGGATATTGAACGTGAAAGAAAAAGAAGTGAGAACCTCGAGGCAATGGATGAGGATGATAGTGATGAGGTAGCTGAAATAAAGGCTGCTCATTTTAAGGAGTCAATGAAATATGCTTGAAAAGTGTCAGTGATGTATTTGCTGCTACTGCTTCTACTGCTACTTCAGATGTATTTGCTAAGATGATTTCCCCCGCCAAGATGATGTGCATCCATTTTATGGAGATCTACTAAATGTTTTATATGATAAAGATCACTACAAGGTGGCCCTTGGCCAGATCAATATTGCTCACAATCTCATTGCCAAAGTGGCCAAAGACTATGTTAGGCTGATAAAATATGGGGATTCTCTTTACCGCTACAAATCTTTGAAGGTTGTTGCACTTGGATAGATATGTACCATTTTTAAGAGAATTGGACTAAGTTTGGCTTACCTCAAATAGGTGAGGCAACATATGGTTATGATATTTTTTTTATCTATTTGGTTTTCACTACTTGTCGTTCCTTGGGATATCTTGCAAGGGTTCTATAAATTGATGGTCTATATTTTGGTGGGTGTCTTGTATGGGCCTATGAACATTTTTATCTTGTCTTTTTTTTCAATCCTGCAACTAGATTTTGATATGTGGATTGCTTGTAAGGAACTTTGATACCACCATTTCAATAGTTCTTCATATGATAGTTTTCTATGCAGTCCCTAGTCTAGGCTTTATTTGTATATTTTTTAATCTCAATATTAAAAGAATTAATTTAGTTAAATAAAGCTTTATGTCCCAAACACAATGACAACTAGGATGTGAGTTTAATATTTTTGACAACTAAAGAGTCAAAAAAGATAATAGATGGTTCAATATAACCTACAACTTTGTCCATGTAAGAGTTGAACTCTAAAATTTATGGTATGAAGACCTGCAACTTGCAGCTAAGAATATGATACTAAATAATTATGACTTATTTTAAAAATTCAGGAAAACTTAACCATTTCTGTAGCGATTACTTAACAAAAAGTATACCTGATCAATGACTCAATATTTGTAACCTCTCAGAAACTTTTCCTTTCGACTTCAATATCTTTCCTTGATAATTCTTGATCTCCTTAGAACCACTAGAAAAAAAACAATGACAACAAAACTTGCTACTTTAGAAAATTGCATCAATACTTAACTTAAACATTACAGTCATGAAGGGTGTAACAAAATCTGATATGCTAATAGAAAAAATCATTTTGCACAAAATGGCATTAACATGGATTTTGGTTTACATGTGGTACATCAATTCCTTCATCGAAGACATTATCTATTACATTTATAATTGTTTTTAGGTTCCATAGCACTAGGTTCCATAGTTCTACATGGAATAAAATGGCTCATTTTAGAAAATCTGTCTACCACCACATAGACATTTTAGAAGAATATGAATGAATAAATGTTTTGAGAAATATTTGAATTTAATTTTGACAATAACATGAGGAGTGATATATTTCAAACTTCAGCGAGACTTCATACCACGCAGTGTTCGTAGATTATGTTCAATGTGTTATTTACACTTGTATTGGTGGGAAAACTCTTGAAAACATGCAAAAGAGATTGCATTCAACCATGTTGTTTACATGACACATGTAGTTTACCTCCAGCCTAAATCAGCGTTGCATACAAATCTGCAGATAGTGTGTGGTATGAAGCCTCGCTCAAGCTTAAAAATGATAGTCAATCCATAGTTAATGTCTATTTAAACTTTAGGATGATACTTATATGATGGCTTAAGTAAATTGTTCTTACCTTGAGACTAGTACACCATGGGATTAGAGGATGGTTGTTATAATAACAACTGTGTGTCTGTGGGATACTTTTATATTTTTTATTAAATGATGATACATATGTGTTTCTTCCTTTTACAATAGTTTATATTTAGATAATTATAGCCTATCATTCTGATACCTTGTATTCAGAAGATGCTGGCAAGCCCATCTCATAGTCCCCCATCTCATCATCCTCATCACCCTTAGCTGCCATCCAAATCCCTTCTTCCCTCTCTAGTTCTTCAAGCCTCTGCAAGATATCTGGATCGATAAAGTCTACAACATTGTGTCCATCCATGATCTCAAGAATATCATCTTCTTTCCACTCTTCTTGCCTCTCTTTCCCATCTCACAGCTTGGGCATTGCAACATGAATCCTATTTTCCACAACTACTGATGGATCCTTAGGTGTAGTTGAAATTACCAAATGGCCTTCAAAGGTCAAGGAACAAATGGAATAACCAAGAAAACACTATATGTTAAATCATGTGATTGATAGTAGATTGGGGCTCACCTAAGCCATAAACATGAAGAATTATTCTAAAAAAAAATGTAAACCATATATATGTGCACTTGAGGCAAAGAGAAGTTACGTCATATCCATATTAAAATATTAGTTACAATATGAAAATACTAAACTAAATAATTCCTGAGTTCATCTCTGCATATGGTCGCAACAAAGATATGTGATTACAATACAAAGAAGGTATCGTAAAAATATAATTTCAGAATTTTCCCTAGCCTGACATGTTTTGCACTCAAATCCTTCATCGTGGATAAGTGGAGATGGGTAGATAGATGCAGATGAGTTGTCATTGACCCAACTAAAGTATCCACAACCATTATTTCCTTGTGATGCCAACTCTACATTAGTTCTTATAATACAATGAATAGTATTTAGATTATAAACATTAAATATATACACATTAGCAACCTTTTTTCTATTTGAGCAACACCAAAATTATCGTCCAGGGTTGCTCTATGTCTGTGAAGTCTTCAACACACACTGCCCACCACCACATTGATAGTTTAGCACATTGACAAGAGCCATCGAGCTTATATCAATAATGCACTGCACCATCATTACTATAGAAAGATCATTAAGACTATAGAAAAATCATTAAGACTATATAAAAATCATTAAGACTAGAAAATCAAGTTCTAGAAAAATCATTATGACTATAGAAAAATCATTTAGACTAGAAAATCAAGTTCTAGAAATGGACAGTTCTGGTGCTTTGCCATTACAACAATTGAGCATTCATAATTTGGTACTTCTTGGCATATTCCATTTAAGTTTTTTAGCTATCGTGTTTATGTGCATGTTCTTTATGTGTTTGGCTTCTCTCCCTCACAAGGGATACATCGATAGGTAATTGATTTGAAAGCATAATGATTTGATAGTCTTTTTTTAGGATAGGTGTAATCATCCCGCCAACCTTAATTAGCAACATTTGTGATATATGTCAAGTACTTATAATCAGTATGCCCAACAAATAGAGACTTAGTAGTAAAAGCATGTCCTTTGGTTTACTAGTTTACTTATAATCAATATATCCTTTGGTTTACTAGTTTAATCTGGTTTAAGAATGGTTTGTTTCATGTTTGAATGTACCATTGAATGAAGCTTGGCTATATTAAGTATAATCTTAAGACTTGTGACTCTTCAAATTCTCTTGTTTCCTTCAGACCTCCAAACATGTGTACTATGAGATTTCCTCCAACAAATGGACTTGTGACGATTTTCACAATACTACATGTGTTGGAGGACTACTCAAAGTACTGCTTAGGCAAATATGAATGTTCATCACCTGTGCATATAAGAGTTGATCATAGAAGGTATATTCACATGTGAAAAACATGCATATTTGACCAAGCAATACTGGGAGCTAGACCCAACAACAAATAGATTTGTGGTGATTTTCATAATAGTACATGTGTTGCTAGGTAATCTCCCAATAGCGCTTAGGCAAATATGCATGTTCATCACATGTGCATATGAAGTGGCTCTAATGGAAGATACAATCACTAAATTCTACATACTCCTTATTTTGTTCTGGGTTGATATTGTTAGACATGGTCTTTATTGAATGGAATGATTCGTTACTTGTACATTGACTAGAATGTTGGTGGAAGAAGGATGATTTGTTTGCAACCATTTTTTCAACTCTAATTTTCTCAACACAAAGGGACATTTATCATAGCCATAGAAACATGATTATTTTAAAATGGAATAAACCAAGGAGTACCATAAGAAATATTGACTATTTACAATCATGAATAGTTAACCTTAATCAAATAGCTCATTTTTTTTATCAGCATGTGTAGTCTCTGTGTATATGAAAAATGAATGAAATATCAAGCTGAAATAAAACAGTGAACAAAAATTCAAATTCAAGGCCTAATTTATCAAGAGCAACAAACATTAGGATGAAAGAAAAATCATTAAGACTATAGAAAAATCATTAAGACTAGAAAATCAAGTTCTAGAAAAATCATTACAACTATAGAAAAATCATTACGACTAGAAAATCAAGTTCTAGAAATGGACGGTTCTGATGCTTTTCCATTACAACAATTGAGCATTCATCATTTGGTATTGTGTATTCCATTTAAGTATGTCAAAAATGTTCTAGAAATAAGAAAAATCATTAGGACTATAGAAAAATCAAGTTCTAGAAATGGACGGTTCTGATATTGCTTTTCCATTACAACAATTGAGCATTCATCATTTGGTACTTCTTGGTGTATTCCATTTAAGTTTTTCAGCTGTCGTGTTTATGTGCATGTTCTTTATGTGTTTGGCTTCTCTCCCTCGCAAGGGATACACCGATAGGTAATTGATTTGAAAGCATAATGATTTGACAGTTAGAAGGTTGGTTAGTAGATTCCAGTTGGTTCTTTGTAGAGGGCAGTCTATTTGAAGTACAATTAATTTCTATGCAATTTTGGAGTACACTGTCCCGTAGGTATAGTCAAAACACCAGCGTATTGATTTGAAATTAGAATGTGATCTTTGCTTGGTGGTAACGTAGGAACATTTCCAGGCATATAGTTTTTCCTTTAAGGGAAGGTTATAGGGCCCAAATGATAGCCTTCAATTATATGTATTAAGTGTTACAATATAACTATGTTGACTTTATTTTGTAGTTGTTTAACATGAGAGTTTGTAGATTAATAGGAGTTCACATTTTTATGGGAACGTATCATTCAATTGAGCATTAATTCCCATCTATATCTAGTGAGATGAACATAACTCATGTACCTCATGATAGTGTGCTTGGATTAGACTAGACATTATCCAACCGCCTGTGAGGGTTGTCCCTGTTATTAATTGGTGTAAAAGGAGGACCGCCTATGTGTTATAGCACTTTATATAAATACTCACTATTTGGATGATGTCTAGTCTAATGAAAAATAGTGTATACAAGGTATCCAAGCACACTAGCATGAGGTACATGAGTTATGTGCATCTCACTAGTTATAGATGGGCAATTATGGCACACTAGTATCTATGAACTCCTATTAATCTACAAACTCTCATGTTAAACAACTATAAAATAAAGTCAACATAGTTCTGTTAACACAGCCAAAGTTAAAATTAAATTATCTAAAACAAATGGTGCCTTAGAGGGATAGAGGAACACTTTGCTAAAGAAGTTTGACTATTGTTTGTGAAAATGCCTCCAAGGAATGCAGGTAATGCCAGGGAGATCTAGGAGTTGAAGGAGAAGAACACAAGGTTGCAGGAATCTTACAATGCACTTTTGGCCAGGCTTGAAGCACTGGAATCCAATCAAAGAAGAGCAGCAGATGTAGGTGTTGATAATGAAGAAGAGGAAGAAACCCATAAGGAAGGGGAAGGAGAGGACGAAGAGGAACAAATAAATCCTGAAGATCCTATACTATCTAACTCCTATTACATCAACTAATGCCTTTATAGATTTAGGCTTATTACATGACATTCCATCAAATTCACAAAATGTACCATAAGTCCAATTACATTGATATATTCATGTTTTGATCTTTTAGATCCTATAATCTTTATGATCATTCTTCAAGAGCCATTCAAGTGACCCCTTTTCATGAATTTGTTAGGGTGCCCTGCACCATACTCCCAAGGATCAAATCAATCCAAGTCCCTTGGATTGGGAGTTTCTTTCATTTCCTCCAATCTCTGTCCACTTATTATTGAGGACCTGCAACAAAAGAGTATTCCATGTTCATGTGTTCTATGCCCTTGAAATCAAACATTATGTGCTCATGCCAAGCATTAAATCTGTCAACCTTCATGTTTATATTCCCATAGATGTGTGCAAAAAAAATACTTGCATGGTGAGCACTATCAAACTCCGGCAAACTTGTCATAAAAGTGTTAGAAACAAAAATAAACAAGGTTTTCTTGACCACTAGTTTCTATACAACTCTTAGAAACTTGTACACTCTCCTCATCAACAACTCCTTGAACTCTCTCAGCAAGTCCTCCATTCAGTAGTTTCTTCTCTTCCATAAGCCTTTTAATAGGCCACACAACCCTCTTCCTCATCTTCTTATGCCAACTTGTGGCATCTTGCTGCAACACCATCTTCAAGAGCTTTGACTCTTCACTCTCTAAGGTCCCTATCACCTTTGAGACCTCTTTCAACTTCTCATTCCAATGCCATCCTCCTTGGCATGCAAACATGTCATCTATGGATTTATTCACAACCCTATCTTCTATCTTTTTATAGTAACTTTTAATGGACACTTGACTATCCCAACTTGGATTCCTTCATCCATGCACTCATCCAGTTCATCAACAACCTTTGCAATTCCCTTCTCTATCTCTATTATCTCAACTTCTTGAGCATTTTCCTTTTGTGGCCCACACATCCTCATTGTCTTCTCAATCCTATCATCTTCATGATTATCCTCATACTTTGACTTCTCTCTATTCATCTTCACATGCATCTCTATTCGAAAACACTTTATATGGTGTTCTACTGATTGTTCAATGCTGTCATTAGCATTCTCACCAATCTTCTCTTCTATCCTTTTATCTTTTGTCTTCCCTTCACTCCCCAAGAGTCCATTCCACTCCAAAATACCAACACTCCTTGTCAATGTCCATGACTCTTCTTCATCTTTCAAGGGATGCAACACAACTCTCCTTCCTCTATCCAAGAATGTGTAAGTGTTCTTTGCTCCATCATGGAAGGTATGTTTACTTATCTGCCATGCTCTCCCAAGGATCAAATGAAAATCCACTATGGGAATGATGTCACACCATAGGCCATCCTCATATGTCCCAATGCTAAAGTGCACTTGTTCTTGCTCTATCACCTCAACTTGGTTCCACATTAATCCCATGTGCCCTATATAGCCTCTCATGTAGTATCCTTGGAAAATTCAACTCCTGAACCATCTCAATGGAAACAAAATTTGAAAACACACCATTTGAAACTATAACTTTACAAAATTTGTTTCTACACTTACAATGTGTCTTGAATATGCATGGCTCCATAATGTACCTTGCATCCAAATCTGCATTGATGATCACCATCTTTTTTATATCCCTCTGATGTCAGCAAAAATTTTCTCCACACTTCATCTACAACCTAGGATTCATTCAACTTTGAACCACCACCTTGGAATGCTCTTTAAAGGATAATTCAACTTTAAGGGTTCAACAAGGGATTCTAGGTCTTCAAAATCTCATATTGTCATCTCCCACTCTTCTCCCAAATAGATCTTGAAGAGAAAAGGACAATCAGGATATTCAAGGCTATGAAGAATGAGAAGCATAAGGTGAGGGGAGATATCCCTATGTATGATAGAAGTCTAAAAGAAGAAGAGATTTTGGATAGAATAGAAGCAATAGAGGAGGTTCTTCAATGAGGGGAAGAGGAGGAAGGAAAAATTAGGTTTGGGAAGAAAAGGACAAAGGATTGAATAGGACAATGCTGCACAGTCCTAGAAATGCAAAATTTTAGGATTTGAACTATGTTCAAATAGGTACAGTCAAGTGTCCTATTGAAGGGCAGCCATTGAACAACCATGTTTAGATGTGGATGTCTAGTGGGCAGAAAGAATCAACTATCAATGCACCATATTCCTAAAGTATAGGTTTAGACTCAGACATCCAATGCCAGGACTGATTCTTGGGACAAGAATCCTTTCAAAGGTGGTGAACATGGTGTAGGGGCACCTAGAACATCTAAAGACTATCAGGAGTCCATAATGACAACCATGCACCTAATGACATCTAAAGACATCAATTGGAATGTATTGGCACCTATAATGGCCTATAAGGTCATTCCATGCAATGCAAATGGCAAATATGTATTAAGTCTTAAAAGGCCTAATAGGCCTTAGGACCAAAATAAGAGCCTAGGATTGTATATGGTGTTACAAGTTTATAATAGTTTAGATTTGATTTTAATAATGCTTAAAAAGTTCATTTGGGTCATATTTCAAAGTCTTAAGGCTTCATTATCTTTGAAAGTTTTAAAAACTCCAAATTTGTAATGTTGCAAATTCAAAAATTTGAAATGCAACAGTTATTAGAAAATGGAGGGAATTGGATTTTTTTATGTTTTAGTGCAAACTAATCCATCCAATTGATTGGGATTGGTTGGGGTAGTTTCTAGGAGTCCATCAAATATGCCAAAGTTTCATTGTATGACATAAAGGCTTGGTGGACTGTACTAAGTTTTTGATAAATAAACTTCTTTCAAATGCAATTTCCTTGAGTTCTTAGAGTGATTTTGGATTCATTTTGTCATTGTCTTACATTTCAATGCATTTGGAATAGTTAGATATTGATCCTAGACCACATCTATGCATTTGTGAGGTTTGTATTTGTGTATTCCAAACTAAGCCAAACAATTAATAACTAACTGTTACCGGTTACATGGAGGTTGTAAACCGGTTGGAGAGGCTTATTAGAGCATGGATGTGTATGTTTGAGACACAGGGGAGTAAGGGAAGATAGAAGAATCAATAAATGCCAAAGAAATAATATAACATACTTAGTTTTTAATGAAATGTAAATTATTCTCCAACAGACCCTATCACTACCTGTGAGGGTACAATTATAATCCTTATTGATTTGTTTCTTCTTTCAGGAATGGTATGAATAGAGATGGATTGGTGTAGTATGGTTATATATTTATACTGAGTTTTTGATAAATAAACTTCTTTCAAATGTAATTTCCTTGAGTTCTTAGAGTGATTTTGGATTCATTTTGTCATTGTCTTACATTTCAATGCATTTGGAATAGTTAGATATTGATCCTAGACCACATCTATGCATTTGTGAGGTCTGTATTTGTATTTTTACTCAATTAATTTTGACTAGCAGAGTAGTTTCAGCTATTCCTTTGACATTTTTGTGAGTTTCCAGTTGAATATGGTCATTCCATGACCTATGACCACTGTAATGCATGGAATGACTGAGTATTAACATGTACTATAGTTCCCTACTCCATTAATGTAATGAGAAGGAAGAATGTTTTGGTGATCACCATAATTTATAGAGGAAACTTAATGAATTTTCTTGGTATGCTACAACAATAGCCATTTGGTCTAAAGGAGGAACATAGATTATGATTTGGATCATCTTATAATGATCATTTTATGGTGAAACAACTACCTATTGGACCTAGAAGTGATCAGAGATAGGAGATTTAAGAAACCCTTGGATTAAGGGTTTAGAAGTGCTAAATTTGGGGATTTTGGGGTTCTCGGTGGATTGAGCCCTATTACTTTGAGGTTTGTTCATTTTTAGACATCATTAAAGACTGATGAAGGTTAGGAGTCTTGGGAGTGCAAGGAGTCTATGGTTTCCTTGTTATTTGGGGTCTTCTTAAGCACTTCTGAAGCCATAGTGTGTAGATAGTCACACCTATTCTAAAAGAGTCCATAGAAAGCCGACTACCCTAGTTTTATGTCAAAAAAGGTCTATAGATGACTGTCACATGATTTCTTTTGGATTTCTCCATCAAATGATCTCAGACTGGTTGCAATTGAAAGCTATGACTCCAGGTAGACTTCCTATGGAGTTAGATTTGACATTCCAATCCACACGAAGTCGACAGAAAACAAATACCAGTAAAAAAAATGTTAAAAACACAATTTTCTCAATCTTGTTTTCAATATTTCCTCTTCCAACCTTACAATCATAAACCTAACACTAGTAAATTTACAATGTAACATGATGCAGTGATTCATAACTTTAGGGTTTTGCAAGTTCAACTCTTAATCAAATGTATATAAACAATGATAAAAAAATGAGCTAGCAAATACCAAATACATGATTCCCTAGCACATTGCTCACAGGCCCTAAGTAGGTAACCAATAAAAAAATTCCAAACAAATGCAGAGTAAGGAAATCCTTACAGATGGTCCTCCTTTTACACCAAATCATAGTGGCAACCCTCACAGGCAGGTGGTCCTCCTTTTACTCTCACCAAATAATAGTTCAAACAATCATAGGCTCTAGCTCCTTCGTGCGCTCCAAATTAAAACCAAACAATGAAATGAGATACAAAATCTTTTTTCTTTTTAAAGTTATGCCTGTGTTGGTCAAAATTTCAACTAACACGGGCATGGATTAAAAAAAAAGGAAGTTTTCCTTCTATAATCCGACCAACCTAAACCTTTTTAATTGATTGTCAAAAATTTTGGTAGAAAAATGAGGTCAAATGTAGTAGTGAGATTTGACCAAAAACCACTGGGAACGACCCAACAACAAATGGACTTGTGATGATTTTCACAATAGTACATCTGTTGTTGGGTCCACTCCCAGTACTACTTAGGCAAATCTACATATTCATCACCTGTGCATATGAAGTGGCTCTAATGACAAGAAATAAGAAAAATCATTACAAATATAAAAAAATCATTAAGACTAGAAAATCAAGTTCTAGAAATGGACGGATCTCATGCTTTTCCATTACAACAATTGAGCATTCATCATTTGGTACTTCTTGGTGTATTCCATTTAAGTATGTCAGGCACAAAGTATTCCACTTAGATATGGTGTATTCTATTGAGCATTCATCTTATTAATTAGCATTCATTAACATGCATTCATTAGCATTCATAAGACTCATTAATTAGTATTCATTAACACATTATAACATTCATTAACATCATAACATTCATTAACACATAAGATTAAAACATCAAAACATAAACATCACTCTGACACACTTTCGTTGATCAAGCGACACAAACCGATGTTGCAGTTTTGGTTATTTATGGTGACAATTTTTGATTATTTGATGTGCATACCAAAAATATGGCATGTACATTCTTTGATTTGTTTTTTGAAATTTGTTTGCACAGCCAAGATCACCCCCACCATCTAAAATTTAATCACGCTTCCCAATAAATGAAGTAGATGAGAGCTAAGTAATTAGATTCCCAATAAAAAGCTCATAAATGAACTATGTGTACCTCAATTCCTGTGACCTCTGTGCGTACCCAAATGATATATTGAAACAACAAGGGTAAGGCTTAAAGAATTTAATTTTGCATCATAGTCTATAGTTGTTGCAGATTGTAGAGCATCAAGTGCTACCTTTAGCACAATATGATCACTAGACAGGTCTACATGTTTTATGAAGTTTGGTGATCCTTACTATCCAAATTATACCATCACTTTTATTGGGGATTTTCCCTTTTGCTTCTGACGAATATATATATATATATATATATATATATATATATATATATATATATATATATATCGTACGTGGAGTGAGACCTTAAATTATTGAGCTTCTCTTTGTTTCGAGAATAGTTTAACATTCTCTACTTAATAGGTTCAACCACGTGAAGGTGGAAGCTCATCTGGCCCCTCCTAGGATCATCTTATGACCCTTTACGACACTTTAAGACCTCTAAGATGTATTCTTAGGGATTGTAAATGGTCAATAAAGGGTCATAAAGGGTCATAAGGGGTCCTAGGATACAACAAATGAGAAACATAAATGTAGGCATCATGGTCACAATTGTTTGGAGACACAACATAATTGAATGCTATACCCAGATGATACAACACAACCACTACTCCTCTGGTTCTAAGCTGACACTGCGGCATCCAAAAACCAGAGATAAGGAATAAATTTAGAGAGTGGAGGAGGAGGGCCGTAATGACCAAAATAATATAAGGAACTTATATTATTTTGGTTGTTATGGCCCTCCTCCGCTCTCTAAATTTATTCCTTATCTCTAGTTTTTGGATCCCGTAGTGGCAGCTCAGAACTAGAGGAGTAGAGGTTGTGTTGCATCATCTGGGTATAACATTCAATTATGTTGTGTCTCCAAACAATTGTGACCATGATGCCTACATTTATGTTATTCACCTGTTGTGATATCTACATTTATGTTTTTCAACTGTCATGTTTATGTGTTTGGCTTCTCTCCCTCGTAAGGGATACAGCGATAGGTAATTGATTTGAAAGCATAATGATTTGACAATTTTTTTTAGGATAGGCGTAATCATCCCACCAACCTTAGCAACATTTTTGATAGATGTCACTAGTTTGAATCTATAGTGGCTATGATATCTGCAATTGGAAACCATAGCTTGCATTTATTGTAAGTTGGCATCTCAATCCAACAGCCAATAAGAACAAATGCTACATTCTAAAGAAGAAAACCTTTGAAGTTTTAATTTCTATCTATTTTCC
The DNA here is from genome assembly GCA_027943335.1 of Chamaecyparis obtusa. Classification (NCBI taxonomy): domain Eukaryota; kingdom Viridiplantae; phylum Streptophyta; class Pinopsida; order Cupressales; family Cupressaceae; genus Chamaecyparis; species Chamaecyparis obtusa. The sequence continues at coordinate 978,536 of BSBK01002894.1, forward strand.
CAATAGATCTCTTTCTAGAAAACAAATGCTTTGGTTTCAGGTTCACTATCACTATATTAGCCTCTCTCTTGTGAGCATCCTTGTTTCTCTTCTTTGATGCCTTCTTTCCAAGTTTAATAGCTTTTAATTTCTGAGCTGAATCCTTGAAACCATCTCTTGGAACAACTTCACTAGGAGGCATAGACCTAGATCTTGATTGTGTAATCACCCAAAAATGGTCATCTAGACTATTAGCCCCTTTTTAGCATTATTTGCTAAATTTCATCAATTGCTTATTCTTGATCAAATCCTAATTCTATCATTTATTTGATTATATTTATGGATTAACCATCTTATCCTAAGTCTTTATTTAATTAAAAGGAATTCCCTCCCCTTTTATTAAATAAAAAGCCCCCACTTACCTTCTATCCTAAGTTGCACAAATAAAGCATTATTCCTATTTAATAAATAAGAAGAGAAGGCTTTTTGTCTCACATGAGGCACAAAAGTCAACACTTCTTTCTCATTGGAGGAGACTTGTGCACAAGGATTGCTCCCACTTTCAAACTCCACCCTTGATCAAATCTTTTGCCTCTTAATCTCTTAATCTCCATGGTCCATTTATCTTTAAAAGGAGAGCTCTCTTCTCATTCTAGGATCCACTCTTGATACTAATCTTATGCTATAGGTTTTCTTGGTGCCATTGGAGCTTTTGAAGAACTTGTTGCATTTTAGTCCTCATATTTGCATTGTAGCTTAGTTATTATAGCATTCTTCACTTAGTTTCCTTTCATGCTTTAGCTTAGTTAACATAGTTTAATTAGTAATGGCTTGTAACACTCTCATTTCTATAGTTTAGTTGCATTCTCATTCTATCATAGCTTGCATTGCATTTTCATTATGATTCTTGAAGATATTGGCATTGTTGCCCTTGTCTCTTTGAATCTCCTATTGTATGGTTTACTAGCAAGGTTGCATGCTTAATAGCTCTACCTGAGAGCCCTCTAAACACCCTTGCACTCCATGCCTAGGGAGCTCTAGGTCACTTTTCAAGGTTTCCAATCCATGGATGCCCTTGGAATCAATGGCTTAGACAAGTGCACATTTTGAGTGTACATTTTTGGTGCCCACCGTGGGGCAGAACAACTTTGTTTTGCCTTTCTTTCCTTGCATTTCCGCTGCATTTTCGTCACTGTTATCTTGTTGTTTTGACTGTCTTTTTGTATTTTCTGATAGAGTATCATATGACATCTTTCCTTTCAAAGGTTGATCCACTTCTTGTTTATTCTATAATCCTTTAGTGGGCCTGCTCTTGAACAATCAAGAGGAACGACCCAAGTGGGGACAAGCTAATACCCAGCTATTCCGACCCACTATAAACTCAAGGCTATCAAGGACACGAAACCTTGGTAGATCCACTTCTTGTTTAGTCTAGAATCCTTTAGCCGTAAGGTAAGGAGTCCCTTCGGGGAGCAAGAGGGGTATTGCGAATGGAAGCCCTTATTACGAACCTTAGATAGAAGCTACCCAATTTTGCCGCTCAACATCTTGGTGCAAGGATCGATCCTAGTGGACTACCCGGATCACCCCAAGATTTTACACTCACCATCTATGTTCCTTTGGTTGTGTCATTGGCACTTCCATGATAGACAATATCTATTGTGGGCAACCACTTTGTGTGAGGCAATGGGACATCAAGTGTGGGCTAAGTTTTTGATTATTGAGCCTTTGTCTTTCTAGGTTAGCAAGTGCTTGAATTGTCTTTGCTATGATCTACCTGTGTAAACGTTCTTGAACATCAAACATCACGGTAGTGTTCATAGGATTTTTTGTTTTGATATCCCAAGTGCATGTCTTGAAAAGGTTACTTTTTCCCTTGTTCAAGTGTTTTATGACATGTTTGATCCTTCACTATTTGCAAACCTGTCTATTTTTTGCTGTTACTATGTTCCGAACTAAGAAATTGAACTTATCAAATTAAAACTTTGATCAAATTACCTTCAAAATTGGGTTTTACACATTCACTTGTCAAACATCATGCGATACTGAACAATCATCGCACCACTTTCTTGAGTATTATTGCACGATACTTCATTGCTGAACTTGTATCACCCGAATGATATACATTCTATCGCATCAACTACTTGGTTACTATCGCACTGCTGTGTGTGAAATATCATCTGGACAAATTGTATCATCCTGCTATCCTACAAACTATCGCATAGAATCATTTTGCTGTCTTGCTGCTGTCTGCAATCCAAAGTTGTCAAATCTGAATCTTAGTTTTTCGCAGAATGTCATTTCCTATTCTTACCTAAACCTAGCTTGTTATTTGCATGTTCAAGTTTTTTCTAGACTGAGAAAAATGAGTTAAAACTATTGGGTTTGATCCTATCAAATGCTACTTTTGATCACTTGTCACACTACGGTTACCTCTCTAAGCTATTTGCTAATTGAGCTTCTTGATGATATCTCAACTTGAGTCAATTGACTACTATAAATTCTTGAGCATCTTTGACAAGCCATCTCTATTGTTCTATCTCGACAAGTGATCTTTATTGGCTTTGCTTATCTCAAAATCTAAGAAACTTTGCCTTGTTCTATTAGTCAAACAACATTTCTTTTCATACCCGTTACAACTCAATTTTAGTTTGAGCAAGGGAGTCACCCTCCATTCAACTATACGTAGTTACCCTCTCCTACAAGATGCTCATGAGTGCTAGTTAGTGATGATAGTTATAGCCCAGAAAAATTTGAGGATTCCAAAGTCACCCTATGGTATAAAGGATGCTTCCTTTTTTCTGCATTCAAGGCCATCAAAAGCACAGATAGTGTCTCACTTACCATGACAGAACAAGAGAAATATTGCCATTTGCAAGAAAACTTTGAGCATAGAGACAACCAAGCATGCTTAGATAAAGAGCATAATAAAAGCATAATGGATGCTGCTAGGCGCATGGCTTCAAGAGGGATGTCTCACAATCAAGCTGAGACTAGTGGTTATGAAAATAGATCTTTTTTTGGTACTAATGGTAATCATGGTAACAATATGCCACCAAGGTCCCCTCTGAGACAAACTTTTGTCACACCTTCTTCACCTCCTAGACCTCCTCCCTCTCATCATGAGGAAGAGGCCAATGATGACATGTCTAGTGAAGAGCTTATGAGGTTTGAACAAGATGAAGCTTCCCAACGTTTGATGCATAAACTTTTAGAGCGTAATGGAGATCAATACTTTCAATACATGACTTCTAGAGGATACAAGCTCCCTCCTAGTTATGATGTCCGTCAAATCATTCAAGAAAGAGTGCCAACCGAATTAGAAATCCTTAGAGATGAATTACAATGAATGAACCAACATCTTGCTTGACTTGCAATAGAAAAGGAACCTCCAAAGGTCTCTTTTGTAGAATGTATTTGTGCTCTTCCCTTTGATAGGAGTCTATACATGGTCCCATTTCCTAGGGATATCGAGGTTCCCAAATCTGATAAGTATGATGGAAATGGTGATCCCCATGACCATGTGCATCATTTTTATGCTCTTAGCATGGACTTCCTTCATGAGGACACATTTCTACTATGGTTGTTCCCTAGGAGTTTAAGAGGACAAGCTCTGGAATGGTTTGCAAAATTGACACCTCCTCTCAAGACCTTTGATGAGTTGGCTAGGCATTTCACTCAACATTACTCATACAACATTCAACAGCTTATTACCATGATAGATGCCATTTCACTCAACATTACTCATACAACATTCAACAGCTTATTACCATGATAGATCTAAGTGCTCTCAGGAAAAATAAAGGTGAACCATTCGCTACCTACTTGCAACATTGGAGGTTGTTATATTCTAGATATCCTCATCAACTACCCGAGAGGGAAAAGATCAACATCTTTTTCAACACTCTTGTGCCTGAATTATATTATGATATAAGGAAAAAACTATTTGCCTCTTTCAATGACATGGTTGAAAGTGCGTACCATATTGAGAATGTTTCCATAAGGAAAGGGGATATTATCATCAACAAAGATACCAGAGGTAATGGAAATGACAAAAACAAACTTTGGAACAAAAACAAATATGTTGTCAATGATGGGGTTGTGGATGTTCCTAAAGCTAAAGAGCTCGCTTTCCATCTCTCCAATACTATCTACATAGCTAAAGAACAAGAGGTTTCCAACACTCAAAGTGCATCTAAACCTCAATGTGTGGACAAACCCAAGAAGTCATATCAATGATGAGTCTACACCAAGTTGGCTGAACCTTATGACATGATTCTTAAGACCTTGGTTGCCAACAAGTATCTTATGCTTCCCAACAATTCTCGTCCGTTCAATCTACCAGTTAAGCTTGATTGGTGGAGAGAGGATCATTTCTACAATTATCATAGAAATAAGGGACACAACACAAATAATTGGTTCAAGCTCAAAGATGCTATTCAAGATCTTATTGTTTCCTTTCATGTTGTGCAACAATATGGATTGTTTGAATTTGTTGTAGATCCTAGGCAAAAGATCACTATCAAAGCATATGATGAGGTGGAAAGGTCTTCAAAGGGTCTTATTGTGCTACCTGTTTGAGTGGGTCTAGTTGTGAAAGTTATTATGTTTCAAGTATTAGACATCCCACTCATGTACAACATTCTTTTGGGTCATCCTTGGATCCATGACATGAAAGCTGTTCCTTCTACCTACCATCAGTGCGTCAAATTTTCATAAAATGGAGCTAAAATTGTGATTCCTGGAGATAATTTTATTGCTATTAATACTCTCACTACCACTGAAATGTTTGTCCCACACAATAAACCTTCTCATGATCTTAGTGCATCCCTTATTGCTGCTGAGAAGAAATTAAAAATGATGAGTATTGGTATGGGCAAATACACATTGGATTCTATTGCTGCTATGTCTACCTCTTCTAAGTCATATGGTAGACCTTCAAACAAGGTGAAGCCTTCCACTTCTGCTATGGTGGTTTTCGGTACCTTTGTTCACTCATCCATACCCTTAGAGGTAGAAAAAGAAGAACAAGTTGTTACAGATTGGATCTATAAAGAGGAAGAAGACAGTACGACAGTTGCTACTCCCATCTCCCCTAGACATTATGGTAAAGGCTAAACATTTTTGCAACAAATGGGTTATCAAGGTCAAGGACCTTTAAGTAATAATGTACATGCTCTAGTTGAACCTTTGAGTCATACTGATGGCCGAAACTCTAAGGATACCATGGGTCTAGGATACGGTGCTGAAGATGACCCCCCTAAATGTTCCAGAAATGCTCCCATGATTAGTGACTTAGATATAGATACAGATGAATCACCACTATACACTATTTCCCAAATGGGAGACGGTCTCCCTTCTACTTCACTCCTTTAGGGAGAAGAATGTATGCCTAATGATGACACAACTGAAGCCTCTATGTCTAGAGACAATATGCATAATGAATTTGACCCCAGAGCTAGACAACGTAGAAATATTATGCAGTTACTAGAAAGAGAAGATCTCACAAATAATGGCACGGGTGCTTCTACTTCTCAGCATCCTAAACCTTCTTGGTGCAAACATCCCAGTAGAAGTTCAATGACAGATTCAAATGAGTATGAATGGGACACTCTCTCAGAAGGATCTTCCATAGTGGATATGGAAGTTGATGTGATTCATACTTATAGTACCCAACCTGACGTAGTTGATGGGTTTCACGTAGGGTCTGATGAGTTCATTTTGTGTATTGCTTTAGTGAACCACGCTGGTCCTTCTATGCCAAATCTAGATCTTGGTACTTTTGGAGCCTACTCTATGGGCTCAACTTCTCTCATCACTAGAGATGATACCTATCACATCAATAACCTTGAACCCATCACTTCGCTTCCTCTCATGCACTTAGATCTCATAGATTGGTCCACCCAGGATCAAAGACCTACATTTCCTTCCTTCCAAAATGACTATGAGATTACTTGTTACCTCAATGCCATTGAACTTGTCACCTCTTCCACCAGCGAATCAGCAACAAATATGATAGAATCAGATATCAAGTACCTCAATCATAAAATCAAAAGAAAAAAGAAATGGTTGGATGACAAAAACCAGATTGTGGCAGTGGCTGAACCTCAAAATAGTAAAAATAAAGACGTATCTAAGGGTGAAAACCTCTTTGAGACACCTAAGGATGAGGTACTTGTTAGTCTACCTAGCTACTTCCAGGAAAGATCTTTAGTTTTGATAAAACCTACACGACCAATCAACTTAGGAACAAAGGAGTCTCCTAAGATAATCCATGTAGCTCAGTCTCTCTTGACAAAGGAGAAAGAAAAATTCACCACATTTTTTCAGGAGAAAAAGATCAACTTTGCATGGACATATTCGAACATGCTTGGTATGGACATTGAGCTTATTATGCATCACCTCTCTTTTGCTCCAGAGGTAAAACCTATCAAATAGAAACTCAAAAAGATGCATCCTCATGTGGCATTATTGGTTAAGGCTGAACTTGAGAAGCTTCTAAAAGCTAATTTCATCAGAGCTATTGACTACACTGAGTGGATTTCCAATATTGTTCCTATTTCCAAACATGATAAGTCCATTCATGTATGCACTGACTTCAAAGATCTAAACAAAGCATGGCCCAAGGATGATTTTCCATTCCCAAACATCGATATGATAGTGGACATGACAGTGGGCTATGAAATGTATTCCCTTATGGATGGATTCTCTGGATATAATCAGATCAAAATTGCTCCTAAAGACCAAGAGAAGACAACTTTCACATGCGCATGGGGTACCTTTTGTTGGAATGTCATGCCATTTGGTCTTAAGAATGCCAATGCAACTTATCAAAGAGCTATGACTACCATATTCTATGATATGATGCATAAAAACATGGAAGACTATGTTGATGACACACTTGCTAAATCACAACAAAGAAGCACTCATTTATCCGATTTGAGTTTGATATTGGACCACATGGAATGATTTCAACTCAAATTGAATCCTAAGAAATTTGCTTTTGGTGTCACTTCTGGGAAATTGCTAGGCTATATCATATCATCAAAAGGAATAGAGGTAGACCCAAAAAAGGTGCAAGCTATCATGGAGATGCCACCTCCTCACAACATAAAACAATTAAGAGGTCTCCAAGGTTGTCTTCAATCTATTAGGCAGTTCATTTCTCAATTAGCTGACAGAGCTCAACCCTTCAACAAGAATTTACATAAAGGGGCTACTTGCATATGGAATGAGGAGTGTCAAAATAACTTGGACCAAATCAAGGATTACCTAGCAAAATCTTCTATTCTTATGCCACCCATCCAAGGGAAACCTTTGATACTCTACATATCTACTACAGTGAATTCTTTGGGAGCTCTCCTTGCACAACAAGATGATATGGGCAAAGAATGAGCTATCTATTACATCAGTTGCACCTTGGTTGCTTATGAACTCAATTATACCAGCATCGAAAAAGCTTGTCTAGTAGTAGTGTTTGCATCCCACAAACTTAGATATTACATGCTCACACATACTATGCAATTGATCACCAAAATTGATCCTTTGAAGTACCTCTTAAGTAAAGCTGCACTTACTGGACATCTTGCTAAATGGATACTGATTCTTTCAGATTTTGACATTTAGTATGTCGAAAGGAAAGCCATCAAAGGACAAGCAATCACAGATCAATTGGCTAAATTTCCCATGACTGATGATGCTCCTCTTCAGATAGACTTCCCAGATGCTTCGATCATGAATATCACAGGGCGTATGTGGAAAATGTTCTTTGATGGTTCTCATACATAGAATGGGGTTGGTGCTAGAATGTTGTTTGTTACACCTCATGGATACACGATTCCTAAATCTTATAAGCTTCTCTTTACATGCACCAATAATATAGCTGAATATGAAGCCCTTCTCAATGGTGTTAAGCTTTCCCTAGAATGGAGGATTACAGAATTGCATATCTTTGGAGATTTACAGCTTGTCATAAACCAAGTAAACAATGATTACTAGACAAAGGATGACAAGTTGGTTCCCTACAAGAAGCTGATAGAATCGCTTAGGAATTATTTCACATTTGTTACATTCCAATAAATTCCTAGAGCTAAGAACAAGGCTGCTGATGCCATGGCTACTTTGGCATCCATTCTACAATTGGAAGAACATGAGTCATGCTTTGAGTTCCTGGTGGAATAGTTGTGTCACCCCGCCTATGATTCTCCTAATGACCATGTCATTTAAACTGTGGTCGGTCATGATTCTTCCCGCTATGCTACTATATTTTCCTATCTTCGAGACCAAGTTATTCCTAAAAATCTAATGTGCAATGTGAAGTACCAACTCATTCGTAATGCCTCACATTTTACTCTCATCTCTGGTGACTTGTATAGGAAGGGTCTAGATGAAACTCTCCTTAGGTGTCTAGAAATAGAGGAGTCAGAAAAAGCGCTAGCTGAAGTCCACGATGGCATATGTGGTTCACACTCTAATGGTCTTGCATTAGCTTAGAAATTGCTTAGGGATGGTTACTATTGGTGATCTAGGTGGATTTTGAAGACCTCAAAAATTCAACCCACTTAGAATCTCTCAAGATTGTCATCAATGCATAGAGAATGGTGAAACATTCCTGACACAACTTGAAGCATGTCAAAAGGAGTCCGTTTGCTTGAGGTATGCTTGGTCAAACAGGTGAAATAGGAGGTTGACCAAAAAGGTGAAAATTTGACCATCTTGAAAGTGGTCAACAATGGGTTTCAAATTAAAGAACTCATCAAGAGCTTTCCAACATCATTCATTTCATCGAAAACAAAGATTGTATGTGGAAGTTATGGCCGATCAAAGTTAGCGGTCAAGTGTTGACCAAGTGGACCAATGATGATGTCATAAATCTAGTCACCATGCTGATGTGGAAAAATATATATATACCCCTAAGTTTACTTACCACTACACCATAATTTATTAGAAATAAAATGGTGGACGTTTACTTTATTTCACAAAATCCATTTTTGTGGGATTCTAGAGGATTTTGTGGAATCCCACAAATTTATGGGATTTGAAAGAAAATCTCCTCAAAATTAGAAAACAAAAAAAAAACCATAAACCCATTTTAAATAAGAATTGGCCCAGACACTCCCTATTTTTGTGCATTTGTTATAAACAAATAAAATTTAAATAGATAATTAAAACAAATATCCTAAACATATCCGTCCAAAAGGGATTTGTTTATTTTATATGGCTTATAATTTATAACAACCAAAAGGGGGTTTTAATATGGTTATTTTGTTGATTTAAAATGGGGAAATGAGTTATTATATTTGTTATTTGGTTTTAGACCAAATAAGGAAAATATTTTGTATAAAAGGGGAGTTATTTTCCTTTGGAAAACAATGAGATTTGATAAGTCTTTGTAATTCTCAAAAGAAGAATTTGGGAGAGAATGCTCTAGAAAATTATGTGGTCTCATAATATGAGATAAAAACTTAGAATTTTCTTGAGAGTATTTTTCATGACTTTATGTCATTATTGTAAAGGCTTAATGCTCATTGAGAGAGATTTGTAGTTTTATTGCTTAGCATTGTAAAAAGTGGCAAAGGAGCTAGGCACAAACATGTTGCTAGCAAGTTCTTGTCATCATAGTGTGGAAGTGGGAAGAATATTGTAACTCCATGGAAGACCATGGTGATGTAAGAGTTTTGCATCATAATAATGGCATCGATCTTGTGTGTTTGTAGATCCGGACATGTAGCTAGAGTCTAGTGAACTCCGAAATCAAATCCTTTGTCTCTTATTCTTTCTGTTGCATGTTTTTGTCTACTTAGTTATTTTATGCATTTCTAAGAATTATTTTCTCAGTTCACAAGCAACGTCAGTTTCGATCTTCATTTTAAATCTATATCTTGGGGAATCTTAAAACTAAGTGATTCATAATAAGGAGTTTACAGATCAATTGGCCTACTATGCAAGTTGATGCTATTCGATATGCCAAGTCCTACAAGAAATCTCAACTCCACGGGAATCTCATTCATACTCCTAGATGTGAGATTATTCCCTCTATTACATACTGGCCATTTCAGCAATGGGCCTTTGACTTGGTAGGCAAGATTCATCCTAGTTCTTCAAGTGGGCATAAGTTCATTGTCACAGCTATTGAATATTTTACCAAATGGGTTGAAGCTGTCCCACTGTTTGTAGCCACCAGAAAACATGTTGCCTTGTTTATCTTAAATCACATCATTTTTCGCTATGGTATTCCTTCTTCCATAGTCACGGATAATGGTGGCCAGTTCAAGAATAAAGACCTAAAACAATTGTGGAAAAATTTCAAAATTAAACAACATTGGTCTTCTATTTACTACCCTCAAGGGAATGGCCAAGCTGAGGCCTCAAATAAAACATTACTGAAAATCCTTCATAGGACAGTGCACAAATCAAGCAAGGATTGGCATCTGTAGATCAGTTATGCACTATGGGCTTACATAACTTCTATTTGCACTCCTACAAGTGCCACACCTTTTTCCTTTGTCTATGGTTCTGAGGCTGTCTTACCATTAGAGGTCAAAATACCATCACTGAGAGTTTCTCTACATGGTTTGATTATCAACGAAGACCATAGGGCCATGAGAGTTTATGAGCTTACTACTTTGGAGGAACACCACAAGGCCACCTTTGATCACATGCACACTTATCAAAAGAGAATGTATGCTACCTATAATAAGAAGTTTCATCCTAGAGAGTTCCAAGTGGGTGAATTAGTTCTAAGAGAAAATCCTAAGAATCAGCATAACAAAGAGCAAAAAGGAAAATTCGAGCCAAATTGGTTAGGGACTTACATCATCATGATGACATTTGGGTCTGGGGCCTATCAGTTATCTACACCTGAGGGAGAAGAGCTTACCGAACCTATTAATGTTCTACATCTGAAGAATTTCTATGCCTAAGGTCTTGAGCTCTTTGTATATATCTTATTGATCCTGAAAAAATTCCAAAAAAATTCATATATGATTCTGAAAAAATCCTAAAAAGCATATAAAGTCCTGAAAAAAGAGCATCCTAGTGAAAACCTAGCAATAGGCACTTTGATGTCTCACCAAAAAAATCAAAATATTCAAAAAAAAAGAAAAAAGAAAAGTGCCTTGGTGAAAACCTGGAAACAGGTGCCTTGGTAGCAAAAATACAAAAAATTATAAAATCTGCCAAGCGTTGAAAACCTAGAAACAGGCACTGTTTGGGACCCTTGCACCTATGTCTATGAGTATTGTGTGGCACTCATTCACTCCACTTCTTTCTTTGTCTCTCCTAGCTTGGAATTGACTCTTGTCTTAGTCTAGGGGGCATACGTTGTTTTAGCTTATCTTGGGTCTCTTTATGCGTCAAAATTTCTTGGGAAACTTGGTTCAAACAATGTTTCTCAACACTTTCCAACTATGTTTTTCAACATTTCCCTAGCATCAAGTGTTTCTCAACACTTATTAGATAACCTACCCGTAGTCTAGAATGATACGATATTTCTCACTGGCAGATGTGATACTCAAAGTTTGACTCTATGACCTACACACACGCACTTAAACACTTGACCTACTGAGACTTAGTTGACTTTATTTATTTTTGTGCTATCTATGATGATTTCTCTTGATGAGTGTTCTCTCCCTAATATTTTTTGATGATGTACAACTAGAAGACTGGGGGCATGAGGACATGTTTTGTTTATTTTTCTGCCTGTGGGTATATCTTGTTGATCCTAACTGTCATGAGCATTTATGCTTGTTACTATTTAGGCTTACAATTGTTACCTTAAATCAGACATTAAGGCTAACACCAATTCTATCCTAACAATGGAAACCTCTCCTAGCTATGGGTAGACTATGAATGAAGAGGAATCTCCAGATCAACAAAAATAGCCAGTGATCTTAATATGTGACTGGTCTGAAATTATTCCTTTATTTTCTGTTATTACAATATGAGCACCAATACTAGCCAGCCTATCAGCATGCTAGTTTTGTTAATCTCTATTGAGAATTTAAGGTTGTCATTAGTATCAAAGGATAGTAAATAGGTCGGTCGGTTACTTATATTGAGATAATTGGTAACTAGAAGTAAGACAGAGCAGTCGGTAAAGCTTGTTACACCGAGCATCACATAGTTAACCGAGCACTGACGACACCGACACCGATGGTCAGTAAACACCGAGCATCATAGTATACACTGAGCAGATTATACAATGTTTACCGATGATCACAAAAAATAGCATAGTAATCAGAAATGACACATTATTCTATGCAAATGGTTATAATAGATCGTAAAATGGTTTACCAAGATTGAGGAGCATTTATTGTAAAAGATATTCATTAAATGCAATGATTATCTTATTTGTATTAGTTGATATAGGTTATTTTGCACCGTAGATCTTAGGGTTATGATTATTTTTGTAACCTAATTTTTTGCTAAGGCGGCAAAATAGAACACTATATATTTTGTTTGTTCGCACCATTTTCATGGGGTTGTTGAACTGATATATATGAATTACAGAGCACTTGAATAAATTGCCTATCTTCAAGACAATCAGTTTACTAAGCAAAACAAAGTACAAAGGTTATCAGATTGAGCAGAATCAGACAAGGCTATTGAGCAGAACAGAGCAGAGAACCATCATAGATAAGGTGATATTTTGATGAGCATTTATAGATCTATTTTAGACAATTGAGTTGTCAACTAGCAGATAGTTTACCTATTACTTTCTGACATTTGTGATAGAGTTTTTGATAAATCTCTTAACATAGTAGACTTAACAATCTTTGTATAAATCTCTTAATTGATTACACACTTCATATAGTGTTGTTAAATCCTATAACTAGGTAGATCTAGCTGATCTAATATGTCACTCATAATAGGGTAAGATCACCAAAAGTGATCAAAACTTATAGCCTTAACAGGCAAACCTTTTCTATTTGCAGTAGTGAAGAATTTGTGGGTGTCATCCCCACCGCAGTTTTTACCTTTTAACAAGGGTTTCTGCGTTACCAAAATACTTGTGTTATGTGATTGTCATATTGATTTCATGTTGTTTACTTTCTTAAGTTAACTAGATGATTGATTTATGCAATTAGATTCAAGTTATTTTGATCGGTTATTATAATATTCAGGTATATATCAGAAAGGTTGTTACAAGTAAAGTTTTGAAGGCACTGATTCACCCCTCCCCTCTCAGTACTTATCTCTCCTAATTCCAATAATTGGTATCAGAGCTCAGTTCTCTTGTTGAACAGTTTAACCACTGAAGGGAAAAGATCTAAGTCATGGAGAGATACAAGCTTGACAAGACTATTGAAAATCAGAAGATACAAATGCAGATGTTTGTGGAACAATATAAACAAGCCAAGGAAGAACTAAAGAAATTACTGGTTGAAAGAAAGAACCTTGCAATTTAGCTGAATGAAATAAGTTATCATGAAGAACCTATTGATGAAATATTTGATCATATTGGATCAAGCTCTGGAAGCATCTCTGACGGATCCGAAAGCATAATCTCTGAGTTATCTGAAAAGAATCAGCATCTATCCGAGCAAGTGAAAGCACTTCAAATTAGTCATGAATCTCAAATGGTGAGAATGGTGGAAATCATGAACAATGGTAGACAAGCTGAACAAGATCGGAATCTGGCTATTGAAGACCAAAGACTGATGACTAAACAACTTCATGCAAAAGAAAGTGAAATACAAAGACTCACTGATCATCACTTCCAAGTATCAAATCAGATGATGACAGTTAATCAAGAAATGAATCGAGTAAATGGAGAATTATCAAGAAGACTTGAAGATGTAGCAACACTCAGAGAAGATAATGAAAAACTAAGAAATGAAATAAAAACACAAAAGCAACATAATGAGATGATGAAGATAGCTGAGGAAAACTCTAAAAGGATTGATGATTTCCTGACTAATCAGAGGAGATTCAGAAGCAGAGCCAGTATAGGCTACACCGGTGAAGGAGAATCATCACAACAAGATGAAAATTTCATCAACAATCAAACTCAGAAACCTAAGGTGATGACATGTTACCACTATGGAAAAATAGGACATACATCTAATGTGTGCAGAAGCAATACACAAGGTAAGCTTCTTGTCATTCCTAAATTCAATGGATATTGTTATTATTATGGTAAGTTTGGACATCCAGCTTATGAATGTAGAGAAAAGAAGAATGACATTGCTAATAATACTAGTAAGGAGAAAATATGCTATACTTGTAATAAGTATGGACACACTGCAAGGGACTGCAAGGCGAAAATGAAACAAGTCTGGACACCTAAAGAGAAACTACAATGAAATCCATATCAACCGAAGAGACAAGGTAACTCATATGTTTGGGATTATAACACATGGACTAGTTGTATTGCATGTAGTCGGTATGGACATATTGCAGCAAACTGTTACAGAAAGAGTCGGATTGGATAATCAAGAAACTAGACAAATCCAGGAATGGCATGTATGCACTGTCATAAGGTCAGTCATGTAAGCAAGAACTGTAGAGACTGAGCACCTGATGAAAACCATATATTTGAGAGTGGATATAACATTGTAGATATTAAAAAGTTAAGGAACACAATGTGGAAGAAGGCATCTAATGAGAATGCTGAGTCTAGTAACACTGTCGGTGAAACCTCATCTACTGGATTGGGTGACATCGGTACCTCCACTTAAGATGACAAGGTATGTATGGAATTGACATTTTAAATGATCACATTTTTCATATAGTTCCTTATATATGATGTACAAATACCAAATCTACATGAATGAAGATGCACTATGGTTTATATGTTACAAGTTTGCAAATGTTATCTAGTTGGTAAAAGAAGAAACGTGAGTTGGTTACCTGTCGATAATCACTATACAAGGTTAACCGACAATAGTTCAAACCAATGAAGAAACTCTATGTTAACTGAGAAAAAGATATTGTAGACATTACCGAGCTAAGAGCTGTCTCATACCAAAAGTTAGGTCATGCATTTAATGCATCAAAGTTTGAGTGGGAATATCAAAAAACCCTATATATATGTGAAAATAGAGTTCATTGTTACATTGCGATTTCAAAGAAAGGAGATTTTACAGAGAAGAGTTCGAGATAAAGAGATTCAAAGCCACTGTAGATCGAACCGATGACAATTCTTCGATGAAAACTAGTAAGTTCATTTGCCTACTGAACATTGGTTATCTATTTTTTTCTCAAACCCTAGAAACAATTTATGGCATCATCTTCAACCGCAAGAAAATTGTAGAACATTGAGGAGGAAGTGGAATTAATTGTTAGGGCACACTTTGTTGAGGAGAAATTCAAACCTCATCCCAAGGTCACAGCACAAACAGATGATACGGGTGCATTTTCTAGAATCCCAGATAAGGTTTTGTTAATAGAAGATGTTAGGGCTTACATTCACTGCAAGATCAGTGAAGTACATGATTTTGAGACCGTAGCAGCTTATCAACAAATCTGTGGACCAGATGGTAAGATCAAATCCAAATATAAGAAGATTGAAGAGTTAGGGTTATGATGTTTCACATACTTCCCGCAATCATTTCATAATGACTGGATAAGAATTGTGCTAAGAAAATTTCATGATGACAAATTTTGGTTAGATAAACTTGTCAAGATCACCAAGAAGATTATCAATAGGGTTACTGGGTACCCTACAACCAACAAAGCAAAAGCCTTTCAAAGTTCATCTCATCTTGACATAGAAAAGAACACTGGAGCTCAATGGGATGTTAGGGCACTGAAAATATCAACTATCAAAGATCCAGCGGTAAAATTCGCAGCTCATGTCATCAGGTACAAGATATTTCAATCAAGCAGACCGAATAGTGTACCCTGCAGCACCGTGGACATGGCTTACAAAATTATGAAGAAAGATCACCTTTGTTGATCTTGCCAAGCTACTACTACACCAACTGCATGACAACATGAAGACAATAAAATCAAAGAAGTGCAATACATGTAAGTACGAATCACTGCTTGTCTATACATTCCTCAACGTGCAAAAATATGTATCGGGTATTGGAAAAGTAAACTAGCAATCAGACAAACCGATAACTGCTCAAATTGGTGAAATGATGAGAAGTCTAGGAGACAATCTAAACAAGGAGTTCAATGCATATTTTAAAGAATTTCAAACAAGAATGCAACAAA
The DNA here is from genome assembly GCA_027943335.1 of Chamaecyparis obtusa. Classification (NCBI taxonomy): domain Eukaryota; kingdom Viridiplantae; phylum Streptophyta; class Pinopsida; order Cupressales; family Cupressaceae; genus Chamaecyparis; species Chamaecyparis obtusa. Next base: position 994,679 of record BSBK01002894.1, read on the forward strand.
GAAGCAGAATTCCAAAGGAATTAGTAAGTAAATTTGAAGATGACATATGCTTTGTGGTAAGCACAGACCACTCAATGATAAAGGCAGTAGAACCAAGAACAAAATGGCTAGCACCGATGGGTTATGAAATGAATCATGATTTCACTTTGAGATCTATCAATGCATTGCTGGCATTACCGATAGACATCACTGCTAGTAGGTTTGGAGTATATGAGGAAGCTAAGTCTAGAATAACAATGAACATAGAGATCGATAAAATGTCTAGAAGGGAAAAGAAAATGAAAAAGGATCTCTCAGCAAGATATGGAACTACATTTGACTCTCCTAAGGAGTCACCAGTTGATGAAGCAACCAAAGGTCAGTTACAGTTGGCTGAAAAACCCTATGATAGCAAGGAGACTGAGTCAGACAAAGAAAAGGATAATACACCGGTTCCTCCCACCAATGATGAAGAAGAAATTCAACTACCCACAACTGATGAACAAGATATTCAGCTACCAGAACCTAAAGGAATGAGGACATGTTCAACAACTGTAGCACAATCTACTAAGAAAGAAGAAGCTGTAAAAGTAGCAAAAAGAAGAGTAGCTACACCGATGAAGAAATACATAAAGAGAAAGAACAAGAAGGTAGCCGAGCCACCTAAGAAAAAGAGGAAATACATAAGGAGTAAGGAAGATATAGAGGAGACTGACACTGAAAATGACCCTGATCAATTTAAGCTAGTTCATAATAGGGATAGTACTATAGAAGAAATAATTGAAGACATTATTGAGAATGGAAATCTTAATGATCTAGGCATAGGAAAATTTAACAACATGTCAATTGAGGACAAGACAAAGATAGAACATGCTATTGTTCAAATGATGATTAAATTCAAGAGAGTACCCATGGAATTTGCATGTCAATTGCTGAAGGAACTTGATGACAAAATAAGTGAGAGATGGGCTATTGCACTAGAAATAGAGAAAAGAAAAAGAGAATGATCACCAGGCCGTGCAACCACACACTTTAGCTATGCTGTGGTAAGTGAATACATGACAAGGTATCAGCCTAGATTTTTAGTCAAGAATAGAGCTATGCAGATCATGGATGAGAATGTAGATGATATGGATGTCACATGTGACTCTCTATGGACATCAATTTTGAAAGTAGAAGAGAAAGATGAATAGGAAGCATTCCTGAAACTATCTAAAAAGAGACACAGTTCAAAAGATAAAGGTATTTTCATTGAGGATAGTAAATGCAAGAAAATAGAAGACACCGGTATATCAGTTACTGAGGTAATTTGTGAGGTCTTGTCCCGATCCATCCTAGTTCGACTTTCATTTTGACATTTGATTCATCAGGATGATACCTTGAGTATAGACATTTGATCTATTATGATTTATATATGTTATCATTTGGACCTTATGAGTTGTTTGTTATGGATTTTTATGATGATCACGGTAGTCACACTCCTTATATATGCTCATTTTGATATCATTATTATCTATGATATATGGACTCTGCAATTGTGATGTTATCTTTCAGTTTTATGATCATTAATGAAATCATGGTTCTATGATAAGTTTAGGATTACTTGCTTATGCGGAATATGTAATGTTTTATGATGCAGATATATATATGTATTTGTCTAGTCTAGATGTTACTGCTTTATTTTTTAAATGATTTTTGATGCAAGATTTGATAATGTACTGACATCGAGTTTGAGCATGCAAGGACATGGCCATGGTTGTAAGTTAGGGAAACAAGATAGGATCAAGTGCAATAAGTCAAAAGCCAAGGTCAACTCTAGAAGAGTACGACCTTGTCGTATCATGATTTCATTCGTAAATGTGATGAATGTGTGTATATGGTTGATAATATTTGATATATATGTTTGTAAGTAAATTTTTATCTTTGTGAAAATGTTTAAATGTCTTTGCACACTAGGCATGCCACATGTGTTTGTGATGTGTATTATTGTGATGTGTCACTTGACACCTTAGTGATGTAGTGGCATGTTGAGTGGATTTTGGACCCCACCTTCTCCTTAGTTAGCCTTGAGCATTCCCAAGCTAGGTAGGTGGTTTAGAAGACCAAGAATTGTTGAAAACAAAACTCCATTTTCGGATGCATTATTAATTGGGTATTTTGAGAGGTTTTGTGGAGTCCTAGGATGAGGCTTAGGTTGAATTTTAGTGCCTCAAGGTTAGTACTTGGTTTGGGGGGCTCAATTCTTCTATTTTCATCTTCCTAGGCCACTTATATGTCTCTCCAATTGTGCCATTTTTTATATGCACGAAAATGGAAATGTTCCCTAAGCTATCTCTTATTTTCATATGTGGAAATTCATCCCAAACCTTAGAGAGGGGCAAGTGTCATTTTGTTTTTGATCTAGAAGCCTAATAGTTTTGGGAAGGGTGTGGAGAGAAGAATGTTTTAGGGAGAAAGACTTAGAAACATGGGAGTTAGTTCATTCTTGTCTATGCTAGTTGAGAGAGGAAATTAGAGGAGTTCTTGAGAGTCTTTGCCTAGTAGATTTGTGGATAGCAAGTTTGGTGCCAAGGGAAGCTCATCTTCAACTCTCACTTCAGCCTTCTCCTTGAAGGAGGTTGGTGGTTTTCAAAATCTTGTTGTTTATTTGAATATGCTTGAAAAGAATGTGATAATGTGGATAAAATTGTAATCTATTTTACTTTGTGTGAACCTTCTTATTGTTGTTTTCCCTTTGAGTTTTTATTTCAACCTTGCTATTTTCTTGTAATTGTTCCTGTTATGGGTGTGCAAGTTCAGTCCTCATTCTTGGGAGGAAAGTAGGAGAACTTGGGGTAAAGCGCCTAAGTTGGGATTTCCATTTGTATGAGTGCATGGTAGTATGGGCAACCATGATAACCATCTTATGCTATTTGGGGGTCATAAGGGTGATTTGGGGGCCATAAGGGTTTGTTGTTTTGCTCATGGGATTGAGTTGTTTGGGTTGGTAGAGCCTTGTGAAGGCTGGTATACATGTTTTATCTGTTGTTTATCATAAGTTTGGTGACTCCATTTGGAAGATTCCACCTTCACCCATTATATGGATTCTATGTATGGGAGGTGAGCCTCCATGGCCATGTGAAGAAGGTCTTATGTTTTGCAGGTCTTGGTTCATGGCTTATAGAAGCAGTCTTAATCTGAAGGCTAAAGACTAAGTTGAAAGTTTCCAAAGATGGTTTAAGATGTCTCTGGTTGAGAGAGCTTGTTCTTTATAATTGTATAATTTCTCCATAAAGACCTTGTAATATTATTAAAGCTGGAACTTTAGAATAGTTGGTTAGTAGTTTTCTGTATTAAGTCAAATTATTGTCTTTTTAAAGAAGCCCTAAAACTGTATCTATAATTCAGAAATTCAAATTCAATTCATTGTTGAATGATTAAGTGGATTAGTTAAAGATCTGGAAGTGTTAATTTGTTGTTTATTCAAAAAGTTATGAAGTTCCTGTAGCAGAGAATAGTTAGTAAGTTCTTGTAGCAGAGAATTTGTTTGTTATAATTGTGTTTCCAAAATTACTATGATTTTTCAATAAATTATGAAGTCCTTGTAGCAGAGAAATTGTTGTATATATTAGTATTTCCAGTATGTTTGTAAAATAAGAATTGCCATGTTCAGAAAAGTTAGAATTAGTATGTGGTATTATTAGCCTTTTTGAAAAGAAAAATTAGAAATTACTATATCTATGTTAAGTACTTGTAACTGTTAAAAGAGGCTTTTGAAAGTAGTGAGACAGATTTATTTTATATTTTTCTTACAATAGAAAAGAATGTTTTAGTATGTTCATATGCTTAAAAGAAAAAGAAGAAATTCTAAACCTGTAAGCTCTTATGCCATAAGTTGAGAGAAATAAACATAATCTATATTAAACTAAAGTATAGAAAATCATTTTAGTATTAGTAGAAATATGATAGACTGAAACTATAATTTTATCTTGCCACTTTTCTGTACCTGTTATATCTTATGATGAACTAATATATATTATATATTATACAAAAAAATATAATACATAATATATATATTTAATACAATACTTATTTTTTCAGAAATGTTATATTATTATTAAAACAGAAATGATACATAATATAATATTATATAATATATATTTTACAATGAAAATTGTAAAGTATATAGTAAATAATATTATATTATATAAAAAATTAATGCAACTTTAATATATATTGGAAAGCAGATATAATATAATATTAAATGTATATTATATACTACACAAAAAACTTTGCATAGTATATAATATATAATAATATATATATTATAAATAAAAATCGCAATGCATAAAAAAATTTGGAAATTGCATTTGTTTTTGGGAGGGCTGAAGCCCTTTTCGTTTGCTCAGTGCACATGGCAGCAGCGCTGCCATGACTAGTCACGACAATGACTGTGTCACTGCCGCGACCTAGGTCGCCGGCAGTGACCACAGCCACTATTGTGGCTAGCCACGACATTGGCTATGGCCCCCTCTCAGTCGCCTTAGGGTTAAAACAAAAATAGTCGCCTTAGGGTTAAACCCATGTCGCATACAAAAATAAAACACAATCGCCTTAGGGTTAAAACCCATGTCGCATGCAATAAACAACAGTCTTTTTTTTTAATATGAAAAGAAAAGAAAACATTAACGACAGCCAATCTAACTATTATTAAAATAAAAGAATTTTTTCATGGGTTTTATTTCCAGACCTAGCATAATCATTTATCATTGGCCCGAGACCAGTATACACAGATCTGGTCTTAACACCATATACAAAACTAAAACAACAAGTAAATATAATAAATAATAGGGGACAACTCAGAGATAACGATCTGTAAATAGATCTTACACATTTCCATTAGAACGAGTATTTTTAGATCTGAAACAAGGTATCCATACTTGTCTATTTGAAGATGGGTGATCTTTGAAATTAGGAGAGACTCTCTTATGGCTCAAGAGAGCTCATCCTCACACCCTGTGTGATTTTTACAGCACCACATAGTATCTCCACCCTGCCATAGACCTGCACACACACATGAAAAAAGAAAGGAAACAATAAGAAAGAAATTAGGGTTTTGTTATACTTTAAAGAGACCCCAACCCTAATTTTGAATTAGGGTTTGGGAGTCACTTTTTAATAATTAAATATGCACCATGCTATGGAAGCATTTAATAAATCTTTTCTTTTAATGGTCGCCCTTTAGTATGGAAATCTTGGAGTTATCTAATCTAAATTTGGATAGTAATGAAGTTATACTTTTTCTTTATCTCTTCTTGTTCGTTCCATTAAGTTTATCTTGATTATGTTTTATGATGAACGTTATAGTGGTTCTTTAGAAATTTTATTTAATAAACATCTACGATGTCATAATACAATAAAAAGATTCTTGATAACCATGTCATTTGAAGTATTTATTATTTAAGTTTAATCATTAATTAAAAATCTAGTGGGTTTTATTTTGAGTAATTTTTATAATGAAAATTGTATTATTCTATTGAGAAAAAAAAAGAAGAATATAGATAAAATTTCTTGTGTCTAGATATTATAAATAAGTAATTTTTTTATATTATTTGCTTAATTTAGATCTATATATTTTAAGGAATAACCAAATTGATTTAGGCTCAGTTATGTTGATAAAAGTATGATATAATTTATTAAGTTATTTTAATTGTTCATGGGATAAACCTATCATACTACGTACATTAGGCATAAATTTTATTAAATAATTTTCTAAAGTTTCATAACTTGATAAATGTTATGGCATTAATAAAGAGGAAATAGTTTAGTTTTGCTTGCCAGGATTGTTTATGTAGCATTCTAGATTTCAACTTATTCTTTTATTCATATATTTATTTTTGTCCTTAGAGAATTCTTAGGGATAGACGTATTATCCTAAATAAGTCACGAAACCTTTAGAATGTGTTATTTCCCCTTTAAACTTCTTTAACCTTTCTCATTGCCTATTGACTTCTGCTGAGAAGGGGATGGAGGCACGCCAACACTTGCCTCTTGATCCCTTAAGTGTCATTGGGTGACTCGCCCAAGCGAGCTTACGATTCCTAAGCTTCACGTCGAAGGGATTTTGTGAAACCTTGTTGACCTAGGTGAACGTTATAGTTTGTTTTTACAAAAAAATTTGTAGTTGTGTTTTTGTCTGAATATTTTGGGCATTACATAATTGATATCACCGAACAAAAGAAAGAAATCAAAATTTCACAGGATGCACCGGATCAAGTCAAGATCCACTTGCAAAAGAAAATTGATGATGATGCACTCATTGAGGACATCACTAACAGTGATCTTGATGATGTAGATGATGAAGATGTGACCATTACACAATACAAAGATGAAGCATTCGACATTGCTGGTGTTCTCACATCACTACCAGGTGAACTACCTATACTTGTAGAGGTAGTTGAGATAATCTCACAAGTACAACTTGATGTCTCTCATCTTGAACCAACCAAAGATACAACTAAGATTCAAGCAACCGAGCAACCTGCCGATACAAATGAGCCTAATAAACCAGAGGCACAGTCTATAGAACCAAAGGAACTTGAAGAAACCAAGTTAACTGAGGTGAACCCACCTAAAACTACAACTGAGACTCCCACTCAATCTATCAAGGAGCAGAAAAAGGATGATATAGTGTCAACTGGTAAGGATACTCTGAGGAGTGAAGAAAAAGCTATTGTTGTAAGTAAGAAGAAGTCACCTCTTACCCCAAAGAAGAAGAAGAAGAAAGCCAAAGGGCCGGTCACCATTGATGAAGTTATTATTATACCTGAATGTGACCCGAGAACCCTAAGCCCCAAGGAACTAAGTCGGTATGGGGAGTTATGTTCAAGGAAAGTGGCACAAGAGAAGTTGAGGCAAGAACACAAATGCAAAGAAGTGTTAAATGATGTATGGGATATTCTACAATAGATAGTACCGGAAACAACCATTGATGAGAATACTCCCATCATAGATCAACTTGCCACACTCACTGACAAAATCAATGCCCTTGATACAAATGTAGACAAAAGAATAGAAGAAAGTGAAGAATCAAAGATTTAGAATAAATTGGCAGAAAGGATTAGCACAGAAGTGGTATTGAACAAAGTAAAATTATCTGAGGTCATTACCGAGGTAAAATCTATCACCCAAATAATCTATCAACTGCTAATATAGCTTTGTACTTCAAACACCTTCACTGTAGAAGTTAGTGAAAAGTTAAAAGGTTTAGAAGGAGAACTCAAGACAAGTACACAAGTAGCTATCACCGAGCCAACTACTTTCTTAAAGCATATTAACCGAGTTTAGGAACTCCAGCGGCTGATAGAAGATTTAAGAAAATAAGAAGCGCACATCACCGATTAGGTTACAGAGTTACAGAAAGAACTCACTCCTTACCTGAAGATTTTTGAAACACACATTCTCAAAGCTGAGCAACTTGTAGAAACACTAGAGATTTCAATGTTAGATAATATCTTTGACATTCATGCACAAGTCGGTCTTGAGCATATTGCTCTTACCAACTTGAAAGAGGAATGGGACAACCTCTTAGAGTCTGTGAAGAAAACCCATCCACACATTTTTGACAAGATGTAAGTATACATTATATTTTTGGTATTTGGCATTATTATCAAAAAGGGGGAAATCATGTATATGCCAAATAAGTATATTACATACTACCGGGAGCATGCACTGAGGGGGAGTACTTTCTGTACTTAGAATTTTTTTGTTGTGGATATGTATATGGTAGAGATATAAGGAATATATAGAAACATTTTGTCTATATACATTTTGAAGTTTTGATACTAATGCCAAAGGGAGAGATTGTTAATCTCTATTGAGCATTTAAGGTTGTCATTAGTATCAAAGGATAGTAAACAGGTCGGTCGGTTACTTATATTGAGATAATCGGTAACTAGAAGTAAGATAGAGCAATCGGTAAAGCTTGTTACACCGAGCATCACACAGTTAACTGAGCACCAACAACACCAACACCAACACCGATGGTCAATAAACACCAAGTAGATTATACAGTGTTTATCGATGATCATAGCAAATGACATAGTAATAAGAAATGGCACATTATTCTATGCAAACATTTATAACAGATCGTAAAATGCTTTACCAAGATCGAGGAGCATTTATTGTAAAAGATATTCATTAAATGCAATGATTATCTTATTTGTATTAGTTGATCTAGGTTATTTTGCACCGTAGATCTTAGGGTTATGATTATTTTTGTAACCTAATTTTTTGCTAAGGTGGCAAAATAGAACACTATATATTTTGTTTGTTTGCACCATTTTCATGGGGTTGTTGAACTGATATATAAATATGAATTACAGAGCACTTGAAGAAATTGCCTATCTTCAAGACAATCAGTTTACTGAGCAGAATAGAGTACAGAGGTTATTAGATTGAGAAGAATCAGACAAGGCTACCAAGCAGAATAGAGTAGAGAACCATCACAGATAAGGTGATATTTTGATGAGCATTTATAGATCTATTTCAGACAATTGAGTTGTCAACTAGCAGATAGTTTACCTATTACTTTCTGATAATTGTGATAGAGTTTTTGATAAATCTCTTAACAGAGTAGACTTAATAGTCTTTGTATAAATCTCTTAACCAAGTACACACTTCATATAGTGTTGTTAAATCCTATAACTAGGTAGATCTAGCTGATCTAATATGTTACTCCTAATAGGGTAAGATCACCAGAAGTGATCAAAACTTGTAGCCTTAACAGGCAAACCTTTTCTATTTGCAGTAGTGAAGAATTTGTGGGTGTCATCCCCACCATAGTTTTTACCTTCTAACAAGGGTTTTTGCATTACCAAAATACTTGTGTTATGTGATTGTCATATTGATTTCATGTTGTTTACTTTTTAAAGTTAACTAGATGATTGATTTATGCAATTAGATTCAAGTTATTTTGATTGGTTATTACAGTATTCAGTTATATATCAGAAAGGTTGTTACAAGTAAAGTTTTGAAGGCACTGATTCACCCCTCCCCTCTCAGTATTTATCTCTCCTAATTCCAACAGGTTTTCCCTTCTAGGAATTGAAATCAAGCTGAAAGCATAAATTCATCTAGAATATCAGAAACTCTAGATTTATACATCTTAAGCAAATCATTTATAATAGTATTGATGCTTCTCACCTGCTTAACAATAAGCTCACTGTCACCAAATGCTCTGAGACACTTAATACCTCTCAATCTTGCCCACTCTAATCCCTGGATCAAACTCTCATATTCAGCCACATTGTTAGAACAAGGAAAGGACAACTTATAAGCAACATAAAATTTATCACCATTAGGAGATACCAGCATAACCCCTGCACCAATACCATCCTTATTCCTTGACCCATGAAAAAACAAATCCTGAAGTTGGTTAGACACATCAAATTGAGTTTCTGAATCTTTAATCAAATTAGGAACTACTGAATCAGATTCTAAAATCATGTAATTTCCAAAACCAGCATCAAACATGTCATTATTCTGTTAATTTCTAGTAGCCCATTCATCTAGAACAATATTTGGATATGCTTCAGTTTGAGTAGTATACGCTGAATAATTAGGTATTTCATCTTGATCCATGATCGCATAACTTGCATTAATAAGACTTGGATTATAAGGCTCTATGTGATTTTTGGCTAATAATTCTGATTTTATGGTTACCTTAGTACCATATCTAGTTCTGAAGTACAAATGTGACCAATCTGATGAAAAATAGCCATCTATTTTGGCTGTGAAATCTCCAGACAGACACATAGAAAAATATGTTGGTAAATCAATAACATATATGTCCTGTGGAATTGAAAAATTTGGGTAGGAGTGCAGGGTTAAACTTGCATTTTTAATGACTACTAAAGTCTTAATAGAAGTTCCATCCAGCTGGACTACACCCTTCTCAAGAGGCTCATATTTTAAGTTCAGCAAATTTGCCACTTTTTTAGGCATAACAGTACTGGTTGCACCACTATCCACCATGCAATTATGAACTAATTTATTTCCAATGATCAAGGAAACATAAAAAGGAGGAGGCTTTTCATTTACAGATTTCTTACCTTCCTTTTGTGATGTTTTTGTGCACTTGACAGTTTCTTATCAGTAGTTATTGCTGTTTTCTCAATATTCACAGCCTTCTTAAATTCTGGTATTACTAGCTACTAAAGATTAGCAAGCTTTTTATCTTCTTTTAATGGATTTTCCTAAACCTTAGGTTGTTCAGAATTAGTCATGACCACACTTGGTGATTGCTGTATTGTTTGTTGAGAATTAATTGCCAACTTGGACAACTCTTCTTTCAAAATTTCAATCTGTCCTGGAATAGATAGAGTTTCCCATGCAGACAAAGTAACATTTGTTTTTTTCATTGTATCAACAATATTGAATGGAACAATAAAATGTACCTTTGATGATCTAGGAGAACTTTGATCAGCATTCCTTTGAGTTTGATCTTTACTAGTGGAAATTGACGGATTCTTCAAAATAGAAACTGGTGGAGAAGAAGCATTCCCAGCAGATTGATCTGCTTCAAGGACTCTCTTTTTTGCTCTTGTATTTGTTGCAATTGATGAATCTTCATTAAGTCCACAAAATTCTTCCTCTTGCCAGTTTAAGAATCCGGTATCTGTAGCACTTTGGTCTGATTGGTTTTGGACCTCTTCAATAGACACATTCTGCTGTGAATTCATTAAATTTTGTACCATAAGAGCTTGATTAAGAATTCTGTTAGAACATGTAGATTGATCATGTGGATCATTGCATGGAAAAAACCAGTCAGTAGCAATATTATTCTGAGTAGGCACAATATCCCTAACAATATTAAGTTGTGCTGGATTATACTGTCTATTTGGTCTCATATTCCAATTCTGTCTATTTGCATTAGTATTTCCTTGAAATTGCTGCCTATTAGCCTGAAAATTAGGTTGACTAGGATATTGTATAGAAGAACCAACAAAATGATTTTGAATAGTAGGGTTTACATGAGCTTGATTCCTCTTTAGGGCCACTAAATCATTACCAAAAGATTGCAGCAGATTTTCAATTTTTTGTTGACTGTCCTTAATAGTCTATAATTCATTTAGGGGGGCTATAGGAGCTATTTCTAAAGGTTTATAAGATGGGAAAATAGATAATGGTGGAACTACTAATGGCATATTAGACTGTATATTAGGAAAGAAAGGCATAGGATGCCTAGGAGCTATCTTTCCTGCCTGGATAAGACTATTCTCTTCCCTAATAACAGTATCAAAAGCTTGAGGTAAAGTATTACCTCCCATAGATCGAATCATTATAGAGATATCACTATTCAAACTCTTCAAATAATATAAAAATACATATTCAGCTGAAGGTCTTACCGTAACAAGGATCCGATTCCAAGTCTTCTGAAAATGAAGATTAAAATCACTCATCTCCTCTTGTGGGGCTCTTTTGATTGTAGTTAATTGTTCCACAAGAGACAAGTTATCAGATTTGTCCTCAAAAAATTTGGATAGCCTTTCACCTAGAGTATCCCAAGTAGCAATAGAATCTATCGGAAGGGTTCTAAACCAATCAAGGGCTTTACCCTTGAGTGATGCAACCAATAGCTTCAAAGCTACATCTTCTTCTGTGACATGATGAACATTGCAAAGAGTTGCAACATCTCTGATGTGTTCAATGGTTGTTACTAATCCTTCTCCAGTGAATGACGGTAAGCCTTTAAGAGAAACTAATGGAACATTATTATGATTTACAATCCTCAAAGGACTGCCTTGATCGAATGTGACAAATGGAAAATTCCTAGCCATTCCTTGATGTGGAGGAGCTTGCTGTTGAATAGCTGGTGTAACAAATGGTTGAGCAGACTCAACTACTTTCCTTTGATAAGTCTTTAGATTTTGAGGAGTTACTGCTGTACCACTTATAGATGCTCCGAGAATAGAATTATCTATAGATAAATTTTCAATACTTGGAAATTCTGATCCGGTATGATTAGGAACCTCTAGATCCTCAGGAAGATTGAGCTCCTCAATGATAACCTCAAGTTCTCCTGAATTTGTAGCTTGTCTTTCGAAAATAGGATTATCAAATGATGAGAAATTTGAATTCAAAGAAGTACCTCTTGGATCATGCAATGTTCTTCCACCTGTAGATGATCTTCCTCCCTTCTGCTTGGTTGTAACTCTTGATACACAAAACCTTCCTTATTTGATCTCATTGGAGTTCTACTCATTAAAATCCACACTTAGAGCTGCAACTGAAACTTGAAATAACCATAAATCTAATAGCTTAGAATTTAGAAGCAGTTCGTTGTCCCACCGGGCATGCCAAAAATTGTTTAGGCTTAGAATTGTTACCTTAAATCAAGCATTAAGGCTAACAACAATTCTATCCTAACAATGGAAACCTCTCCTAGCTGTGGGTAGACTATGAATGAAGAGGAATCTCCAGATTCTAGGCCGGTTCCTATAAAATATGGGATATCACTTTCCTGATTTGCAAATTGTTGGGAAAAGGGAAAAGAATACTATAACTAAAAAGATTAGGGTGATACACCAATGAATAATTCAGACTTTGCAAAAGAGATGAAATTCAATCCTGACTCACAAATGAATACCTTAACACTCTGAATCTCTGCTCATCATATAGGTTAATAAATTCATGCTATTAGGGTTCTACCACAAATAGCTTGGACAATTAACAACATACATTTCTCATACAATGCCTAGGTCAATCGATTATCTTGAGAAAGGAACAAAATTTCATTCACTTCCTTTAGATAATAAATGATTTGACACTTGCTAGAAAAGATGAAAACATGATTCGATATCGAAACCAATACACAAATATGAGCCAAAGACTCTGGTTTATTCCTTCAAAGATCTGACAAAATGATTACAAAAATGGCCTTCAAAGCAATTGGGAATGATATGTTCACTATATGCCCTCTCTCCAAAATCTGCAACCCTTAATTGATCATCAAAAATCAAATTTATATGCAACCCTAGCCTCAAATCTGAAAATCACAACCTACCAGAAATGCCCAATTTTGGCCCAAAAATGTGCCCAATAATACGCCAAAACTAAGCCTATAAAAACTCAGTCTAAATGCCCTTCCCCTAAATTTTGGCTTATTTTAAGGAATTAAATCCTTTTACAAAACATAATTGCCAAAATTGAAAAAGAAATTAATATTATATATAAATCTAATAGCCTAACTTCATTTCCTAACTTAGATAAAATATCTAAGTATGAACTACATACAAAGTGGGAAGTCGACAACTTTCATCCACTTGCAATAGTTACAAAAATTGAGGAAAGCAAGAGGTAAGGTGGCATTATGAACAATCTTCGAGGCTCTATTGAACTAACAGCTACATATGCATTAATGGCACTTACAGCTTGGTGGACTACAATATTTATCATCTTTATTTGATCTCAATAGTTGTGTCTATGTTATTCTTCACAAAGAAGATTTAGGGGAAATGAAACCCTAACATAGAGGAAATATTTCAAAAACCTCTGATGAAGCTTAGTTATCTATGAGAGAACTCTACTGCTGAACTCGAGCCCTCTGTCATACTGGAGATCACTGGCTATTTTATATTGACTGATGCTCATGCCAAAATAGGGAACTCGGCATTGAACACAAACTCTTGTTCACCAAACTTGTAAGTTATCTCAAGCTTAGTTCTTGTAGTTTATGTTATCACTTCTTCACTGGTGTTTCTCAGAATAACTATTGTTTTTAATAATAAGAAGCTATGAATATAAGTTACAACCGATTGGTGTTTATCTTCATAGCAAGAACTCACAGCTACAGGCTGTAGATTAGCATAAGGCTCAGTTTATTTGTTCATTCCCGTGCTTGAGTTCTTGCTAGTTGGAACTTCAACCTTCTTTATTGAACTTGGCTATACTTGTTGTTAATAGTCATATAACCAGTGCTTGTATTTGCTGTTTACATTGGGTAACTGAAATTTTTTCCTGTTAAAACTGTAAAAACCACGAGCTCCATATTATAGTTCATGGCATATGCTACTATTTCATTGCTTTGATTTGGTATGAGTTTGAAACTTATGGTTCAAAACTTTTATTAATAAAAGTTACATCTTTTTCTATACTGGTAACCGTGAGCTCTAAATCCATCTTGTGCTATAGTCATAGCTTCTATACTTTGATTGTTTCATTGGATAACTGGTAGTCCAGTATATAGCTTGCGGGTTTTATTGAAGTCAACATGACTGTTGTTCTTTTGTTTCATATACTAAAACACTAAGCTTGGTTTTAGAAAATAATATGAACTCATTGACAGTAAGCATTGAACATTGATATGTCTAAAAATTTTGGCTTATCTTTATCTAGCTCGAACCCTTAACTGGAAAATAAATGACATTCTCTTTGCTGTACATGAAGCTTGTGATCATTTTGATTTCATACTGGCAACATACTTCCCACTTTCATGGAATTTTGAATCACTGTCAACTGCAACTTTATCAAATTCAGTATCCTCCTCAACATATTCTGTGATAACATATGAAGCTCAAAATCTTGATTGAGAATTTTGAAGATAAATAAATGATGGCTCTTTCTTGATTAGCTATATGAAGACATTATTGTGTAAAACATAAAGCTCTTAGAAATTGATTTAACAGATTCCACACTTTGAACACAAACTGTGGTTATAGCATAGAGCATCCAAATTGTTTCACTTTGCTAACATGAATAGAACCTTGTGTAATCAATAGCTATAAACTTGATAAGCTGGTGAACTCTCTACTTTGTAAACCATATATGATGAGCTTGGCCATGATGGACAGTTGCTCTAGGAAACCATGAAAACACCTCTTAATAAGTTACTAAAGTTGCAAGGTTATGAGTGAAAAATGTTAAAGATGTAATCTGTTGAACATAAAACCATTACATCTTTCACTCATAACCTTCGCAAACCTTAGAAGGTGATTATGACTAAGAGATGCTCAACACACTTTCTTATTTCCACAGCAGATAAGTACTTTGTCCTTTATGATATCCCACTGTTGATTGCACATACTCTGGTCTAGTTTATACATATTTTCCATTTTATATTCAGCTTGCATCCTGTAGCTTTGTCCACTATAAATAATTCACATTGATGTTGAATCTGCACTTAATATGATAAGTACAACAAGATGAAAATGTTTATTTATTGTTAATAAAGTTCGAGCACAGGCTAATGAGGTTCAAACAGGGGTTTGTGACACTCAATAAAAACAAACTGTAAACACTTTATGATTTTATAGCTTAATCTTGAAGCACTCTTTTGTATCCAGCAACAAATATGTTTATGATTTGAAAATGTACTTTGAAATAGTAAGGACATATTTGTACCAGTATTTATGCAACACCATTTGTATCTTGAACTGGAAATTTGGAAATCATTGCAATTTCTTGTAGCATTCTTATCATAGAAACCAGCTTGATTTGCATCTTTGACAATAACTGATTATGAACACCAGTTAGCTGATATCTGCAAGATAATTTGTTAAGCTCTCAAATAACATCATTATGAAATACATTATCTGAAAAAGGTTTCTCAGTTTGAAACATACTAAGTCCCTTTAATTCAGACACCTGGTTAATAAAAAGGACAACATACACCATAATGATCATTAGTAGTAAAAGGTTTCATGTCAGAAACAAGTCCCTTTAACACTACCTTGCAGTGAGTGTTGGTGTACATTTCCTTATTTCATTTAATTTTCCAGATTGATATGCAGTATTGAAAACTTGATTGCTACAGTATGTTATTTGTTTCTCATGTATTGCTTAGATCCATCAAGATCTAACCATTTCTTCTTTCTCATGCAGACGGAAACCTTAAAGACCTATATGTAGATGGAGACTCAGAATCATGAAGACCTAAATGCAGAGACCAAGTAGATAACTAGCAGACAACAACCAATACAAAAGGCAATACATGGGACCCCTATTCCATACTTTAGTCTTTCTTTTAATTTTGCAATGTACTCTATTTATTGATGAAACATGGAACAAGAAAGGACATTTGTATATCACATTCAGTATGAAAGCACAATGTAATCATCATTCATGAATTTTGAATTTTTGAAATACTTGATCAATACTTAGAGTACAATGATGACATCTAGAATGAATGCAATAATGACATGTAAACTAACAAAACCTACAAAGTAGTGTTAATTAGACCAACAAAATGCAACCTTTTCCTACTAATGCTTATTGTATTGTATGCTATATTTTTGAGTAACAGTTACACTTGACACTAAGGATCTACAATGTATTATCCTTGACTATTTTTCCACAAGTGCATGCTTATGGTCATCTTGAATTTCTTGTGTCTTAATGCGAGCACAATATTGCTATACTAAACTTAGGGAACCTTACTACACTAGTCATCTTGAACTACATATCTTTGATGCTTAGGTGGGATTCCCACATACCTATCTAATACATATCATATTCATATACCCATAGTTATACTAGTGCATATTGTATGATCTTGTGATGCTACCAATAAATCTCAATGATGATTATTAGAGTCTAATGGCTTTGTAACCTTGCAAGTAAACCAATTTTCATAGTATCTTGCATTCTTAGGTTCATGTTAGTTTAGTTTTGCATCTTGCATATGGAGAGAGCTCTCCTTTCATCTTTCATGGACTCATCAGTCAATTATGCTCACCTTTCATTTCTTCTCGATCATGTCTTTTGCTTCTTGTCTTTCATATCACACCCTTTTCTATTCCTGTCATCACAAGGGGTTAATCTTATCATCATATATAAAAGATCATTTTTAGAAACATGAGTCTATATCATAATATGAGAACTAAACATACATCCATGAGAGAAACTATACATGAGCATTTATAAGTATATATCATACATTTGAGCAATATAACAAGACAATAATACTGAAACATCCATCACAATGAGACAAGTACACCAGATATATCATAATCCAGTCATCTCATATATATATATATATAAATCATGATACAAATACAATGTGAGATCCTAAAATCTAGATCAAGTCTCAAGACCTGTCTATACATCAAAAACCCTAGACCTAGGACTGACTCTCCCCCTCATGTGGAGGAGGTGTTGGTGGAGCCAATGGCTCCATCTTGTCGAATCACATGTCTGACCTCCCCACCCTCTCAGAGTAGAGTGGAAATCGCTGAGTTGTAGGAACGACTGCTATGTATAAACCATGGTAGTATACCACTCGTGTCGCTCTCTCCCGCTGATCTATCTCAGCACGGGCATCCATCAGCTGCTGATCATGAATAGCGATCATGGTATGTAATTGCTGTACCTCAGCCTCTAAGGCCCAGATCTTAGCCTGGAGATCCTCTCCTCCTCTGGCTACAGCTTGCTCCTGCCTTGCATCAACTTGATGATGATTTGGTCTCACCTCCTCCTCCTCCTCCTCCTTGTCATCCTCCACCTGTCAGTGTGACCATCTGCAACCACCTGATTGGGACCCCTGGCCTCTCTCCACCCTCCCTCTTCCTCCCCCTCCATCATCTCCATCCTCACCCTATGCATGTGGTTGTGCATCTGGGACTGTAAACCATGGGAAGGGATGTCTTTGACACTCTGCTATGTATGCCATGTCTGTTCCTACATTTTCCATGTCCGGTAGGTAATCCCATGGCTCCCATCGTAATCTTGCTATCTCACGTGCTGCCTGTTGGTAATCTAGCATCGGTAGCCATCCCAGTCCCTCCTCCTCCTGTACCCTAGCATATTTAGTGGTCTTTTCTACCACTCTCTATTGCTTGCCAAACTACCTCCACACTCAGGTGATCACAAACTACTCCACAATATCTACATGCCTTCCTAGTAATGGCCGACTGCATAGCATGTACTTGAGCTCTTGATCCCTATCACTCCATTGCTCGCACGACCTATATGGTCTCCACTCAAATGCTGTTAGCTCATCTAATATCTATTTGTAATATGTAAGGTCCCCATTATGTGGCTGTGTGATGAACCTTGTATATCGGTATATGTAGGGAGTCCTTTGCTCTCGAGGCTGTACCTATGGTTGCACAATAGCTATGTGATCCCATGCCCATATTTGTGCCAGGATGGCCCCACATGCCCATGATCACCCATCCCTATAAATGATCTTATGTAGCTCATAATACACATCTACAAGGATCACTGGTCCCCATGCTATCTACCTAGGTCATGCCACTAGGTCTGCAACCAGTCTCCCCCAGCCTAGTGGGAACCCTCTCTGACTTTGATCAGTGATCAAAGCCTGTGCTACTATGGAGCACATGATGCATGAAACTAGATAGTCCTAAACGCACTCCTCTATTAGATGGTCCCAATTGAGATGTCTATCTATGATGGTCACATCCTGGAAGAGGTCCTAAATGACTGCCTCCCATATGTGGGAGTGATCATAGTATACCTGTGCCAACAAAAAATCATATCAATTTTCATCATAAGGAAACATTACATTATTGAACATCTATAAACATGATTATGCTCACCACATCTCCATGAATCATTACACGAAGGATGTGATAGACATCCTCTAGTGTGATAGTGGCCTCTCCGATGGGTAAGTGAAAGGTGTTATGCTCACTATGCCACCTCTCTACGAGTGCCGTCAATAATCCATGGTTTGCCTGTATATGGGGCATCTCCAACAAGTAGCCAAAACCCATGCGCATCAAGGTTGCTCCCCTTGGATCATCTAGATCTCAGACACAACATAACCTGACCACCCTCGGTGCTCTGATGGTGAGTGACACCATAACCTCCTACAAGCCATCAACCCACAAACCAGATGTCAGAACATGTCATGATGGATGTCTAAAATTAGTACAAGTCATATCAAACGCAAAAATTGTCTCTACACATGTTATATTGCTCAAATTAAAGTCATGTGATACTTCTTATTATACTGGTGTGAAACTATTTGCTGATACTTTATCATGCGATACTTTCTTATATAGTGGTGTGATACTTTTTCCTCATGTGATAGTTTTCACCCTATCGCATGACATTTCATCCAGGCTCGTGCTATACTTTCCTGGACAACTGTGCAACACTTTGTGGTCCTACGAAGTCTCACACAATATAGTCTATAGCAGGTGTGCGATACTTTTAAAGTATCGTACGATGTTTCGATAAGGAATAATTTGAAATTCAAAAAACATGTTTTAAATGCAATAAATGACTCAAATGGCTAGTTTTTTTGAAAACTTACCAGGGCACCATACTGAGGAGGCCGATTGTGCAACCGACTATGCTCGAATTGATGTGTGTGAATGGGAATGCCTACCTACTAAGCCATTATCTCTCTCGGATCTCTCAAAGCTCTCAAAATTCACATAAGACAAATGAATTTGAAAATGACCTTTTCACCCCTTATATAGCATTTTGACCTTTTGACCTAATTTTCAAAACATCTCATAATTTCACAAAAATTGCACCCCTAGCTAATTTCGATGTCCTAGATCCATTTTCAGGATCAAAATCAAAATCTAAGCTCATCTTGATGGTCAAAATCACATTTCAAAATTTCTCCTTCTTCTACATAGTTGGTTGACCATTTGAGGCCTGATCCTTCGATCTTCACTGGGGCATCTTCATTTCTTCATCTCCATCTCTCTCACCCTTCTAGTCTTTCATTCATTTCCTTCACTTCGTCTCTCTGAGGTTTTGAATTTATCTTTATCCTATAGCTTTTTCAGTCAAACCTAGTCAAACTGAGGCATATTTTTGCTACTTGATGGTTATTCTATTATCTTTCATCTTTGATTATGATTTCTGGTGATTTGATCATGTTGCTCTTGCTTCTGCATTCCCTCTACCTCATTTCGATTTCAATCCTGAGGGGGCAGACATATCCTATCAGCTATTATCCAAAGCATATGCTTGACCATTCCATTTGCTCTGATTGATCTATCTATTGATCTATTGTGCTTGACATGTTAGTTCTCATCTTGAGTCCTGATACTGTCCATCTCTCTCCTAAGTGTTCAATACTATCGCTACCACACTGACCATGTAGGATTTGCTATCTCTTTGCACTTCATTCTTTGGAGTCAGATCTCTATCTATTGCCTTCTTGGATGATCTATTCTTTGACGTAATGTGTTCCTAGATCAATCACACATTAGTCAAAGAGGGGCAAATGTAATCACCCAAAAATGGTCATCTAGACTATTAGCCCCTTTCTAGCATTATTTGCTAAATTTCATCAATTGCTTATTCTTGATCAAATCCTAATTCTATCATTTATTTGATTATACCTATGGATTAACCATCTTATCCTAAGTCTTTATTTAATTAAAAGGAATTCCCTCCCCTTTTATTAAATGAAAAGCCCCCACTTACCTTCTATCCTAAGTTGCACAAATAAAGCATTATTCCTATTTAATAAATAAGAAGAAAAGGATTTGTGTCTCACATGAGGCACAAAAGTCAACACTTCTTTCTCATTGGACGAGACTTGTGCACAAGGATTGCTCCCACTTTCAAACTCCACCCTTGATCAAATATTTTGCCTCTTAATCTCCATGGTCCATTTATCTTTAAAAGGAGAGCTCTCTTCTCATTTTAGGATCCACTCTTGATATTAATCTTACGCTACAGGTTTTCTTGGTGCCATTGGAGCTTTTGAAGAACTTGTTGCATTTTAGTCCTTATATTTGCATTGTAGCTTAGTTCTTATAGCATTCTTAACTTAGTTTCCTTTCATGCATTAGCTTAGTTCACATAGTTTAATTAGTAATGGCTTGTAAGACTCTCATTTCTATAGTTTAATTGCATTCTCATTCTATCATAGCTTGGATTGCATTTTCATTGTGATTCTTGAAGATATTGGCATTCTTTCCCTTATCTCTTTGAATCTCCCATTGCATGGTTTACTAGCAAGGTTGCATGTTTAATAGCTCTACTTGAGAGCCCTCTAAACACCCTTGCACTCCATGCCTAGGGAGCTTTAGGTTTCTTTTCAAGGTTTCCAATCCATGGATGCCCTTGGAATCAATGGCTTAGAGAAGTGCACATTTTGAATGTACAGACCGTGATAACATATGCTACTCTTATTTGGCTGATCAATATCCATGGCATCATCATTTTCATCCACTCCACTAGACCTCTCTTATTTGTGGCCTTTTCATGACACTGACCTACTTCAAACTCTCTCTATTTCTTCCTAAGGATCCAAGCCTAGGCTATAATGATGTATTCCCATTCTATTTAAGCCATATTCCTTGTTCTTCTCAAACTTCCTTGGTACAGTAGGCCTACTCTCTGCAATACTCTTCTTAATTATGTGTTCGATGATAAGCATCTTCTTCTACTTCCTAATTGTAGCTAGAGATTCCTTTTCATCAGGATTCAACTCCACTTCCCCCATCTCATCATCCTCATCATCCTCAACTACCATCCTAAGCCCTTCTTCCCTCTCTAGTTCTTCAAGCCTGTGTAAGATATCTGGATCAATAAAGTCTGCAACATTGTGTCCATCCACGATCTTGGGAATATCATCTTCTTTCCACTCTTCATTTTCCAAAATATACCACTTCTTCAAGCTTGCAGAGAGTAAACTCCAACCCCACCATTTTTATTCTCAATATCCTTCTCCAGTTTCCTGACCTCCTTGACAGCACACGCCTTGGCATCCAAAATAGCTTGAGGAATACAAGGGGGCCTCTCTTTCCCATCTCCCAGCTTGGGCATTGCAACATGAATCCTATTGAGACAACTACTGATCTTCTTTGACTTCATCTTAATTTCCACTCTCTGATCCAACAACCTCTTGCATGTTGCATTCTTCAACACAATCACCCCTTCTTCCTTCAAAGCACTCATAGAGAGTAGTGCACCATCATCCCCCCTCTTGATTCCCAAAGAACCCACCCATATTTTTCCCAGCCTTAGATCTCATCTCCGTAACCAATTTTGTATCCTCCTTCGGTAGTGTCTCTAGTGGTTACAAATCAATATTATTACAAACTACAATAAGAGGCTTATTGGCAAACAAAGGTTTTATGCTATGAAATAGAGCTACCTGTTGTGCAATAATATAACCACAGGACCCCAAAACATCAAGGAAAAATAAAACAACCACCTTCAAATGAGCCAAGGTAGTAATACTGAGCATCTTGATGGTTTTCCTATCCTCTAAGGGGTGGTCCAAAATACCAGGGGTATCAATAACCTGATACCTCAAGTACTTATAATCAGTATGCCCGACAAACAAAGACTTAGTAGTAAAAGCATAAGGTTGCACATCCACATCCACCCTAGTAATCTTATTAATAAAAGAACTCTTTCCAACATTAGGGTACCCATAGATCAAAATAGTCTTGGTATTAGGGTTAATAGACGACAACCTTGCCATATGCTACCTCACTTGTTCAAGGTAATCCAAACTCGGTCCAATTCTCTTAACAATGGTACACATCCATCCATCCAAGTACAACAACCTTCAAAGATTTGTAGCGGTAAAGAGAATCCTAATATTTCATCAGCCTAATATAGTCTTTGGCCACTTTGGCAATGAGATTGTGAGCAATATTGATTTGGCCAAGGGCCAACTTGTTCTTGAAATTATACTGCACCATTTTTTCTCTCTTTCTCTTTGCCTGCACTGATTCATCCACAAATTTGATTGCTCAGTCAGAAAAGAGAACAAGCAGGGACCCGCTAGCAACAAGCAACAATTGTGATGTTTGTGGTAACTTAAATACTTTCCAACTTAGCATAAACTTTTGTCACAAATCATACATAGATGAAGAGTAATTTTCACTGATTTTGAGTGCCTTTAATTGAATATATGATAAAGGATGACTAAGCACATGAGCTAATTTGCAGTTCAAAATTAATAAGAAACATATCCACAAATGACTTGCCTAAGAAAATTGGCACATAACATTTTTTAAAAACCACAAATTGTCTACATTAAAAGCAACTACACTACAAGCTTCTATGATGGATATCTATACTACAAGCTTCTATGATGAAAATAAAATTTAAAATTCATTACTTGCAACTACAACATTAGAGAAAAGTTGAATTTTATTTATGTCTTGATGGATATCTATACCGTGTCATAAATCTTCCATTTTGACATAGGATAAGAACATAGTGATAGAAGATAGATCCATTTTGTGCATAACCTGAAGTCATCTTATTCCATGAGAGTGCATCTTTTGAGATTTTTTTTTTGAAAGTTTGAAGGGACTAGTAGTTCTACAATTAAATCATCATAACTTTCCCATTACTTAACCATCACACATGGCACAGACTCTCTTCAAACCCACAATATGTTGCATGTGTAGTACAAAACTCATGAGATTCTAAAGAAGGCCTTACTCTTTTGTCTTTTTTTAATGGGGAATGATATTGTATATTCTAATAATTTTTCTCAAAGATTAACCTTATGTTTCTATTATGTTTTATTGATTAAAAGATATGTTCCATGGCTTTTCAGGGATGGAGGGACACATTTATGGTAAATTTTATATATGGCCAAAAATAGGGGACAACTGTGTGTGCGTGTGTGTGTATATGTGTGTGTATTTACATACATGTTATTTGAAATATTGTGTCAATAAGTGAGTACGCGACATGGTCAGTGCACTATGAAACCGTCATTTATGGAGTTTTATCCATACTTTTCTTCTATAAATTGGTTTGAAGCATCATTTTTCATTCTACTAGGTGGATGTAAATGGAGAGATTCAAACCTGGAGATATTTATGAAAATTTCAAAATATATAAATTTAATATATGGTTTATTTATATTTTATAGAACTTTTAATGACAAGATTTATGGTGAAATCCGAAAATGTCATCCCTGAGACATAAAATAAGCAACTCAAACACTTGTATGCATGCATGAAACATAGATTCAACTTAGTACCATCTTATAATTATTAGTTAATGAAAATTTTGAAAACATGTTCATTGGGTTGTGTTTGAGCAGAGTTGGGACAGGGGTTATCTCACAACACATTCAGATTACTAACCTTTTTGGCATAGAGTACTTAGTGGTTGTACATTTTGATATTTGTAGCATTTTAAAGAATTAATATTTTGAAACTTGCATTTTTTTGCAATGAAAAATAAAGACGAACAAGTTTTAGTACAATATTTTATTGGTGTAGATGTTACTTAATATGTTTTATATTTTTACTAGATTGTAAAAATGATCAAAAAGACTAAAATGAATTTCCCAAATATAACATTAATTGCTTCATTTGGTGTGAGTATGGGATGCATTACATTTGTACAAAAATGCCTCTTACTTTGAGCTACCACATGATTATGGTCACCTCAGAATCTACCACTCCAAGCTCATAGTCTTCATAGTTACATGTACTCACCTTAAATGGTGACATACAAATATCAATTCAATCCAAGTTATTAATTTCTCACATGCAGTTTGACATGTCATTTATCTATACTTGAAAGAGAATATCAATGTTATTATCCTATTTTTTGATTCCCCATAATCAATGCAAATATGGAGGATTCACACTTCTTAATTGATAAAAATTAGTAATATGTCGAAGAACTTTTATTGATAACTTTAGAAGATGTGAAATTTTTTATATATTAAATTAGTATATAATAATATAACTAATGAAGGGGAGTGTATTTTAATTACTTGAAGATTTTTTGTATTATATATATACAATATCATTAGAATTAAAATTAGAATATACAATATCATTCCCCATTCTCCATTCTAAAGAAGGCCTCACTCTTAATCAGCCAAATCTTCCTTGTACCACACAATTTTTTTTGTGATAACTATGTCTACTCCAACCTTAATTGTTTAAGAATTCATCATATCAGATAAAGTATGTTTAAGAATTGTTGGGACTGGTCCTTTGGTGTGTATTAAACAAAATATAATTTTCAGCATATTATTATCATTCTATTTCTTTGTTGTAAAAATGTCATTGGTTCAGTTTTGTAAATTTTTTTTGTGGCCATGTCTTTTTTATTACTTGGTTTTATTGCATTGTATTGCACTGGTTTAAAGCTAGGGCATCCGTGCTAGCAATCTATAGAATTAGACCTTTATTTTAAATGCATTTAACACAAAAAAAATTACAAAACTGAACCAATGGCATGTTTACAAAAAAGAAATAAAATGATAATAATATGCTAAAAATTCTATTCTGTTTAATACATGCCAAAGGACTAGTCCCAACAATTCTTAAACATACTTTATCTGATATGATGAATTCTTAATAAAGGTCTAATTCTGTAGACTGCTAGCACAAAGGAAGATTTGACCTAGCCAAATCTTCCTTGTACGACACAAAAAAATGCGTGATAACTATGTCTACTCCAACCTTAATTGTTTAAGAATTCATCATATCAGATAAATTATGTTTAAGAATTGTTGGGAGTTCTATTAGACCTTTGTTGTAAACATGCCATTGGTTCAGTTTTGTAAAAACAATTTTGTGTTAAATGCGTTTAAATGGAACATTAAGCATAGTAATAATATGCTTAATCTATTAGTAATTGGCAGATTAAATGTAGATAACACCTTTATCAGTTTAGCATGTTTAATGCATAGGTGTTATATGCATTTAATCTGCTAATTACTAATAAAAAATGAATAAAATACGCACAACCTCTATGAAATGGATGCCCTCTTCACACCTCGCAAGCTCACAAGAAAAATTCTAGTGCCCTCTTCCCTCTTCGCGCACAGTGCCCTCTTTGTAGCTCATGAAAATTACAAATGAGTGTTTCTTTTTCTTTTTTTTTGTTTTGTAAAAAAATTTACAAAACTGAACCAATGGTATGTATTTGTCAGACAAATCTTCATTGTCCCCCACAAAAAACTAAATAATAACTACTCCACCCTTAATTTTTTTAACAATGCACCATATTGTATAAAGTAGGCTCTATCACACATGGCACAAACTCTCTTCAAACTCACAATGCACCATATTAGATAAAGTAGGTTCTATCACACAAGATTAATTGTAAACTGCTAATATCGGTTTAATACAGTGATATAAAGTAACAGATAAAGTCATTTGTAATTACTATTGAATTGAAATAATAAGGTTATTGCATTACTTAAGGTTTGAAGTAATGCATATTAATGGCATATTAATAGAACTATAAAGTATATATAGAATTGTTGGGACTAGCAGTCATGTAAGGACTCGTCCTACTTAGTTAATCTATTGAATTCCTTTTTTTGTGTGGTACAAGGACCTTTCTAGTGATAGAACCTACCTTATCTAATATGGTGCATTAACTATGTCTATAGATTAAATTATTTTCTATTTAATACATGCCAAAGGACCAGTTCCAACAATTCTGAAACATACTTTATCTGATATGATGAATTCTTAAACAATTAAGGTTGGAGTAGACATAGTCAATAAAGTATTAAACTACATTAAACATACTTTATCTGAAGTAACTGAACCTACTTTTTATGCTTTAAGAGTAGACTATTGAATTAGACAATTGGGTATTAATTATAAATTCTATTCTTTATCTTAACATACTTTATCATAAAATTGAACCTACTTTGTTTGTCAGCCAATATGCTGCAATTCTAATCTATAAGAATTGTTTAAATAGATTAAGAATTTTCAGCATATTATTATAAGATACTAAAGAAGCCCTGCTATTTGTTAGATAAATCTTCATTGTCCCCCACAATGAAGACAATGAAGATTATTTTGATCCATTTTATTAAGAGAGGTTCATGGTGTACAGACTGGTGTTGATGAAAATCTGGACTATACCCATTTTTGAGCAATAAACAATGATTTTCTTGCACTTTTGTGATCTTTATTGTATGGTTCTTTGATTTCAATCATTGGGAGGCATTTTTTAATGTTTATACATCATTTTTGAATCCTATTCAAGTCATTTTGAGTTGTTTTAAAGCCCTCAAGGCTGACTGTACCATGACAGTCCTTGTTTGGGCAAGGGTTTCAAGGATGAAATCTTGATTCATCCCCATGGCTATGAATTCTATGGTTGGGGATGAATCCTATGGTTGTAATATAATGTATTAACACCTATTAATGTAGGATAAAGACTTATTTGTAGGGGAAGCATCAGATGAAGTGCTGATTGCATGATGTTTTGTGAAGAAAATGGTGCCATGACTATAGCAGCCATTGATCTACCTGAAGGATATTTTATGACTTGGAAGGTTGTGTTGGGATTATCTAAAGGTGATCCATCCATTAGATCTATTGGGAATGCCTTGGAGAGGTTTTTTTGAACAAATTATTGATTTAGAGGCCCTAGAGAGAGCCTAGTTGGGAGTTGGATTCTTGGAGGAGTCTTGGAATTGATCCAAGTTGATATTTGTTAGTTTTGGACCATAATAAGTCATTGTTGAGAGTTTGGAGTGTTTTGGATAAGTCTAGTTAACACTTTTTCATAACAATTCTTAAACATACTTTATTTGATATGATGAATTCTTAAACAATTAAGGTTGAAGTAGACATAGTTATCACATAGTTTTTTGTGTGGTACAAGGAAGATTTGGTTGATTAAGAGTGAGGCCTTCTTTAGAATCTCATTAGTTTTTTACTACACATGCAACATATTGTGAGTTTGAAGAGAGTCCGTGTCATGTTTGATAGAACCTACTTTATCTAATATGGTGCATTGTTAAACAAATTAAGGGTGGAGTAGTGATAGAACCTACTTAGTTTTTTGTGGGGGACAATGAAGATTTGTCTAAAAAATAGCTTCATATGAAATTCTAAAATGATTTGTCTGACAAATAGATTCATATGAAATTCTAAAATTATCAACTTTATATGGAAAAGGAAGAAATAAAACTGATTATTGCTGTAATTGTTTATAATATATATAACTGAATAGAACAGTGACCAAATTTACATCATGTATATGCCTAATCAAAACTCACGGGCCCCAAGTAGTGAGTAAACAAGTAATAAATGGATGCCCTAGCTTCAAACCAGTGAAATACAATGCAATAAGACTAAGTCACAAAAAAGACATGGCCAAGTTTGTGCATGCAAGAAAAAGTATTTTAGTAAATTCTTGTAATATTTTTATACATTCAAACAAATAAAAAATAAATAAAACACTCACAACCTCTATGAAATAGATGCCCTAGCTTTAAACCAGTGAAATACAATGATAAAACCAAATAACAAAAAATACATGGCCAAGTTCGGGAATGCAAGAAAAAGTCCAGTTCGGGCCTACCTGAAATCCATGTAGATTTAGGCCAAGTTCGCACACGCAAGAAAAAGTCCAGTGCCCTATTCTGTCTTCATGCATGGTGCCCTCTTCGCAGCTCATAAGCAATAGTCTAGTGCCCTCTTTCATCTTCATGCATGGTGCCCTATTTCCTCTTCACGCACAGTGCCCTATTCACAGCTTGCAAGCAAAAGTCTAGTGCCCTCTTCCCTCTTCATGCATAGTGCCCTATTCCCTCTTCACACATGGTGCCCTCTTTGCAGCTCACAAGAAAAATTCCAATGCTCTCTTCCCTCTTTACAGCTGCTGCCCTATTCCCTCTTCGTGCACGGTGCCCTCTTTGCAGCTCACAAAAATTACAAATGAGCGTTTCTTTTTATTTTTATTTTGTTTATAATCATGTGGGTGTCAATATTACGATGGAACCATCGCTATTATGACACCATCAGAGGCACTTGCAAAAACAACAACACAAAAAACACATGCAAATGGTATTGCCGTCAAAATTAGCGTTGAAATTTGACCCCAAATGTTGTAGTGAGTCCTATCCCCCAAAGCCACTCTAGGAGGATATCCATTAATCCTAGGATGACCTTGGCTAGCCATAGTTGATTCTTGCATTGCATGTCACTCAGGAAAAATGACCATATCAGATGGAATAAATACCAAGAAACTAACTCTGTATTCTCCAGCCAAACCCCAAGTAGAGCTTGACCAAGTTATCTAGCTAGATTTAGGTGATGCTGCCCTTGAAGAAAATTTGGTACAATAGCTTATGGTTATTGAAAGAGATCCATTTATGGTGTCACAGAAAGAAAATGACATACTAGCAACAATTCTCACTAACCAATATGGCTTTGAAGCATATTCGTGTGATTTCCCTAACTATTCCCTCGAAACAATACTGCCCAAGTAGACCTCACCTCAGTCTCCTGTAGCATTTGATTATCATACCTTGTTACCTCATGAGATAAAGTCACCATCATTTGCAAAAATTATGATGTTGTATAAAGTAAAAAGAGTTGAAATTGCCTTAGGTAAGGAGTTGAATGTTAATAAGCATCTCACTACACCTCAGATGTCTAGTCTTCTCAAACTTTTGCAAGAAAGTCAACAAGCCTTTGCATGGGACTATATTGATATGAAGGGGTTAGATCCTAAAATTTGTACCCATAGAATCTACATAAGCCCCGAGTGCAAGATAATTAGACAAGAATAGAGAAGAATTAATCCTGCTTTGAGAGATATAGTGAAGACAGAGTTACAAAAACTCCTTAGTGCCGATTTCATATATCCTTTTTCTGATAGCTAGTGGGTTTCTCCTCTAGTGATTGTCCCCAAGAAAGGGGTGAAATGGAGAGTTTGTGTAGACTATAGAGATCTCAACAAAGCCACTAAAAATGATCACTTTCCATTACCTTTCATTGACCAAGTGCTTGATAATCTTGCTGGTAAAAAGCATTTTTCATTTCTAGATGGCTTCAGTGGATATAACCAGATCCAAATATCACTAGAAGATCAGGATAAGACAATGTTCACCTATCCTTGGGGAATGTTTTCTTATTCATTCTTTCCATTTGGATTGTGCAATGCACTTGCTAATTTCTAGAGAGCAGTACTTGGTATCTTTTTTGACATTTTTGCTGACTGTGTTGAAATATATATGGATGAATTCACTACACATGGATCTACATTTGAAGAAGTACAAGCTAACTTGGAGAAGGTTCTCAAGATATGCCATGAATAAAATCTCTCCCTTAACAGTGAGAAGTGTTACATGATGATGGAGGAGGGAGTTGTCTTCAGACACTACCTTTCATCCTTTGGTATCTAGGTTGAGCCAACAAAAATTGTAGTCATCAACACACTTCCAACACTAGTCAAGTAGAAAGATGTCAAGAGTTTTTTTGGCCATGCTGGTTACTATAGGATATTTATCAAAGACTTCAACCAAATTGCAGCACCCTTATACAACCCGTTGAAGAAGAAAGAAGATTTTGAATGGACAGATGACTGTGAAGTGTCATTTTAGCAGCTAAAAGATGTTTTGACAAAAACACCTATTCTCAGAGGACTTGATTGGAAGCTACCATTTCACATCCACACTGATGCATCTAAATATGCCATTGGAGTAGTCTTAGGAAAAAAGGAAGGTATAGTTGAGCATGCTACTTATTATATTAGTAAAAACTTGCAAGGTGCTAAACTACACTATACTATCATTGAGAAAGAATTTCTAGCAGCTGTCTATGCTCTCAACAAATTCAGGCACTACATCACTAGTTATGAAGTATTTATATATACTGATCATTAAGCCATCAAATACTTGATGAATAAGCCTACCATCATTGGCAGACTAGCCCAATGGTTACTCCTTATGCAATAAGTTTATGTGAAGATCATTGATAAACTAGGCAAGGAAAATGTGGTGGCTGATTTCTTATCTAGATTACAAGTACTAGATGATCCTGCAGTAATTGATGACAACTTCCCTAATGAGCACCTATTCTCTATTGATTCTTTCAGTCCATGGTATGCAAACATAGAAAACTACCTTGCTACAGGAAGGAAACCACCTCATTTCTCACCTAAAGAACGTTGACTTCTAGTTGAGAAAGTTTTAACTTCTCACGGATCTCAGGCTTGATGTTTTACATAGGTCTTGAGCAGGTCACCAGAAGATGTATTCAGGAAGATGAGACTTATGATATTATAAAGGCATTCCATGATGAGCATGTGGAGGCCATTTTGCAGCAAAGAGGACAACATGCAAAATTCTAACAACAAGATACTATTGGCCTACTTTACACAAGGATGCAATAAAACATACAAGGCACTATGATAGATGTTAGTGCATGGGGTGCCCAAAAAAGTTAGATGAAATTCCATTCTAGCCTCAGGTGGTGGTGACACCATTTGACAAATGGGGTATTGATTTTGTGGAACCTATTGAGCCATCTTCTCATGGAAAATCATATATCTTAGTATGTACTGACTATGCCACAAAGTGGTTCAAAGCTAAAGCCATTAGGCATGCCAGGGATCACAAAGTAGCTGAATTTCTCTATGATATATCTTCACCAGATTTGGAGTACTTCAAGAGATAGTCATGGATCAAGGTGCACAGTTTACCTCCAATCTCATCTCAGAATTGATGCATGAATATATGGCAAGACATGGTAAATCTTCACCGTATCATCCTTAGGCCAATGGCCAGGCATAGATAACCAACCAGAAGATAAAAGCCATTCTAACCAAGACAGTTGCTGTTCACAAGAAAGACTAGGCTAGTCACCTTCTTGAAGTAATTTGGGCTTACTGGACAATAGAAAACCACAAGTGGATTTACTCCTTTTGAGCTGGTCTATGGTCAATCTACCTCCATACCTATAGAGTTCCAGCATAAGACTCTCAAAACAACCTTAGAACTAGATATTGACCTTACCAAAGCATAAGAGGACCAGTTATTACAATTGAATGGGCTGGATGAATACAAAAAATTTGCCCTCCATAATACTGAGTTGATCCAATAACAACCAAAAAAGTGGCACGACAAATTCATCAAAGAAAAGAAATTTTTAGTTGGTGATTGGGCACTGTTATATGACTCATGATATCAATATACACCAGGAAAATGTTAGACATGGTGGCTCGGGCCCTATGAGATAGTCTCAATGTTTGATAATGGAGTAGTTCAACTATCTACCATTTATCCTGTGTAGTTCAAACTACTTGTCAACAAACATCGACTCAAGCTCTACAACAAACCAGTCAGTTATGAGGAGTTCTTGCATTAGTTCTAGCACAATGATGACACACTCGCTCCTATAGCAGAAGCATCTGAGTCTCCTACCCAGATTTCTACACATCCTTGATTCCCATCAAGGAATCCATAATAAATATTTTACATTGCATGAAATTATTTCTCTGTCATAAATTCCATCTCACCTTCTCTCTCACCCACTTTTCCATACCATCACATCACTCCATTAATGTAGGTTACCTTTTCAGAACATTCTTCCTGCAACACTTCCCAAGTTTGTGCCACATACTTTTGTACATATTTTATTTTATTCATTATTTATTTGGAAATTATGTCATTTTAAATTTTTACTCTTGCACGACCTAGCCTGGTGGGACCCACACCTTTAACTTAGTTGGGGGGAGGGAAATATTCTATTTTTCAAACTTCAAATTAGCATGTAAAGATGAATTTCTTATCTTTTTGAGATGATTGTCGTGATGTGTCAATCAATCTGTCATTCTGTGATTGCATCATCATGCTTGCAACGAATTAAAGATATTAAAAGCTAAAGTTTAACTTCTAATGATATTTTTGTGATGTGTTTAGGGTGGCAAGCCTTGACATGAGCAAAAATATTATGAGATTTGATGCATTAAAAAAATTGAAAATATTATTAGATTTCATGCATTAAAAGCTTTTATTTACTTGAAGTGAATAACATTTTATATGCCACCTTTTTGCCTGCAACATCCTGAGTCCGTAACACTTTGAATCTTAATTTTCCATTGTTGTGTTTATGTGAAAACAACAAACTTCTGCAAAACCTTTCTGTTCATAACAATGGGGGGAGATCTCCAGAGGCACAAGCCAGTTGATCATAGAGTTTTTCTGGGTGATGCATCTAGCTGTGAGATGTTCAGAAGGAAAGGTTGGTTGGACTACTACTTAAGTCTCAAAGATTTTGATGAAGAAGTTTCTCTATAGTTTCTAAGCACTTTGAAGGATGGGTTTGCAGTGGTCAAAGGATTAAGAATTGAATTCACAAAGGATATTATAGCAGAAGTGACCGGGTTGCCACATGAAGGCGAGCAGTGGACTAAGGACCTTGACTTGCGTTCGGTTAGGGCTTAGTTCACCTTGCATGGTGATCCCTAGTTAGACATTGATAAGAAGCAAGGTACTTCTAGGGTGCCATTACCCATGGATTTTATTTAGCTAGCTACATTCATTATTTGATACTTTACCTGTGAAGGGCATTACAAGTATCTACATGGGATGCATTTCAAAATCTTGAGTCATCTTCGACATGATAATAGACTGGTAAATTTACCCAAATCCTTGTTTAATATTGTGAAAAAGAAAGCTTCCTTAGTACAGTTGGGAAAAGATCAATCTATTTCACATCATTACTTGATAAAATTAGTTATAGAAAGGGAATTAAATAAGTAATTGATTGGGAATTGGGATGAATTTCTACAAATGAATGAAATAGAACCTAGGATGGTAGCTTCCTGTTCCACTCCTAAACCACCTAGGAAGAGAACTTGTAATGTTGATGCTTCCACTTCCAGAAGAAAGAGAAATAAAAATAAGGAAACTACCGATGTCCCTGAAACCCCACCATCTATAAAGATGAGGTCCACATCTAACTAAGATAAGAGAAAAACCCTCGAGATAGAAGAAGGAATTCTAGACCAAAAACCTAGTAATGAGAATAACAATGAAGAAGCTGATGAAACTAAGCCTTTGCATGAGGAATAAATCCTAGAAGAACCTCTTGTAGCAGCTATGGAGGAAATGTCCACTGGCAGGAGGAAATGTAATAATCCTCCATGCTCTTCTACAACCCCCATAAGAAAAAGTGCATGAATTTTAGTAAATAACAAGGATGATGAGTCTACCATTCCAACTGTTAACCTAGAAACCTCCAAATCTATGGAGAAATCCTCTTCCGAGGAATTGTTTCAAGAAAATGTAGTTAGTGATACAACAACCAAAATCTAGAAGTAGAAGTTAACCCTAGTGTTGACTGTACTTATAGATAGTGATGAAGATTCTGAGGAGGCCAAGGAGTTTGTTGATAACTCTACTAGGTTAGATGTTCCTGATGACTCAGAAGGTTTTCCTTTTGAGGAATACCCTAAATTTGGTAAAGATATTGTTGAAGAAGTGTCAGAGTAGTTCAATTAAGATGGATTAGATACACTGGCTAGGGCAACAACTGAATCTAGTGAGACGGGAAATATAGTAACAACCCTTGTTGTGTGGAGAGGAGAATCCTCTACATCAGAAAACATAGTGAAAACCCCTCACCTGGCATCTAGATGGACTGATATACTCAATTAGGAACCCTTTCCACCTCCTAACTTGTGTACACCCCTGACTGTAGGGTTAAATTAGATGAACAATTATTATGGGAGAGAGCACAGTGGAAAATAAAAAAGGAAAAATTGAAATGTACTATTAATGAACAAGGCCACCAATTAGAACAAAAATTAGATCAGGTTGAGGTTTTGAAGAGACAAATTGATCAAATAATAGAGCTAATTTCAGAACATATGGCATCTAGATCACCATCTCTGGTGTATGCTTTGTTCCTTAAGGAACAATTCATTAATTTTAAATTGACAAGAATTGTGGAAGGGCTCAATCTTTCTATCTCAATGCCTCATGAGTTCTTTGATGCATTTCAATCAGCTCCAATGTCCCTAAAGAACTTATTGTGTGAATTATATTTACATAACTTGGCTGTGCCAGATGATATGGATTGGAATTCACTCCTTTATGTAGGAGATGTGCAATTAAGAACAATTATGTCCTGGATGAAGAATGAGATAAGCATGGAGCACCAAGTTGCACCTTATAGGAATAATGAGATAACAACTCCCTTGCTCATGAGGCCTGATGTTCAAAATTCTAGGAAAACATTTCTTGACTAGCTTTTTGTTAT
This sequence comes from Chamaecyparis obtusa, assembly GCA_027943335.1. NCBI lineage: Eukaryota > Viridiplantae > Streptophyta > Pinopsida > Cupressales > Cupressaceae > Chamaecyparis > Chamaecyparis obtusa. Next base: position 1,029,598 of record BSBK01002894.1, read on the forward strand.
AGTAAACCCAAGTGGAGCTAATAAAGTGTGCCCAATAAGAGAGAAAGCTTATGCAGATTGGGATCAACATTTGGTTCATGATATTGCTACAACAATCAGTGCTTCTAGGCAGAGATGGATTAGAATGTCACATGATCTAAAGGCTAGGGAACCCCACTCTTTGCATAATTTAACCCTTGCTACTAGAAGAGTCCTATGGTATATCATGTTGGGAAAGACTTTTCTTAATTACTAGTTTCCGTTAAGGTTCAACCTCCAGTACTCCTGCAACCACTGTTGGCAATGAATGACAATGCTATAGATCATGATATGGCTACAAAAGTTTAGTGATGGGAAAGGCTCAGGGCGAATCATGGGTATTTTGATTATGTTAAAGATGAGCTTGGAGAAAAGACTGGAAATGATTTAAGACCGCTAGCTAGAATCCAGAACTTCATGGTTGCAAGGGACCAACAATAGAGTAGTTGGGGGGAATGATGGGATTCTAAAAAGGCCTTCTTTCTAAGTTCTTTTTAAGCAGTTTATTTTCAAGCAGACATGAACTTATGGTTTTTATAAATATATGTTTTATATATGTGAAGACATGAAGTAGAACTATGGATGGTTTAAAGACATGATATATGTGCTTGAATTAATGGATAGGAATGGTATAATGCAGTAGTTATATGTGCTAATGAATGTTTCCTTGCCTATGCTATGCTTTTGGGTAGTTTCCTTCCTATATCCATAGATCTTGCAAGAGTATTAATTAATAACTTTACACTTTCTTCCTAATATTAATGATGAGGATATATATGTGTGGAAGTTTGTATGTGCATTAATTATTTTGCAGGTATTTATCACGGGCATTCAAGGATCGACATTGTGTTGCTGGAATAGTCAAAGCCAACCATTGTTGCAAGATCTCCACAAGCGGGGCAAGTCAAATACCATTTCCTATTTCATGTAGCGCACAAATGTAGTACCCTCAATGTGCTATATTCTGGGAAGATTTATTCTTGATTAATGCTATTTCTATTCTAAAACTTTATGAATCTATAATGATCTTCATTTATGGAGTGATCTTAGATTTAGGAGGTAGTTGTAGTTTTCCTTCAAATAAGTGACTGTTGTAACTCTTTTGGAGTTAGTCGAATTTCAGAATAGAACTATTGTCACAGTGATACTATTTTACTTTCAATCAAGTGTACTCATTTTCCATGAATGAATAGAATGCACAGTTTGAGTTTAAATCTTTTATCTTGATTGTGTTTTCCATTCACTCATCCAAGGGGGCCCACTTGGTGAGTGATTGCTCTGTTAGAGTAGAATTCATTTTCATGTTTGTTTAGAAGTAAAGTAGAACTCTTCTATTCCTGCAACCACTGGTAACAAAACTAGTAGACTGTTCTTGCAACATAGGCGGTTAGATTAACTCCTACCCATGATTACTTGTTTTTCTAGATTAATTCCTTGACTGGTTTTAGTATAGTTTTCCTAAAGCTCAAAGAACTTGAATCTCATAGAGTAGTCATGATAAGATTGAGAGAATTTGAAGCATATACTTTGCAAATGCCATTCCAAGTTTACATCCCTGGTCGATAATTAAATGAGACTGAATAATCCATTTAGCAACCATTTAGGGTGTCCAATCCTGAAATAGGTAGTCCATTGCCATGGGTTTCTAATACCATTATTTGGACAAGCAGTTGCTAAGATTGATAACAGTTGGGTGTGACATAGAAGATTTTGTCATGTGAACTTTGATAATATGGTGAAGTTTAGCACTATTGATGTTGTAAGAGATTTTCCTCAACTAATGAAGCCTAATAATATGTTCAAAGAGTATCAATTGGGTAAGCCAACTAGATCTAGTTTTAAGAATAAGACATATTCTCCAAATGGCTCTTTAGATTTGGTGCATACTGATTTGTGTGGTTCTACTAAGACAAGAAGCTATTATGGAGATAGATAATTTATGCTATTTATTGATGACCATTCAAAGATGATGTGGGTTACCTTTTTAAAAGAGAAATGAGAAGCCTTTCAAAAATTTAAGATATTCAAAATGATGTTAGAGATGGAGTCTAGACAGAGATTGAAGTGCCTAACATCAGAAATAGGTGGAAAATTCACATCCGGTGAGTTTTGTGATTTTTGTAAAGAAAATGGGATAAAGAGGTAGACATCTACTTTATGAACTCCAAATAAAAATGGTGTAGTAGAGTAAAGCAACAAAACTATTCTAGACACAACTAGGAGTATGATGATTGAAGGAAATGTTATGCATATCTACTGGAGAGAAGTGGTGAGCACTACAATATACACTTTGAACTAAGTGTAAATAAAGAAAGGAACCAATAAGAATCATTATGAACTTTGGTATGGTCATGTTCCTACAGTAAAGTATTTTATAATTTTTGGAAGCAAGTGTTATATTAAGAGAGATGAAGATATTGGAAAGTTTGATCCTAGAAGTGATGAAGGGATATTTCTTGGATATTCTACTAAGAGTAAGGCATATAAATGTTATAACTATAGACTAAAGAATATTTTTGAAAGTGAAATTCCTATAGTTGATAAGAATGGGAAAATATATGAGAGAACTTGTAGGTATGACATAATTGAAGAGGATAATCAGATTATGGAAGTGCAGAATCAGAATTAGAATCATAATGGTTTGGAAGAACATGCTGAACCTATGAAAAATGAGGAGGATGTTGATACCAAAGGGCATCCTACAAATCCTACTCTAAAGAATACATGGTATGTAATAATTAATCATTTTGAAGATGCTATTATTGGTGATACGAATAGAGGTGTTTAAACTAGATGAATAATTTCTAGAGAAGAAACATGTTTTCTATATGATTTTGATCCTAAAGATGTAAATGAATTATGTAATGATGAAATTTGGGTGAAAGAAATGAAATAAGAGCTTGATCAAATTGAGAAAAATAAGACCTGGATTCTTTTTCCCAGACCTATGAACAAGAATGTGATCGAAACTAAATGGGTATTAAGAAACAAGTTGAATGAAGATGGTAAGGTGATTTAGAACAAAGCAAGACTAGTTTGTAAAGGGTATTCCCAAATGGAAGGTATTGATTTTACAGAGACCTTTTCCCTTGTAGCTATACTTGAAGCTATTGGATTACTTCTTGCATATGTCACTTACAAAAAAAATTAAGGTATATTAGATGGATGTTAAGTCTTCATTCTTGAATAGTGAGTTAGAGGAAGATGTTTATAGAGAGAAGGTTGATGGATTTCCACTAATCAGGAGGAGATATGGGTTGTAAATTAAAAAAAGCATTGTATGGATTGAAGAAATCTCCTAGAGCCCGATATGATAGATTGGATAGATATTTGACAAAGATTTTATTCAGTAAATGTACTATTGATAGTAACTTATTGTTCAAGTTTAGAATTGTCACCCTAAATCAGGTATTAGGGCTATGCAACAATTCTATCATGACAATGGAAACCTCCTCTAGCTATGGGTAGACTATGAATAAGGAGGAATCTCCGGATTCTAGGCTGGTTCCTATTAAATATGAAATATCACCACCTGATTTGAAAATTGATAAGAAAAGGGGTAGAAGGAAACTTAATTTGAAATAAATTGGGGTGATACACCAAAAATAGATTTAGACTTTGCTAGAATGATACAAAAATAGCTAAAAATCATATATCAAAGGCTTGACTCTTCAAATCTCTATTCAACATATAGGCTAATAGGTTTCACGATTAGGGTTAAACCACAAATAGTTCAAATAGTTAACAACATACATTTTCCATACAAGGTTTAAAAATAACTGATCACCTTAAGAAGGAATAAAAATGCATTCACTTCTTTTGGATTACAATGAAAACAACACTTGCAAAGAAAGATGAAATCAAGATCATAAACTCAAAACTCCAAAATATATGGGCCAAAGAACATCTGCTTTTTTTTCCACAAAATTTGATAATGTGGTTACAAAAATGGCTTGAAAACATGTAGGAAAAATGTGTTCACTATTAGCCTCTCTCCAAAATTCACAACCCCTAAAATTTATCATCAAAATCCACCTTATACTATGCCCTAGCTTCAAATCCAAAAATGCAAAGCCCTTACAAAAATGCCCTAACTTGGCCAAAAATTGTGCCAAAAATCTAGCCTATGAAGACTCCACCCTAAGTGTCCTTAAACATTGGCTTATACTAAGGATTAAAGTCCTTTTAAAAAATATTGTCAATACTTTAAATTACTTAAAATTGGATAAAAAACCCAATATCAAATATAAATCCAAAACCTCTAAACTTAGGAAAAGCACTAAGTATACAAAAAAGCAAAGTGGAGAATGTCAAAAAGACCACTTAGCCCACTTGCAGCATGATGCAAATACAGAGGAATGAGGTGGCACTGGGAATTTTTTGAAAACCTATAGGAATGTGAGATTTGTAGTAAAGGCATTGAATGCCCTTCACTTGGCGGACTCCAAAATCTCATAGGCTCATTTCATTTTTGAAACTAGTGTTATGTCTTTCTTCATATGGAAGAAACAAGAAGAATTTTTTGAAAACCCTAGCCATACTATGGAAAATTTTTGATGAAACTCGACCTCCTATTGATGAAAATCAAGCTCGGTATTATGGAGCTCAGGCTCACTGGCATTGTCTAGAATCATCATTTTCCTTAGCTGTAGCTATGTGTTTGAGTTTGGCTTGGCATCGACTGTTTCTTTGACTGTGACTGTATATGGCTGAAATTGGTAAGCCATTGTGTGTTCCCTTTTTGCATTGATTGATGTACTTGTTCAAGCTTAGAATTTTTACCTTACATCAGGCATTAAGGCTAACAAAAATTCTATCCCGACAATGGAAACCTCTCCTAGCTGTTTGTGGTAGAACCCTGATAGCATGAGTTTGTTAACCTATATGTTGAACAAAGAATCAGATTGTTAAAGTATTCATTTGTGAGTCATGATTCAAAGTGATATTCCATATTTTATAGGAACTAGCCTAGAATCCAGAGATTCCTCTTCATTCATAGTCTACCCATAGCTAGGAGAGGTTTCCATTGTCAGGATAGAATTATTGTTAGCCTTAATGCCTGATGTAAGGTAACAATTCTAAGCCTGAACAGTTTTTGGCATGCCTGGTGGGACAACGAGTTGCTTCTTAGTTATGAGCTGTTAGATCTATGGTAGTTTCAAATTTTAGTTGCAGCTCTAAGTGTGAATTTTAATGAGCAAAACTCCAACCAGAGCAAATGAGGAGGGATTCATCTATCAAGAATTACAACCAAGTAGAAGGGGAGGAAGGTCATCTAGAGGTGGAAGAACATTGCATGATCCAAGAGGTATTTCTTTAAATTCAAATTTCTCATCATTTGATAATCCTATTTTTGAACAACAAGCTACAAATTCAGAAGAACTTGAGGTTATCATTGAGGAGCTAAATCTTCTTGAGGATCTAGAGGTTCCTAATCATACCAGATCAAAATTTCCAAGTATTGAAGATTTATCTATAAATAATTCTATTCTTGGAGCTTCTGTAAGTGGAACTACAATAACTCCCTAGCATCTAAAGACTTATCAAAGGAAGGTAGTTCAACCTGCTCAACCTTTTGTTACACTGGCTATTCAGCAGCAAGCTCCTCCACATCAAGCAATGGCCATAAATTTTCCATTTGTCATGTTTAATCAAGGCATTCCTTTGAGGATTGCAAATCACAACAATGTTCCATTAGTTTCTCTTAAAGGCTTGCCATCATTTACTGGAGAAGGACTAGTAACAACCATTGAACACATCAGAGATGTTGCAACTCTTTGCAATGTTCATCATGTTACAGAAGAAGATGTAGCTTTGAAGCTGTTGGCTACATCACTCAAGGGTAAAGCCCTTGATTGGTTCGGAACCCTTCCGGTAGATTCTATTGTTACTTGGGATGCTCTAGGTGAAAGGCTATCTAAATTTTTTAAGGACAAATCTGATAACTGGTCTCTTGTGGAATAATTAACTACAATCAAGAGAGCCCCACAAGAGGAGATGAGTGATTTTAATCTTCATTTTCAAAAGACTTGGAATCAGATCCCTATTACGGTAAGACCTTCAACTGAGTATGCATTTTTATATTATTTGAAGAGTCTGAATAGTGATATCCCTATAATGATTCAATCTATGGGAGGTAATACTTTACCTCAAGCTTTTGATACTGCTATTAGGGTAGAGAATAGTCTTATCTAGGTAGGAAAGATAGCTCCTAGGCCTCCTATGCCTTTCTTTCCCCATATACAGTCTAATATGCCATTGGTAGTTCCACCATTATCTGGTGTTCCATCTTATAAACCTTTAGAAATAGCTGCTATAGCCCCTCTAAATGAATTATAGACTATTAAGGACAGTCATTAAAAAATTGAAAATCTACTGCAATCTTTTGGTAATGATTTAGTGGCCCTAAAGAGGAATCAAGCTCATGTAAACCCTGCTATTCAAAATTAGTTTGCTGGTTCTTCTACACAATATCCTAGTCAACCTAATTTTCAGGCTAATAGGCAGCAATTTCAAGGAAATACTAATGCAAATAGGCAGAATTGGAATATGAGACCAAATAGACAATACAATCTAGCACCTCTTAATACTGTTAGGGATATTGTGCCTACTTAGAATAATATTGCTACTGATTGGTGTTTTCCATGTAGTCAGCCACATGATCAATCTACATGTTCTAATGGGATTCTTAATCAAGCTCTCATGGTACATAATTCAATGAATTCACAATAGAATGTGTTTGTTGAAGAGGTTCAAAATCAGTCAGATGAAAGTACTATAGATACTAGATTTTTAAACTGGCAAGAGGAAGAATTTTGTGGAATTAATGAAGATTCATCAATTGTAGTGAATACAAGAGCAAAAAAGAGAGCTCTTGAAGCTGATCAATCTACTGGGAATACTTCTCCTCCACCAGTCTCTATTTTAAAGAATCCGTCAGTTTCCACTAATAAAGATCAAACTCAAAGGAATGTTGATCAGAGTTCTCCTAGATCATCACATAAGGTACAATTTACTATTCCATTCAATATTGTTGATACAATGAAAAAAATAAATGTTACTTTGTCTGCATGGGAAACTCTGTCTATTCCAGGACATATTGAAATTTTGAAAGAAGAGTTGTCCAAGTTGGCAACTAATTCTAGAAAATAGTACAGCAACCACCAAGGGTGGTCATGACTAACTCCAAGCCTCCTAAGGTTCAGGAAAAGCCATTAAAAGAAGATAAAAATCCTGCTAAAGTTAAGCAGCCAGTAATTCTAGAATTTAGGAAGGCTACAAATGTTGAGAAAACAACAACAACTACTGACAAGAAATTGTCAAATGTACAAAAAACATCAGAAAAGGAAGGTAAGAAATTTGCAAATGAAAAGCCTCCTCCTTTTTATGTGTCTTTGATCATTGGAAATAAATTAGTTCATAATTGCATGGTGGATAGTGGTGCAACCAGTACTGTTATGCCTAAAAAAGTGGCAGATTCACTGAACTTAAAATATGAGCCACTTGAGAAGGGTGTAGTCCAGCTGGACGGAACCTTTGTTAAGACTCTAGGAGTTATTAAAAATGCAAGTTTGACCCTGCATTCCTGCCCAAACTTTTCAATTCCACAGGACATATATGTTATTGATTTACCAGCATACTTTGCCATGTGTCTGTCTAGAGATTTCACAGCCAAAATAGATGGCTATTTTTCATCAGATTGGTCACATTTGTACTTCAAAACTAGATATGGTACTAAGGTTACCATAAAATTAGAATTATTGGCCAAAAATCACATAGAGCCTTATAATCCCAGTCCAATAAATGCAAGTTGTGTGATAATGGATCAAGATGAAATTCTTGATTATTTAGCTTATAACACTCAAACTGAGGCATATCCAGATATTGTTCTAGATGAATGGGCTACTAGAAATGAACAAAATGATGACATGTTTGATACCAGTTTTGGAAACTACATGATTTTAGAATCTGATTCAATTGTTCCTAATTTGATTAAAGATATAGAATCTGGATTTGATGTGTCTAATTAGCTTTGGGATCTGTATTTTGATGGGTCAAGGAATAAGGATGGAGTTCGTGTAGGGGTTATGCTAGTATCACCTGATGGTGATAAATTTTATGTTTCTTTTAAGTTGTCTTTTCCATGTTCTAACAATGTGGCTGAATATGAGAGTTTGATCCAGGGATTAGAGTGGGCAAGATTGAGAGGGATTAAGTGTCTCAGAGCATTTGGTGATAGTGAGCTTATTGTTAAGCAGGTGAGAGGTATCAATACTGTTAAAAATGATTTGCTTAAGATGTATACATCTAGAGTTGCTGATATTGTAGATGAATTTGATGCTTTCAACCTAATTTCAATTCCTAGAAGGGAAAATCAGCATGCTGATAGGCTGGTTGGTATTGGTGCTCATATTGCAATAATAGAAAATAAAGGACTGATTTTAGACCAATCACACATTAAGATTATTGTTAGTCCATCAATTCCAGACAATGACACTTATTGGCAAGTTTTCAATACTGATGAACATATATTGAGTTTTCTGATAGAAATAGATGGTTTTTTAGCTTCAAGAGATAACAAAAACATTCAGCAAATGGAAGACCAGATTATTCAGTTGAAAACCAATAAGTTGCCAAAGGGACTAGTAAGCTTGGAATCAACTTTTAACTCTGATGATCAGTTTAGGAAGGGTAAAACCAGCTTGCTGATTAAAGAAGATCATTATGAAGAAGTGGAAATTTTCAGAGACAAGTGAGAGAAGGTTGGTAAAATAAACTCTCCTAAAGAAAAATAACTATTTATTGATCTATTTAGAGAATATAATGATGTTTTTCCATGGGATTACTCTGATCTAAAAGGTTTTGATCCCCAATTAACCCAACATACTATAGAATTGGAGCCTAATGCTAGGCTAATTAGACAAAGGCAAAGGCCTATAAACCCCAAATTAGAGCCATTAATGTTAAAAGAGCTGAGAAAACTTTTAGATGGTGGTATCATATTTCCTATTAAACACACATCTTGGGTTTCTAACTTAGTTCCAATAAGGAAGAAGAATGGAGAGATAAGACTATGGGTGGATTTTAGAGACCTTAATAGGGCATCTCTAAAAGATAGACACCCTCTTCCTTCCATGGAATAGATTTTACAATATGTTTTAGGTTCTAAGAGATTTTCATTCTTAGATGGATACTTTGGTTATAACCAGATTCTAGTGAAAGAATCTGATCAATTTAAAATAGTTTTTACAACTAAATGGGGTACCATGGCTTACAGAAGAATGCCATTTGGCTTATCAAATGTTGGAGCTACTTTTCAGAAAGCAATGGACATGGCTTTCAAGAATCTAATGTATAAATTTGTTTTGGTTTATCTTGATGATGTGACAATTTATAGCAAGGTTGCAAATCAACATATTGATCATTTGAGACAGATATTACAAAGATGTAGATAATTCAGAATTTCTTTAAATCCTAAGAAATATATGTTTGCAATTCATGAGGGAAAAATCTTAGGATACCAAGTGTCTAAGGAGGGAACAACAATTGATCCTGAAATAATTCATGCAATTCTTGAGCTTCCATTGCCTAAACACAAGAAAGGATTGCAGAGTTTTATTGGGAGAATTAACTTTGTAAGGAGGTTTATGCTTGATATTGAAAACCTACTAAAACCATTGTCCACAATGCTTAAAAAGGATATTCCTTTCAGTTGGACTGATGAAGGAAAGAAGAATTTTGAATTGATAAAACATGCTTTGTCTTCAGCCCCTACTCTTGTTAATCCTGATTTTACTAAAGACTTCATTTTGTATGCCTATGGTGGTTCTGACATAATTTCAGCAATGTTGGTCAGAAGAATGATGAAAAATAGGAGTAGCCAGTTGCATTCTTTAGCAAAGGTATGGATGATTATGAGAGAAGGTACACTTTTATTGAAAAACATGTACTTGCTGTTATTAAAGCTTTGAAGAAGTTTAAACATTTGATTGCTAGAAATAAAGTACACTTAATGGTTGCTCATCCCAGTATCAAAGAGTTTTTGTTGAATAAGGATGTTAATGAAAAAAGGGCTAGTTGGATAACAAAGGTTACGGAGTATGACATATAGATTCATGTAACTAAGCTGGTTAGAGGCAAAGGCCTTTGTGCTCAAATGGAAAAAGAGCAAGAAAAGATTAAAGCTTTTAAAGAATCTAAAAATTTACAAGTTGATACTATTTTGTTTAATAATCCTGCAACTTGGTTGACAGATATGACCAGATTCTTGCAAAGTGGGCAATACTAAAATAATCTTGATAAGGCAAAAAGGAGATACTACAGGTTACAATCTATTCCCTATGTTCTTATTGATGGTTTTCTATATAAAAAAGTCTATTTTGGAATGTTTCTTAAGTGTATTGATTCACTAGATCAAGGCAGAATTTTATTTGAGTTTCATGATGGATCTTGTGGAGGACATTTCAGTCCTAAAACTATAGCCTAGAAAATACTAAGGGCAGGCTATTATTGGCCTGACTTATTTAAGGATGCTCATGTTTGGGCTAGAAAATGTCAGAAATGTGCACTTTTTGTAGGTAAACAAAGGCTGGTAGCACTGCCATTAAAACCAATTGTGGTTGATCAACCATTTGCTAAGTGGGGAATGGACTTTATTGGTCCTATCAATCCTAATTCTAGTGCAGGTCATAAATGGATTTTAATTACTACTGATTATTTTACAAGATGGACCAAGGCTATTGCACTAAAGGATGCTTATGGACCCGCTGTGTTAAAATTCTATGAAGATATTACAACCAGGTTTGGAGTTCCTCAATCTATTATTTCAAACAATGATATGGCTTTTATTGGTTTAGCTATTACAGAATGGGCTGTAAAGAACAAGATTTATTTAAACACTTCTTCAAACTATTATCCTCAAGGTAATGGTCTTGTAGAATCTACAAACAAAAATCTAATCAGAATTATCAAAAAGACTCTGCAGGAAAATAAGAGGGATTGGCATTCCAAATTAAAGGCAACCTTGTGGCTAGATATGATTACACCTAAATAGGTAATTAGGAATTCCCCTTATGTCCTAGTTTATGGTAAAGAGGCCAAATTGCTAGTTTCCACTGAATTTCCAGCCTTGCAGCTAGCTGATCAAATGTTGTTGTTTGGAGAAGAAGATCCCCTTAAACTGAGGTATGCCTATCCCCGACTCTCGTAGGCAAATGGTGGAGAGAGAGAGTCATTTTTGCAGATCAGATGGTTATATTGGCTTTTGGAGAAGTTTAAGAGGTTATATTTTATTATTATAAGTTATCGGGGCCTACATGTTCTAATTTTAAGTTGAGTTGCACTTTTTGATTTATAATATTATTTTATTATAAAAAGTGCTTTTTAATGAGATTTTATAAAGGAGAGTTCTAGAAGTTCCAGGAAAAGTGAATAAATAGAGGGCTAGGCCTCTCATTTGGACATGCTTGATTTGATATCTCTTCTACTTCTTCATTGTGAAGACATTTGTGGTCTTTTGGATCTACAAATTATTATTCGATCTTTGGGAACGAATCACTCCCCTAGATTGGCAATTTTGAGGGTGTGAAATATCACTTGAATTATTGCAATTGTGGAGTTGGTATTCAGCCATCTCATTTGTACTTCATTGAGAATTTGTTGCAAAAAAGCAAAACGAAAAAGCGGATCCAAAAAAGCAGTCCGAAAAAGCAGATCCGAAAAAAGCAGTATGAAAAAGCAGACCCGAAAAAGCAGACTCAAAAAATTCATCTAAGGATTGATTTGAGGGCTTGAAATTGATGGAATAAGGGTTTGAGTTCATCATTGCATTGGTGAATCATTTTGGTAGAAATTGGAGATCATTTTGGTGCATTTTCTGAATAGCCCATATCAAGGTTTGGACTCATATTTTTGCTCATAACTCACACATCAGCTGGAGTTAATTTTTATGCTTTGGTGAGGGCAATAATACATACCCGGCGGTCACATTCATGGAAATTTGGGGTGGCAAAACCTATCATTGAATTTTCTACAAGGGCCGTACAGTACAGCCTGGTACGGCTGGAGCACAGTGTACAGTTTGGTGGACAGTCTGAGGTCAGTTCAGAGACTGTTTTGCAGCGTCTGGATCAACCTTCATAGCAGATTACAAGGGGCAACAAATAGGTTCCATTACATCTATTCATTGTCCATTCATGTATGAAAGTGTTCTGTGGTGACAGTCATAGGTATATGCAGTGATTGGTCTCAGTTGTCATTGTTATTTCATATTGTTATATTGTCATCAGCTGTCATAGTGGGATCTAGTCTTTGTTATAGTTCTTGCTATAAACAGTCCATATATGTATGCTGTAACAAGTCAATATATTCAGACTTTGCATTGGGTTTGGTACAGAAATATAGTGCATTAAGATTCATATGTTCATATATTAGAAGTGCACACTTGTCCTAGTTGTAACAGACATTTATAATCTGAATATTATTGTTACAATGAGAACAGTCATTTCAATCATATATTGCTAGCTGGGTTGTTATAGTTGCACTTACATTGGCTGTCATAAATCAATGACCATTTGAAAGGTGTATGAAGGTTTATGCAATCTATGTTAGCATTCATATGCATATGTAGTAGACATCTCAGTCCATAGATGTTGGAAATAGCAAGCTGGAAAGTTGCCATAATCTGAATATTGTTACTGTTATTGTTCATTACATTACATTTCGATATTGGCATTGTACCTTGTGGATTTTTTGCACAACAATTAGCTTCATTTGCAGCTCTATTCAGTTACATGCCAAGTGTTTGACAAAATTCCTAAGTACAGTTTAAGGTTTTTCAGTGGCCTTTATAGTAAGGGTCATTACAAAAACTAAAAGATCTTTTGATAAGAAAGATAAGTTCAGAGAATTTAAGGAAGGAGATTTAGTACTCAAGTTGGATGTGCTAAAGAGCAGGCCAGGGCAACATGATAAGTTTGATAACTTTTGGTCAGGCCCTTTTGTTATAATAGCCTGTAAGGACAACAATGCTTTTTAGTTGTCTACAACTAAAGGGGAAGAATTGTAGGTTCCAGTTAATGGAATACACCTCAAGCTTTGCTTTGAGGGTTAGGTTTGTTTTAGTTTTTCAAAATTCAATAAGTGCTGTCCAAGCACTAGGTTTCTAGGTTGCATTGAGTCTAGTTTAGATGCATTTTTCATTTTTAATAAAGATTGCATTCATGGTTCAGTTTTCCTAAATCTGTTGCCCTATGATAAGCCTACAGGTCATGTCTAGCAGACAGACATCTAGCAGAAGTCGCCAAAATTGTTACTAAAAAATATAGCATACAATACAATAAGCATAAGTAGGAAAAGGTTGCATTTTGTTTGTCTAATTAACACTACCTTGCAGGTTTTGTTAATTTACATGTTGTTATTGCATTCATTCTAGATGTCATTATTGTACTCTAAGTATTGATCAAGTATTGCAAAATTCAAAATTTATCAATGATCATTACATTGTGCATTCATACTGAATGTAGTATACAAATGTCCTTTCTTGTTTCATATTTCAATTCAATATTTAGAGTACATTGCAGAATTGAAAAGAAAGATTGAAGTATGGAATAGGGGTCCCATGCATTGCCTTGTCTTGTCTTTGAGTCAACTGGTTGTCTGCTAGGTCTCTGCATTTAGGTCTTCATCTTCAAGGTCCTCATCTGCATCTAGGTCTTTAGGGTTTCATATCTACATGAGGGAAGAGAAAATGGTTAGATCCTGATGGATCTAAGCAATACATGAGAATCAAATAACATACTGTAGCAATCAAGTTTTCAATACTGCATCAATCTGGAAAATTAAATGAAATAAGGAAATGTACACTGACACTCACTGCAAGGTAGTGTTAAAGGGACTTGTTTTTGACATGAAACCTTTTACTACTAATGATCATTGTGGTGTATGTTGTCCTTTTTATTAACCAGGTGTCTAAATTAAAGGGACTTAGTATGTTTCAAACTGAGAAACCTTTTTCAGAATATGTATTTCATAATGATGTTATTTGAAAGATTAATAGATTATTTTGCAGATAACAGCTGACTAGTTTTCACTTTCAACCATTTTCAAAGATGCAGATCAAGCTGGTTTCTCAAAGAAAGTTCAATAGAAAATGCCAATGATTGCCAACTTTCCAATTCAAGATACAAATGGTGATGTATAAATACTGGTACAAATATGTCCTTACTATTTCAAAGTATATTTTCAAATTATAAACATATCTGGTACTGAATACAAAAGAGTGTTTCAAGATTAAGCTATAAAATCATAAAGTGTTTACAGTTTGTTTTTATTGAGTGTCACGAACCCGTGTTCAAACCTTGTTATTTAACATTCTGTTGTTTTTGAGTGTCACGAGCCCATGCTCGAACCTCATTAATAGTAAATAAACATTTTCATCTTGTTGTACTTATCATATTAAAGTGTAGATTTAGTATCAATGTGAATTACTTACAGTGGACAAAGCTACAGAATGCAAGCTGAACATAAATGATAAGCATGTATAAATTGGAATAGAGTATGTGTAACCAGTAGAAGAATATCATAAAGGACAGAGTACTTATCTGTTGTGGAAAAAGAAAATGTGTTGACCATCTCTCAGTCATAATCACCTTCTAAGGTTTGCAAAGGTTATGAGTGAGAAGTGTAATGGTTTTATTTATAACAGATTATATCTTTGGCATTTTTCACTCATAACCTTGCAACTTTAGTAAGTTATCAAGGGGTGTCTTCATGGTTTCCTGGAGAAACTATTCAGTATGGCTGAACTCATCATGTTTATAGCTGTTGATTACATAAGGTTTTACTCATATCATCAAAAGAGAGTCAATAATTTGAGTGCTCTATGTTATCACAGAATATGCTGAGGTTGATGCTAAAATTGATAAAGATGTAGTTGATAGTAATTCAAAGTTTCATTAATATGAGAAGTAAGTTTTATGTCAATCTTAGAAAATGATCACAAGCTGCTTATTGATGTTCTAGTAAAGGGATTATTTTCCTTTAAAGTAACTGTTAAACTTGTTATAACCAGTAACAGTCATGGTTTCAAAAGGAAAATGAAATAATAACAGTAAAGCAGTGACTATTACTATTTTATAAGAAAGATTATGCCAATCATAAACTTCATAAAGTGCTTCAAAAATATTACAATTGTCACTGTGGTGAACAAGTTTGGGTTCATAACCTTCGAACCCACCTAGCAAAAAGTGATATTTTTGACTGTTACTAATAATGTAATTGACATTACTAGTAACAGTCAAAACATTCAAGATTAACATCATTGATTAAATGCTAGCCACAGTGTACACTAACAACAAGCTCAAAGAATGCTTAACAAAGAATGTAGTAACAAAGGATCAGCAGTGAATATCAAAATGGGAAACAACACTTCAAACCCGCGGGTGGTGAATCAAGCTACGGTCTATATCAAATGCTAACAAGATAACAAAGTAACAATAGTGAGTTCATAGTCAGAGAATGGTGAGCTCGTGGTATGATAACGGCATAAAACCCAACTCACGGTATAGACCTAGCTCGGGTAAGAATAGTCACAGAGAATGGTGAGCTCGCAGCAGGAGAACAGTCACCCGCATGGTAAATGATCATAGTGTGACAAGAGAATCAACAGTAAAGTACCACATATGGCATGCGAACTTTAGTAAAAGTTCGGGTTCATGGACTTTCGAACCCACATGTACAAGAAAATGAAAATGTCAATAGTAAGACAAATGAAAGAGAAACAACAGTGACTATGGAGCCATAAAGATCAAACCCATATAAAAATGGAGAACAACAGAGCCATGAAGTCATGGTATCAACACAAAGAAGTAGCAGTTAAAAGCTAAGGAACAGTGAAAGCAAAGATAAACTATAACTCGTTAACTGTGAGTATATCAAAAGTAGTATATCAAGAACAAATAGTTAAACAAGGAGAAGAAATGCATACGTATTTCTTTCCAAAGAATCAACAGGGAGTTCCAAATAACTTACAGTTCACTGATGAAAAGATGGAGAAATGCCGAGTATTGTCAAAGATGCAAGCCAAAGCAAGTAGCAGATGAAATCTCAACTCCAGCAGTAGTCGAAGATCATCATAGCAAAGCCGAGCTCCTTCATACTTATAGGAGAGCTTAGGGTTTCATTTCCCTAAGTTTTCTCTGAGAAGCTTCAAGAAAACAAACACAAATGCCAAGGAAAGAATAAACAGATTTTGGAGTCCGCCAAGCAGAGAGTGCATTCAATGCATGACAGTGCCAACTCTGGCCTTGAAAACCGAACATGCCACCTTTCATGCTTATCCCATCTGATGCATTGCAAGTGGATTGAGGGTCATGTCGACTTCTCCACTTTGCAATAGTTTACACTTAGATTTTTATCTAGGTTAGAAAATAAGAGTTAGGGTATAAGGGTAGTGTTTTAATATTAAGTTTTTATTTATTTAATATTAATCCCTTGTTCAAATTTTGGCATATTTTATTTGTAAAAGGATTAATTCCTTATATTTTTAGGCCAAAATTTAGGAAGATAGGCATGTTTGAAGAACTCAATGTATGACATAATTTTAGGCACATTTTTAGGCTAAGATAGAGGAGCTTGGATTTTCGGATTGGAGGCTAGAGCTAATTATAAAATTGATTTTGGATGATCAATTAGGGGTTGCGATTTTTGGAGAGAGGGCATTTTAGTGAACATATTGTTCCTAGGTGCTTTGAAGGCCATTTTTTGTAATCATCTTGTCAGATTTTTTCAAGAAATGAACCAGATTCTTTGACTTCCATTTTGTGTACTTGTTTTCAATATCGAATCCTATTTCATCTTTTCTAGCAAGTGTTAAATTGGTTATTATCTGAAAGAAGTGAATGAAATTCTGTTCCTTCTCAAGAAAATTAGGCATCCCTAGGCCTTGCATGAGAAATGTATGTTGTTAATTCTCCAAGCTATTTGTGGTAGAACCCTGATAGCATGAGTTTTTTAACCTATATGTTGAACAGAGAATCAGATTGTTAAAGTATTCATTTGTGAGTCAGGATTCAAATTCATCTTCTTAAGAAGTCTGAATTATTCATTGGTGTATCACCCTAATATTTTTTAGTTTTAGTATTCTTTTCCCTTTTCCCAACACTTACCAGATCAAGAAAGTGATATTCCATATTTTATAGGAACCGGCCTAGAATCTGGAGATTCCTCTTCATTCATAATCTACCCATAGCTAGGAGAGGTTTCTATTGTTGGGATAGAATTGTTGTTAGCCTTAATGCCTAATGTAAGGTAACAATTCTAAGCCTAAACAATACTCATTTTGTTCATTGCGTAACATGTGATTGATGGTCTTCTCAACCTTCCCCTTTTGCTTACAACTATGAATGAGCATTATCGGTTGTGAACATATAGCTCTCAGCTGTAGTTTTGACTTGAACATGGCACTATTTTTATTTACCATAAGTCATGACTTGTGACTTCTATAAGTCACAACCCGTGACTTGAGTTTTCACCTCTTTGCTTGTGAATAAAGCCATGGCTTATAGAAGTGTTTTGGGCTTATGGGTTCTTAATATCAGTCACGATTTGTTGTGACTATGGCCTCAATGTGACTATAGCTGAGATCTGTGCATGAATTTTAGTTTCATGAGCTCTTTGAACTCCATATCATTCTAAGTCATGAATTGACTGTATATGCGAAGCTATTACCTTAGAATGATTTTTGGTTCACGAGTTGTGAACTAAAGATCACATGTAGTCATGACCTTGACTGGTATATACCTCAGATTCAATTGGTAAGTGCTTTCGATACTTTTCCATTGCAAGTTTTAAGCATAAAGCTTATATTTATACACCACCTTTACTTACGTGAACCCTCTGCAATATCGACAGTGTAACTACCGAGACTTAGCCTCCTCTTTGACATGCGACTATGAATGAACATTATTGAAACCATGAGTCATGAACTCGGTCTTTTGACTTTCAGCTTGTGAATTTAAAATGTGACCATGGCCCTCTTTCTTTACTTGCAACTGTGAACAAACATTATTAAACCCGTGAGTCATGAAATTGGCTCCTTTTGACTTGCAGTTACTATGACTTGGTAGTTTAGCATGAAATTTTGTTTATTTACACCACTCTTGACATGGGTTCATTTTCTTTTGAGAGTGCCACCATGACTCAGTTTCCACCTTGATAGTGTCATGAATGAACATTGAGTTTCCTTCAGTCATCTTGGTGACAGTCTAAGCTGTGGCTAAGATGTGTCACTGTGAAACTTGGCATAAGCTTAAGGCATCTCAACCATAGTTTCAAATGCTTTCCAAGGTGTCTAAAATTTTGACAATAAAATCACCATATGAGTTCTCCTCTCCAGTCATCACATCAAAACCGTGAGCTATGACTAAAAGATGTGGTAGATGTATTCAGTTTTCAAGCTATGACATCTTTCAGTCATAAGCTTCACAAGTTTTGAAAGCTGACTAATAAACATGACTGAAAGATGTTAAAGGAAACAAGTCACCTTGCACATAAAGATAAGTACATTTATTTTCTCTATCTGTTGTTTATTTTGTTGGCAGCTTGTGCCCATCTTCGATTTTTCACTTAGATGAAAAGTTGCAAACTTATGCTTCACTGTTTATAAAAATGTTCCTACAACTTGCTTTCTGTTAAATTTGTCACTTCTATAATTCAGTTGTAGGTGCATTTAGGCTTTGTAAATCTATAGAATAGCATAAATTTACAGCTTGAAAGATGAACTCAAAATACCTATCATTGTCAACACACTGTCAAAACTAGTCACTCTTCTGTCAACACACACTATCAGCTCCATAGAATAAAGAAAAGCCTTAACAACCCACTGCATTAAATTTCCTATAGAATAATTACTATTTTCAACCCACTTGACTATATTTTGATTATTCTTCTTATGGCATAGTCACTTAGCACTTGAATTCAATACTTGGAAAGTGAGAACACTCTAAGACTTACTGGCACAAATTACCAGGCTTAAAAATAATTCTCTTTAAATGCTGAAATTGAACTCTTTAAAAGCAATGCAATAAGGTATAAAATGTTCATTTATTATCAATGAAGTTCAAGCACGGGCTCGTGACATTCAAAGATACATTTTGTAAAACATTTTATTGCACTTTAAAACACAATTCTGTAACATTCTTTCTGTAATCAGCAATAAAAATGATATCACTTGAATTTGTACCTTTTGAATCAGCAAAGACATTTTGTACAAGTATTTATGTAACTACATTTTGTGATTTGATCTTTGACTGTTTGGAACACTTCTGGCATTTTGCTTTGAAATTTTAGTTTGCTCTGCATCTCTTTTCTATGACTGAATGTGAAAACCAGTCATTCTTTCTTTCTGCAAAAGTAATCTGTTAAGCTCCCAAACAACATCATTTTGAAATGGTTAGATTAGTGAATATAATAAATAATTTGTAAAAATGCCAAAAAGACACTTGTGAATCAATATTCAGAACATTATGTTCACTAATCTACCAAGGTACTGCACCTTCTGAAAAAGGTTTCTTAGGTGAAAATACTAAGTCCCTTTAATTCAGATACCTGGTTAATAAAAAAGACAACATACACCAGAATGATCATTAATAGTAAAAGGTTTCATGTTTTCAAAAAACAAGTCCCTTTAATACTACCTTGCAGTGAGTGTGGGTGTAAATTTCCTTATTGCATTTGGTTTTCCAGATTGACATGCAGCATTGAAAACTTGATTGAAATTGTATGTTATTTGTTTCTCATGCATGGCTTAGATCCAATAGGATCTAACCACATTCTCTCTCTCTCATGTAGGTTTGAACCCTAAAGACCTAAATGCAGATGAAGACTTCGACGCAAAGACCTAGGACCTGACTGACAACACACTGACCATAAGGAAATGCATGGGACCCCTATTCCATACTTCAATCATTTTTTCAATTCTACATGTGTACTCTATTGTTGATATGACATATGAAACATGAAAAGACACTTTGTATACTACATTCAGTTTGAATGCACAATGTAATGATCAGTTATGAATTTTCAAAGTTTTGAATTGTGATCAATACTTAGAGTATAATAATGAAATCTAAAGAATGAATGCAATAATGAAAAGTCAATTAACAAAACCTGGAAGGTAGTATTAATTGGATCAACAAATGTGCAACCTTTTCCTATTAATGCTTAATGTGTTGTATGCTGTAATTTTGAGTAACAATTTTGGCGACTTCTGCTGGATGTCTACCTGCTAGACATGACCTGTAGACTTATCATAGGGAAACAAAGTAAGGAAAACTAAAACCATGAATGTAATCATTATTGAAATTAAAAGAAGAACCTAAACTAGACTCAATGCAACCTAGAGACCTAGTGCTTGGACAACACTTATTGAACTGAAAAATGGACCTATCCTAACCCTCAAAGAAAAGCTTGAGGTGTATTCCATTAACTAGAATTTGCAGAGCTTCTCCTTTAGTTGTGGAGAAATGAAAAGCATTATTCTCCTTGTAGGCTATTATAACAAAAGGGCCTGACCAAAAATTATCAAATTTATCATGCTGTCCTGGCCTGCTCTTTAGTACATCCTACTTGAGTACTAGGTCAACTTCCTTGAATTCTCTAGATTTAGCTTTCTTATCAAATGACCTTTTAGTCAGTGCTTGCTTTAGTTCCATGGTTTCCAATGCCTTCTTCCTTTCTTCTTCAAGTTGTAATAAATCAGCATACCTCAACTTAAGAGGATCTCCCTCTTCAAATAGCAACATTTGATCAACTAGTTGTAAAGTTGGAAATTTAGTTGGAACTGGCAATCTGGCCTCTTTACCATAAACCAGGACATAGGGAGAGTTCCCAATAACCTATTTAGGTGTAATCCTATCCAACCATAAGGCTACCTTCAATTTAGAATGCCAATTTCTTTTATTTTCCTGCAAAGTCTTTTTGATAATTCTGATCATATTTTTATTAGTAGACTCTGCAAGACCATTACCCTGAGGATAATAGTTACAAGAAGTATTTAAATAGATGTCATTCTTAATAGCCCATTTTGTAATAGCTAAACCATCAAAATCCATAGCATTATCTGAGATAATTAACTGAGGTACTCCAAACCTGCTTATGATATCTTCATAGAACTTCAACACAAAAGATCCAAAAGATTCCTTTAGTGCAATGGCCTTAGTCCATCTTGTAAAAATAGTCTGTAGCGGTCAAAATCCATTTATGACCTGCATTAGAATTAGGATTTATAGGACCTATAAAGTCCATTCCCCACTTATTAAATGGCTGATCCACAACAATTGGTTTTAATGGCAACACTGCTAACTTTTGTTTCCCTACGAATATAGCACACTTTTGACACTTTCTTGCCCAAGAATAAGCATCTTTAAATAAATCTGGCCAATAATAGCCATCTCTTAGTATTTTCTAGGCTGTAGTTTTAGGACTGAAATGTCCTCCACAAGATCCATCATGAAATTCAAATAAAATTTTGCTTTGATCAACTGAATCAATGCATTTAAGAAACATTCTAGAAAAATCTTTACTATAAAGTATACCATCAATGAGAACATAGGGAATAGATTGTAACCTGTAGTACCTCCTTTTTGCTTTGTCAAGATTGTTTGGACATTGTCCAGTTTGCAAAAATCTAGTCATATCTGATAACCAAGATATAGGGTCATTAAGCAATACAACATCACCTTGAAATAAGGCTGACTCTTTAGTACTTTCAACTTTATCTTCTTCTTTTGCTATTTGAGCACACAAGCCTTTTCCTCTAACCAGCTTGGTTACATAAATTTGTACATCATATTCCATAACCCTTGTTATCCAACCAACCCTCTTTTCATTAACATCCTTATTCAGCAAAAATTCTTTAATACTAGGATGTGCAACCATTAAATGTACTTTATTTCTTGAAACCAAATGCTTAAACTTCTTCAAAGCTTTAATAATAGCTAGCACATGCTTTTCAACAAAATTGTACCTTTTCTCATAATCATCCATACCTTTGCTGAAAAAAGCAACTGGCTGGTCCTATTTTTCTTCATTCTTTTGAACTAGCATTGTTGAAATAGTGTCAGAACCACCATAAGCATATAAAATAAAGTCTTTAGTAAAATCAGGATTAACTAAAGTAGGGGCTGAAGACAAAGCCTATTTTATCAGTTCAAAACTCTTCTTTCCCTCATAAGTCCAGCTGAAAGGGACATCCTTCTTTAGCATCGTAGTCAATGGTTTTAGCAAGTTAGCAATATCAGGTATAAACCTTCTAACAAAATTTATTCTCCCAATAAAACTCTGCAATCCTTTCTTGTGTTTAGGCAGTGAAAGTTCTAGAATTGCATGAATTCACTCAGGATCAATAGTTGTACCTATAGACACGTACAATTGGACAAATACTTTTAAATTACAAAAATCAATTAAATGGATCAAAATGCATTAAAAGGGACATAATTAAATAAAGTTGAGAAAAATCAATTTAAACAAAGGAATTATTAAATAATGATGTTAAATGATTAAATTGAAGCTTAAAAGGGACAAAAACAATATATAATTGATTTTAATAAATTGATTGTATAGTTGTTTAATCAAAAATCAAAATGAACCTATTACCCTTCCATGGCTA
Source organism: Chamaecyparis obtusa (assembly GCA_027943335.1). Lineage (NCBI taxonomy): Eukaryota > Viridiplantae > Streptophyta > Pinopsida > Cupressales > Cupressaceae > Chamaecyparis > Chamaecyparis obtusa. The sequence continues at coordinate 1,052,282 of BSBK01002894.1, forward strand.
AATTTAATTAATTAATTGAATTAATATTCCTTATTTTCCTTCAACAAAGTGATCAACCAATGAAAATTGAGGACAAAAGGACATAAATCACTCAAAACATTTAAATTGTCCAAAGATTTGAAACCATTTAAAGGCTTGTCCCCTCATTTGTCCCCCCATTTATGAACAAAGCAAAGTTTTTGACTTAACCATGGGATAATCATGATTACTTCACTCCACCCCCTACCCTTGGGAAATCACTATAAGTATGAGGTATTTTGGAGAGCATTTCCATCTTGGAATTTAATTTGCATAGCATTGTTACTATAGGCAATTGAGATCATTTCCAAGAGCAATTTGAGCATTTAGTATCATAATTTCATCATTCTTGAGCTAGAATAATCATAGAAGCATAGTAGCAGCATCATTTCTTGTTTTAGAGGTGTCACTAGTGAGGATTGTAGCTAAGAGCTTCACTTACCACTTCTTTCTAGATATCCATGGGATAATATAGATCATAATTTCAATTTTAGTTAAATTTGCATTGTATTTGGTTAAATTGATGTTAGTAGATCTTAATTTCATGCAGGTGAGTAACTTCATCACACAAATGGCACCCATCGTGGGGCTCTAAGCCTCACTTCATCATTTTCATCTCCATTTGCATGCTTGGATATTCTATTTTCCATGAATTGCTTGCAGGAAACTGGAAAAGTCACCGCTTATAGGAGGTTGAATCACGCCTACAGTCAGTTATCTATTGCCTAAAAGCTCTATATTAATGCCTACTAGCTGGAGATCTATGCTTTCAACAACAAAGCCTTTAGCCTTTACAGCTCACAGTCACGCCTATGACTCAAGGAGTATCATCTACATTTTATTTTTTGTCGCTTTAGATTATGCTTTGCTTCATACTTTAAAGTTATAATAATGCTTCGAATAGAAAAAATATCGCTTATTGTTGTTAAAGTGACACTTAGCATTAATCTTTTTGCATAATTTTAAGTTCTTCTTACACCTCTAAATAAACTGTTAACACTTGAGTAACTTTGAATATCGCTTGAGCAACTGTAAAGTGACGCTCGCTATTCTCAAAGTTATGCCTGTCAGCAGTTTAGTCACGCCTATTAGTTGGACGATGTCACTTGAGACCTGCTATCTATATTTGTAGTTAATTTGATCAAATTACTTGGCTAACTCTCTATTTTTATGATCTGACAGTATATGAGTAGTCACAGAAAAGCGCAGAGACTTGAGAGCAGATTCAACAAAGAGGAAAAAGCTTTAAGAAAGAGGATCAAGAAGGAGAATTTTGAGCACATAAAGGTTGTTCTTGAGAGTACACAAGAAGAAGAAAATAAGGTATTTCAAAATTACCTTAAAATCATTGAAGCCTATAAAACAAAGTTTATTTCGTTAAATTGGATCTTTAGTCCATAATTCAAATTCTTGTTTGAAAGGTTTGCAATTAGAAGGCTTAAAAATTCATTACATAAAATGCATGCTTTGTAAATTCAATTTTGGTTTCCCCTCACTTTGCTTGGTTGTGTTGGACTAATTTGTTGGAGGAGGGAGTGGAAACGATCACCACTAGGTGAGTGGAAATAAGATAAAAACCAATGATTCAAAAATGTCCCTAGCCTTTTGCTAGCTACAAGGAAATGTATTTTACACGATCAAGCTTGCATTCCCTTAAATTGCGGCATTTCATTTGAATCTAGCTTTAATAAGGAGGGAATTTAACCAAATATTTCAATTTTAAGAACCTCCTTGTCAAGAGGTTGAGAAAGAACAATTAAATTGCTTGAAGTGTTTGGGAACAAAAGGGAAAGTTAGGGATATGCTCTTCATGTTTTAGGTGAACCAAATTCCCAAACACTTAACCTTAATTCCATTTCATTACTTTCCATGAACATGTTATTTAAAATAGAGGTTTAGTGGGCTCGCCTCTCGAGTTTTCCTTAATGAGGCTGGTGAGAGGGACAACCCAAAGTGGGATACACTCACTTTTGCCACGGGAATCCGACCCACTCTAAAATGAAATGCATGTATCCTTAATAGGGTGCATGACAAACGGATTTTGATTTTTCAACCTTCCTCTAGTAGTCTTAACGGATTGCACAAAATCATACTTTGGTGTGTGTGGGAAGCCTCCTTGGAGGATTGAGAGATTGAAGTCTATTTGAACGGAATATTTATTAAAACCTGGTAAAATAGCAAAGCCACCTTGTAGAGCCATGTTTACAAGCCAAAATTGACTTTAGGTAGGCTGTTTGGAATTCTTTATTGTGATATACTTGTGAAAAACATCAGAGACCATACATGTTAGAATGTTTTTAGGGACATGATGATAAAGTGATGTGTGTGTTGCGCTTGTTTTTCTATTTTCAAACACATAAATTTCCAAAGACTAATCTTACACATTTTATAAATTCAAAATCTTATACCCTAGTTAGAGAAGTGCCGCCTGTGCACAAAACACACTCGCCTATCAGAGGTTCAATCAAGCTCATGACTTGTTTAAACATGCGTAGACATATTGAAGTCACGCTTAGAAAAATTTCAAACACACCTGGAAAAGCTGAAAACCCACCTAGAATTAACAGTCTCACCTGATAACCTACAGTGTATTGCTTAACAAGAAACCAGTGCATGCCTACAGAAGTCTTAGTCACGCCTATGCTTAGTTCAGTGACACCCAAAAACCTAAAAGAGAAAATAGAGAGTACTTGTAGGATAAATTAGAAAAATTTAAACAGATTTTTGAGTACCCTTTTTTGTGTTCTTACTACTTAGGCTTTCAGTTTGGTAAAAAAATCCTGTTCTATATATTTTTCAAAATTTGGCAAAGGATTAGACCCCAAGTGATATCAATTCTTCTTCTCCAAGGTTCATGCCTACTTTCACTAGATCTTACTACATTAAACAAACCTTGCAAGCAGATGGGACCTATTTGAGACAAGAACTCCCTTACCCAGGAGAAGAGTCTACCAATCCTAGAATACCCCAAAAATTGCCCGAACAAGAAGTAGAAGATAACATGATGTATTATGGTGGTTTGGGTGGCAAAGATAATAGTGGTATTGATCTCACTAACCAGGGTGATGCCAATAACGGGGGCAATGATATAAATAACCAGGGCAACACTACTAACCAAGGCAATACCAACAATGGAGGAGCAGATCAAAATGCTCAAGGTATTGACCAAAATCACACTATAACTCACACCAAAGCAATGATAGAAGATGCCACAGATGAAAAATTTAGTGAGGCTATCCAATGTCCTTATTTCTAAAAGCTCATGGAAAAGGGAATGGACAAAGATAGAGAAAAACACTTCCTAGACTTAGCACAAAAAGGTCTCAAGCTGCCCCGTGACTATGATGTCAACCAACTCAAAGCACCAGAAGTTGAGGAAAGTACCTTAGACATCATGAACAAGCAATTCAAGATGTTTCAAATGCAATTGGACAACATTAAGCAAAGTGGGGCTCCTAAGCCTTTCTCCATAGAAGCATTGTGTCCATTCCCATTTGATAAAAGCTTGGTTATGGTGCCATTCCCAATCAATGTTGTGTTCCCCAAGTATGACAAGTATGAAGGAATGATAGATCCCCAAGATAACTTACAAGAGTTTTGTGCATTGAGCTTAGAGTTCATGCATGATACAACATATTTAATGAGATTGTTTCTGCGAAGCTTAGGAGGCATGGTTGTGTAGTGGTTTTCTAAGTTACCCTCTGGCATTAAGACATTCAAAGAGCTAGCTTTGAAATTTGTGGCCCATTACTCATATAATATTAAACATGAGGTCATAATGATAACATTATGCAACACTAAACAAAAGGATGGAGAGGCATTCCTCACTTTTCTACAAAGGTGGAGGACAGTTTTTGCAAGATATCCTAGAAGTGTGCTGGAAAAAGAGAAGAGGGATATCTTCATAAATAGTTTAAGAAATGAGTTGAACTACCGATTACGAATACAATGTCCAAAGACCTTTCAAGATCTAATTGAAAATGGAGTAACAATGGAAGAAGTGCTGGTCAAAAGTGGAGAACTCAAACTGTACAAAGATAACAAGAACAACTCCAACAATGGCAAAAATCAAAAGAATAATTGGTTCAATAGTAAGAGCCGTTATAGGAACAACAATAAGGGAATTGTGAATGATGGAGTAGTTGAATCTAGAAACTTGAAGGTGGTCCCCTTTTCTCTTACAAGGACACCTAATCAGGTGAATAATACCAATCAGCTTTCCAATGCGCCATCCAACAACAACCATAACAATAATGGAAATCAAGGAGATAATTCAAGGAGTACTAAATTTGATAAATATTTGAGGCCAACCCCCCAAAGGAACTTCACACCCTTGGGTGAACCTCTTGAAAAGGCATTAAAGACTCTCATGGCTAATAATGTTATTACTTTGCCCAGCATTCAACCTTATGAGCCAAATAACAAGCCTAGTTGGTGGAGCGCTAATAACCATTGTGAGTACCACAAAATTTGAGGGCACACAACAAATGAATGTTTGCAACTAAAGAATGTAGTGCAAGATTTAATTGATAATGTCACGATCACCATTGATGGACCTCAAAATAATGAAGATCATACAACATTCAAACAACCTTTCTAAAAACATGATAAAGGGGAGTCATCTAATGGAAAGAAGAAAAGTGCCAATAATCTTAACTTTGCATCACCTTATGATAACATTGTGAATGCTATAATAATCAATGAGCATCCATGAAAAGAGGCATCAAATGTCATTACAAGAGGGAAGAATTCTAGAATGACTTTACAAGGAGTTGCTCCTAAAGTCATTAACACTCCACAGTCCAACATCGTGGTCAAGCAACCTTCTACACCAACAAAACCTTATAGCTTGGTGGATCAATTGCAAAGAACTCCAACGTAAATCTCTATCTTAGAATTGTTGAAGTTATCCCCAAACCATAAGGATATTTTGAAAAAATCTCTAATAGAGACAAACATTCCTACTAACTTAGAGGAAGAGAAGTTCCAAAATATGGTAGGTCATCTTGTGGCACCTCATTGTCTCTCATTTTTCGATCAAGATGACATGTCTATAACCCATCCTCAAAATCTACCATTGCATATAGAGGTCCTAATAGAAAGGCATAGAGTCAAAAGAGCCCTCATTGATGGAGGAGCTGGCCTTAATATTTGTACATTAAGTCTCATCAAATCCTTAGGGTTGTCTGAGTCTTGCATTGACCCTATGAAAAAAATCACTATCAAAGCTTATGATGAAGCTGAAAGGGCCTCTAAAGGCATGATCGTATTGCCCATACAAGTGGGACCTGTCAAGAAGGACACCAATTGCCAAGTTTTAGACATGAAGTTAACTTATAATATTTTGTTGGGAAGACCATGGATTCACAAGATGCAAGCAGTCCCATCCACGTACCACCAATGCATCAAATTTCCATACATGGGTGAAGAAATCACAGTTGGGGGGGACTCAAACCCATTCCAATGTTGCAATGCACTCAAACCCCTTCATGAGTTATTTATTCCACATAATTGGGAAGGAATCATTCAAAGAGTCACCATTAAAGATACCAAAATGGATGATCCGATCATAACATTAAATGCTACTCTAAATCCTCCTCAAGCTAGCTCAACGACATCAACTAAGGGAAAGGAAAAGATGAGCTATGAGGGTCCAATTATTAATGAGGGTTCATATCAAACTCCCAAGTCAGAGGTAGTACCCTATAAACCTACTAGAGAAGAAAAAGATGAAGCTAAAAAGGAAAATTATAAGAAAATGGATAAGATGATGGAGGCATTTGACAAACAGTGCAAAATTAGTTCAAAAGGAGTAGGGGAATACTCTGTTTCCTTATTTGACATGCCCACATCTCCAAGGACACATGGAAAACCATCAAAAGGATCTTTACCTCATAAGTACAACTCTTACTTCATAAGAGAAAGTGACAAAGCAACATTCGACAAAGAGGAGAATGAAGTTTTTCAATGGCTCTATCATGATGAAGAAGATACCTTAAACACTCCCATGGAACGAATTCAGCATGTTAATATACGAATTGAGCAATATGGGAAAGGTTTTGAGATTATGAAAAAGATGGGATACAAGGGAAGAGGACCCTTAGGACAAAGGAATAGAGGGTTACTAGAACCCATTGAACCTACTTGGAGGGCAAAACAAGAAAAATATGGAGTAGGCTTCCAATACAAAGGCAAAAGCTCCAGCCCAATGCAAGATTTTTATCCTCAAATAAATTCCTTAGAATCCGATGGAGATAGTGATGACTCCTAGGATTATGAGTGGGATACCCTATCTGATGAATCATGTCAAGATAAGGAGGTGATTGCAGTACATACTTATGCAAAAATCCCAAGGCAAGAAGGTCAAATCAATGAAGAACATAATATCCAAGATATTAACATAGGACATGCACCTACCAATCAAGCATGGATAGAGACATTTTGGAGGCCTTCAGAGGAGGGAGATTCAAACATTAGGTTTAATCCACTCATGGTTTTTCCCATGTTGTTTCCTGTAGAAGTTGAAGAGAACTCAAGTGAAGGGGATTTTGACCCTTCTTCCATGGACCATCTCGAGGAAGCTCACATCATAGATCTAAATGATACAATGTATGAACTCTCAAATGAAGTCATGTCCATAAACCCTATTGATGACATTTTAACCAATGAATCCTTACTTTTGATACATCTGGATCTCATTGATTGGGACCAAACTGAGCCAAATGACTTACTTTACTTTCCAAATGACCAAGCAGCAAACCAATACCTTAATGCAGTTGAACCCTCTTTCACCAATGAATTTGATATGGACATGATGAGCACAATGGGGGCCCATTCTCTTAGTCAAAATAAAAAAATGAAAAAAAATAAGAAAATAAAAATTTCTAGTGCTGAAAACCACTATGTGGCACCACTAGAACCAAAAAAAATGAAAATAAAAGAGGTTTCCTTTGGTGAAAACCCAACTATGGCACCAAAGGAAGAGAGATTGGATACCCTACCAGAGCATGAGGAAGAAAGGTCACCTATACTCATAGAGCCAACGAAAAAAGTTAACATTGGTACAGAAGTGGATCCAAAGTTCATACACTTGGCTACATCACTCACACCTCTAGAAAGAGAGGACTCAATAAATTTTTTGAAAGAGAAACAAATAAACTTTGCATGGTCATATGCCAACATGCCCGACTTAGATCCTAACTTTATAATGCATCATCTGAATGTTAGACCAGGGGTTAAGCCCATTAAGCAAAATTTGAGAAAGATGCACCCACACATAGCTCTTTTGGTCAAGGTAGAACTAGAAAAATTATTGAAAGTAGGCTTCATAAGAACAATAGCTTATGCTGAATGGATCTTGAACATTGTACCAATCACAAAACATGACAAATCTATTTGAGTATGCATGGATTTTTGAGATCTAAATCTTGCTTGTCCTAAGGATGATTTCCCACTTTTGAGTATTGATGCAATAGTTGACTTGACAATGGGTCATTCCATGTATTCCTTAATGGATGGTTTCAGCAGGTATAATCAGATTAAAATTACACCTGAAGACCAGGAGAAGATTGCCTTTACTTTCCCTTGGGGCACTTTTTGTTGGAATGTTATGCCCTTTGGCCTTAAGAATGCTGGAGCTACATATCAAAGGGCCATGACAGCTATCTTCCATGACATGATGTAGACATTCTTAGAAGACTATGTGGATGATATATTGGCAAAATCCCACAAAAGAGAAGAACATCTCCAAATTTTGAAAAAGATATTTGTTAGGTTGGAGGAATTCAAGGTTAGATTAAACCTAAAGAAATGTGCCTTTGGAGTCCAATCCGGAAAGTTACTAGGCTATATAGTTTCCGCTAAAGGAATTGAAGTGGACCTGGAGAAAGTACAAGCAATCATAGACATGGAGATACCTAAGAACATCAGCCAAATGAGATCATTACAAGGCAAAATCCAATCCATTAGGAGATTTTTTTCTCAATTGGCCGAAAAATGTCATGCTTTCACCAAGTTGCTACATAAGGATACTATATTCATATGGGATGCCGAATGTGATCAAACATTTACATTGTTGAAGACCTATTTGATAAATCCACCTATTCTCATGCCACTAATCAAGGGCAAAGCATTGCTTCTATACATATCTGCTACTGAAAGATCACTAGGAGTGCTTTTAGCACAAGAAGATGAACAAGGAAAGGAAAGAACTATCTACTATTTGAGTAGGACTTTGATCAAATATGAGCTTAATTAAACATTCATGGAATGAGCTTGCCTAGTAGTGGTGTTTGCATCTCAAAAGTTGAGACATTATATGTTGATGCATAAGGTTAAGTTAATTGCCAAAATTGACCCTCTCAAGTATTTGTTAAGCAAAACTGCCCTAATGGGTAGGATAGCCAAGTGGGTTATGATTTTGAGTGAATTTGAAATTAAATATGTCGATAGAAAGGAAATAAAGGGGCAAGTGATAGCAGATCATTTAGCAGAGAATCCCATGACTTCTACACAAACTATTCAAGTGGAATTTTTGGATTCCTCCATTGTCAACATAGAAGCAAAAACATGGAAGTTATTCTTTGATGTCTCTTATACTCAAGGAGGTTCCGGTGCCAGCATACTATTGGTCACTCCTCAAGGTTACACCATTCCAAAGTCGTAAAAGCTTATGTTTCCATGCACAAAAAATATAGCGAAATATGAGGCACTAGTCATAGGCATCAAAATGGCCTTAGAATGGAACATAATGGAGCTACAAGTTTATGGAGATTCTCAACTCATCATCAATCAAGTCAACAATAAATATAACACCAAAGATGAAAAGTTGATGCCATATAAGACTATGATTGATGGGTGGAATAAATACTTTGCTTTGATCACTTTTGAGCAGATTCCTAGAGAGAAAAATAGAGCAGCTGATGCCATGGCCACCTTGGCTTCCTTGTTACAAAAACCAGATCAAAATGAGAAGTATGAGTTCTTGGTGGAAGAGTTGGTGAAACCAGCATTCAACCTTCCCGAAACCCAAATTGTTGCCTTATTACATGGACATGACTCCCCTTGGTACAGACCTATATACACATCTAAAAGACCAAGTGCTACCCTTAGACCAAATCCGAGCTCAAAAATGAAACTTTATCTGTCAATCAGTCCGTTACTTAATCCTCTTCGAAACATTGTATCGTAAGGGTTTTGATGGGATGTTACTTAGGTGTCTAGAGGAAGAAGAGTCTAAGTTAGCTTTACACGAGGTTCACAATGACATTTTTGGGTCACACTCAAGCGGTCTAAACCTAGCTAAGAAAATCCTTCGCTTAGGGTATTTCTGGAAGACATTAGAAAATGATGCTTGCCATTTTGTGAAGATATGTAGCAAATGCCAATATCATGGGGACATGATACATGCACCGGCATAGGAATTACACCCATTTGTCACACCATGGCCTTTCTATCAATGGGGGTTTGATCTAATTGGCGTCATACATCCACCTTCTTCAAATGGGCACAAACACATCATAACTACAACAAAATATTTCACTAAGTGGGTTGAAGTAGTTCCTTTGATAACGGCAACGGGTAAACAAATTTCCATGTTTATCTTAAATCACATCATTTGCCAATATGGTATTCCTCATGCCATAATAACAGATAATGGAAAACAGTTCAAGAATAAGGATGTTGATGAACTTTGTGCAACATTTCATATCACTCACCATTTATCATCAATTTATTACCCTCAGGGAAATGGGCAAGCCGAAGCCACGAATAAGAATATCTTGAAGATTTTGAAAAGGTTGGTCAATAAATTAGGAAGGGATTGACATATGAAAATTAATCTAGCATTATGAGCCTATAGAACCAGCATAAGAACACCCACAGGAGCCACACCATTCTCATTAGTCTATGGGGCTGAAGCAGTTCTACCATTAGAGGTTGAAATCCCATCTCTACGAGTGTCATTACAAGGATTGATCACAGATGAAGACTATAGAGTAGCTAGGCTTCAACAATTGGAGTTACTTGAAGAACACCAAACACAAGCGTATGAGCACCTAAAAGTGTATCAAAATAGAATCTCGAGGAACTATAATAAACATATCAAATTGAGAGTCTTTCAGGTAGGAGACTTGGTGTTGCGAGAGAACCCAAAGAATCAGGTTGAAAGAGAGAAGAAATGAAAATGGGAAGCTAATTGGCTTGGCCCATTCATCATAGTATCTTCATTTGGCACAGACACATATAAGTTATTAGATTGTGAAGGAGAGGAACTCCAAGAACCCATCAACAGTATTCATCTCAAAAGGTTCTACACATGAGTTAGACGAAAGAGTATAAAGAGTATCAGATGAGAGAGCATCATATTTATTGTACATAGTTCAAAATAGATTTTGAAAATACCAAAAATATTTGAAAAGCACAAAAGATAAAAAACATTAAAAAATTGAGCATGAAGAAAGGAAAAACATTCAATAAGATGTTGTCTTGGTGAAAACCTAGCAAATAGGTGCCTTGAAGATATGAAAAAAGAAAAAAAAAAGAAAAAAAGAAAAAAAAAAATTGGAAAAAGAAAAAAAAGTGCCTTGGTGAAAACCTAGCAATAGGCACCTTGGTAGCAAAAAAAGTAAAAAGCTTTAAAAATAGAAAAAAGAGCTTGATCCATCCAAAGGGTGAAAACTTGGTAAACAAGCACCTTTTGTTCCCTTAAGTTTGTCTTTCTTAGTCACATATGTCCATATTGCATTTCCACCATCTCATTTGTACAACCACCATTGCATCCGTCATTTGTATATAGTCATAATAAAGTCAGTCAGTCACATTGTTGCATTGTCTATCAGCCCTAAGTTTGTCAACCGATCACATTTATCCTCTGGGGGCAGAAGAAGATTGCAAATTTGGTACTAAAGGGGTTCAATAAGTGCTACAATTAGTCACGTCAGAGAGAGATTTATCAGAGTTTCAGAAGAGAGGAAATTTTATTGAGCCTAAGTATTTGACCCTACGACATGATCCTTGCACCTTCATTGACTTTATTATTCGAGATTAAAAATGGACAAAAACACCTTAAAGATCAGAATACTTGGAAATACTTGTTGGAAAATCCTAAAACATGGAAAAACATTCAAAGCTTTCTTTCTTGGCAAAATAATGAAACATGGCAAAACACTTGAAATTTTCTTGTTGATAAATCTTGATGAAATTGACTTTTCATCATATCTTTTGAGCTATTCAATGATGTTTTGACTAGATTAGCCATGATAAAGATGTGATATTTTTCTTGCCTTTGAGTGATTGTTTGGAGGAAGATTCATCAACTTATGAGAGTTCATCTAATGACATGGTCATCAAAGAACCATCGAGGACTATCTCATAAGGGGGCGAGTTGACCTTTGCTTGTTTATGCAAATGGATCCCTTGGCTATTTAGATTTTCTATATCTTAATACCAAAAATCCACTTGCAACATTGAATCCATTGACACCGGTATTCAGACTCCCATAGTTTGGTCATCCAACTAGTGAGGGTTGTACTTGGTTCAAAAAGGAGGTTACCAAAATGTGATAAAATTAGTATTCATATCATCATGATGTGGTTAGTGATGATTGTACTAGCTTTTCCGTCCCAAAATGCTCAATGGTGAAAATTTATCCTCATGGCATTTATTTGCTAAAAGCTGGTGACACTTAGGTTGCATTATCATGCTAGATTAATTGCATGGCATTATCATGTTTAGATTAATTGCATCGCATTATCATGGAAATTTAATTGCATTTATTTATGGTTAATTTCCAAGGACAAAAGGGGATGCACATCAATAAAATTGGAGTTGTTCAAACATCAAAAGAAATGGGGGGGAGATTACATTCAAACATTCATCATAATCCTTAATTTCAAACAATGCATGTGAGATTATCTTTGCATTCATGCATAGCATTAATCATTATTCATTACTCATATATCAAAAGAAAAGAAAAGAAATCTTGTTCCATACATCACGCATTCATAAAAATAAGAGTTAGCATTGCATTCATCTAAATACTTGAAAATCAAAAACATAGGAACATACATATGCATTTCCATAAACCATTTTGCATCCATACATTGACAAAACAAAAAAGCATCTCATCAAAATCCATACATCATTGCACTCATTTATCTATATCATAAAATAAGATAACTGCATCCATAGCATAAAAACAAAGTAAATGCATACACACATCATATCGTTACATAAAAGATAATCTCATAAACCAACTCATCAAGACAAACCATGGAGTATATCATATATATCATCAAAAGAGTGTTCATCATATGATCATCAAATCAACATATCAAGATACAATGTCATCAAAGTGCTACATCAAATGTTCCGACCAATGGATAATAGGACATATGAAACAAAGAGGACATCATCAATGAGTCACTATATCATTCAAGAGCCTACAACACTAGATTCATCTAGACCTCTACCATCCTATGGGGGAGGAGCCTGTGAAGTACTTGCTCCATCCTATCTTGGAACAACCATGGCTGATACAAACTACTGTAATAAAGAGGCAACCTAATCCAACCAACCTACAACAACATACATATCTATCCTCAATACCTGCATATCCTGAGATAATCCATCAATGCAATCACCCTGTGCACCCTGTAGCTGTGGAGCTAGGGGAGGCATCTGTGGAGCACCATCATCTTGCTGTGCCTGATATTGCTGAGCTACATCATCATCATGTTGAGCCAAGGGTACTCTCTGTAACTGTACTAAGGGATCCAATCCCCCAGGAATCTATCTAGCTACATCAACCTGTGCCTGTCTCTGAGCTCTCTAATGTCTATGAGCTCTATCATGTCTATCTACTCTAGGATTTCTATCAACTGTATCATCCTGCACTCTAGTTGGTCTATCTCTAGCATCCCCATGATCATGACCTCGTCTCATCTTTCCTCTACCTGCTGCTACCCAAGGATGTCTCCCTCCTCATCCTCTTCGATGTCTATCATCCCTATCACCATCATGACATCTAGGAATAGGCTCAGCTAGATCAGTGAAATGAGGAAACCTATTGTGAGCCCACCAATCTGAATACTCATGTGACATCCCTGCATCTGCAATACCTATCAGCATCTCCCATCTGCAAATAGTCATACCCGCAATCTGATCTAATGAAAACTGATAATCAATACATGGACCCCATAGAGAGATCTCTGCCTGTACTTGAGCATATAGTGCATTGCCTTGAGGCATATCCTATGTCTGACCATACTATCTCAAAACTTTGCCAAAGGAGAAGCACTCAATAGTAGTGGTAGTATGCCCAATCATCTAGCGAGGGGTGAACATGTATGGTAACTCATCCTCATCCTCTCTCCATTTATCACAACCAAGGAAAGGACACCATGTAACCTGATCGAGATCATCAATTTGACATCTCCAGTAATCGAAGTGACCCAAGTGGTGCTGAATCACCATCCCAATGTAAAGGAAAGCATAAGGAAATCCCCGATGTCGAACCCTATCAGAAATGGGCCTAGTAATGGGAAGATGCTCCCATATCCACAACTGAAGAACAATGGCACCCACTGATAATGATGCACTCCCCTAATAAACCACCTTATGTAAATCATGATACAACTACACCAGAATGTAGGAACCCCAATCAAACCATCGAGGATGAGAAAGTAAATCCTCTATGATCCTACCCCAACCGACTGAAAAACCACAACCTCGCTGGTCGGGAAGTAGTAAACCACCAATCACTGCACCCAAAACTACTGGTAATGTCAAAAAAGATGCAAACTAAGGCCATGTAATAGTATCCCCATCTCCTATAGTGTTTTCTCTGAATACTCATCGATAGATAAAAGAATCATAATATACCACCTCTCCTCTACACGGGATCCGAAGCAATCTATACACACCCTCGGGTGTGATAGTCATCTCTCCATACGGCAAGTGGAATGTGTTGTGGTCGGAGTGCCATCACTCTGCCACTGCAGTCAGTAACCCATGGTTTAGTTGAAACCATGGGAGGTCAAGCAAAAATCTCAATCCACATCGCTCGATAACATGGAACTCAGCTACTGTGAGTGCCTGACTCAAGTCAATAATCCAAGATGCCACTGATCAAATGTATGAGGTAGGGAAGTGATCCTGTTGGAAAAGTAAAAGGAATCATATTAGTACATCATATCAAGGAATTATCTCTAGTCAATCTTCTCAAAAGTCTCAAGTCATCACACCAAGTACCATCATTCATTTCTCTATGTCCTGAGAACGAAGTGGTAGTATCAAAATCATATCGGTTTTCACACTAATTGATTTATCTTATTAATCACTATCCTAAATGGGATTGACAAATCATATTCCAAGGTACCACTATCTAGATATCCTAAACCAATTGTTTTGTTGACAATAACAGACCTACACTTATCATCCAAATCTATCATCAAGAGTTATCAAAATTTTCATCTGATGCAATCAAGTACATGTGTGAAAAGTACAAATTTTTTCCAAATAGTCAGTAGGTGTGATTTTTATCATGCCAGGTGACATTTAACCTCAGGTGATAGTACAAACATGTCAAGCGATATTATTTGGGTGTCAGGTGACAGTTTTCTTGCTAAGCGACAGTGAATTAGGCTACGTGACAGTGAATGCTAGCCTAGGTGACAGTAAATCTGTTAGGGTTATCATAAGCAGCAACCTATCGAAAAAGGGGCAATTTAACCTAGCTCTAGGTGAGAGTTGTTCTTGTGCTAGGTGAGAGCAAAATATTCCTGAGTGAGGATAAAATACATGGAGGTGGGAGTAAAAATGACAGACACAATAGTAAAATACCCTAAGTGACATTAAAACCATTCCTAGGTGAGAGTTCTTAAATTCAAGGCAACGATGAAACATGAAATTGCAATAAATGATCATAAATGCACCATAAATGCACAATCGAGGTTTATAAATAACTTACCAGAGCTCCATACTCAGGCGGCCTTGCATATCTCCAGCACCTCTCGAATCTATGCTCCCGAATTGGCACAACCATCTCGAAAATCGCTAGAGGATCAGAGCAAAATCACCAAGATGAAAAGTAAAAATGAATGGTAAAAAAAGGTTTCTCAACCTATTTAAGGTATTTTGACCTAATTTTGGAGGTGAAACTAGCTATTGACCTATCTTAACTAATCAAACCAAATCGGGGCATAATCATACATCATGACATCTCATCAAATAGTTAGAAATAAAAACATATTTCATAAATCAAACATTAAATCAAATTTTTTGAAATCAAGAAATTAATATGTTTTAATTTCTGAGGGGGCATAAGGGTATCAAATTGAAATTGCAATCAAACATCATGAAATCAGTGGGGTATCATAATTTTTTTTTATCAAGAGGCAACAATCAATCACATCAGGAATCAACAATCAGGACGTAAAGGATCTTTGAACCAATGTTCTTCACACATTGATTCAAAGAGGGGCATTTGTAGACACGTAAAATTGGACAAATACTTTTAAATTGCAAAAAATAATTAAATGGATCAAAATGCATTAAAAGGGACGTAATTAAATAAAGTTGAGCAAAATCAATTAAAATAAAGGAATTATTAAATAATGATGTTAAATGATTAAATTGAAGCTTAAAAGGGACAAAAACAATATATAATTGATTTTAATAAATTGATTGTATAGTTGTTTAATCAAAAATCAAAATGAACCTATTACCCTTCCATGGCTAAATTTAATTAATTAATTGAATTAATATTCCTTATTTTCCTTCAACAAAGTGATCAACCAATGAAAATTAAGGACAAAAGGACATAAATCACTCAAAACATTTAAATTGTCCAAAGATTTGAAACCATTTAAAGGCTTTTCCCCTCATTTGTTCCCCCATTTATGAACAAAGCAAAGTTTTTGACTTAACCATGGGATAATCATGATTACTTCACTCCACCCCCTACCCTTGGGAAATTACTATAAGTATGAGGCATTTTGGAGAGCATTTCCATCTTGGAATTTCATTTGCATAGCATTGTTACTATAGGCAATTGAGATCATTTCCAAGAGCAATTTGAGCATTCTTGAGCATTTAGTATCATAATTTCATCATTCTTGAGCTAGAATCATCATAGAAGCATAGTAGCAGCACCATTTCTCATTTTAGAGGTGTCACTAGTGAGGATTGTAGATAAGAGCTTCACTTACCACTTCTTTCTAGAGATCCATGGGATAATATAGATCATAATTTCAATTTTAGTTAAATTTGCATTGTATTTGGTTAAATTGATGTTAGTAGATCTTAATTTCATGCAGGTGAGTAACTTCATCACACAGTACCTTCCTTAGACACTTGGTATCCTAGGAGTTTTCCCTCATGAACTGCAAAAATAGATTTCTTTGGGTTTAGAGAAATCCCAAACTCTCTACATCTCTGCAAAATTTGTCTCAAATGATCTATGTGCTGGTTTGCAACTTTGATGTAAATTGTAACATCATCTAGGTATACTAGAACAAAGTATGTCCATTTCTTTCTGAAAAGTGGCTCCTGCATTTGATAACCCAAATGGCATTCTTGTATAAGCCATTATACCCCAATTAGTTGTAAAGGCCATTTTAAACTGATCAAATTCTTTAACTAAAATTTGGTTGTAACCAGAATACCCATCTAAGAGGGAAAACCTCTTAGAACCTGACACATATTGTAAAATTTGTTCCATGGAAGGAAGAGGGTGTCTATCTTTCAGAGATGCCCTATTAAGGTCTCTAAAGTCTACACAAAGTCTTATCTCTCCATTCTTCTTCCTAATTGGAACTAAGTTAGAAACCCAGGATGTGTGTTTGATTGGAAAAATAATACCACCATCCAAGAGTTTTCTCAATTCTTTTAACATCAATGGTTCTACTATGGGGTTTATGGGCCTTTGCCTTTGTCTGATTGGCCTAGAATTTAGCTTTAATTCTATAGTGTGCTAGATCAATTGAGGATCAAATCCTTTCAAGTTAGCATAATCGCATGCAAAAACATCACTAAATTCTTTGAAAAGATCAATAAATAATTCTTTTTCTTCAAGAGAATTAATTTTACCAACCTTCAAGTATTTGTCTCTGAATATCTCCACTTCCTCATAATGATCTTCTTTGATCAGCAGGCTGGTTTTACCCTTCCTGAACTGATCATCAGAGTTGAAAGCTGATTCCAAGTTGACCAATCCCTTTGGAAGCTTGTTGGTTTTCAACTGAATGATCTGGTCTTCTATTTTCTGAATGGTTTTATTAATTCTGGAAGCTGAGAAACCATTTGTTTCTGTCAAAAAACTTAAAATGTGTTCATCAGTATTGAAAACCTGCCAATAAGTGTCATTATCTGGGATAGATGGCGTAATAATAATCTTGACATGTGACTGATCTAAAATCTACCCTTTATTTTCTGTAACTGAAACATGAGCACCAATACTAGCCAACCTATCAACATGCTGATTTTTCTTTCTAGGAATTGAAATCAGGTTAAAAGCATCAAACTCATCTAGAATATTAGATACTCTGGATTTATACATCTTTAGAAGATTATTTTTAATAGTATTGATACCCCTCACCTATTTTACTATCAACTCACTATCACCATATGCCCTCAAACATTTGATTCCTCTCAATCTTGTCCATTCTAATCCCTGAATCAGACTTTCATATTCAGCCACATTGTTAGAACATGGAAAAGATAACTTATATGCAACATAAAATTTATCACCATCAGATGAAACTAACATAACCCCTGCACCAACACCATCCTCATTCCTTGATCCATCAAAATACAAATCCCATAACTAGTTAGATAAAACAGATTCAGATTTTGGCTCTTTTATCAAATTAGGCACAACTGCATCAGATTCTAAAATCATGTAATTTCCAAAACCAACATCATGCAGATCATCATTCTGTTCATTTCTAGTGGCCCATTCATTAGAACAATGTTAGGATATGCTTCAGTTTGTGTGTTATAGGTTGAATAATCTTGAATTTCATCCTAATCCATAATCACACAACTTGCATTAATAGGGCTAGGATTGTAGGGCTCTATGTGATCCTTGGCGAATAATTCTGATTTTATGGTTACCTTAGTACCATATCTAGTTTTGAAGCATAAATGTGACCAATTTGATGAAAAATAGCCATCTATTTTGGCTATGAAGTCTCTGGATAGGCACATAGAAAAATATGCTGGCAAATCTATGACATAAATATCTTGAGGAATTGAGAAATTTGGACATGAGTGTAAAGTCAAACTTGCATTCTTAATGACTCCTAAGGTCTTAACTAAGGTTCCATCAAGCTGGACTACACCTTTCTCAAGAGGTTCATACTTTAAATTCAACAAATCTGCTATTTTCTTAGGCATGACAGTGCTGGTTACACCACTGTCTACCATACAATTATGCACTAATTTGTTTCCAATAATCAATGAGACATAAAAAGGAGGAGGCTTGTCATTTGTAGGTTTCTTACCTTCCTTTTCAGATGTATTTTAAACATTTGCTGGCTTCTTGTCAACATTTATTGCTGGTTGCTTCATATTTATAGCCTTTTTAACTTCTGGTATTGCTGGTTGTTGCACTTTAGCAGGCCTTTTCTCTTCTTTAGGTGCCTTTTCCTAAACCTTAGGAGGCTTAGAGTTAGTCATAACCACCCTAGGAGGTTTTTGTATTGCCTGCTATGAGTTGGCTGCCAACTTGGACAATTCTTCCTTTAAAATCTCAATTTGTCCTAGAATAGATAAGGTCTCCCATGTAGGTAAAGTTACATTTGTTTTCTTTATAGTATCAACAATATTGAATGGAACAAAAAATTGTACCTTGTGTGAAGTTCTAGGAGAACCTTGATCATCACTCTTTTGATTTTGATCCTTATTAGAAGAAGAAGTTGTACTCTTTAGAATAGAAATTGGTGAAGAGGGTACATTACCATCTGATTGATCTACCTCAAGAGCTCTTTTCTTGGCCCTGGTATTTGCTACAATTGATGAATCATCATTTAGACCACAAAACTCTTCCTCTTGCCAATTTAGGAAACCAGTATTCATAGCACTTTGATTTGATTACTGTTGTACCTCCTTAACAGACACATTTTGATGTGAGTTCATTGCATTTTGGACCATAAGAGCTTGGTTAAGAACCCCATTAGAACATGTAGACTGGTCATGTTGTTCATTGCATGGAAAACACCAGTAAATAGCAATATTATTTTGAGTAGGAACAATATCCCTAAGAGTGTTAAGAGGTGTTGGATTGTACTATTTATTAGGCCTCACATTCCAATTTTATCATTTTCCATTGGTATTACCTTGGAATTGCTGCCTATTGGCTTGATAATTAAGCTGATTAGGATATTGGGATGAGGAACCAACAAAGTAATTTTGAGCAATAGGGTTTTCTGTGCTTGATTCCTCTTAAGGGTCACAAATCATTACCAAAAGACTGCAAGATACTCTCTATCTTTTGTTGACTATCCTTAATACTCTGTCATTCATTCAGAGGGGCTACAAGAACTATCTCTGTAGTTTTATATGATGGGACAACAGATAGAGGTGGAACTATTAATGGCATATTGGACTGAATATTAGGGAAAAAGAGCATAAGTGGCCTAGGAGCTATCTTTCCTACCTAAATAAGACTATTCTTTGGCCTAATAGTAGTATCAAAAGCTAGGGGCAATGTAGTACCCCACATAGATTGAATCATAACAGAGATATCGCTATTCAAACTTTTCAAATAATGCAAAAATGCATATTCAGCTGAAGGCCTTACTGTAGCTAGAATCTGATTCCAAGTCTTTTGGAAATGGAGATTGAAATCACTCATTTCCTCTTGTGGAGCCCTCTTGATTGTAGTTAATTTCTCCACCAAAGACAAATTATCAAACTTGTCCTTAAAGAATTTAGACAGCCTCTCTCCCAGGACATCCCAAGTAGTAATAGAATCCACTGGGAGTGTTTTGAACCAGTCAAGAGCTTTACCTTTCAGGGATGCAGCCAATAGCTTCAAAGATACATCTTCTTCTGTGACATGATGAACATTGCAAAGATTTTCAACATCTCTAATGTGTTCTATAGCCATTACTGGTCCTTCTCCAATGAATGTTGGCAAGCCTTTTAGAGAAACCAATGGAATGTTATTATGGTTTGCAATCCTCAAAGGACTACCTTGATTGAATGTAACAAATGGAAGATTTATTGCCATTGCTTGATGTGGAGGTGCTTGTTGCTAAACTATAGGTGTAACAAAAGGATGAGTAGGGTGAATTACCTTCCTTTGATATGTTTTCAAATTTTGAGGAGTTGCTGCAACACCACTAGTAGAAGCTCCAAAAATAGAATTATCTCTAGGTAAATCTTCAAAAATTGGTAATTCTGATCCAGAATGATTAGGAACACTTAGATCCTTAGGGAGACTGATCTCTTCAATAATTACCTCAAGTTCCTCTGAATTTGCAACCTGATCTTCAAAAATAGGATTGTCAAATGATAAAAAATTAGACTTCAATAGAGAAGATCTACCACCTGGATTTTGTGGTGTCCTTCCTCCTTTGGCTAATCTACCTCCCCTTCTTCTTGGATGTAATTCCTGATACACAAAACCCTCCTTGTTTAATCTTGTTGGAGTTCTACTCATTAAGATCAACACTCAAATTTGCAACTGAATCAAGAACAACCATAGAACTTGTAACTCAAAACTGAAAAGTAGTTCATGTCCCATTAGGTGTGCCAAAAATTGTTCAGGTTTAGAATTGTCACCCTAACTCAGACATTAGGGCTATCCAACAATTCTATCCTGACAATGGAAACCTCTTCTAGTTGTGGGTAGACTATGAATAAGGAGGAATCTTTGAATTCTAGGCCGGTTCCTATTAAATATGAAATATCACCACCTAATTTGAAAATTGATAAGAAAAGGGGTAGAAGGAAACTTAATTTGAAATTAATTGGGGTGATACACCAAAAATAGATTCAGACTTTGCTGGAATGATAAAACAGTAGCTCAAAATCATATATCAAAGGCTTGACTCTTCAAATCTCTGTTCAACATATAGGCTAACAGGATTCACTATTAGGGTTAAACCACAAATAGTTCAAATAGTTAGCAACATACATTTTCCATACAAGGTTTAAAAATAATTGATCACCTTAAGAAGGAATAAAAATGCATTCACTTCTTTTGGATTACAATGAAAACAACACTTGCAAAGAAATATGAAATCAAGATCATAAACTTAAAACTCCAAAATATATGGGCCAAAGAACATTTTCTTTATTTTTAACAAAATCTGATAATGTGGTTACAAAAATGGCTTGAAAACATGTAGGAACAATGTGTTCATTATTAGCCTCTCTCCAAAACTCACAACTCCTAAAATTGATCATCAAAATCCACCTTATACTATGCCCTAGCTTCAAATCTGAAAATGCAAAGCCCTTACAAAAATGCCCTAACTTGGCCAAAAATTGTGCCAAAAATCTAGCCTATGAAGACTCCACCCTAAGTGCCCTTAAACATTGGCTTATAATAAGGATTAAAATCCTTTTAAAAAATATTGCCAATACTTTAAATTACTTAAAATTGGATAAAAATCCCAATATCAAATATAAATCCAAAACCTCTAAACTTAGGAAAAGCACTAAGTATACAAAAATGCAAAGTGGAGAATGTCAAAAAGACCACTCAACCCACTTGCAACATGATGCGAATATAGAGGAATGAGGTGGCACTAGGAAATTTTTGAAAACCTGTAGGAATGTGACATTTGCAGTAAAGGCATTGAATGCCGTTCACTTGGCGGACTCCAAAATCTCATAGGCTCATTTCATTTTTTGAAATTGGTGTTATGTCTTTCTTCGTATGGAAGAAACAAGAGGATTTTTTTGAAAACCCTAGCCATACTATGACAAAATTTTGATAAAACTCGACCTCTTGGCTCGGTATTATGGAGCTTGGGCTCACTGGCATTGTCTAGAATCATCATTTTGCTTAGCTGTAGCTATGTGTTTGAGTTTGGCTTGGCGTCAACTGTTTCTTTGACTATGATTGTATATGGCCAAAACTGGTAAGCCATTGTGTGTTCCCTTTTTGAATTGATTGATGTACTCATTTTGTTCATTGTGTAACATGTGATTGATGGTCTTCTGGACCTTCCCCTTTTTCTTACAGTTGTGAATGAGCATTGTCGGTTGTGAACATACAGCTCTCGGCTGTAGTTTTGACTCAAACACGACACTATTTTTATTTACCATAAGTCACGAATTTTGACTTCTATAAGTCACGGCCTGTGACTTGAGTTTTCACTTCTTTTCTTGTGAATAAAGTCATGGCTTATAAAAGTGTTTTGGGCTTATGGGTTCTTAATATCAATCATGATTTGTTGTGACTATTTACAAGATCTGTGCATGAATTTTGGTTTCATGAGCTCTTTGAATTATGACTTTGAACTCCATATCATTCTAAGTCATGACTTGACTGTATATGTGAAGCCATGACCTTAGAATGATTTTCTGTTCATGGGTTGTGAACTAAAGATCACATGTAGTCATGACCTTGACTGGTATATACCTTGGCTTCAACTGGTAAGTGCTTTCGATACTTTTCCATTGCAGGTTTTAAGCATAAAGCTTATATTTATACACCACCTTTACTAACGTGAACCCTCTCTAATGTCGACAGTGTAACTACTGAGACTTGACCTCCTCTTTGACATGCGACTGTGAATGAACGGTATTGAAACCATGAGTCATGAACTTGATCTTCTAACTTTTAACTTGTGAATTTGAACTGTGACCATGGCCCTCTTTCTTTACTTGCAACTGTGAACAAACATCATTAAACCTATGAGTCATGAACTCAGCTCCTTTTGACTTGCAGTTACTATGACTTGGTAGTTTAGCATTAAATTTTGTTTATTTACACCACTCTTGACGTGGGTTCATTTTCTTTTGACAGTTTTGCATGATAGAGAGAAACATCCATGTTTATATTCTGCAAATGAAGAAGAAGAGGATGTTTATATGAGGAACAGTCTTTAGGGTTCAAACGTGCATGAGAGAGAGAAAATGTGGTTATTATCATCATCGCGATCGAGCATGTCTTTATTATGAATATGTTGTGATGGAATTTGATAATAGAGAACAAATATTTATTTTAAATGTTTTATGTTGCATTTGGATGTAACTCAAGTCTTAGTATCGAGTTTATTGAAGAAGTTTATCAACTTGTGGAAACCGTTTTTGTGCGACAGAGAATGCAATTTAAATCTGATCATTAATTGAGTCTAGAACGACTTCCAATAATCATTGCAAAATTATTATGTTGGTTTGGAGTAATTTTATTTCATTTTAAATAAGTTATGGCAGTTTTATTTCGTTGGTTTGGAGTCTTATTCCTTTTGGTTTGGAGTAATTTTGAATCCAATCTTGATCTTGATGATCCAATCTTCATTTAATCATTCAAATAATTTAATAAAACTACCATAACTTATTTAAAATGAAATAAAATTACTCCAAACCAAAAGGAGTAAGGGTGGTGGTATTCAAAACACAATGAGAATTGGTAATTTCAGAGATCTAGGTACTCTAGCCTATCAACAACCTCAAATGTTTAAAAGATCTGACTTGTCAAGGCCTCCACAATACTACACAATGATGGATTAGGTTTCCTAGGCTTCAAACCACTTAGACTCAAGGAATTCTAAGACTCTATTTTAATTCCCATGCTTCCAATACACAAAGTTCTTTCAAACTATTCCAAAGGCTTAATAGGCAACCAATAACCCTGCAACAGACTTAGCATGGTAATAACTTTTTTTCCCTCAAAACACTTGACAAGATGAAAAAATTTCTAGACACCCTTTTCAGAGTTCTATAACACACCAAAAGCTTTTATAGGGTTACTTTGGACCAACACACCTAACCATGACTGAACCCCTATTTTCAATGTATGAAAATGACCAAATTTTCAAAGCAACTACTCTCCTCACATTCCCTTATCCCACCAAACCTTTAGAAGAGTTATAAAATGACTCAAAATGGTTAAATCCACAAGCAATTAGACTCACAGGTCCTGCAACACCAAAACCCCCAAATCTTGACTCCAAACCCTGGTTTGCTAGGGCTTCCCGAATCTCCTATTACAACTCACTCCTGCATCAAATTAGTGATTGAATCACCATTCATTCAACATGAAAAAATGTTTTCAAACATAAAAAACCCTCCTTATTTGGATAGATCATCCACTGCTACACATTGCATCCAATTTCATTGTATTTTCTCACTGTTCTTTAACTGTGATCACCTTTACTCCACACAACTCTGCAAATGCACAATTAATGATCTAATAATACAAGTTAGAATTAACATTCCATGGTTAGAATTAATAGTCCTCAAGCATGAGTTGGAGAGGACTACATCAAAACCAAAAACATTAATCAGTTGATTATTATATAAGCTCCTCAAGCATGAGTTGGATGATGTGGACTATGTAGATATAAGAACTAATGTATCCACATCATCCAACTCATGCTTGAGGAGCTTATACTATTTACTATCTCATAATAGTAAGATTGGTACCTATCCTAGTAAGTCGTTATGAGATAGTAAATACGATCTACATCCAATCTTGGTCCACAAGCATGAGTTGGATGATGTGGATTATGTAGATATAAGAACTAATGTATCCACATCATCCAACTCATGCTTGAGGAGCTTATATTATTTACTATCTCATAATAGTAAGATTGGTACCTATCCTAGTAATTCATTATGAGACAGTAAATACGATCTACATCCAATCTTGGTCCATGTTATATCTCCAAATAATCCACATCATGATATTACAATAAATAGCTAGCCTTACAATGCTAGACATCTCCTTTATATAATCCTTCTCCTAGAAACATAATGGATGTGTAATCCCTATAAAGGCCCAATTATCATCTAATATAACTGATTACAATAGTTATCCACATGACCCAACATGTCTTCTCATGGAATTTGATCATCACAACTTACATAAGACATGGTTTTTCCATCGCGTTGACACAAATTCTTGAAATAAACAATGAAAACTCGAGGTAAACAATAGAAACTCGAAATAAGCCCAAGCTAATGCACAATAGAATAATGGTGTCAATTCAACCATGAAAAAATAGTATCAAATAACACTGTCAAAGTTCTTCAATCTCTGAACATTTGTGTCTATTGGGAAATTCTTCTAATTGGCAATTTCCTTGAATGGGATTTGTAGGTTTTCAAAATGTCACTATTGTTTTACTTTACAAGTAACAACAGTTTGCTAATTTCTCACTTCTGTTTGGTTTTACAACCTTGTTCTATTCTTTGGCTATGATTTTGTAAACTAACAATACACTTCCACTGTCAATCATAAATCACTCTTGAGACTTATAATCTTTCAGTTTAGTCTACCACAACACCAATACTCTTAGGAAGAAGCTTCAACCAAGACCACCAGGTTATTACAATCAATTGTTTGACTAGACTTCCCTACTACCAAAACACTCAACAAATATCAGAATGCTACTAGTCCCCTGTAACTACATTCCATCATTCAATCAGTATTGGGTTTGAGTATAGAATCTACTGTCTCCAAAGATCATACACTAAAACTTCTGATGACTTTCACCACTTGTTTCTAGTGATGTTGACTATCACAGAGACATTTTAACCTAGGTGATCAAGCTAGATTAATGTCGATCTGGAATGGTCAAACGTTGGGTGCTCACAGTGGTTGCAATCACGAGGAGTCTTCCATGAATCTGAGGTACTCAACTAAACTTGTGATTCAGTCCCAAATCTCTGGTTATTCACTTGACTTTGCTATTTAAACAAGTATCATGCCCTAGCTAGGGCATCGGCCTTGAAGAAACTTAATAGCCTTTGCATTTCTGAGCATTGGTTGCGTAAATAAACTTTCCCCTAATTTTCCCTTTCATCCAATGGCATAGGAATTCCGTGGTGAAGTTGCAAATCGGGGTCATGAACTCATGACAACACCGACCCAATGGAACTGAGTTCGGTCTAATAGGAGATCGTGTGGCTTTTGGAAATTTAAAATACGATACAAACTTAATAAAAATTACATAGAAGAGTTCTTTACAATGGTGCATAGCATTCACTTTACATTGTGCAAAATTTCATTTCTTTCCACACTTCTATAATAGTACAGTACACCATGTTGCATGAAATTTGAATTTCTTCTAAATGGTTAATTTTTCTGTGCTGAACAGTTAACTTGTTTGTTAGGTCTGTACATAGATTCCTAAACCCTAGTCGCAACCTTCAGAATTCTTGGTCACAACATTTACAAACCCTAGTCAAACTGTAGTCACCACTAAATATACTCATTGATTCAATCGCCTACCAGCATATTACAAATAGAGATGACTAGAAGAAAATGAAAATCCACGTAATGAACAATAGGAAACACGGAAGATACCTCAAACTCCATGGAAGATAAATGATAAAATGTGCTATTAACCTTGGGTGTAGGGTCTGCATGATCTGGAATAAGGTTCATTCCTGCTAGCTTAGAAGATGGAAATCCTAATTCGCGCGCTGCAACCGTAAAAATGAAATGAGATTTGAAATGTTTTTTTTAAAGTTATATGCCTGTGTTGGTCAAAATTTTGACCAACATGGTATTGGTCGAAATTGAGACCAACACGGGCATGGATTTAAATTTTTTTTTTTTTCCTTTTATAACCCGACCAACCTAAACCTTTTTAATTAATGGTCGATAATTTTCATAGAAAAATGATGTCAAATGTACTAGTGTGGGCTTCTCCTTTTTTCCCTCTTTGATAATCTACACATCCTTGCCTTCCATCTTTTCTTCCATTTTTTCTATGAGCAGTTTGATGTGCTTGTTTGAGGCCTTCAGGATGTTGAATTTTTTCTTAGCAATACCTTTGAGGGTTTCCCCAAGGCTCTTCATCTTATCCTCCATGTGGTTAATCCTTGATTCCAGGTGACAAAGATCCTCGGTGGCTTTGTGATCCTTATTGTTTTCGATGCCCTGGATTTTTTCCTTGAGGTCTCTAAGTTCATGAAAGAGCCATTTAAATGACTAGAACTGGTCCAACATACTGTTCTTTATGTTGTTAAGAAGATTAAGATCCATTTCTCTGGCCTTGTCGCTGAGGATGACCAAGGCAGGGTCAATCAGGTCCTCCTTTTGGATTCTATCCTCGAGGATTATTGGATTCACAGCTTCCTTGATAATCCCCATCCGCACCATGTTCATATTGAAATTACACCACACTTTTTTTCCCTTTCTAGAGTCACCACTATGATACTCCCCTCTGGATTGGTTCTTATCATTTGAAAAGTCATGTGGGTTTGGGGACTGGGTTGAGGGATCTTCCTGGTCATCATTAGGCACTTAAGTATTAGGATCCTGATTCTTTTTGTGGGCTCCAAAAGGGGGAGGGGGAGTGTAATCTTTTCTAATGGCCAGATCAATAGAAAGATGGCTAGAGCATTCCCCCTTTGAATTGGTTTTCTTCCTAGTGGTCTATTCCCTATTCTTCCTTACCTCACCTCTAGAATTATCCACCTGATAATCAATGTTCATAGTTTCTACATTATCATTATACTCCTCTTTTGAGGAGATCTCCATTCTAGCCTACTTTTGGAAGGGTTTTTCTTTTTTAACTGAGCTCACAATTCTCTTCTTAGAGGAAGAGACATGTTTTGGCTTTTTGACCTCTTCATCCTCATGATCCTCTAAGTGCATTCCCACACTGTCTTCTAGGTTCGAGGGGACATAATTTGACCCAGAGACATCTTCTATTTCCTTTTTGTCTAGAATCTCCTTCCCTAGAGTTTGGGCTTTGAAAATTTCATAAATTAACAGTAACAGACCCTCATGTAAAGAAAGATTAGCTATATTCTTCTCCCTAAAGCCATTAATATTATTATTTATTGAAGAATACAAGTAGAATGGGATGGAAACCTTCATATCATGCCTGAGATGATTCAAAAACATGAAGTGATAGGTCCTGATCCTATCAAACCTAGTGTCCACTGTGACATAAGAGATTAGGGCTTTGCAAAAAAACTTCCACAACATTTTGATACCTTCAAGTTGGTAGTATGTACCCATTTTAACAATAGCTTTCTTCTCATCCTCATCTCTCACAAAATCATTGACGACAGTGTCAAAGATTTTGTGGTCCCTATAGAATTTTTTTCCAACAATGGGGACACCGGTGACTTTCGAGATGACCTCCTCAGTGACTATGAAATTCTTTCCCTCTATCTCTATGGACCCTTCATTCCATCTTTTCACAAAAATGTTAGTGACCGCCTGCTTGCTTCCATGTAACCTTTCAATGAACGTCATGATTTCCCCTTTTTACAGAGCATTCTAGACCTTAGTGCATCTCTTCCATTTTGCACTATCATTTGTGGGCTCCCTTCTGTGTCTTTCCCCTCTCATTGCTCTAAGATGGATTTGGGAAATTCTCTGGTAAGACAGATAACTATTGTTCTAATTTTTTTCTAACAACGATCATCCTAAGCTTTCTTCTTTTTTGATTTTAGAAATAGATGTGAATCTTGGGAATGAATACCCAAAAAGCATGTGAAAGGGATGCATAGTTATTAACCTTTTTGTCCATTTGGTAGTTATTAACCTTAGCTTCTTGGTTACCCTTGCCTTTGCCAGAAGAAATTTTCACCACAATCGAAAGAAGAACTAAGTATCACCCATTTATTCACCAATTCTTCACAAGATTGTGAGAGATTTTCAATTAATGATGAGATGCCGACAAAAAGATTTAATTAATGATGATAAGTGGTCTACTTGATCACCGCATTAATTGTCATACTTTCTCATGAATGAAATGACACTTAAATGTTACTTCTCATAATGATTATATCTATGCCATGCGCAGATGCCATATTCCCTGTCAACTGTCATATTGTCACATCACCGCTGCCTTTTCTTCCTCTTGGCTTGAGAGCATCCATTGAACTTTGAATTTTGAACTAAACAAGTTCAAAAGTTGAGTTCAATTTGAGATAAGAAAGGACTACCCCTTGGCATGTTTATAAAAATACAACACGAGCGACAAGAGAGAATAACTAATAGTTGTCAAAACATAACACAAGATGAAAAGCGCAGTTGAACCTTGAACTTTGAACTAGGCTAGTTCATGATTCAAAGTTCAATGGGAAGATAAGTCTTGCAAAACATTTCGCTTAGTTTATGTGAAAACAAAAAGGAAACAAAAACATACCACATGGTGATATTGAACCATGAACCTTGAACTAGGCTAATTAAAGATTCAAGTTCAATCGACAAGAGGGACATGCAAAAACATGAGAGAAAACCATGGTGATAATATAATTCGAAAAAGATTATAGGGTGATTTTTGAAAGAAATAGGTCAATGGATAACAAGCAAAAATCATAGGTAACAATGTCTCTATCTAGAGACGAGGACTCTTGAGGATGAAGGATGAACTTAAAAGCTTTGGTTTTGTAGACCAGAGAGTAAAAAAAAAAGGCCAAAAAATAGAAAACAAAAAGGAAATGGGAAAGGAAAGACAAACAAACAAAAGGAAAAAGAGCAACACACCAAAACAAATATGTACAAAAAAGATAGAAAAAACTGCCTATAGTTGATACAACTTTAAATCCTGACTATTAAAGGTTAGGGGCAAAATAGTACCATTAGGATGTTCCAGCTTGAATGAATTGCTTCCCAATGCCTTGTTGATTATAAATAGGCCTTTCTGTAGCGATTCAAACTTTCCATGGGCACCATTAGGTTCTCTTCTTTTATCCCACAACAATACATGATCTCCTTCCACAAAATTTTAGGGCATGGTTCTCTGATAACAAATTTTCTTAACTCGAGCTTGATGCAAAGCTATCTGACTCACCATTTCCTCCCTATCTTCCTGTATTTTATTGAGATACATAATTCTTTCTCTAAGGCATCTTGAAAGACTTGGTCTTCAATTGTTTTATGTAATTTTACAGTTTCCAATTACAAAGGCAATGAGAACTAGGCTTCCATACCATATACTAATTCAAATGGTGACATCCCGATTTCCCTTTTAGGAGAAGTGTGGTCAGCCCAAAGAGCCTCAAAAAAACTCTTATGCATGTAATCAGGTAATAATAGGATCAATAATAACATTTGAAATCTCAACAACAAAGAGATAGTTAGAGAAATTAGTATTCCCAATATTCAAGAAAAGGATGCAAGACAAATAATAAGCATAATCAATCAAATATTATGAAATCAATTCAAAACATGAATATGTAAACCATAAAATCCTTCCTTGGTTTTCTCCTTCTCATGCAATGTGGGCTCTTAAAATTGAGCTCAAGATCATGCCAGCATAAGTATTCAAAGTAATTTTGGTTACCAAAATCAAAGGTTTGGCTCTCTATTTATAAGATTTTAGGGGTTTCAACCAAGAATCCATGATTGAAGGGTTGTTTGACTGTGATTGAGGAGTTGAACTCAGAGTGAGTGAGAGTTAAATGAAGTTGATTACTTAGCTTAATAGAATTGATTGATTTGTCAACAAATAGATTGGAGAGATGACTTGAATGGACTGGTCAGTTAACTAATTGCCTGAATGAGTCAACTGATTGCATAGATTAGAAGACTGAATTGATGGAAGACTTAACTAATTTTTGATGGAGGAATTAACAATGTGGATTGAATAGTTAGGAGAGGGAATTGTGGAGTTAAGAGATCTGATTGAAAAGCTAACTCAAAGTGAGTGTGAGTTAAGATTTAGGAGGATAATTATGATTTAAATAAATAAAATATTATTTATTTCACATGTGAAGATATTTTATAAATATATAATTACTTATTTATTTATGAGAGGGATTGTTAGTTGTAATTAAATAAATATAACTTATTTCATCATGAGAGGGAAATAATTAGTTTAATAAAATAAATATCATTTATTTAATTATGAGATGGAATTTGATTTAATTATTATAGAAATGCAATAATGAGAAGGGGGAATATTAATTAAATTTTGTTATTTAATTAATAATTATAAGGTAGGGTATAATCAAATAAGTTTATTTACTTAATTATATTATAGATGAATAGATGATGAATTAATTGTTTAGAAGTTCAATAATTAAAGTAATTAATTAAAACCACTTAATTATGGAATTAGGGAGAAGTGATGATTTTAATCTTAGAATATGGTAGAATGACACAATTAATTAAATAATAAAGATTATTTAACAATTTAGGAGGAATGTTAGTAATGTCATTGCATTAAAGCAATAGGCCATTTTTAAGTGTCTACAATGCCAATCTTTGGCATTGTCACTTACTAGTTTCCTCATTATCCTTATCAGATTTGTATTGCTTGACTCTGCTTGGCCATTCCCTTGGGGATAATAGTTAGATGCACGAGACAATTAAATGCCATGATCATAGTAGAAAATTTTCAACTCTCGAGAGAAAAAGTTAGTAGCATTATCTGCGACTAGCTTGTGAGGGGTTCCAAACCTGACTAGTATATAGTTTTTGAGGAACTCACATACTACTTTAGATGTAGTCTTCTTGACGGGGATCACTTCAACCCACTTTGTGAAGTATTCTGTAGTGGTCAGGATATGCGTTTGGCTAGCACTAGATGGGGGATTAATTGGTATGATGAAGTCTAAACCCCATTGCTTAAAAGGTTCTACAATCACAATGGGTCTCAGAGGAAGGGGTGCTAGTTTTGGCTTACCACTAAATAATTACACTTCTCATAGTTTTCTACCCATTTATAGGCATCACCAAACATTCTAGGCTAGTAGTAGTAGTTCCTAAGAATTTTAAAAGTAGTCACCATAGAGGAAAAGTGACCACTGCATGTTTTGTTATGAAACTTCAAAACTAATTTCTCCTATTGCTCTTTGTCAACACATCTCAGAAAAGCCTCGTCCAACCCTTTCTTGTATAGAATGCCATCAACAATGACATACTTAATGGCCTCGAGTCTGATATTTTTCTTTCCCTTGGGGCTTAAATACACTAGACAATACCTGTATGTCAAGTAGAACACCACGTCTGAAAACCATGAGTCATGGAGGCTAACAAAAAAGGCCAAGGGCATATCATCATCAGGTACTTTCTCACCCATTAGTTTGTACAAACCTTGTCCTTATAATAACTTGGTAGGGTGGATATCTAAGTCAATTATTGAATTCTTGTGATCTAGTTTTCCCAGTTATTCATTTTTATTTCTTGCTGGGTCAAGACATCTTTGATGACAGAAGCAGGAACATACACAGTAGAGTGAGAATGCAGGATATAGAACCTAAAATATTTTACTGCTTTTACTACTACATAGGCCTATTTTTCAACTAGGGGACAATTCAATTCATGTATTTTTAGAGGCATGCTCATGAAAGAAATTGGCACTTCTTCCTCCATATCATTCTTTTGTAATAATATCCTGGATACTGTATGCTTTGAGGCATAGCAGTATATTATGAAGTCCTTTTTGTAGTTTGGATTTATCAGAGTGGGAGTAGATGCAATAGCTTTTTTGACATCATCAAATGCCTTTATGACTTTTGTGCTCTATTTAAAAGGATTTTTCTCACTTAGAAGGTTGACCATGTTCTTGGTTGTTTTGGCAAAGTAAGGTATGGACCTTTTGAGAAAATTGATTCGCATGAAAAATGATTTGACACCAGTCCTTTTTGAAGGCAACCCGAGCTGCTGAATGGATTTTACTCTTTCTGGATCAATCTTGATCCCTTCTTTTGATACGATATGACCTAACAACTTCCCCTCTATGATTGCAAAAACATACTTTTTAGGATTCAATGAGATACCATGTTCCCTACATCTCTCTACAACTGACCTAAAATCTTGCAGGTGGTTTTTATGCCTCCTAGAAAAAACTATCAAATCATCTATGTAAATTAAAATTACCTTGTTGATCAGATGGCTAAAGGAATAATTCATACCCTCTAAAACATAGTGCTTGCATTGATCAATCCAAAGGGCATGCGATTGTAAGCATACATGCCCCATGGTGTGGTAAATATCATTTTATGTTGATCTTGATCAACCACCTTGATCTAATTGTAGCCATAAAACCCATCTAACATAGTCATCATCTTTGAGCCCACCACAATTTACAAAATATAATCCATGACATGGAGGTCGTAATTATCTTTCAGACTGCTCTGATTCAAAATTTTGAAATCAACACAAATCCTTATCTCTCCATTATTTTTCCTTATGGGTACTATGTGTTGGAAACTACAATTGAAGCAATTTTTGTATTGTCATTGATGTCAAACCTTAACTGGTAACACTGTTTCTATTTAAGAAAGTACTATATCTATTTGATTGTTGCTAAGGGGAAAGGCAAGGTTGGTAACAATAGCACCTAAGGAAAGGTTGAGTTAGCTTGATACTTCAATGAGTACTTGATTATGTGGCATAATGATAAGATAATGTATTGCTTATCTAAGTAAGAATGAAGACTAAACTGGTAGGCTTAACTGAGAAAAAGTGAAGAAATCTAGTTTAAGCCGAGTGATGTTAGTGTCGACCAAGCTAGTATATGCTGATTAAATTCAGTGTTGACTGAACATCAATTAATTGCTGAGGAAATAGTTTTTGAGGTGACCGAGCTTTCTACTGAAGATCGAGGAGTTGAACACTGTATTGACCAAGCGTTAGTATTTTACATTTGAGGAAGAATTCAAATTTCCAGTCGACATCATTGAATTATTGGATTATGTAAAATATGTTGACTTTATTTATTGATTGTACAAAAGCATTTAATGCACTGTAAATTTTTTATTGTAAATCTATTAAGAGATTTGAGATATTTCTAGAAGGATAGCCGAAGAACATAAAGTAGGAAGGATTCGATGAATCTGACCTAACCCTAAGATCTACAAAGGATATTAAGTGGCAAAAGATGTATTGACCTAATTGAGGAAGTATTAAGGAAACCTAAGCATGAGGAAATAGAAGAGAGGATGCTGGAAGTGTTGTTGATGTTATTAACTATACAAGAAGAGAAGGCTGAAGGAGAAGTGTTGTGATTTCTTGAAGAGAGTTTCGAGCAGATCAGTGATGGTGATGGTAAAGGTTCATAGTCAGTAAGCCAACATATGTGTATGGAATTGGATCTAATATTTTCAAAGTGAGTTGTATGTTTTTTAGATCAATACTACTGCTACTTTCTAACCATTGTATTAGTCAAAATCCTTTTAACAGAGGTTGACCTAACTGTTATTTGTATAAATCCTTTGAACAAGGTTGTATTCTAATGGAGTGTATGTAAGTCCTATAACAAGGCACACTTTTAACATAGTGGTTTAAATCCTTTAACCGGGTGACACCTGACAATGTGTTTGTAACCTTTGACAGGGTTAGCTTTTCACCGAGCTCACTTTAGAAGAGTGAACATAATAGTAACATGTTACAAAGTGGTTTTTCCCAAATTGGGTTTCCACTATAAATCCTAGTGTTGATACTTGTGTGAATGTTTTGGTTTGAACATTTCTGTGTTTTACAAGTTAGATACTATTGGTTAAGTAGACTGCACTGTTATATGTTTCTATTATGCAATCAGTAATGACCAAGTAGCTATTGGTTATTAGATCTAATTTGTTGAAGAGTTTTAAAGTTTGTCTTTATAAATTTGGACCTAAGAAAAACTGATTCACCCCCTCTCTCTATTGTTCTAAATCATATTAACAATTGGTATTAGAGCTTTTGGTGCTTACAAAGAACAAGTTTGAAGGTACTTGAAGAAAATGATCAGGATGTATAAGAAGGAGGTACCAAAGCTGAATAAGGAGAACTTCCCTGCATGGAAAAGCTTGATGAAGCTGCATCTAGCTAGTATTGGTGATTCTGCAAAGTATTATGTTGAGCATGATTATGTCACACCTGTTGCACCTCTAACTTCCGAGGAAATGAAAGCTAAATAAGAGCACAACCAAGCAATGTTGGAGATCACATCTGCCCTAAGTTATCCAAAATTTGAAGACATCAAAGATTGTAGTAATGCAAAGAAAATGTGGGACACCCTTGCAAACATCTATGGCGGTGACATAAATGTATTGAGAGCAAAAGCCAAGAGCCTAAGAGGTAAATTTGATGAAATGAGAATGCAAGAAGGTGAGAATATTGTACAATATTGTGGTAGAATAAAAGTTGTAAATGATATTAGAGGATAAATGGAACTATTGATGATGAAACTGTAATTGGAAAAGTATTTAAAACTCTACATCCTATCTATGCCATCAAATTTTTTGCAATTCAAGAATCTAGATGTAACCCTAACAATGCTCTTACTTTGGAAAGTTTGGTTGGTAAGCTTACTGCTTTAGAACTTTCTAACTATGATAACTTCACTATTGATAATGTTGAATCTACTTTTAAGTCACAAATGGTTCTGAGTAAGTCAAAGAAAGAAAAAGAAAGATGCATCAGTGAAAGTGAAAGTGAAAGTGACACATCTAATGAAGAACTTGAGGATCTAGAAGCTCTTATGGCTAGAAGACTAAAAAGGGGAAAAGGAAAGTACAAAGGTAAACTCCCTATTATATTTTTTGCATGTAATAAAGTTGGTCATATAGTTGCTAGATGTCCTGACAGGAATGATAAGGATGAAGAAAGAGACAACAAGCATTAAGAAAAAAGAGAAGATAGAGGTTACCAAAGATACAAGGACTACAAAGGAAAAGGTAAGAAATCCCGCTATATTGCTGAAGAAGAGACTGACACTGATAGTGATGATTTTGAAATTGAGGTTGTCTATGTTGCAATGAAAGATGAATTTGATGAGGATGAGAAAACTGCATTGATATCTTATGTGAACAAAAATGATAAATGGATTATTGACAGTGGTTGTTCACATCACATGACTGGTGACAAGAGTAAGTTTGATACCTTAGATCATTATAAAGGTAGGAGTGTGAAATTTGGTAATGATGCACCATGTCTTGTTAGAGGAAAAGGATTGATTAAGTTAACTAATAAGATCACTTGTGAAAATTGTTATCGGGTTGAGGGTCTTAACTATAATCTACTAAGTGTTGCACAACTTAATAGCACTGGCTACCAAGTGGAATTTCATCACAGGAAGGACAAAATATTTGATGCCACTGGTGAACAGATTGGAAGTGGAGAATAGACAAGAGGTAATTTGTTCTATCTAGACCTATCTGAAGAAACATGTATGATTGCACAACTTGATGATATTTGGTTATGGCATAAGCGGCTATGTCATGTTAACATTGATAATCTGGTAGAAATTAGTAAGAAAAAGAAAGTGAGAGGTCTACCTAGATTGAAGAAACCTGAGAATGTAATGTGCAAAGAATGTCAGTTGGGTAAGATGACAAAGTCTAGTTTCAAGAGAAAAACTTTTACTTCTGAGAATACCTTAGATTTGGTTCATACTGACCTTTATGGACTGATGGGTGTACAAAGCTATTGTGGTGCTAGATATTTTATCCTATTTGTTGATGATTATACTAGAGTGATGCATGTAATATTCTCAAAGGAAAAATCTGATGCTTTTCAATTTTTTAAGTGGTATTTGGCTAAGGTTGAAAAGGAGACAGGTAGGAACCTGAAGTGTTTGCGATCTAACCAAGGTGGAGAATTCATATCCAATGAATTTAATCTATTTTGTAATGATAGAGGTATCAAAAGATAGATGTCTGCATCTAGAACTCCTCCACAGAATGATATAGTAGAGAGAAGGAACAAATCTATCTTGGATTGTGCAAGGACGTTAATGATTGAAAAGAATGTTGCACAAAAGTATTGGAAAGAAGCTGTAAGTACATCTGTTTATACTCTTAACCGAGTACATATAAAAAAGGTACAAATATGACACCTTATGAGTTATGGCATGGGTATGCACCTAATGTAAAGTACTTTAAATTTTTTGGAAGTAAATGCTACATACTAAAGGACATAGAAATGGAAAATTTGATGCTAAAAGTGATGAGGGTATATTAATAGGCCATTCCACAAAAAGTAAAGCTTATAAGTGTTTGAACTCTAACACTAACAAAATTGTGGAAAGTGTGAATGTCAAAGTTGATAATTATGTAGAGAAAAATGAAGCTGATAGTAAAGAGAACCAGAAGATTACATATCTTTTGTGTATATAGAGGAAGGAGAGGCAAGTGATAGACTTGCACCTGATGCTGAGTTTTAGGTAAGCAATGCCGAGCATCAGGAAAATAATGATGAGAGAGAAGAAGAACGTGTCGAGCTATAGGAAGAAGCTACTGAGTATCAGGGAGAGGTTGTCGAGCATTCAGAAGCTGAATTTGACAAACTTGTTGGTGAACCTAAAGAGAAAAATGAAAGGAGAGAAGAACTTGTTCTAGCACAATATGTAAGGAGACATCACAAGCCTGAATAGATTATTGGAGACAAAGATACTAGAGTTTTGACCATAAGCAAGACAAGAGATCCAACATGTTTACTATGTGAATTCGAGCCTAAGACAACAAAGGAGGCATTAGAAAATTAAGACTGGATAGAAGCAATGAATGAAGAGATAGACCAGATAGAGAAGAATGATACCTGGACTTTGGTGTCGAGACTAGAAAATAAAAATATCATTGAGACAAAGTGGGTATTCTGTAATAAGTTGAATGAGCATGGTCAAATCAAAAGAAGAAAAGTTAGGCTGGTATGCAAAGGCTACACACAAGAAGAAGGAATAGATTATGGGGAGACATTTTCCCCTGTAGCTAGATTGGAAGAAGTAAGAATCCTACTTGCATATGCTTCCTATAAAGATTTCAAGGTATACCAAATGGATGTTAAGTCTGCATTTTATAAATGGTATATTAGAAGAAGAAGTGTATATTCAACATCCAGAAGGATTTGTTGATCCAAACAAAAGACACATGGTTTGAAAACTGAATAAAGCACTGTATGGACTAAAGCAAGCTCCCAGAGCATGGTATGAGAGACTACACAACTACCTAATACAAATTGGATTCTCAAGGACAAATAACACAAGCAATCTATACATGAAAGATGAAGAAGGTAAAAGAATCTTGTTATCTAAGATCTTTGTAGATGATATTATATTTGGTGGACAAGATGCCTTGTGTAAGAAATTTTCAAATGAAATGCAAATTGAATTTGAAATGAGTATGTTTGGGGAGATCAATTTTTTTTTTTGGTTTACAAGTATATTAGATGGAGAAAGGAATTTTCATCACCCAATCTAAATATGTTCATGAGATATTGAAAACCTTTGGTATGGAAGATTCAAGGCCAATAAGTACTCCCATGGCTACTGGACAAAAGTTGTCTAAAAATGATGATGCTGCTAAAGTAAATTAGACTTTGTATAGATATATGATTGGAAAGCTACAGTATGATGTACATAGCAGACCGGATATTGCTTTAGCTATTGGGATTGTGGCAAGATTCTATGCCAATCCTAAGGAAACTCACATGATGGCTGTCAAAAGAATAATGAGATATTTGAAAGGGACTGTTGACTATGGATTGTACTACAAGAAGTATGAAAAGTTTGAACTGAGAGTGTATACAGATGCTAATTGGGCAGGAAATGTGGATGACAGAAAGAGTACTAGTGGTGGAGCTTTCTTTCTTGGACAAAGATTAGTTTTCTGGACAAGCAAGAAACAAAATTGCATTTCCCAATCTACTGTTGGAGCTGAGTATGTGGCTGCAGCTGTGAACTGTTCAAATTTGATATGGATAAAGCAATTGTTGGTAGGCATGAAAGAAGAAATCACTGAACCAGTTGTCATTTTCTGTGACAACACAAGTGCTATCAACATCTCTAAGAATCCACTAATGCACACAAAGACCAAACACATTGCAATCAAGTATCATTACTTGAGAGAACTGGTACAAGATAAAGAGGTCTGAATGGAATATGTGAATACAAAGGAACAACTAGCAGACATATTAACTAAAGCTTTATCTAAAGAAGCTCATGAATATTTGAGAGGTCAATTAGGGGTCATTCCCCTAATTGAGGCTGCCTATTCAAGCTAGGAGCATTGCATCAAATGTGCTGCAAAGAGTATCTAACAAGTTGATGTAGAGACAGGTCACACTTTAGGAGCAGCCTAGAGTTGTGAAAAGTATAGAAAATCCAAGAATTAGTCATAAGAAAAGATGACAGAGGGATAAATACTGTTACTGAACTAAAAAGATGATATCTACATCTATAGGATGTATATTTTAGTTGTTGCTTTTGCATTTTTGTTAAAGAGGGAGATGATCATAGATGGATACACAGAATGAAATTTTCATGGAAGATCAAGTAAGAGGGAGAGATTTAGTGGATGGTCATACAAGCATGGCTAATTCATTTTATATCAGAATAAAGCTAAGGATATTATAAATATTTCTGATGGATAGATAAGTTTTGGATTGGTTGTTAATTCATGTGATATTCATATAGTGTTGCCATCAATGCCAAAGAGGGAGATTGTTGGAAACTGCAATTGAAGCAATTTTTGTATTTTTATTGATGTCAAACCTTAATTGGTAAGACTGTTTCTATTTAAGAAAGTACTATATCTATTTGATTGTTGCTAAGGGGAAAGGCAAGGTTGGTAGTAATAACACCTAAGGAAAGGTTGAGTTATCTTGATACTTCAATGAGTACTTGATTATGTGGCACAATGATAAGATAATGTATTGCTTATCTAAGTAAGAATGAAGACTAAACTAGTAGGATTAACCGAGAAAAAGTGAAGAAATCTAGTTTAAGCCGAGTGATGTTAGTGTCGACTAAGCTATTATATGCCGAGTAAATTCAGTGTTGACCGAACATCAGTTAATTGCCAAGGAAATAGTTTTTGAGGTGACCAAGCTTTCTAGTGAAGACCAAGGAGTTGAACACTGTATTAACCAAGCATCAGTATTTTACATTTGAGGAAGAATTCAAATTTCCAGCAGACATCGTTGAATTTTTAGATTATGTAAAACATGTTGACTTTATTTATTGATTGTACGAAAGCATTTAATGCACTGTAAAACATTTTATTGTAAATCTATTAATAGATTTGACATATTTCTAGAAGGATAGACGAAGAACATAAAGTAGGAAGGATTTGATGAATCTGACCTAACCCTAAGATCTACAAAGGAGATTAAGCGACAAAAGATGTATTGACCTAATTGAGGAAGTATTAAGGAAACCTAAGCATGAGGAAACAAAAGAGAGGATGCTAGAAGTGTTGTTGATGTTATTGACTATACAAGAAGAGAAGGATGAAGGAGAAGTGTTGTGATTTCTTGAAGAGAGTTTTGAGCAGATCAGTAATGGTGATGGTAAAGGTTCATAGTCAATAAGCCAACATATGTGTATGGAATTGGATCTGATATTTGCAAAGTGAGTTGTATATTTTTTAGATCAATACTACTGCTACTTTCTAACCATTATATCAGTCAAAATCCTTTTAACAGAGGTTGACCTAATAGTCATTTGTATAAATCCTGTGAACAAGGGTGCATTCTAATGGAGTGTATGTAAGTCCTATAACAAGGCACACTTTTAACAGAGTGGTTTAAATCCTTTAACTGGGTCACACCTGATAGTATGTTTGTAACCTTTGACAGGGTTGGCTTTTCACCGAGCTCACTTTAGAAGAGTGAACATAATAGTAACATGTTACAAAGTGGTTTTTCCCAAATTGGGTTTCCACTATAAATCCTGGTGTTGATACTTGTGTGAATGTTTTGGTTTGAACATTTCTAGTTTTACAAGTTAGATACTATTGGATAAGTAGACTGCACTGTTATATGTTTCTATTATGCAATCAGTAATGACCGAGTAGCTGTTGGTTATTAGATCTGATTTGTTGAAGAGTTTTAAAGTTTTTTTTTATACATCTGGACTTGAGAACAATTGATTCACCCCCACTCTTTGTTGTTCTAAATTATATTAACACTATGTTCATGACCTAGGTGGAGTGGTGAATAGGATAAATAATTCAGGCTTGCAACATCTTTTCCACCTCTTTTTTAATTTCTTTAGATACCTTGGGATTGTAATTCCTTAGTTTTTGTTTAAAAGGTGTAGTTCCGAGCTTGAGAGGGATATGGTGTTGAAATTTTCCCCTTTTAAAATTTTTAAGGTTATTGTAAGACCAGGAAAAGGTGTTTTTATAAATTATTGAATCTCCTTTTCTCATCAGGTGTACAACACTTGCCCAAGTTTATATATTTGGGATATCCTTCTTCCCCTATATTTACCTTTTCAAAATAACCTTGATTAGTATATTCATAAAAAAAAGGTGGTTGTTTGGTTGCATCATATCTATGAAATAAATTCTCAAGAGAAATGAGCCCCTTGGGGATTTTGTTTCCCTTAAATTGAACAATCCCTTCATCTATGGAGTTACCCAAATTTGGGAAAAATTCATCACAAGTTGAGTGTGATCCTTCAAATAAGGTCATGCTAAAAAATTCAACCATTTGCATAAATTTGTCTATCTATTTGTCATCTTGGAAAACCTACCATTGTTCAATATTATTCGGTACTTTTAGTCTATAAACCATTTCAATCATGTAGGAACTCTCCTTGAAATCTGAATGATGTAATAATAGGGATGGTGAAACTACCAAAGAGTATGCTCTGCTATTCAGATCTCTAGGGATAGTTTCTATAGAGAAGGAATCAAATACTTCAATCTCATCCCAAACACGATTCCTATAATGTTTAATCCTTTCATTTTTTGTTGAATATTTTCCCCTTACTTTTCTTACCACTAATTCTTCATCTCCTTTATCTTTAATCATTCTAACCCCCATCTTCTTTTCTTCCTCAATGCCAAGTAGAAGTGCCTCATACTTTGTAGTGTTATTCGTGTTATTAAATTG
This sequence comes from Chamaecyparis obtusa, assembly GCA_027943335.1. Taxonomy (NCBI): domain Eukaryota; kingdom Viridiplantae; phylum Streptophyta; class Pinopsida; order Cupressales; family Cupressaceae; genus Chamaecyparis; species Chamaecyparis obtusa. Next base: position 1,094,220 of record BSBK01002894.1, read on the forward strand.
TAATTTAAATACATGAGGGAACATATCTCCTTCTGGGGATATTAGTAAAACTCCTCCAAATTCAATAGAGGCACAACTACCATCAAACTCTAAGGACCAAAGAACATTGATTCCTTCTATTACTCTACTGGCTACATCCCCCGCAGGAGAGATCATGTCATTTCCAAAATCACACTATTGATAAGGAATCTGAGATTTAGGATCCTTAGATGGAAACATAGTATATTTGGATTTTCCTTCATGTTGTAAGACAATTTTATTATCTCCCATAGGGATAGTAGCCTGAGACCATTCTAGTTTGATTTCTCCTCCAAGATCCCTACAAAATGTCCTGCTTAATAGCATCCCATAGCTAGCTAGATTGTCAACAACAAGGGTGGTCAGTTTGAGTTTTTTACTGGGATATGCTGCAAGAGCCACTTGGTAATCTTTGATCTGGCCTACCAGAGAGACTTGTTTCAAGTCCATGGTGTAACATTTTCTAAAACTTGCGGTTGAGGGAAGGTCCAGGGATTTTGCAATAGAAGTAGGCATTATGATGTCAGACGCTCCTGAATCTATGACACAATTATTTAATTTGAACCTGAGAATGAACAAGGAAAAATAAAAGGATTGTGGTTTTAGCACTAAGGGAGGATTTGTATCTTCAATAGATAGGGTATCCAAGGTAGCTTGTTCTGACAAGACCACATGAGTAGTTTCATTAGCTATATGATCTAAAGGGGATTTCCCTAATTTAACATAATTTACAAGTCTCTCTAATTCTCTTGGGTTCATCCTAAGGTATTCTGCAGGGGAAACTTGGATTTTGGAATTTTTATAAAAATCAACAATATCAAAAGAAGAATTAGAGTCATACTTTTTCAACGATTCATCTTCTTTAGAGTTCTAGTTTTTAAAGAATGGATTCTTAGGGAAGGGGTCCTTACCTTTTTCCCAACGTGGTGAAGTTGATGGTGAATCATTTTCCTAAGAATTATGATGACCTTTGGTCAACACTTTACATGTGGGGTCCTTAAGAGTTACCAGTATATTACCTCCTCTCTCAAAGTTGGACTTATATTCCATATAATAGTTTCTAGAGCTGCTAGGTAACTGAGGAATTTTTGCATCTCCAAGAAATTCTTCTGCCAAATATTTATTAACATGCATCTGCATGTAATGATTCATTTCAGGACAAGTGGTACCATTGTGCTCATCAATCAGGTGAAAAGTACACATATTGGCTTTTCTAGGAGGAGCTTCCAACATTTTTTGGTCATATGAGAGGTACCCTAGAGTTTTATGGCTAGGACTAGATTGATCAGTCATTCCCCTAGGAATATCTCTATGTGGGGGAGGGGGATTAGCACCCCCTTTGAGAAACAACTTTTAATTGTGATCACATCATTCACCAGTCTTTTTAACAAGGGATCAAAGGAGGAACCATTATGTGCATTAGGTATTTGAACATCTTTTCTCCATTTTCCTATTGTGATTAATTCATCTTCTAATTAAACAAACATATCTTGGGAAACTTGCAAATCAACTACCTCCTCAAGTGAAAGCCAATGTCAAGTGGCATAGAATTCTGAAAGAAGTCTTTTTGATTTTTAGGGGTTGGTCTTTTTTCTTGAGAGATCTTATGAATGATTTTATTAAATTTTCTATAAACTCACTCATCGGCTCATGTATCTCATTTTTTAATTGAGTCAAGTGTGTGAGTAGGGAGTGTTCATATGAAACACTTTTAAAATGGGCCTCAAAGGCATTATTCATACTATTCTAGTTGGTGATGTGGCCATTAGGTAGGTGGTAGAACTAATCAATAACTGACTCAGAGAGAGTTTGTACAAAAAGTCTAACTGTAGCATCCTCATGTTGAAGTGCCAAAATTCCACAGGCAGTGGTAAAAGAATTAAGATGATCCTCAACCATGACTTTCCTATCTCCATAAAATTTGGACAAGATCTCTCTTGCTCCTTTTGGTAGATTATTATTTCCTCCCAGATTTAGAGGCCCTAATGCCGCTCCCCAAGGCTGTGCCATGACTATTGTTGGATAAATTGTCAGAAGAGGTCGAGCTTGGATTCTAGACAAGGTCAAAGATTTCCAAATGTGGGAAAAAGAAGATACACTAGGAGATTATTTAGGGAGAGAGGGTGGTCTAATTTTGGCTTTCCTCCTAGGGGTATGAACTGTAGGGAACTAAATATTTTGCAATTCCTAGAAAAAAGTATCAAAGATGCCCTCCCTTCTCTAGGACCTGATATAAGGTCGAGAATCCAGGGTTTTGACTTTAAGGTCTTTGAGCTGCCCTATCTACTACTGTGGCTTCTTGTGATATACAGAGGCCTCTCAACCACTCATCGATCTCTTCTTCTTCTATTACTAGCCAAACTTGTTGGTATTATTGATTTCTCATTTTTTATTTCCAAGCCAGGGCATTAAGATCTGCAATAATATCTTCATGGGTATCTAAGAAATGCAAATAAGGCTGCAAGACTGGGGGAATTTTATATTGACTAGGTACCACAATGGAGGGAAACACCATGATCACTCATTAAATAAAATAACTTAGCACTGGTTTACTTTGTATTAGACATCCCCAACGAAGTTGCCAAAAATATTTTAGTAAATGAGTTTCGCCTTTTTGTTTATATTACTAATTCTTTACTTCGTAGCCCTCAAAGGAAACAATGATCTCTTACTAATAGTTGGATCAAGCATACATGATATTTGACACTTTGAATTATGGTACAACTCCCAGTTGGATTTTCAATAAATTTTTTAAATAATCAAATTTGCATTTGCAAGAATATACTTTTAACCAAAAAGTAAATAAGGCATTCACACTAATTCACACATAAAAATGTCTCAATTGCTGCACTAAAGTAATTGTAAGAATTCAATGAAGCTCAAAGACTTTGGTTTACTACACATGAAAAAATGGAACTGCACTAATGAAAAGACTAAGACTAAAGAAATATTTACTTTCAAAAAAGAATTCTAACCAACCAAAGATACCCCAATAGAGATCAATTCACCAGTATAAACCAACAAATTTATAATAGTAGAAATTTTTCTTTCATTGATTTAAAAAAATTGTCTTCAAAGTATATCCCAGAAAATCCACATAGGAAAGATAAACTAAAAGATTTCTAATCTATTCTATCTCACTTCAAAAAATTTTATTTGCCAAGTCAAAGTCTTTTCTAGCTATATATAGCCATCAGTTTTAGAACACACAACTAGAGCCCATAAAACTCTCCTAGAGTTTTGGGGTGAAGCCAATTTTTAAAATGAAAATCATGACCAAAGAAAAGGTATGGGAAAAAATACTGGAGCACTCCAGGATTAGTGGGACACAATCATAGAGTGGAAAATGAGCTGGAACCCATAGACTAGTCATGAGAAACATTGGTGGCACAAGCATTCCCCCACTCCTCATGCATGCTAGAAACACTGATGATAGTGGTGTGATACAATAGGGTAATATGGATTATCCTCTATTTGAGCACCTTCTTATCCTTACACACCTGAATGACTTTATGTTTGTGAGACTCTAGATGATCTACACAAACTACCAACATAGCTTCAATATTAGCCATCAATGTGAAGTCTTTAGTTGTTAGATCTTTATTATCCCTTATTGCTAAAATCTTCCTTTCAAATTCCTGGGTCATCTCCCTTTCATCTTTGATGTTTTGACCACCTTCACTCATCAGAGTGATGTTTAGACACTTTAGATCCTTTTGCATTGTATCTTTCATTCCCTTTAATTCATTCAAAAAATAGGTAGCTCCTTCATATCCTGCTTTGATAAATTGAATTCTACCATTCAATACTTTTAATCGATACATAAAGAACATTCTCATCTAGGCTCGGGATTGGTTTCTTAGAAAGGAACTTATTTACTCCATATTTTTCAATTTCATTCATCTGGTTCATTATATTTTTCCATTTCTTCTTTTCTTTGTCCCATTTGGGCTAATGGTAGAGGACTAGGATCTTGAACTTCCTATATGAATTATGCTAGCTTCTTGATTGTGGGCTTCATTTCTTTCTTGTCCCTCTCATCCTTGAAAGTCTTGTGTAACATTTTATTAGTGGAGGTTTCTAGATGCTTTGCATTTTATACCCTAGTTGCAACTCCAAGATCTATCTTTCTGACTATAAAGTCATCAATAATAGCCTCGGTGAGATCTTTGTCATTCTTGGGGACTGCACACTCAGCTACCTAGCATCTCGTCTTCTCGTCTATGTCAATCATAGACTCAATCATGAGTCTTGTTGGTTTCACTATAGTCCCAAAAAATTTTCTAACCATGTCTTCCATAGGTAATGTGATAGGTAGAACATTCCTTTTCTTGTTGATTGATGTCTCCAGCCATTTGAGTGTAGGAGATGGTGTCTGAAGAGGAGTATTCATTGCAACAATCATGGAATCCCTTGTATCAAACTAACCAACCTTTATAATTTGTGCATCTTCAAAAAGTGTGTTCTGAGCATTCTTTTCTGATATTGGGCTATCTATTTTGTCTAGATTGATCACTTGACTCTCCCTAGGCACTATAACATCTTTCTTTTTGAATTTGGTTCTTCTGATTTGTGCAGATGGAGTGATATAGGGGATGCCCTATTTTCTAGACTTGGACTTGGGAATTCTCTTATTTTTAATTTTAGAGGGACCTGTAATAGAAACATCAATGTTAGATGAAGAAATAGGATTTTCAATAGAGGTGGCAAGTGAAGATCCTATTGTATTATGTCTTTTGTGGACAAGAGGCCTCTTACTATTAATCCATTTTTAGCACTAAGAGATTTGATAGGTACACTATCCCTTTCATCAATACTCCAGTCTATTTCAAGCATTGTTAATCCTTTGACTCTTGCTTCATACTGATCCTCAATCACCTTTTTGTCTTCCTCTTCTATCCCTTTGATATCAATATCTATGTTTAGGGTAACAACTTGGTTGTGAGTGAATATCGACCACGATGTTCTCCTTACCTCAAAATCATTTGTGCAATTTTTCTAGTAATCTTCCATCTGAGGAAGATGTTGAAACTTAGTAGGAAAATTGAAATGCTTGGTTGCATAACCCCTGTTGTCAAAATATTTCCTTGCTTCAAAGGTTTCTAGGTTCAACTTGTTTAGTTCTAGTTGTAGATTGAGGGCATCTGAGGATGTTTTACATGTGTAGAATCCCAGCTCAATGGAAAAACTTGATTTTTCCATGCCTTTCCTTTCCTTCACACCCTTATGCACATGATCCAATTGACAACCAACCTCTATTATGATGTGGCTATCGAGGGCATATATTAGTAGTTTAAATGATTTACCTTCAAAACCACCAACTCTAATGTAAGTAAATATCTTGAACTAGATGAAGAAGCTTCCATAAGTGTTGATGAAGTTTTTAGATTCTTCAGACATCCTCTGTTTAACATTTCCCTACAATTCATAGACTAACCTCCTGAAAAAGATACCATTTAACTTCCTGAAGCTTCTTGTGTGAAATTCTTTCAGTAGATGAGGGTAATAATCATACACTTTCATATTGGGGGCAGGTAATTCATGGAAGAGACCTTTCCACTCCTTGGTACATGCCAGGACATAGTACAAGTAAGAGGTCATATAGAAATTATTTCCTCTTGAGAAGTTTTCCAACTGATGATGAAGTTCATCTGCAATACTATCAGCCCAATCAATGGATTTCTGTCCTCCTAGGGTAATTTGGATGTAGAAATACATCCAGTCTTTCTAGTAATATGTGTGTGGGTTCCCTTTGATTTTGTTAAGTAAAATAACCAACTCCCCAACCTATGGCTTAAAATGGTCTATGGTAAGAGGTTTAGACAACCTAGACCCTCCCTTTTGCGCCTTCAACAACCAATTCCGAGCAATCTCATTCCTATACACTTTTTGCTTGGGAGAGAAAATGGACTGAGAAGAGGCAATAGTCCATCTCTCGTAGGGGTCTTTCTCAAGAATACCCATTGCGGTCAGAATGTCATCTCTATTTATGCAGGGCAAATGGATCCCATCTATTTATTTGATGCATTTATCCTCCATACTGTAACATTTGGCACATTCTACTACCAGTTTTGGGTACAGAGTCACTATGGGAAACGTTGCAGCTTCTGCCAATCCACTCTGGATTACTTTTTCTACCATAGAACCCAGGACAAGATTCTTGACCTTGCTCCTAATTTATTCTAATTCCCCTAACTGTATTGATGTGTCGTCACACTCAAGCAACATACTTATTAGGAAAGAAGTATGCCCAAAATTCAGGAGTGGAGGTTTCATGGTAAATCAGTACAAATAAAGAGGAACAAAGAAATGCATAATCTCTATAGGGTCCTTTTAACTTCAAAATTACAAACAACTTCAATTTAAATCAAGAGTGCCAAGAGAAGATAAGTAACCTGTTAATTCACACAATTCCCCAAGCTTTGAGAGGGAAAAAGATACCTCAACTACTCTATTACCCTGTCTTTTCCAGAATAAATTTTCACCACAATAGAAAGAAGAACTAAGTATCACCCATTTATTCACCAATTCTTCACAAGATTGTGAGAGATTTGCAATTAATGATAAGATGTCAGAAAAAAGATTTAATTAATGAAGAAAAGAGGTCTTCTTGATTGTTGCATTAATTGTTGTACTTTCGCATGAGTGAAATGACACTTAAACGTCACTTCTTATAATTATTATATCTGCATCATGTGTAGATGCCATATTCTGGACCAGCTATCATTTATGTCACATCATCACTGCCTTTTCTTCCTCTTGGCTTGAGAGAATCCATTGAACTTTGAATTCCAAACTAAGCAAGTTCAAAAGTTGAGTTCAATTTGAGATAAGACACGACTACCCCTTGGCATGTTTATAAAAAGACAACATGAGAGACAAGAGAGGATAGCTAATAATCGTCAAAACATAACACAAGATGAAAAGCATAGTTGAACCTTGAACTTTGAACTAGGCTAGTTCACAATTTGAAGTTTAATGGGAAGATAAGTCTTGCAAAACATGTCGCTTAGTTTACGTGAAAATGAAAAAGGAAACAAAAACATACCATAGGGTGATATTGAGCCATGAACCTTGATCTAGGATAGTTCAAGATTCAAGTTCAACTGATAAGAGGGACATGCAAAAACACAAGAGAAAACCATGGTGATAATATACTTTAAAAAATATTATAGGGTGATGCAGAATTTTGCTGAGCTACAACAAACCCTCAACCCGACACAAGGAAATGCATAATTTTATCGAGCTCCACTCTCAATTCAAACCACACACACCTCTCAACAACATGCTTCACCTCCTCTTTGGACCCAAAGTGTAGGCTTCGGGAACATAAAAGTGATATCACATCTGAATTGGTCCTCCGTTTAAAATCTGAGACTACATATTCTACCCCTAGTAGAGCTCACATAATATTGATGAAAAAAGGGTGGGTTGAAGAAAAAATATTCTTCAACCATTCCTTTGTTAGAGGCCCCTTGAAGGTCATCTATTGCTTCCTCATGCCGAAAGAAAAATCAACCTCCATTTCTTATTTACCCTTTGCACACACTCCAACCACAACTGCTCATGTAGACCATTCAAAATGATTTTGAGACTACAAAAATAAAATGTATATTGGGTACCGCATACACTACATTAAATGCACCCATAGGAGAATGTGTGAAAGATGCACACACAAATTTTGCTTGTGCCACCTTCTAGGTTATTTATTGTAAAACTTATCCTTGTCCATCCTTCGATGCATATGCCAAATCAAAACATACCATCATGTCACTTCAACCTGATCACCATAACATCACTATCTACCAATCGTTACATTGCTGCCACCTCACATGCCAACTTGGATGATGAGTCAGCAAGTGTATTTCCTTCTCGGTAAATATGTGAAATTTTGAAATTTAAACTTAGTTTTTGATGAACTACAACTGATTGAATATCTGAATGAATTGAAGAAACAATGATTAGAGATTACTAAGTATTGAAATGATATGTAAGATGATTAAATTAGTCAATATGTTGTCATTGATGTCAACTAGTTGTGACATTACTTATCATGTTAGTTACAAACATCTGAACATCTGTTGAAGGAAGAAAATATGAAGAATTGAGATATCTACATGAGAAAAAGATGGATATGACAGATAAGGATAAGGTAAACATTGGGTAACTTATTGATGAGTATATGGCTTTATATTTTTGACTTGAGCATGTTACATTAATCTATTATGAAGAAGAGATTTGAAATTGAACATGTCAAGTGGTTGGTAATTTAAGATTTCTGTATACACCGAGCTAGTGTAGTGTATATCAACTGACAATATTAACCGAGCTAGTTTAACTAGTTATCACCGACACATTTCTATATTGACCGAGTATGGATGAAAACATTAAATGCAAAGAACAACCGACTGAATTTGATGAGCTCGAAATTGTTATGATTTCAAGATTAAGGATGAAGTTTGTTATGGGATCTGCAACTGACAAAATTTGGAGAAGATCTAAATGATAAGATTGAAACGTGTTAATGACACATATGCCGAGGAAGGTTTAAGACACAAAATGGATGAAGGAGATTAAGTGTCAAAATCTAATGGCTGATATGAAAATGGTTTACTTGTCTATTTAAGAGATATGAGTTTCATTATTGAAACATGCTGGAAGAAGAAGACTACAAAGATATCACATGAAGACTATTCATGCATGCCTAATCAGACTGGTTATTGAAAGAATTGAACTGCAGAGTTAATTGAGTGTCAGAGAACCATTTACCGAGTGAAAGTAAGTTGAAGAATATTGATGAAGTGAATTTTATTATTGATTAGAGGATTTGCATGGGCTTAACATAGATCTGAATATCTACAATTGAGTTGTATTTGAATCAGATCATACTGTATCAATTTAACCATTGATTTAGAAAATCTCTTAACCAAGTGGACTTAACAATCTTATATTCTACCCTATGTCATTCAGAGAATGTACATTGTTATCTTGTTGACCCTGTAGTTAATGCTAGTCAAAATTTAACTGTTAGTGATAAATCCTCTAACCAGGTCACACTTAACAGTGTGTTTGTAACCTTTAACAGGGTTGGCTCTTCACCAAGCTCACTTCAGAAGAGTGAATTATTTTGGGTTATCAGTCCTAGGTGGTTTTTCCCTTAACATGGTTTCCACGTTAAATCATTGTGTTATGTGTTATTTGTGATGATTATTTTGCTATCATACTTTACATATTGCATAATTTATTTGGTTAGTAATCACAGTTAGTTATTTACTGGTAATCGGTAAAGTGAACAGACAGATTGATATTTTATGTTACCAAGCTGCATAATTTGTTGGAATTATTTGATAAGGTACATCTTTATATTTGGGACTGTAGGATAACTGATCTAAGTAATTCACCCCCCTCTCAGTTATTCTAACAATTTTTTCCTTATGTCGTTGACCACCTTCTGTAGTTTCCACATATGCAATTTTCCAGTTGTAATGACATTGCCAATTATCTGAAAATCACCTTCCAAATGCAAGTTCTCAACATGAATCCTTTGTGCCAAATCAACCCCCAACAAGGCCACCTAAACTTTTATTTCATTATTAGTCCCTAGAGCCAATATTTTCCTTTTGGTGGCAATAATATTGCTATTGTCATCCCTTGCCACACACCCCGCACCTACGAGTCTTGGATTTCCCTTATAGGCTCCATTAAAATTCACCTTGATCCATCATTCATTTGAGGCTTTCCATTACACTTCTTTTAAAGACCAACCTTCACACACCCATTAGTGGGTCTAGCAAAATACTAATTTTAATAATATAAATATGTATTAATTTATAATACTTAATTATAACAATTAAATGTTATTCCATATTTTTATTATTTTAGTAATATAAATTTATCATATTTAATAGTAAGTATTTTTTAAAAGGAAATGCTAATAAACTTAAATTAAACTCAAAATAATAGATAAATCAAACTACTTGTTCCCATGTACTAAAAGAAACCTTATGAAAGTGGGCTAAAAATAAAATGGACTTTTTCCAATATGTATAATGATTAGTGAAAATCTATGATGGGATGGTGAATGGTTTTCCAGCTTATCAAATGTTCAAAGATTATACAATGAGAAAACAATATACTTATACAAGCATTTAATCTTCTTCTCAAAAAGTTATTTGTGTGTCAAATATATCGAATGGATGGGTAAAGACGTAAACAAAAAATAGGGGAAAGACACCAATTATCATCATTGTTTGATAACCGCTCACTTATTGTCAAAGTTATCCCCAAATAACCTTTCACTTAATTAGTTATACATGTACCAATAACCAATCATTTTTTATCTTTTTTTATCCATTTTAGATTTTTTTGATTTGTGATTGGCCCATTTATGCACCATTATTAGAATATTTGTGCACTAGTACTTGTATATTTGTCCATAAGTACTAATGGTTTTGAGTGGACTGTTATTAAACCGTCTTCAAGTATGTATCAATCAACACTTTGAAATTACCAATTTTTTATCCTTTCACACATAACGACTCCTACAATGTGCATCATTAATACCCCGAAGCTGAAACCTTAGCTTTAACTACTTAACACCCAAAAGGTGAAGCCTTAGCTTTAACAAGTTAAGGCACATACAAAGACAACCCAAAAAAATTTCAAAATCGATATACTTCTTAGAATATATAGGTGGGCTAAATTGGCTAGAAACAACTACTAATAATTGTTCCCTCACAAAAACACATGATGGAAAAAAATAATAGAAATTTGTGCAACAATAATTAAAACACCCTTCGTCAATATTCTCTAGAAAGCTTTGTCTATGATATTCTCTAGAAAGCTATGTCTATATACATACATGTTTGTTGTATTGTTCATTCAAAATATGACAAGATCACATGAACTTCCTATAGCATTACCATGATCACAAAATTATGAGTATAGATTTTTCTTTTATTATCATGTTTTTGAGATGGTGAATATATTATTTTAGTAAGGAGAAAATGCTAGATTATTAGAAAAGCCAAATTACTTATCATAAAAAAATTTACTATGTGAAATTACCATTAAAGAAAGAGTAATTTAGAGAAGGAGTTTGTTTTGGAAACTTGATTATACGTTGTTTAGTCCTTATTATTCTATTTCAAGAAAGATATCATGGGAAAGAGTGTTGAATATGGATAAACAGAGAAGGGTAAATTTATTTTTCTTTTACCTACCAGTAGAAATATGGTTAATAAATGCTTAGGCCTAAGCTATGGAAACACATAATGGATTTTGTGTTGGTTATTTTTCATTCTCTCTGTCATATCTATGTTAGTTCTACTTTTATGTATGAGAAAAGTAGTTAGTTCATAGCTTGCACCAGATTCTTTTCTGATCCATCAGTGCCGAGTTGATAGATTACTCAAGCAGGGTCGGTGTGCTCTTCATTTCAAGATGGGCCCCAGGGGAGCTAACCACTCTGTGGTTGGGCAAAAAAAATGCCTAGATCACATTTATGTCTCGAGATTTATAGATGGAAAGATGTATGATGGCATAGGAGACCAGATCATACAAATGGACAATGGATAGTCCAATGGAATATGTATTGATATCTTGTATTATTTCAACCTTTTGGTCATGTACCTTATTGTATTGTATACTTTGATATGATGTGTGATAGTATGGTCGACAACTTTTATGTATTTATCACCTCATGTTGTATGATTGGATGATTCATGTACTCTCGATAGTATGGTGAATTTCTTAATATTGTACTTTGAGGATATTCAACATTATTTTCAGATTATTATAATTTCTTATTCTGAGAAATGGAATATATTATGTGGAAAAGTCTTTTTGTTTTAGTAGACTTGTGTATGTATTTGACTTTCTGAGATTTTTGTTGATGATCTTATGTTTCACTTGTGAGATGGAATCGGTCTTTACATGTGGTATCAAAGCTATGTTTAAACACTCAAACCTTGGTCTACTATTTCTAAGTTTCATACTTGGTGCGGGAATTGATTTGTCACCGTGCAAACTTGAAATACTAATAGGGTTGGATCTAGCAATGAAATGATTAATGATGAACCAAATCCAAGGCTAGATGAGATCTTAACCCTCTTAAATGAATAGAGAAACCTCTTATAGCAGCAAGGTGATTGTATGGATCATCTTGAGTAGGACTTGAGAGGTAGATGAAATGAAGAGGCTAGAAGGAAGAGGGAAGAGGATCAAAGGCTAGAAGCTAATAAGAAACTAGAAGAAGATATGAGGATGGAAGCTTAGAGGAATCTAGATGAGGACCAATGATTGGAAGTACTAAGAAAGGAAGAAGAGGATAGGAGGAACTAAGAGCAGCAAAAGAAAAATGCATATCATGGGGTTGCAGAAGTACATAATAACAAGGAAAGAATAGCAGAGGAATTGAATAAGGACCTTGAGAAGGTCGTACCTCCTACTTTTTATGGTAAGACCATCGGTGATGCTACATAGGCATGTATAGTATCCATGGAGAAGTACTTCCACATTCACAATCTTTCAAATGAATCTAGAGCTATGTGGGGTGATTTCCAATTGGTTGGTGAGGCTGGTACTTGATGGGATGATAAGATGGCTGAAAAGAGGATGCAGCTTGGTGAGATCTCTTGGGAGAAATTTCTTGAACTTTTTTGTAAGAAATGGATACCTTAGTTGTATTATGATAGGAAAGTAGTTGAATTGGAGAACCTAATACAGGGAGTATTGATTGTTACCAAATACCATGAGATATTTTACCACCTGGTTAAGTATGTACCTCAGTATCAATAAGATGAGCGGTTTAGAACTCACAAATTTATTCTTGGGTTACAACCTGAGATAGGATCTGAGGTTGATATGCATGATCTTGAGATTATGGACATTTATTTTGGGAAGGCCTTGAGCCAAGAACAAGAACTAAAATAGGTGTCTTCAATGAGAGTGAGTTAGAGGACTAGTGCTCCTCAGGGATTCAAGATGAAGTTTCAAGATAAAAAACATAAGAAAACTGGATGGTAGCAAGTAATGAATATGAGGGGTAGAGGAAGAGGTAACACAAGAAGGAACACCAACAATGATAATCAGAATCAGAACATAGGCAACAACATGAATGAAAATATGAGGAATAAACCAAATGGTAAACATGGACCATGAGATTATTTCTTTACTTGTGGATGTGACCACTATGCTAATGCTTGTCCTTAGTGATTAAACCATAGAGATGGGAAAGGACCTCAAATTAAGCATCAGATTCATGTAGTTGTGGATCATCGACATGATGACTTTTAGGCTACACCTATTCATTTGGCCGGTAAGCTCTTTGGTCATGATATTTCTATTTTGATTGATATTGGAGCAACTGAATGTTTCATAGATCCTAGAGTTGTTTCAATACTTCCAGTTAGATCAAGTTATATGTTAGAACCTTGGATGGTAGAATATGGAAATAGGGAAGAGCAAAAGGTTGAGAAATATTTATCTTGTACCAAGATTGAACTTCCTAATTTTCAAATGCAAGTAAACCTATATATTGTACCTTTAGGTTCCTATGAAGCCATTTTGGGCATCAATTGGCTAATATAACATAAGGCTATAGTGAACTGTAAGGAAAACCAGTATAATGCCTAGGTGATATAGGTAATCTTGCAGTACTTTGTGGTGTGAAAAGGTCTTTTGAGCTACAATAGATTTATGCCATGCAATTGAAAAAGGAAAAAAGGAAGGGTTGCATGATGTATGTGGCTTATGTCAAAGATATTGACACTTCTCCTAACATAGAAGATTTCCCTATTCTACAGGAAATCAAGGATGTTTTTCCTAGAAGAATTACATAAGTTACCTCCAAAGAGAGACTTTGATTTCTCAATTGATGTGATGCCTAGAACTGATCCTCAATCCAAAGCTCCATACCGTATGACCACCACTGAAATGTATGAGTTAAAGATATAGTTTCAAGAAATCTTGGATAAAGGGTTCATTTTCCCTAGTGTATCACCATGGGGAGTTCCAGTAATCTTCGTGAAGAAGGATGGTACCTTAAAATTGTGCATAGACTACATAATGCTTAATAAGGTAACTATTAAGAACATATATCCTCTCCCATGAATAGATAAACTATTTGATCAAATGAAGGGAGCAATTGTGTTCTCTAAAATTGATTTGAGATCTGGATATCATCAATTCTAGATCAAAAAGGAGGACATATCCAAAATAGCTTTAAGGATGAGGTATGGACATTATGAGTTTGTTGTCTTACCTTTTAGATTGACTAATACTCTAGTAGCATTCATGAACTTGATGAATAGTGTTATGAGGGATTGTCTAGATAATTTTGTGGAGATATTCATTGATGACATCCTGATTTATTCTGAGAACATGGAGAAACATGAGGAAAATATGCGAATAGTTTTACAACATCTGAGAGACAAGTATTTTTATGGAAAACTATCAAAGTGTTCTTTCTATAAGAAATAAATTCACCATTTGGGTTATATCATTTCTACAGATGGAATTATAGTAGATCCTACGAAGATTAAAGCCATTCTTGAGTGGAAAACTCCACAAAATGTGAGTGAAGTTAGAAGCTTCATCAGACTTGCAGGTTATTACAAGAAATTTATGGAGGGATTCTCCAAGATTGTAACACCTATTAAATCACTTCAGAGGAAAGGGAAAAGACATGAGTGGATTGATGTATGTGAGAGAGCATTCCAATTGTTGAAACATAAACTCAAATCCATTCCTATCTTGTTCATACCAAATCCTAATGGACACTTTATGGTTATCACCGATGCTTCAGGTGAAGGTCTTGGTGGTGTGCTTATGAAAGGTAAGGTAGTGGCTTATGAGTCATGAAAAATTGAAATAGTATGAGGTTAACTATGCACCTCATGATTTAGAATTGACTACAATTGTACATACTTTAGTGATGTGGAGACATTACCTTTTGGGTAAGCCGTTTGAGTTAAAGATGGATCACATGGGACTTAGGTATATCTTAACATAGCCAAATATCAATGCTAGATAGAGATGTTGGTTAGAGTTTCTGAATGAGTATGATTTCAGAATTGAGTATATTAAAGGAAACAAGAATAGAGTAGTTGATTCTCTAAGCAGGAGAAGGAACATATTTGCTATTTCTACATCTAGAAATCAATTAAGAGAGCATGTGTTATAGAATCTTTCAGGTGATGATCAACATGAGATGGTCAAATCAGCTTTACTTTCAGATCCATCGGATCATCGCTTTATGGATACACTTTTGATGATAATGGTATCTTGAGATACCAAGACATGATGTCTATTCCTGACCAAAAAGGGTTAAGGAATTTGGTTTTAGAGGAAATGCATTGTAATCCATTTTCAAGACATCCAAGGGTAAACAAGATGATTGTTGATTTGAGGTCGTTGTATTTTTGGCCAGGGCTAAAGCGAGATATGACAACATTTGTAGCGTAGTGTTTAGAATATTAGTGATTTAAGCCTGGACATGTCCACTGAGTAGGACTTTTGTGCCCACATGATATACCAGATTATGAATGGAATTAAGTCATCGGTATGGATTTTATCCAGGGTTTACCTATGACACGGCACATACATGATGTAATCTTGGTTGTAGTTGATAAATTAACCAAGGTAGCTCACTTTATTCTAGGGAGCTTGAGAGATGGACTGTTAGCTTTGGCCAAGAAGTTTTTTCAAGATATTTTCAGATTGCATAGTGTACCTGAGACTATCATATTTGACAAAGGCACTCGAATGACATCAAGGTTTTGGACAACCTTGAATGCATCTATGGGTACTCGATTGAACTTCAATATCACTTATCATCCATAAACATATGGATAAACTAAGAGAGTGAATCAAGTGATTAAGGATTTACTTTGTATGTATTGAATGGATCAATAGTACAAGTGGGAAGACTATCTTCCATTGGTGGAGTTTGCCTACAACAACTCTTACCATGATTCTTTGGGAATGACACCATTCAAGGCACTTTATGGATGGAAGTTTCATACTCCTATCAGTTGGGAATGAGTAGAGGATAGGATCATCATTGGTCATGATATGTTGAGAGATATGGAAGGATAAATGACTCTAATTTGGACTCAGATGAAGGAAGAAATTGATAGACAAAAGAGTTATGTAGATAGGAACTACACTTTCTAAAACATTTAGGAAGGTGACAAGGTATGTTTGCATGTGAGACCACACAGAATCTCAATTTCTTTTGGCAAGTAATCAAAGATTGCACCAAGATATGTGGGTCCTTTTGATGTTTTGGAGGTTATCAACCCCATTTCATACAAACTTGCTTTACCACCCACTCTTGCCTCGATCCATAATGTTTTTCATATTTCTTTGTTGAAGCCCTACCATCTAGATGCATCTCATATTCTAGATTGGCATGTATTGTAGGTTTAGGATCTAAGGATGGTGCTGGTGCACCCTACCTTCCTTGTTGACTAGCATACCATCAGGGTGCATGACATAGATATAGTGCAGTATAAGGTCTAGTGGGACCAATTCTCTCTCAACAATGCTACTTGGGAGGATGCTGAAGACATGCATAATCATTTTCGTAGTTATTTGCTAAGATTTTATTTATGTTATGTTGATGTTTTAAGATTTGTTTGGACTTATTTGTATGCTTTCATAAGACATCGGGTCGATGTCTCCTCTTAGAGGGGAGGCATGTCATAACCCGATCTAGTTCTCTTGGGTTTTAGGACTTTTTAGAGACTTTACTTCACTT
The DNA here is from genome assembly GCA_027943335.1 of Chamaecyparis obtusa. Classification (NCBI taxonomy): domain Eukaryota; kingdom Viridiplantae; phylum Streptophyta; class Pinopsida; order Cupressales; family Cupressaceae; genus Chamaecyparis; species Chamaecyparis obtusa. The sequence goes on from BSBK01002894.1 coordinate 1,111,000, forward strand.
ATGTTGACTTGGTTGAAGGTTTGTCGACCCAAGTCGTATTAAATAAATGTTTTAAACATAGAGATTATTATGTTTCTTTAATTATTTTATGATGAAATAAATTGATGAAATGAAAAATGATGTTATGTATGAGAATCTAAATGCATTATGCAATGTAATTTAATGATGATTATAGATGGAATTGGAAATGTTAATTATGTTATGAAAATGAGTTATGAATTTTATTTCAATTATGAGTTTAATGGGACTAATCTACTAATGATCTTTTGAGTTCGAGCATGAATGACATGAGATGAAGACAAAAATCTGATTGAGGTAGAGGAATCTATCTCCTCGATAGGGGTGTGATCGAAATAAATTGGTTGCAAGCACACACCACATAGTTAATTATTTTCGTATTGAATTAATTTCTTTATTTATCTCGTGAATTCAAATTTTAAGTAATTTGAGTGTGTGTTAAGTTAGATCAAATGCATGAGTTATGCGACTGTCTGTTATCAGAAAAAAATGAAATTCATTAAAACTTCTTATTTTATGTTAGAATTGAAAATTTGTAAAATAGTCAAGTGAAAATTGTTATATAATATATTTAAATGCTTTTAGATTATTTTATTAATTGATGAAATAAATTATAAGAAAATTACTAACCATGCGATAGGAGTTAGTTTTCTTTAGTAACTAGAACTCAACATTCAATCAGTAACAATCACATTCACATAGACACAAAGGGAAAATACACAATTTAACAACCTCACCTTGCATGTTTAAAGAACCATCCCCAAAGGGATGTTAAAGGTGACTGTTAAAAGGAATGTGTTGTCATTCCTCAATGATCAGACATGTTGGAATGAATAAGGGGGGCTTGACAACCCAAGATTTTTAGTTCGACCTCCATTTTCGGTAGAAAGGATGTAATTTGGGGAGGTGTCTCCTCTTAGGGCCTGTTTGGTGCATGGAATATGGGCTCTAATTCTAGAATAACATTTTCAGATTAGTGAATTCCATGTTTGTGTCCATCCAAATAAATAGGAATTGGAATTTCAAAATTCCAATTTTGTCCACAAAATGGGTATTTCATCTTCCATTTGAAAAGGTGGAATTAGAAATCTAGGCTCTAATTCCACTTTTCAAATGCTCATTTTATGTGCCGTCAGGTCCGCTTTTTGTTGTTTATAACTTTTGACATCCAAAATTTCATTTGTCTGCCAAAATTTTCATTTCATTTTCATCTTGGTCTCCATTTGTTGAAACCCTAGTTTGTTGTCTGTCTGCTGCATCTACTCCACTTGTTGAAACATGATCGCCAAGCTCTTCTTCTTCTGCTTACCTGTGCAGTGCAACCTATTTCTCTAAACCCAAAATCATTTTTGCTCTAATTTCTCTATTGTTGCAGAGAGTAATGTGAGCAACAACAATGCCCCTTCACAAAATCTCTTCCTGCACTTCGTTACCACCAGATTTAACATGTCTTTCGCAGATGCCGCAAAAATGTAGAAAAGGGTGCCCTTGCTGGGGCGGCTTAGAAACCCTTGATAAAGTTGAACAGTTCATGTCCATGCTCAACAAACATGGCTGCAACAAAGATCAAATTGTAAAAATAATCAGATTTCATCCCGCGCTTATGTTGGTCAGTGCAAAAAGATTGTTGGAGCCCAAGATTCAAATCCTGAATGATTTTGGTATTGTGGGCGAAAATCTAACCAAATATTTGATCCAGTCATCTTTCGGGTGAACCAAACGGTTCAACAGATATTCTAAATACCATTTTGAGGATATTTATCTTCCAGAATTGCATCATATTCTAGAATTGACTATATCCAACATTCTGTATTCCATGCACCAAACAGGCCCTTAAGGATCAAAAACATATACGCAGAAGGGAATGCATGGAAAGGAGACAAGGAGAACATGCCACGATGTCTAAATAAAGGAGAATAGTACACACATAACAAGGGTAGAAGGGGAGTGTACACACACAACAAGAAGAAAAGAGGTTATGTTAACTTAACTTTGCATAGACAAGAAGACAATGATAAAGAAGAAGAGGATAAAATTGAAAAGGATACACAGAGAGAATGAAATAAATTTGGCACAAAACAAAAGGGGTATATAGAGAGGGAATAAGAGAAGAGGGAGACAGGTAGAATGGAGGAATTGAGACACACAAAACAAAGAAAATTGGGAGGAAAGAGTTGCATTACAGAGCGATGGGAGCAGTTCAGGGTGAGAAGCAACAGGAGGTATGCAACAAAGAAAAATATGTGTATTAGAGGGGGCATCGATATCAAGGAAATTGATGTCGATAGTTGGATTGAACTCAAACACGACATAGGTGCATACACATGGAATAGGGAGAAGAGTTTTGAGAGAGATCAAAATTTATACATAGAGGAGTCAGAGGTTTCTCTTTATTTGCAACTTTGAGATATTGGAAAAGAAAGGATCTACCATTTCCAGATTACATTGTAAATTACAGCTTCCTCTTTTCCTTAAAAATCTCTACAAATGTGTTTTTTTACATATATGAATAGGAAATACTAAGGATTTGAATAGGTTGTGATAAATATTTTGTCCAATCTTTGTATGATTTCTTTTAATACCTAGCTTGGTGAGAATAATTGGAAACATGATGAAAACCACATTTACATTTGTCATCCTTCATTTACATTGATCAAAAACATATATACAAAAGGGAATGCATGGAAAGGAGACAAGGAGAACATGCCATGATGTTTGAATAAAGGAGAATGGTACACACATAACAAGGGTAGAAGGGGAGCGTACACACACAACACGAAGAAAAGAGGTTATGTTAACTTAACTTTGCATAGACAAGAAGACAATGATAAAGAAGAAGAGGATAAAATTGAAAAGGATATGCAGAGAGAATGAAATAAATTTGGCACAAAACAAAAGGGGTATATAGAGAGGGAATAAGAGAAGGGGGAGACAGGCGGAATGGAGGAATTGAGACACACAAAACAAAGAAAATTGGGAGGAAAGAGTTGCATTACAGAGCGATGGGAGCGGTTCAGGGTGAGAAGCAATAGGAGGTATGCAACAAAGAAAAATATGTGTATTAGAGGGGGCATCGATATCAAGGAAATTGATGTCAGTAGCTGGATTGAACTCAAACAAGACATAGGTGCATACACAAGGAATAGGGAGAAGAGTTTTGAGAGAGATCAGAATTTATACATAGAGGAGTCAGAGGTTTCTCTTTATTTGCAACTTTGAGATATTGGAAAAGAAAGGATCTACCATTTCTAGATTACACTGTAAATTACAGCTTCCTCTTTTCCTTAAAAATCTCTACAAATGTGTTTGTTTACATATATGAATAGGAAATACTAAGGATTTGAATAGGTTGTGATAAATATTTTGTCCAATCTTTGTATGATTTCTTTTAATACCTATCTCAGTGAGAATAATTGGAAACGTGATGAAAACCACATTTACATTTGTCATCCTTCATTTAGTCAACTTGAATAAGACTTAGATCAAGTACCTACTCTAGGAGATTTCAAATCCGTTCATATATATATATATATATATATATATATATATATATATATATATATATATATATATATATATATATATATATATTGTTCCTGTGTTGCCTTTCCTTTAATGTGATGCTTTAGTTGATAAACAAAAGAATAAATTCACATGATTTAAATGATTAAATTGTTTCTCCTATAGAAAATTGTTATTACTTATCTATTTTTTTTATAAACTTAGAAGCTAGGAAGAAAATTGGAATAAAGTTTTAGGAAATGAAATTAGTGATAAATCTTAGAACCCAGTCAGTGATAAAAGACAATATACACACAAACAAATCTATTTGACTACCATCATCATCGAACTATGGTTGAAATTTTTAGAAAACAATGTTTGTTGTATTGATCATTTAAACTACGATAGGATCTACATGAACTTCCTGTAGCATTAGCATGATCACAAAATTATGAATATATATTTTTCTTTTATTATCATGTTTATGAGATGGTGAATATATTATTTCAGTAAGGAGAAAATGATAGATTGTTAGAAAAACCAAATTACTTATCATAAAAAAAAAATTACTATGTGAAATTACCATTAAAGAAAGAGTAATTTAGAGGAGTTTGTTTTGGAAACTTGATTATACGTTGTTTAGTACTACTTATTCTATTTCTAGAAAGATATCATGGGAAAGGGTGTTGAATATAGATAAATAAACAAGGATAAATTTATTTTTCTTTTACCTACTAATAGAAATCTGGTTAATAAATGCTTAGGCCTAAGCTATGGAAACACATAATGGATTTTGCGTTGGTTATTTTTCATTCTCTCTTCCATATATGTGTTAGTTCTACTTTTATGTATGAGAAATTTAGTTAGTTCATAGCTTGCACCAGATTCCTTTTTGATCCATTAGTGTCGAGTTGATAGATTACTCAAGCAGGGTTAGTGTGCTCTTCATTTCATGATGAACCCCAGGGGAGCTTACCACTCTATGGTTGGGTAGAAATAGTCGGATGCCATATGTATTGATATCTTGTATCATTTCAACCTTTTTCTCATGTACCTTATTGTATTGTATAATTTGATATATGATGTGCGACAGTATGGTCATAATCTTTTATGGATTTATCACCTCATATTGTATTATTGGATGATTCATGTACTCTATCTTGACAATATGGTCGATTTCTTAATATTTTACTTTGAGGATATTCGATATTATTTTCACATTATTGTAATTTCTTACTATGAGAAATGAAATATATTATATGGAAAAGTCTTTTTGTTTTAGTAGACTTGTTTATGTGTTTGACTTTTTGAGTTTTCTATTGCTGATCTTATGTTTCACTTGTGAGATGGAATCGGTCTTTACACAAGGCATCTTCATTGTTATTTAAATGACTCAAAAGAAATATGTGGAGTTGGTGGATAACACATTTGTCAACTAATGTAGTAAAATGGCAAAAGAGATTAATGACAATTGATGAAATCAATCCAATAGAGGCAATATGTTGTATGATGCATTTCCATGCCTACTATTTACACTAATAAATATTGCCACAATAAGCATTCAATGAATCCCAACATAATAATTTAGAAACTTATGTATTCCTTTTATTTGTTCTAATATGACTCTCTCTAAATAGAAAATATCATAGAAAAATACTTCTATAGCAACGGGCAACTATACACTCTAAAATTATTTTAGGGATTCTTCTATACATTCTGAGAGGGTGCTAAGCTTAACAAATCGATCCTTGCATTCAACAGGTCATGCTTTGTACCCTACCCCAATCACAATAAAAATTAGTAACAATTAAATGTATGTACAAATAGGCTACTTTATTGTACTAAAGTTTTTCATCCTCATTAAAGTGACAATTGGTGGATACCGTATTGAAACTTAAAAAAGTCGACAATGAAAATGGAATGCACTAGTCATGGATGTGTTTAAAAGAGGAAAATTTTGAAAATAAAAAAGAGTGGCCATGATGTGTTCAATGGTCATCCATGCCTTTTAGACACTCTAAACCATTGGTTGAAGAAATTAGCTCGTCTGATCCATATAAAAAATGTCTTCGACATAATAAAAGCTTAAGCCCCATGAGACCACACCCTAAGTGATAAGAGGTGAAATCTAAGTTAAAAACTAGCAACACTAGTAAATTTTAGCTTTTTTTCAATGAGGTTTAGTCAATTATTAGACACCCATTGGTTGGCTAATCAACTATAACGGTCATCAAAGTTTTTTAGTCGATAATACGACACATCAATTGTCTGTCAAAATTGTGACATCTAGAGTGGTTGGATTATCGATGGAGATGACGTCGAAATCATTGCTTCAACCTGGAAGAATTGCCTGCTATATCATTTACCTCTGCGTCCAATCTTGGTCGAAAGTGTGACGTACAATCATCAAAATAAACATTGATTGTATAGCTTTCTCATCGATATGTCTATTCTTTGTTGGTCGAAAAAGTGACCGAAAATTTAATTTTTAATATATATATATATATATATATATATATATATATATATATATATATATATATATATATATATATATATATATATATATTATCAAATTAAGCACAACAATATTATGTCGCTGTTGTTTACTATTTACAAATAGTCATACATTTTCTATCTTATTTCACACAAACATGTCGGGCGATGAGAAAGAGGGGGATGCTTTGAGGATTGAATGGGTTGTGGGAGAGTTTGGGAAAGACTTTCTCAGACTGCCACTCTCCACCACCCGCCATTTCCACCTTAGCATTCCCATTTCTTGGGGATACTTCTCACTGCGTATGACAAGGTAGAGCTCCTTGTCCATTTCTAGCTATACATCTTCTTTCCTCAATCCTACATGAAATGCATATTTAGCTCCACCAAACTTACTTTGAAATTACAACCTTTTAAGGATAAGAACACACAAATAATAGAAAATATAAACACAAGAAATACTAGATTTATGTGGAACAACTTGTAAAGGGAAAAACTATGGAAAAGATTGCTCTCAAATATATGCACATTGATTAAGGCGAGTTAAAAGAAAGAATAACTACCAAAGAGACTATGAAGAATGATAAGAGAGAATAGATCCACCACTAATGTCCAACCCACTCATTTTTTTCAAAACTATAGAAATGAAGATAATGATATTTTTGAAGGTTTTATAGACATAGGTTACTGAATCATCATCTCTGCACTGGTACTCAATCTGGAAACCCTTGTATGTATATAGCCACTCTAGAAAATCTCCACAAAATTCCCTTCTAGTCTCCACTGCATATACGTCTTCTCAGAATCTAAAAACTTTGGCCCATCATTGATTCTCATCAATGTACCAATTTGGATAGTAAGTCTAATTTAATTTGTCTATGGATTGAGACCTTAAATTATTGAGCTTCTCTTTGTTTTGAGAAGAGTATAACATTCTCTACTTAACAGGGCCAACCACGTGAAGGTGGAAGCTCATTTGGCCCCTCCTAGGAGCCTCTTATGACCCTTTACGACATTTTAAGACCTCTAAGATGTATTCTTAGGGATCGTAAATGGTCGTAAAGGGTCATAAGGGGTCCTGGGACACAACAACTAAGAAACATAATTGTAGGCATCATGGTCACAATTTTTTAGAGACAATGTAATTGAGTTGTATACCCAGACGATGGAGAGAAACTCTTGCTCCTCTGATTCCAAGTTGACTACATCTGTTGCTCATGAATACAAGGTCCTCCAACAGATATATTCAACTTGGAATTGCGGGTGCAGAAGTTTCTCTCCATCGCTTGGGTACACAACTCAATTACGTTGTCTCCAAAAGATTGTGACTATGATGCCTACAATTATGTTTCTCAGCTATTGTGAAATCTACATTTATGTTTCTTAGTTGTCATGTTTATGTGCATGTTTTTAATGTGTTTTGGATAGCAAGTCTAATTTAATTTGTCTGTGGACTAAGACCTTAAATTATTGACCTTATAGAACAACAACAACTAGGAAGGATGTATTCAACAGATGTTGGCAAGCAATCCTTCCTAGCGACTGTTGTTCTATAAGGTTTGTCTCAATCCCAATAGGTTGTAGTTTCATTTTCTAGATGCTTAAGTTAGAGGGGGCTTACAATAATAAATCATGTAATGAGGAGGCTTAGAACACTAGTATATGCAAATTTCATTATTTAATAATAAAAATCTATTACAATGTTTATACCTTCTTCTCTCATTTGCTGGTGTAATTCCTCTTTGAGTATCCCCTTTCTCCTTTGCATCCAAAATAAACTCATTCAAACTTCAACGAGACTTCATACCATGCAGCATTCGTAGATTACGTTCAATGTGTTATTTATGTTCGTAAATCAGCGTTGCGTATAAATCTGCAGACGGTGTGTGGTATGAAGTCTCACTCAAGCTTGAAAATGATAGTCAATCCATAGTCAAGGTCAAGGGACAAATGGAATAACCAAGAAAACACTATACTTTAAATCATGTGATTGATAGCAGATTGGGGCTCACCTGAGCCATAAACATGAAGAATTATTCTAAAAAAAGATGTAAACCATATATATGCGCACTTGAGGCAAAGAGAAGTTACATCATATCCATATTAAAATATTAGTTACAATATGAAAATACTAAACTAACTAATTCATGAGTTCATCTCTGCATATGGTCACAAAAAAGATATGTGATTACAATACAAAGAAGGCATCGTAAAAATATAATTTTGGAATTTTCCCTAGCCTGACACATTTGCACTCAAATCCTTCATCGTAGATAAGTGGAGATGGGTGGATAGATGCAGATGAGTTGTCATCGACCCAACTAAAGTATCTGCAGCCATTATTTCCCTATGATGCCTAGTCTACATTAGTTCTTATATTATAATGAATAGTATTTACATTAGAAACATTAAATATATACACATTAGAAACCTTTTTTCTATTTGGGCAGCACCAAAATTGTCATTCAGGGTTGTTCGATGTCCGTGAAGTCTTCAACACACACTGCCCACCATCGGCCACATTGACAATTTGGCACATTGACAAGAGTCATCGAGCCTATATATCAATAATGTACCACACCATCGTTACTACATTTATTATTTTTATATGAAATACACCAAGGAGTACCATCAGAAATATTAACCATTTACAATAATGAAAAGTAAACCTAAATCAAATAGCTCATTTTTTTTTATCAGCATGTGTAGTCTCTATGTATATGAAAAATGAAAGAAATATGAAGCTGAAATAAAACAGTGAACAAAATAGTATTCCACATAGACTGAATGAAATATACCATCAAAAGGAGGTGACAAAATCTTGTCACAAAGCACAGACATAGGAAATAAAAAAGGGACAAAAGACAAGAAATAAGAAAAATCATTACGACTATAGAAAAATCATTTATACTATAATCAAAAAAAGAAACACTCTTTGTCAACAATTTTCAAAATCATTAGGACTATAGAAAAATAATTAAGACTACACAAAATCAAATTTTAGAAATGGATGGTTCTGATGCTTTGCCATTGCAACAATTGAGCATTCATCATTTGGTATTGTGTATTCCATTTAAGTATGTCAACAATGTTCAAAATCCTATCACCAAGCACATACCAGAAATAAGAAAAATCATTAGGACTATAGAAAAATCAAGTTCTAGAAATGGATGGTTATGATATTGCTTTGCCATTACAACAATTGAGCATTCATCATTTGGTACTTCTTGGTGTATTCCATTTAAGTTTACTAACAGAGACTTAGTAGTAAAAGCATTGTATTCCATTGTATTCTATTGTATTCCATTACAAACAGAGACTTAGTAGTAAAAGCATGTCCTTTGGTTTACTAGTTTACTTATAATTAGTATGTCCTTTGGTTTACTAGTTTAATCTAGTTTAAGAATGGTTTGTTTCATGTTTGAATGTACCATTGAATTAAGCTTGGCTATATTAAGTACAATCTTAAGACTCATGACTCTTCAAATTCTCTTGTTTCCTTTAGACCTCCAAACATGTGTACTATGAGTAGCCCTCCAACAAATGGACTTGTGATAATTTTCACAATAGTACATGTGTTGGAGGAAAGCTCATAGTACTACTACTTAGGCAAATCTGAATGCTTAGGCATTTGCACCCATAGAAAACTATGCCCCCATGTCCCATGGGATGCCATGCCTCCTCCAATGTTTAAGAATCCAATCTTCTCTTTATTTATTATGTCATTGAAACAAAATATGAGTCTGGTTGCCATTTATTTTTCCATAATTTTGTATATTGAATTGCATAAAGCAATCAACCTGTACTGATCAAAAGAGGATGGAGATTGTATTTTTTGGATCATGGAAAGATATGTAGCATTCCATGACTTAAACACAACTCTATGTTTCCTACATCCTTACCATTATCAAAACCATTACCAGCATGCTAAACTCCAGTGGAATGTTTCCTTGGACCTTGTTGGATCTCAAGTCCAACAATTGTAGATTCTTAAGATGGCCTAATGTACTCGAAACTTCCCCAATAAAACTATTATTTTAGAGATTAAGATAGAACAAGCCTGTAAGGTTTCCAATATCCTTAGGTATATTGCCAGTGATATTATTGCTTACCAAGCAAAGTCTAGATAGCCTGGGAGAGAGGTTTCCTATACCTCTTGACAAAGTCCCATTGAAATTGTTCCATGATAGATTAGTTAAATTTAGTTGCACCGGGTCAATTTTAATAATCAGTAGACTGTAGATTATTTATATATATATATAGAAGGATATATATTGCTTCAAGATTTGATGCCCTAGGTAGATACTTTCCATGTTAGATGGGTCATATGGGGGTTATAGGTTAGATTGGAATAAAAAGGTTGTCTTTAAACCTTTTATAAGTCTTTAAGTATGGGAATTAGATGTTATGTTGTTGAGTGGATAACTTTTGTTGTCTACTTGACAACAATCTTTGGTTTATTTTGTTGATAGTCAGTTTAGACTGTTTAGGAACAATTAAAAAATAGTTATTTGGTGGTTGTCAGGTTATTTGGGGAGAATGGAGTCTATTTTGAGGGGGGATCCATGTGAGGAAGGGTGTGAAGAAAGGTGGTGTGAAAAACCATGAAGATGTAACAAGGTTATCATCAATAAAATCTATTTCCCTATATTTTTGTATCTCACTGTCCTGAAGGAACAATCAGGGAATCCATAACTCCAATGGTTGATGAAACATGATTGAGACTTGGTTAAGTAATATAAAAAACTCCTCCATTTCTTATTTTCATGTTTATGTATTTACCTTAGTATTTGGTTTGATCTCAAGGAAGAAAAATTGACTGGCGTGACTGTGATTGGCTTTTAGAGGGTACAGTCAATAGTTTAAGGTTGTATTCCTTAATACAATATGGCTAAGGTCAACCACCCCCCTAAACCATGGTACCAAAAATATGTCTAAGGTCCTAGATATCTTCTATAGACTTGTCCTTGTACACAACATGGGTGTCACACATCTTTATGTTGAGGGATATTCTCTGATTATAATTGACGCGTGCAAGAAAAGAGTTTTCCAAAATTGATGAATCCATTATGTTTAGCAACAATCCTGGACGCTCCTTCATAAATTTGATAAATTTACATTATCTCAAATACGTATAGAGAGGGAAATAGGTAATTTGATCTACTTGCAAATTGGGCATGTGATAGGGATAAAATGGTGTTTTCTAATGACATTAACCCATTATAAATTTACCTATAGCTAGAAGATATAGTACTCAAGGACCGAGGTTACAGTGGAAATTAAAGTACTTTGACTCTATCATGCTATCAAGTCTCATATTTAGGATTGAATTTGTATTGTCACTTTATTTGAAACTAGTCACCTCAATATTTTCTAGTAGTTTTGATCTTATGAAAATACAAATCCTTAATTTTGGAAAGAATCTTGTAGATTGTTCACTATCATTGACAATTCTGTATAACACATTTTTTCTTATAGGAGTAGCCATTGGATCAAGGTGGTAGTAAATTATTGCTTATGTTAACATTGGTTACTATTATGTAACCGGTGTCCTATTTTGTGTGGTTCTCAGTTGGGTGTTTCACCTCAAATTATTGGTGAAACGTTAACTATGAACAATAACTTGGTCATCCCTTTCAACTTCAACCCAAATCCTAAATCATTTCTATAAAGTGAGGTAATGGCCCATTCACATATCCATCTTAATGGCCATTAGTAACTTAATAAAAGATAGATGACACGGATCATTATAATGCAAAAATCATAGCCTAAAAGTTCACTAAATGGAATACACAATACCAAACTCATCATTTGGAGTTTGGTGAATAATAGCCTAAAGGTTCATCATTTGGAATCATAGCTTAAAAGTTCACTTAAATGGAATTAAACTCTATTGACATTTCATAGGGAAACCAAAACACAAACTTGGTCTTATCACACCCAAAATTTAGAACTGTCCTCTTAGACAAGGTATTCACCAGTTAATTCTGGCCACTATTTTAATCTTTCTCACCAAGTTTCCCAAAGGACCAATAGGGATAGTAGGTAGTCTTGGTTCTAATAGTTGGGCAGTAAGTCTCCCAAATGGATTGGTTCTGAATCTCCTCCAAACTCCCAATATTCACCAATCTTCTCCAAAGGGTAGGAGGCCTAAATGGTTGGTTTAGTGAAGGAGGTGCAACTTAGACATGGTCTCTAGTTAATCTAACTGTAGGAACATTTAGAGGAACTTGAAACAAGTCCAAACCTCCAATATTAGCCTCTAACTCAAAGCCCATCAAAAGTTATGGGATCTACAACTTCTGGTTATCCCACTCTGCGAGTCACATAGAGATGCCTGGATTTGAATTATGTTACATGATAGTCATTAATATCTCTTACTCTATTCTAACTTGTATGTGAGCAGTGCCTTCCAGTAACTATTGATGTTTCTTGATGTGTTTAGGGATCATCTTGTCCTTAAATATTTTGTGTTAGTTACAAATTTTCCATAGCAACATAGTAATCACGTTAGATATAATAAATTTTAGTAGAGATAACATTATATCATTCATGTCAAATGATCATAATCCAAGCACCATACATCTATCAAAGGTCAACTATGAACAATAACTTGGTCATCCCTTTCAACTTCAACCCAAATCCTAAATCATTTCTATAAAGTGAGGTAATGGCCCATTCACATATCCATCTTAATGGCCATTAGTAACTTAGTAAAAGATAGATGACACCGATCATTATATGCAAGAATCATAGCCTAAAAGTTCACTTAAATGGAATACATAATACCAAACTCATCATTTGGAGTTTGGTGAATAATAGCCTAAAGGTTCATCATTTGGAATCATAGCTTAAAAGTTCACTTAAATGAAATTCAACTCTATTGACATTTCATAGGGAAACCAAAACACAAACTTGGTCTTATCACACCCAAAATTCAGAACTGTCCTCTTAGACAGGGTATTCACTAGTTAATTTTGGCCACTGTTTTAATCTTTCTCACCAAGTTTCCCAAAGGACCAATAGGGATAGTAAGGTAGTCTTGGTTCTAATAGTTGGGCAGTAAGTCTCCCAAATGGATCGGTTCTGAATCTCCTCCAAAATCCTAATATTCACCAATCTTCTCCAAAGGTTAGGAGGCCTAAATGGTTGGTTTAGTGAAGGAGGTGCAACTTAGACATGGTCTCTGGCCAATCTAACTATAGGAACATTTAGAGGAACTTGAAACAAGTCCAAACCTCCAATATTAGCCTCTAACTTGAAGCCCATCAAAAGTTATGGGATCTACAACTTCTGGTTATCCCACTCTACTAGTCACATAGAGATGCCCGGCTAGGTTTTTAGTCCTATCTCCTTGGAATCACCACCATTCGGCCAGAAACTAATTGCAAAAGAAAATAGACCCTCATATCTCTCGTTTAAACCTAGAATTAGAATTTTCCCATGGTTGAATCGAGAGATATGATTCAACAAAGTTGACAACCCTAGTTTATGTGCAAAAATGACTTGTTATTGACTGTCACCCAATTTATCTTTAATTTCTCAACCAAATAACCTCAGATTTGTTGCAACAAGAAGCTAAGACATCTAAAAAACTTCCTATGAAGTTATTTTTTCCATACTAATCCGCACGGGTTTAGGAGAAATCAAACACCACTCAAAAAATGTTTAAAATCACAATTTTTTCCAAGAGAAATAAACTAAAAGAGCTCAAATCGAATATTTTGGGCACTAATGGCGATGCCCACAAAACTGATAATCTAGACTTCCTCTAAGTCTTCCAATACCATTATCCACTGAATGTTCAAAGATACAGTCAAACAACCACACTTACATTAATAAACATTATTTTCCCAATGGTTTTAATAAGGATTTGTAAGGTTAGGGTTAAGAGATGAAACCAGTGAAGATGATTGATCCAAGAAACCAGGGTTAAGCGTTGATGATTGAATTCCTTGGAATCACCACCATTCGGTCAGAAACTAACTACAAAAGAAAATAGACCCTCATATCTCTCGTTTAAACCTAGAATTAAAAATTTCCCATGGTTGAATCGAGAGATATGATTCAACAAAGTTGACAACCCTAGTTTATGTGCAAAAATGACATGTTATTGACTGTCACCCAATTTATCTTCAATTTCTCAACCAAATAACCTCAGATTTGTTGCAACAAGAAGCTAAGACATCTAAAAAAATTCCTATGAAGTTATTTTTGCCATACTAATCCGCACGGGTTTAGGAGAAATCAAACACCACTCAAAAAATGTTAAAGATGACAATTTTTTCCAAGAGAAATAAACTAAAAGAGCTCAAATCGAATATTTTGGGCACTAATGGCGATGCCCACAAAACTGATAATCTAGACTTCCTCTAAGTCTTCTAATGCCATTATCCACTGAATGTTCAAAGATACAGTCAAACAACCGCACTTACATTAATAAACATTATTTTCCCAATGGTTTTAATAAGCATTTGTAAGGTTAGGGTTAAGAGATGAAACCAGTGAAGATAAATCAAATTTTTCCTTCTATAAACCGACCAAGGAAAATCATTTTAATGCTTGGTCAGAAATGTTAGTCTAAAAAGTGGGTCAAATGTACTAGTGCAATCACACCCTAGTGTGCAATGGGTACACCAAAGAGGTGTGGGAGGTCAATTAAAGAAGATTTTGTTATATTGTTTTGTATACTTAAATGTGTAGTATATGTGATCAATTGGTAGCTTAATGAAAAAAACATAGAAACACACACATCCTCTATCACTATTCGTCCCTCTCCCTAATAAATGTCTATATCACCTCTTGTATCTCTCATCCTATCTCCCTATATCATATCTTCCTATCATCTTTATATATTTCTCTCTCTTAATTACTTTATTTCTTCCTTTGTCTCTCCTAATCTCTCTACCTCTCTCTATTACTTCTCCATGCTCTCTCTCTCCCTCCCTCCTTTATATTATTCTCTTTATCTAATTTTGTATACTACAAAAACCTAGTGATTGGTGTTGAAAAACTACTTACTCAAACACTTGTGGTGTTGAAACAATTAATATAATGTTTTGCAAATCTACTTACCCAGACACTTGTAGTGTTGAAAAAATTGGTCCTTCAAATTCTTCAAAAATGAGACCATACAAATATTATGTCTTGCAAACCTACTTTCTTTAGGCACTTGTAGTGTTGAAGCAATTCTTCCTTTAAATTCTTGAAAAATAAGACCATACAAATATTACGTCTTATGTTTTGATTTGATCCATATTTATTATTTTTCAATCTTATTGTTCTTGAAAAATCTAATGCTCTAGCTGTATCTACCCAACAAAGTAAAAATTAAATCAAGTCAATTTAAAATAAAAATTATATCACCAAAACTAGTGCGAGACTTACCATTTTCAAGAGGCGCTATTCTCCCGCACAAAAAATATTAGCAGTAAAGTCTATAGCAAACTACAGGTTAAAAAGGAAAAGAAGGAAAGTTATATCCTTAGCGTGTTCGGTTATGAAGTGGCTTCTCAATTTTTAACAATTTGCATAGGCTTTCTCTTAGAACATGACATGGTCTTCGCAATTGCCAATGCCAAGCAATACTTGGTTTTTTTTCATTATTTGCTATCGTCTCAGCATTGGGTGGTTACTCTTTTATTTCTGCCGATTTCCAAATTGGTGGCTTTATTGGTCTAAGCTTATTTTTGTGATTAGGGTAGGATTTATACGCAATCTTAAAGATTCTCTTTGCTGGTCCGGACCAATCTGGGGGTTTACAAGATCTATTTATTCAAATTGTGCACAATGACGACTCGCCTCTACCAGTTGCTCCACTACACAAATTTCATTAGATGTTGCTTTGAGTGTTTGGGAGAACTAATTCTCCCCATGTCATGAAAGCTTTTTGGCCATTTTTTGTACAGTGATTATGTTGATATTAAATCTTGTATCTTTGACAACAATTCTAATTTTGGCTTTGTTAATGGATTTTGTAATGGTTCTTGTTTGCTCTGCTAGTCAATAGTCTCATTTTAGTGGTTCTACTATTTTATCCAAAATATTCTATTATTATAGAATATAATATATAAAACAATAATTATAATTATTACATTATTCTAAAAATAGATTTAATAATATACATTATATAAATATAATCATGATATAATATTTAATAATTTATACTATATAAAATAGAATAAATATATAATTTATATTATATATAAAATAATAAATATAATTGATGCAGTCAAGACCGAGAGACCTCCAAAGGAGATGTCCAGTCTTGCAACAAGAGTCAACACAACATAAAACAACAAGATACGACAAGAAAAACATGTTTTGTATCCAAGCAACAACTTTAATTATCATAATTTCTTCATACATGTTGGGTTGTAAGGTCTTCCTGGTTACGACCGAATACAATGAAAAATAAGATTCAGATCCTCATCTCGATTTGTCTAACCTCAGAGCGATCCTCTCTCAATTCTCTGCTCCCTCTATGCACCCAGGACTACCCTATTACAATCACAAGCCCTAAATTTATACACACTAGCCACCATAGGTTGCATTCAAGTTATTAAATATCCCAAGACAAACGTATTAGACTAGGTCGACCTAGATCCCAAATAATTACAACATTTAATTATTTCTTTAAATGCTATCCAACCACCACATCAGCCACACATAGGTCCACCTCAAAATCCACACCATACATTTCCATTGCTCAGAATCTTCCACCGCAATCTTCCATAATCAACCGGTGAACTCACACTGAACCAGTCACATGAAGAACACAACCAGTCAGAAAAGATCAAGCTAGATCTCACAATCCATGCCACCTAAAGAGGTGTGATCATAGACATAGCCTCCATGAACACAAAGGAACAAACCCTTTTCATCGCATACGCCAAAGATTCCCACAACTCGACCACACACAAGATCTTAGAAAACTATTCACAACAAGGAACTCCAACTGACCACAAGGAAATTCCTCCAAGAAGATGAAAGATCACCAGGGACCCAAGATACCCCTGCATCAGACACCTGGGGTAAATAGAAAAGTGTGTCCCGTTCCTGCAAGAAAATCAAAACACCACCTCAGCTTGATCATCGGTTTGCCAATCCTCAAATGCATGAAGACAAACCGGTACACAAGCAACCTCAGCACTACAACCAACCATTCAACACACCAACTATCAACAACACACTGGTCAACAACCTCACCATAATGCATCAGATCTGCATTCTCCTTCACAACCAAATCATGCAACTCATCGCCCACAACAGGATCCTTCACATCCTCATATTGAACAAAAATTATATTGGCATACATATCCTCACATCCACCAGGTAATCTCTACAACAAACTACCCCCCAACTAAAACAAATCAGTATGCAAATCTCTAACAACTATTGCATAAGATCACAACAAAGAGTCTCAGTAACAGTAACACACTTCAAACAACATCAGACTCAACCGTCTCAACAAGGTCATAAGCCAAATGAATCTCAATTCCAACTTCAGCAACATCAACCTCCTTAACATCTTCAACAATCTCATCAAAAGCTAGATGCTTTGCAATTTCCATATTAGATCTAACCATCTGACCATGAAAACCAACTAGATCTACCAACTGAACCTCAGAAAGGTTAGTGTTAACCTGTTCAAACTTTACCTCTGCAGCAACAATCCTAACTTGCTTTTTCCTTCTTTGAACAAGCCTTCTAACCAACCAAATAATCCTCTTCTAAACCAGTAGATGCCAACTATAATTTAATCATCTAAGTTCCTCAAGCTTATCAGAAATATCCTCCATCTTCTTCTCAAGTTGCTAAAGACCCTATCTTCAACTAACCAGTTAACATTTCTCATATGCTTCTTCCCTTCTCTCCCAATGTGCAACTCCCTCTGATCGGAGATCTGATTACAAGATTCCACCCGCCTCACAGTCAACGATCTACTCAACATCTTCACAAATTCCCTTGATTCAATGATTGGTTCACCAACAAAGAGATTCCTCAAGGGTTTCACCTCTCTCCTAGTTTCATAATCATCAATAGAAACAAATCCTCTTCGATCCATCCTTGCCCAAAACCTCTGCAGTTGTAGGTCAGATCCACACTCTGCCACCCCACAACAAACCACTCACATATTTGCAAGCTCAAGAACACACATCTAGCACACCAAGATCCGCAACTCACTCATATCATCACAAAGACTTAACCTTCCAACATCAAATCCCTTCTGACCACCTTGCACAAGTCCTTTGCTGATGCAAGTTAGATCTTTGCTCTGCCACCTCACAAATAATTCCCTAGAAACTTTGCAAGTTCAGACACAAGGATTCACACCACCGCAAGATCAAACCATGCTTTGATAAACTTCCACACTTAGCAACCAGTAAAAATCCTTCCTAACCACCTTGCTCAAGTTATTTGATGATGTAGGTCAGATCCTCAGTTCTGCCACCCCACAAACAACAAATCTGCAACTTCGCAAGTTTAGGACACCATACCTACAATCATAGGAATGGACTTTTCTCTGATACCACTTGATTCAATCAAGACCTGAGAGATCCCCAATGGAGATGTCCAATCTTGCAGCAAGAGCCAACACAACAGAAAACACAAAGGACACAACAAGATATAACCAAATAACAACTTTATTATCCGATAACATCCAATTATATCAAACATGATAGGTTGTAAGTGTGTGTGTGAATTTTGTACCTGATCTGTAGACACAACACTTCAGTAAAACATTAGAGGTTAGCAAAAATCAAAATCGTGCAAAATTGAAATCTAATTTAACCAAGCGATTTACTACCTTCTAGTAGGTGCGAGATTGATGTTCTTAGATTGTTATCCAGATCAGTGACCTAGACGACACCTAAATGAAGGATTTGAATGCAATTGATCTAGATATGAATTGAATGCAATTAATCTATTTTTTTGGATTTTCTATGCAATAAGAATGATAAAAACTTGATATGAAATCTAATCTATATGAAATTGATCTGCTAAAATGATCTAATAATAATATGAAAACAAAAGTGATCTCACAACAATGTTGATTCACAATAAGCTTTGATCCTTCCAATTTCAATTCTCCAGCGTGATTGTGCAAAAATATGAGATTCTGTGGATTTGAGAGATGAATTATGAAGAGCTAAAGCCTTAATTTATAGAAATCCAGGGCTTTAGAGGTGCATGGATAAAAGCCATAAATCACTCAGATTAACTCAGCTTGATTTTTGAGTTATTTTATACTAAAGATAATTTAATTCACAAAAACATGCAAAAGCTAAGTTTTAACTCAAAATAGAGTTTAGCTTTAATTGATAATTGATAGTTGTCTGCTTTTATGATTGTGCATGTTTTATTTATGAATTAATTTAATAAATAAAGTGATTTATGCTCAACTTAACTGATTTTTGAAAATAAATAATTGATTTATGGGTTAATCAATTATTTAATCAAACTTTTATTAAAAACTATATTATTAAATAATGACAACTTGCTTTAATTAATTAAATAAAAATTTAATCAATTATTCATAAGATATTAGATTTATTGTCAAAATTAAATAATACAATTAATAATAGATAGAATTAAATTTAATTACACAGTTAAGTGGCAAGATATTAAATCTAATTGATTAAATATGAAAATATTCAATTAATCAAACTTAGGATAAATGTGATTTATTTCCAAATAATCATTAAATTAAAGATAATTAAGATAATTAGGAATATTGCTAGGAATATTCCCCGATGCAGAATTTAAGATAATCAATTAGGATTTGATGATGTTTAGATGTGCCTTAGATTAGGACTTTGATGTCGATTTCGTTCGAATTGTTGATATAGAAGATTAATGAACTTATAGCCCATTTTTGGGGTATTACAGTAAGGCCTTCCCAGTTACAACCATATGAAGAACAAGATTCATATCTGCAACTCGATTTGTCTAATCTTAGAGTGATTCTCTCTCAACTCTCAGCTCCCTCTACACACCCAAGGCTCCCCTATTATAATTGCAAGCCCCAAATTTATACACACTAGCCACCATAGGTCGACATTCAAGTTATTACATATCCCAAGACAAATGTATCAAACCAGGTTGACCTAAATCCCAAATAATTACAAAATTTAATTATTTCATCATGCACAATCCAACCACCATGTCGGCCACACAAAGTTCCACCTTGAAATCCATGCCATACGTTTCCATCACACAAAATCTTTCATCACAATCCTCCACGATCTACCAGTGAACTCACACTGAACCAGTCACATGAAGAACACAACCAGTCAACAAAGATCAATCCAGATCTCACAATCCACGCCACCTAAAGAGGTATGATCATGGACATAGCTTACACAAACACAAAGGAACAAACCTTTTTCATCACATACACCAAAGATTCCCACAACTCGATTGCACATAGGATCTCAAAAAACTTCTCACAACAAGGAACTCCAACCGACCACAAGGAAATTCCTCCAAGAAGATGAAAGATCATTAGAGACCCAAGATGACCCTCCATCAATAATTATATTATATATAATTAAAATTGTACTATCTATAATATTTTATGATTGTATTTAAAATATAATGTATAGTATTATTTTAAAAATAAATTTAAATTTAATAAAATATATTATGTAATAATACAATTTATATTATATGTAAATATTATCATTAAAATCATAATTATACCTCCTATTTGAAAAGGCCAAGCTAATGTTTTGGAATTGACGGTTCACATTTGCTAAAAGACATGGACGACCATTGAAATGTTTGCAACCGTCCATTATTTTCCCTCTGTTCTCTTTATTTTTTTCTATTTTATGTTGTCGGTACCATTTTGCCCTTCATTTCTAGTTCACTCATCTTCGCATACGCGGTAATAGCCCGTCACAGACTAATTACACACTTGTCGTGAAATACTTTTTGTTTCTTTTCATGAGGATTAGAAAAACAGACCCGTGACACTTCATGGTGAGTTGTACTTTTCATGTAGATTAGAAAAATGCATAGTAAAATCAAATTTAAAAATGAACGGATATAACTTTGATGTTTGACCTCAGGTTCTTGTTTTATAGTTTATGTTAGTGTTTAGATTTTAATTTATTTTATTATGTATGTTTAAAAAATAATTTTATGAGAATATTAAGATTAGGAATAATAAATTAGAATTAAAATTAAATCAAGAGTAAAAATAATTAGATTTATTTATATTTTTAAAATAATTATAATTAAGAACTAAACTGGAAGTTAAGTTTATTATTATAATTATATATTTTAAAATTTAATTACAATTAAGATTATAATTTTTAGAATAGATGAGTGCACTCTAATAATTCTTATAGTGCAATGCCACAATTGTTTGCTACTTTTTATATCTTAATTCATTTGTAATACTAAGTACTCATAAGGGTTAAAAAGTTGGTTTACTAAGATGGCTCTGTAATTTTTGACAAATTCAACGAACTCCTTTTGGTTTGACAGAGGCAGGAAATAAATTTCATTGTTCAAAAAAACTAAATATTATCTTCTTGCTCGTTGTCTAAGATTCATTGATGACTTTAACCCTTTCTCTCAGTGTTCTGGAATGCACTCTTCACATATGACTAGATCTTATTGGGATGACTGATGTCTCCCCTCTTCTTTAGACTATCATGATGGTCACTCTAAGGATGCGTTGTCAGCTAGGGGCAGAAGGAAGTGGCATGGGGGGAAAGAGAATCTCAATGGATTTAGAGCTCATGCGTCCAAATTTTGCTTTGATAATTCTATGGAGGATCCAAATCCATGGACAACAATGGTGTCTTAGAAAAATAAATGAGCAAGTGAATTAAATTTTGTTAAGATTGATCAAAGGAGAGATAGGAGGAAAGTTGAGCAGTTTAACTCGATCCCTATTTCAAACAAATTTGATTCTCTTTAGGAACAAGGGATGGTTAAGAATATGCCTATTGGGGGGAAACATGGTGAAGCCCCTTCTACATCTCAAGAAGGACTATATTCTCCTCCTCATTGGTGGCCAAATCCTCGAAATCCACCTCAAATGGAAAATCCTAAGACCTAGGCCCAAGAAAATGTTTTGATTTTAGAAGCTTGGGATGGAATGATTGAAAAATATCATGAGTTATGCAAATCTTATGGAATCTTTGCAAGATGGAATGGGTATGGGGTCTCTTCTAAGAGGATTGTGTACTGGCTTAAGGTAAGATTTCCTAATCCGATTGGTATTGCCTTACTTTCAAATGAATTTATTTACATAGGATGTAATAATAAAGAACTGAAAGAAAAATTGCTTAATGGAGGATTCCCTAAATTTAATGGATTGAATTTTTTTGTCCTTGACTGGTCCCCTTTATTTAAACCTAGTAATTTGAAAGACTTCTCTGTAGAAAGAGAGATCTTACTAAAATATCTCCCTATGGAACTTATAAATAAAGAATATTTTAGGAAAATTTGTAGGCTTTGTAGATTCTCAATTTATCCAATTAGAAAATATCATTATAGTTCGTAAGGATATTAATATAAAAAATCTCAATACCATACTGATCAAAAGTAAAAAAAAAATGACCTTTAAAATTGAGCCTATCATTTTAACAAAGATGATAGAGTTTGAGGAAAATATTTCAGATGTTGATGTACCCCATATTTCCACCAAATTAGTACCAACGAACAATGACCTTCCAATTGGGACAGTAGGAGGTAAAATTCCCAATACTGCTGTATGTTTTTTTGAGAATAAGGGAGGGTTTGTTATCAAGGATAATGAAAACCCCAATAGTACATATATTGAAGAGGGTAAAATTATAGAGGCAAGAACCCAAAAGGAAGAAACAAAGAGTCAAAAAATATACAGACTGGGAAAGAAGCTAGTTTCAGTAGGAACTAATTCTACAGATGCATCATCCAACTGTAGTAAAAAGGATACTAAAATGGATGAGGATATATAAGTTGTAGAATATAGATAATATTTGGAAGTAATTCTCAAGAAAGAAGAGGAAATGAGTAGAGTGGTTAGTCTTGAGTGAGATAACATAAATAGAGGCATGGTGAATTTTGTATGGTCACTAAAGAATAGAAATGATGAAAAATCCTTAGAAGATAAAATAGAGAACAATGGATGGATTGAATGCAGGGAGGCAATCAACCTCATTTAGGTTAGTGTAGGTAGATCAGAACCAGAAGATATGGGGGCATAAAGGGAGGAAATTCAGAATGTAAGTATGGAAAGAGGTAATCCAAGCAATGAAAGTCCACATGAACCAATTTGGGGGGATGTTGAGCCTTCCTTTATGGAAGATATTATTTTAAAGAGAAGGTACCTTCAACACAAAATCAAGATGAGTTAAAGGAAATTGAGGCCATTAATGAATTTCTAGGAATTAATATACAAAATCCAAATGGAGATGGGGAGGTTAAGGAAGCTCGCAGAAAGATTGTGGTTAAGATTTTGGATTCTATGGATAAAGAAGATTCAAAATCAAATAAGGAAAATATTATAGAAGATATCTCTAATAAATCAAATCGGTTCTAAGGAATGAGTATGAATCAAAAGGGGATGGTAACTCAAGATTATACAAATAAACCCAAGATAAGAGGAAGAAAATCCCTCAAGGAATTAAGGAACAAAGTAAGTCAGGCTGTTGGTCAAGTCAAATTAACTATAATTATTGATGTAGAGAAGGGGAAGAAACTTCCCACTCATCCATGAGGGTCATAACATGGAATTTTAGGGTTCTCAATGCCCCTAACAAACAATACCTTCTTAAAATCCAAATCTCTTTATCAAAATCAGTAGTGTTATTTTACAAGAAACCAAATTAGGAGAAGAGGGATACAGTGCACTTAAAGTGAAATTTGGACTATGGGAGGTTACAAGGGTTCCCTCTAAGGGAGCCTCAGGGGGGTGGTAGTGTTATGGAATTCTAGATATTTTGTATATGAATCTCTCAATAAAAATCCTAATTGGATCGTAGGTAGGGTCAAAAGCACCAATAGTAAGCTAAACTTCTTACTGATAAATGTGTATGGTCCTAAATTTATTAATGAGAAAAGAGTAGTATGGAAGTAAATTGGTATTTTTCTAAATTATTACCCAAATTATACTATAATAATGGGGGGAGAATTTAATGCAATTATAGATGAACAAGACAAATTAGGAGGTTCCAAAAAGATTACTCAAACAATGATGAAATTTAAAGACTGACTTTTTAATCTTAATTTCATGGAACTTAAAACTAAAATGGGAATCTTTACTTGGTCTAACAAGAGAAATAATTCAAGCCTAATAGCAGAAAAATTGGATAGGTTTTTTTATATAGGAAATATAGCAAATTTTGATTTCAATATGAAGGTCGATATTCTGCCAATTTCAAGCTCAGACCATTATCCAGTGGAATTAGTAATTGAAGAGGTTTTAATCCCTAAGAAAAATTCCTTTAAGTTTGAAAAAATGTGGCTTATGGATGAGAGCTACCTTAAGAACATAGAAAAATGGTGGAAGGAAGCTATCTTTGAGGGTTCAAAAGCATATATTGTGATGTCCAAACTGAAATTAATAAAGAAGAACTTAAGTATATGGAATAAGGAATACTCCGGGGATATTTTTGAAAATAAAATGGATGTATAAAGCAGTATCAAGATCTTGATGAGGAATTCTTTTCCAGAGGAATGCACCAATAGACCTTTTGTAAAGAGAATAACTTCTAAGTGAATATGAGGAGATCTTAGCGAAGGAAGAATCCTTTTGGAGACAAAGATCTAGAGAAACATGGCTAACTGAAGGTGATAAGAATACTAATTTTTTCCACAATAGTTCTAAGGTTAGGAGGAATCTAAATAAACTAATGAAGACCAAGAGATCTAATGGGGAGGTTGTAGAGAACTAGGAAGACATTGCCCTTGAAGTTGTGAGTTATTTCAATTTTTTAAATTTATATATTAACATAGTTCAAGTAATTGAGTTACATCATTTCCTTATATAGTATCTAGATTATATCAGACCTTTACATATACGATCATTGTTTCTCGTCATGAAATTACATATAATCAGCAGTGACTGTTAATACAAAAAAAACACATTTCTCCCTTTACAGATCAACATCATGGTTTTTGAAGTAACTGATAAATACCAAAAAAGGATTTAGAAAAAGAAACCATTTCTCCTTTTAACTGTGTGTGTTAGGCCTTGATAGCCTTCTATCATCAATATGTAGATATTTAATGAACTGGTTTAGGTTCTCTAGCTTTCTTTGTCAGAGCATGTCTTTGTGAATGGAAAAATACTAGCATTAAACAATATCTTCTTCGTGGATCAAGATTTGACCTTCCCTCATGAGAGTCATGAATCTGTCCCTGGATATCTCTAGGGAAGCAACAACTTGTGACATGATATGAAAATGGGTGAGTTTACATCCAAACTTAGTAAGTTGTCTCCTTCTCTTCTGAAAGATCTCTCCATTCCTTGCTTTCCACAAAAACCAAAGAATTTCACATGTCAGGACAGACTAAAAGGTATTCATATTCATATAAAAAGCCTCAACATAGCCAGCTAAGATTTCAAACCAAGACAAGCTAGGCCTACTATTCCACTCAACAGGGGACCCAAAAAAATAGACCAACTACCTCAAGCAAAATCACAATCAAAAAACAAGTGCTCAAAAGATTCAGGAACAGAACAAAAATCACACCAAATAGGATCTCCTAGGCTATGGGAAAGAGTATTACCGATGACAAGTTTCTTTAAAAGCAATAACCATCCAAAAAAAGCTTTATTTAGTTCACAAGGGGAGTGCCAGGAAAAGTTAAATAAATTTTTCCACTTGGGGACTGAGATATCCAGCCCCCAGCCATGGTTCACCCTCTCAAAAATATCAGAGTCATTTTTTAACATAGTGTAAATCTGTTTAGTATAAGTCTTGTTGAACTCACTTCCATCCTTCCATTTAGTCCATTGTATGAATTTTGTGGTGTTCATACTTTTGCTAGGAAAGAAATGACCAACTACTTTAGATATAATAGAGTATGTCTTTTTCTATGTGTTAGGGATGTGATATTTAGCAGATAATTCATCCCAACACCCTAGCCAATTATCAATCATAACATCTTGCACAAGAGAAATGCCATATTTCAACCAATTTCTTGCAGAGCAGCTTTGAGTTAATGCCATGGATTTTCCATTAGCCTCAACCCCCCACCAAACTGACCTGTCCAACATGGAGTATGTAGGAGGACCACCACTACCTCCCCTAAATAGGATAAGGTTCCTCACCTAAACCCATCCTTTCCATATTGATTGAAAGACCTTGGAGCCAAAAACTGAGAGACTCATGTTCCCCATCACCTTATCACATAGAGGCACACTTTTCCACCCTTTACCTTTCTTAATACCTGATCTAGAAATATTGTTCCTGACCAGGACCTTCCATGGCTCATCACCTGTCATAGCTTGGGTTATCCACTTGGAGGCCAACGCCATACCTTGAGCTTTTAGGTCCTTAATGCCTAGACCCCCCTTATTTTTTGGCATGCAGCACCACTCCCATTTGACATAGTGCCTCTTCTTGTTACCAAACCCATCAGACCATAGAAAATCTCTCATAATCCTTTCTAAATTACTAGTTTGATAATTGGAGAATAGCCAAGCTGAGGAGAAGTATATATCATGGGATGATAGGACTTTCTGCACAATTTGGACTCTTCCAACCAAAGATAACATATGAGTTTTCCATTTTATGTATTTCTTCTCAATTTTGGAGAAGATCCAATTCCACATGTCCTTGAGAGATGGTTCAATAGAAAATAGAATGCCCAAGTATCCAACAATATCATTAGGTCCTACCCACTGCCAACCTTTCCTTTCTAGCCATTCTGGGGGAGAGCGAGACCAACCAATGATAGAGGACTTATGTGGAGCCACTTTGGCCCTAAAAACTTCACAAAAGAATAGGAGCTTATTATTCATGTCATCAAAGTTATCTTCATCCATTATGATAAACAAAGAAGTATCATCTGCAAACTGTGCATAAAGAAGTGATTCCTTATTAGGCAAGGTAATACCTTTGACAGGGGGCCCAAGTTGGTGTGCTCGGAGGATATAGAATAAAGCATCACCAACAATTACAAACAAGGCCAATGCAATTGGACAACCTTGTCTAATAGACCTTTGGAGAATAATTTTGTCTGAGAGCTCCCCATTAACATCAATGACTATAGAAGAATCATTAAGAAGAATACTGATCCACTTGTAGAAATATGGGGGGAAACCAAATGCTTCCAGCATTCCCATAACAAATGGCCACTTAATCCTGTCATATTCTTTCTTGAAGTCTAGCAAAACCATAACTGCATTTTGATTTTCACTCCTGGCCCAGTGCATTGCTTCCCAACTAGCAATCAAATTTTCCAAGATGAACCTACCTTTTATGAATCCAGTCTGGGTTGGGGATATAAAATCATTCAGTAAACCTCCTATCCTCCTAGCTAAAACATTATCTATCACCTTATAGGATAGATTCAGAAGTATGATAGGTCTCCAATTTTTAACTAGTGACTTGTCACCATCTTTAGGAAGCAATTTTATAACACCTTTGTTAATGTCAACACCAAGTGAACCTTGTTTGAAGGCCTCATCATATAGTTCCAAAAGCTCCAGTCCAATCCACTCCAGGTTGTACTTGTAAAATTCAACAGGGAGTCCATTGGGCCTGGGGGCTTTGTCATTAGCAAGAGACTTAACTGCATTTTCTATTTCTTCTAGAGATATTGGCATATCAAGCCTCATAGCCTCCCTATCATGAATCTTTTTAGGGATCAATTTGATGCATTCCTCCAATTTCTTCTTATTATGGTCATCAAATTTTGAGGTAAATAATTCCTTATAGAAGTTATAGAAGGCTTCTTTGATATTGTGCAGATCCATAGAGAGCTCCTCATTGATCTGAATACCCTCAATAAGCTCTTTTTTATGTTTGGCTCTAATGATGTTGAAGAAATATTTAGAACCCTTATCACCATCCTTCATCCAATTCATCCTAGCTCTAGTCTTCTACCCTTTGATCTTATACTGCTCAATATTCCTTAATTGACATTTGACCTCTTTAATCTGCTCCTCCAGCTGAGGGTTGGATCCTTTGTTTTGTAGTTCTTTTTCAGTGTTGTTGAGAGTGTTTTGCAGGACCTCTTCTTCCTTATTCCTAGCAATATCTTTGAGTTTCCCAACAATCTTATACATTTTCCTCAAAGACTCCACTAGGTGACTCCACATATCAACTTGGTTCAGACCTTGATTACAAAACTTACAAATACTAGTAACCATTCTAACAACATCTTCAGTTTCTTCATCATTCATCAATGAGGTATTGAGTTTAAAAATTGTTTTTTTCTTAATAAGGCAGGTATCCCCATCACTATCCAAAAATATTTTAGCATATATTAGGTGGTGATCTGACATAGAGGAAGGGGAAACACACACATGGGCCTTTCCATTCTTCTTATCAAAAGAAAATATGGTTTCTTCTGCATAAATTATGTCCAACCGATAGTATACTCTCTATTGCCTAGCT
The DNA here is from genome assembly GCA_027943335.1 of Chamaecyparis obtusa. NCBI lineage: Eukaryota > Viridiplantae > Streptophyta > Pinopsida > Cupressales > Cupressaceae > Chamaecyparis > Chamaecyparis obtusa. Next base: position 1,139,589 of record BSBK01002894.1, read on the forward strand.
TGATTGTTGCACTATGTAAACCATATATCTGAGAAAGAGTCCCTTTTGAGGCTGAGAGGATCCTCAATCCTAAATTTCCTCTTAAAGCTGGACCAAAAGAACCTTTCATTCCCTTTCCAATAATGAGCATTACCCCCACACTTATCTTCTCTATTCTCCACCATGTTTAAATCCCCAACAAAAATCCATTGAGCTTTAGGTAGGCCATTGGATAGCCATTCCCATAAGGTAGCATGGTTCGTATAGTCATTTAGGGCATAAATGTTGCATACCCCAACTAAGGTATATATGTGATTAAAGGTAACCCACAGAGCTCTATGATAGGGTGAAGACCCATTGAGGTCCTACTAGAATGGAAATGCCTCCTTTACCTCTAGGATGATTAGAGTGAAAACCCACAGCCTTATCCCAGATAAATTTCATAATCGTAAAAGCTTAAAAAGCAACGACCTTAATCTCTTGCAGGCATACTATATCTTTTTCTCTAAGACTGTTACACCATTTTCTAAGCATGTATTTCCTATCAAACATCTCGAGCCCTCTCACATTCCAACTATGTATGTGCATCATTGGGGTAATGTTTTGGAGTTATTGTACAACCTATTAAAACAATCTGGCATACTCTTCCCAGAATTCCTACTATCATTAGATAGAGACTGCCTCTCAACAATCTTCCTTTTCTTTTTTGATGCTCTAGTATTGACCTCAATGAATGGCTCCTCTATCACGGGTGCTGCTATCTCATTACTAATTTGAGTTCCTCCCTTGACTTTAAGGGTTCCCGGTGGGGCCTTACCTATATTCAAGGGTCCACTAGAGTTCCTCCTAATATTTTCAATTTTTTCATTGATAGAACTTAAAGCAAGTTGTTGGGAATTTAGCTTGGGTGGTGGTAGAGATTGTTCATCACCTTTGACATTACTCTTCACAAGACTATTATTTTCTTGATAGTCGGCTAGGGTATCATGAACACCAATAATTATGGCTGGTCTCACCATAAAATCATCTTCAAATAGAGGATTATACAACCTAACAAAACCTCCATTATCAGGTTTATCTAAGTTGGTATCATTACCTGCAGCCACATTTGGTTCTGGACAAGATTTATTTCCATCTTCCACTTCCTCAACCCTAGGCTCATTATCACATTTGTCAATTTTATTATCTTTAGTCATTGGTCTGTCTTCTTTACCATTAGTTTTTAAATTGCTATCAAATTTAGGATTTTGAGAAATTCGTAGGGTCGGGCATTCATTTTTTGAGTGGTTGTTCTTTTTACAGTGAAATCAAGATCCTAAGTCTCCTAATAGTGAAATTTCCCAAGATAACTTCTCATCTTCTAAGTCCATCGAAATGATATCTAGAAATTCAATTTTGGGCTCAAGGGCAAGCAATATTCTCACATTAAGGTGAGGTAATGTGTATCTAGCCTCCTCAATCTACATAATAGAGTTGAGGGGTTGGATAATATGGGATATAAAAGGCCACAACTCTGGTTGAAAGTTTTTTATTTCAATCTAGTGGGGTGTGGAATGGGCCACAACTTGTTTAATTTTACCTTTGGCCGGCCACTAGAAGGCCCTAAATATGGAGTGACCCACATTCCAACGCTTCTTTTTAAGCACTCTTTCCTACATAGCATGTCTTAAAGAAAACAACAAACAATCCTTGTTGAATCATTCTGCAAAAACTAACTTGAATTCCTAATTTCTTCCCCCAAATATGAGCAATCCAATCATCAAAGAATTTCCTTGAAGGAAAAGAGTCCTTGTCGAAGAAAATAAAAAAAATAGCAACTTCTTTAAGATTTAACTATTCTTTCCTAATGGCTTTAACCATGTCCTCATTAGGAGAAAGAGAGAGGTTTCAAAGATCATGGGGAGCAGACTTACCAACTTGACATTCTCCTCCCTTGGTCAAATTTCCCTTGGCTGCACCCCCTTCCAATCTATCTCCATCAATTGTAGGCCATCTTGAGGCTTCTCCCACACTTTGAAAGACTCCATTGAACGCAGCTAAGAAAGGGCATTCAGGGCGTGACTGATCCGAGAGTACTTCCTTATATGACAGTTTATCTACCAATTTATCATTCTCTCCTCCTATAGGTTTACCTTGGCACACTTGAACATTATTACTTGGACACCCCTCATCAATATCCATATTTAAGTCTTTCCCATCATCCTTTTGAATCCCTCTAGATTTACACACGGGTGAACCAGGCTGGGAGCCAAGAGGACTCAGCTCTGAGGGCATATTTTCTTAACCCTAACCACACAAAGGAATCACAAAGAAAACCAAAATAAATTGAAACTTAAACACACAATAAAGGGTAACTGTAGCGACGTAGGAAAAAAAAATCCATGAAAACAAATGAATGCACATGAAGAAACACAGGGAAGCCACGGGGCTTGCACAGGGTACGACGATAGAAATGAGCAACCATTTCAAAAATATTTTGAATAACAGTAATGGTTCGAATAGGGAAGCCCAATCTAAAATAGTGAATAATATTCCAAGAATTATATGAGCTAACCAAAATAGATCACTAAATGCTAAATTTATAGTAGTAGAGGTGGAAAAATCCCTTAATTGCCTACACCCTAATAAGTCCTCGGGGCTGGATGGCTTTCCAGCCTTATTTTTTCAAAAGTGTTGGCCCTTTATAGGTAGAGAGGTAGTGGAGGTGTTAGAAGGTATCAGAAACTTAGGGCACTTACTAAAAGAAATCAACAATACCTTTATTGCATTAATCCCCAAAAAATCTAACACAGAAAACTTTGATGATTTTGGGCCGATATCTTTATGCACTACACTATATAAGCTTCTTACTAAAACTTTAGAAAATACGCTAGAAGGTCTATTTCCAAAACTTATTTTGGAAGAACAAACTGGGTTTTTTCCAGATAGGTCCATATTAGATGGGGTTATCATAGCCCAGGAAGCAATCCATTTTGTACAATGTAAAAAAGAACCAAGTATGTTAGTAAAATTAGATATTAGGAAAGCATATGATAAAGTTGATTGGATATTTTTATGCAAATATCTAGAGGCATTTGGATTTTTGAAAAGATGGATAAATTTGATCTTTGAGTGTATCTCTAGACCTAGAATGTCAATTCTAGTAAATGGATCTCCAAAAGGAATCTCTCAAGGTTTGAGACAAGGGGACCCTCTCTCTCCCTTTCTCTTGATCATTATGGTGAAGCCCTAGGACAATATTTATCTAAGGCATGAAGGCAAGGGAATTTAAAAGGAATAAAGATTACCTCTCAACTTGATCCATGCACACACCATCAATTTGTGGATGAAAACTTACTTTTTGGTGAGGCTAGCATTAGAGAAGCTGGGACCTTTCTTAACCTCCTTAGTAATTATATTGTTGCCTCAGGTCAACAGATCAATAAGGAAAAAATTGAGATCTTTTTCTTTAATACGCATAAGGATGTAGAGATAGCCATATGCAGAACCCTATACTTTAAATTAGGAGCACTTCCATGCAAGTATTTGGGGCTTCCTTTGGATAAAGGTAATAGATCAACTAATTTGTGGAATAACATGTTAAACACCATAAATAAGAAAATAGATACTTGGAAAGGTAGGTAGTTAACTACTATAGGAAAAATAGTAATGATAAAATCTATTTTATCGGCTATACCAATCTATCAAATGATGTATTTTAAGTTGCCTGAAGGAATTAAGGAGAAAATAATTAAGAAGATGAGAAACTTTTTCTAGAAAGGTATGAGAGATAAATCTAGACTGGCCTTGATTTCATGGAATATGGTTTGTAAAAAGAAAGAGGATGGAGGTCTAAGTATTAAAGACATCAAAAAACAAAATCTAGCCTTGGGGGCTAAACTGGTATGGAAATTGATTAGGGAGGTATTAAATGGGACATCAAGGATGGGGGTAAGGCCCTATTCTGGGATGATTCATGGGGAGCATACTCTCCCTTGAGATCTTTTCTAAATGATGACTGTACTATAGACCATATTATAGCTTCTAGGGGTAGTTCTGTTAAGGATTATATTGAGTACCCTTCGGGTGATCCTACTTTTGGTTGGAGATAGAAATATTTTGATAACCTTGGTCTACCTAGAGACTTCATTGATAAGTTATTAGATATTTTGAATAGTATAACTATTAGCCTGAGAAAATTATTAGACTCTATTACTTGGGCTAATGCTAAAAATGGTGAATATAACTCTAAAGATGGATATGAGATCATCAAAAAGGAGTCCTCGGTGAAAATAGATCTCCCAATAGATCTATGTTGGAACAGAGATTGCATGGCCAAAGGTAGGTATGTTTTCATGGGCAACTTACAAAGGAGAATCTTGAGAGTGGGATGTTTAAGGAAAATCAGGTATCAAGGACCATCTAGATGCCCTCTATGTGAAAAAGAAAGTGAGAGTGAAGACCATTTACTTGCTGGATGTGACTTTTCCTATCAATGTTGGAAATGACTATTTGAAAAATTAAGGTAGAAATCTGCGCATCAAAATGATGTTGTGGAGATTTTAAAAATATGGTTGAGAGTTAGAAGAAATGATTTATATAGTAAAATATAGAGAATAGCTCCTTCTTTACTGCTCTGAGAAATCTGGAAGGAAAGAAATAAATGTATATTCAAAGAATCGAAGCTATGTTTAGATCAATTCCTGAATTAAAGTAGAGGCTAGTATAGTAGAAATGGTAAAATGTAGAAACATGTTGGGAAGGACAAAATGGTATACTCAACTACTGATGATTCTTTCTGTAAAAAATAGTATGGACTTAAGATTCCTCCATTTTTAGGATGCAAGCTAACAGACAATAAGGATAGCAGGGCTAATTGTGTGTGGAAGCCTCCAGAATCTGGGTGGTATAAACTTAACTTTGATGGAGCCTCTAGAGGCAATCTTGGTGTGGCAAGAGTTGGTTGTTGTATTCATGATTGGGAGGGAACTAGGATTGCAAGTAAATAAAAGCATCTTAGAATAGAATCAAATGATTATGCAAAAAAAATTGCTCTCACAGAAGAGTTTCTTTTGTGCAAAAAATTAAACCTTGACAACATCGAGATTGAAAGGGATTCAACATTGGTTATTAATGTTGTAAGATGTGGAAAAATTCCTAATTGGTGTCTTAATGGAATGGTGGGTAGAGAAATGGAGATCCTATCTATGCTAAATCATTACACTTTGAATCATATCTATAGAGAAGGTAATAAAGTGGAAAACTCCTTAGCCAATGTCGAAGGAGCAAATGGCCTTATAGAGGAATCCTTAGGTTTTTAGAATTTCTCCCCCAAAGGAAGAGGTCAAGCAAGGATGAATTATCTAGGAGAATTAAGATCCAACATCCTCCTGATAATCAAATATACCTAACCGCCTTTCCTTCGCCGACAGTGTCATCTCTCTTCTTCCTCTTTTGACGGACTTGATGACTTTATTATGGAAAAATTAAGTGGGGTCCATGACACTCGTCATCAACTATTAACAGTCATTAGATGAAATTCAGATCAAGGGCCCATAGAGTATTTCAATTTGATTTGAGGAATAACCTCATCCTTTTGGAAATTTTTTTTGGAAAGAAGACGTGTGTCATGAGTGGGATCCTCAGCATCTATCATTGACTATCGATAACTACAAGATGAGCATAAGATCCACAACCAAGATTTGTTTTGGACTGAACAGAGAAAGGACCTCCTCCTTTTGGAAATGCTCTCTGGAAAGAGGTCGTGTGTCCAGAGTGGGGCCCTCAACATTTGTCATCAACTAACAACCACCACAAGATGATCATGAAATCTATGACCCACGATGCATTTCGGGATGAATTTTAGAAAACACCTTCTCCTTTAATAATGTGTAGTGGAATGAAGACATGTGGCATAAGTTACTTATTAATTCAGATTTAAACTATTAGTGCCCATGTTATTTTGCATGTTCGTACCCTTGTACTTTTAGAGGGACTTTGGGGTGGTTAGAGTTTCCATCTCCCAAGGATTTTGATGATAAGCCCAAGTGATAGTTACCTGTGGGGATGCCAGTAAATAACAATTAAAACTAATTAAATATATAAATAAAATTAAAATTAATATTGTGGCCTTTTATATTTCCAAGTATAGAATTTAGAGTTAAACATATTATTATCTTTAAAAAAAATTGTTGGTGTATTTTTTTAGTGTGTTTTGCCTCTATGAGTTTTGGGCATTACATTTTTGGAGTACTAACCGCTAACTTCTTAGATTTTCGGTAGTTTGTTTGTTGTTTTTCCTTGATCTTTTCAAGAACAACTGATGTATGTCTGGATCAAAGATAAAAGCTTCATTGAGATGCTATGGCCCCAACGTAGCTTTGGTTCATCAAGCTGGATGGAGTTACAACTCAGATAGACTCCTTTTAGATCTCATTTTCTTCAGTATCACTAGTTATTGTATTATAATGAAACAAGTCAAGGGTATAAACTGTGATATTAGTTTCTTTGGTTAGGACACTTGTCCTTGTAATCACCTAAAAATGGAAAAAGTCAAATCAAAGCAAATCAAGTCAAATCAAAGAAAATCAAGGACAAAATTGAAGTAATTGAATCACAATGCGTAATTAGCCAATCAAAACGAAAATCAAGTCCTAATTCGAGATCAATCAAAATTGAGAGCATTTTAATCAAGTGCAATCAAATCAAAATACAATTAAATCAATTAATTGTATAGTCTTGGATTAAATTAAATTTAACCCATTCAAGGGGTACATGGGTAAATAAATTCATTTAAATTAATTAATAAATCTTAATTACTCTCAACAACCACAAGGGAGGAAATTCAATCAACCAATGAGATTTAAGGAAAGGCATTCACATGGATCAAGCCAAAATCAATCTCAATCACTCAAAGTGAAAGAGAATCTTGTCCATTGATCTTGTCTACTTGTCCCAAGCTTTGAGGACACAAACTTTGCATTGTCTTCAAAGGGTGGAACCAAGGACTCAACCAAGGTTTAATCATGATCAAACACAACTACACCCCCTACCATTGGAAAATATATAAAAGAGAGACTAAATTCCTTCATTATTATCAACCACACATCTGAGAATTGCATTGAACCTCTTTCAATTTGAGTTTAGAAAGGCATTTGAGAGCTTAATTAGCATTTACTTTGATATAATTGTTAGCTTTAACTTGTTTATCTTATCATTCTCATTCTAGGTCTGTCATTAATGGAAGCTTGCTGAGAGTTTTGCATTAACATTCTTAGTTAGAGAGCCATAGGATGCTCAATTGATCATTAATTTGCTAAATAGTTGCTCTATTGTGGTTTATTTAGTTACTATTTCATTTATTGTTCAACCTTAATTCTATGAAGATACTTTCCCTAGTATACAGTCCTAACATAGTTGTATTTCTGGATTGCAAGGTCCCGGGCTAGACCAAAGGTTTTCTTCTCCATTCTTTCCTACCAGTACCCGCATTGAATGGAGACTTTGTATTTAATATTTTGTTAATAAAATCTTATGGCTATGACTGTTTGCCTATAAAAAAAAATATTATAATTTTTTAGAAAATACTTAAGTTTCTTTTATTTATGTTATATTACTAAATAATATTGTAAAATATAATAATGTTATTAGTAACTATAATTTATTTCATATATTATAATTATATGTATGAAAATTCAAAATTGCATATTATAATATAAGTTTAATTTTTTGTTTTTTATAGGCAATATAGATATATTTGTATTGATATTCAAAAAAAAGAATTCCACAATCGATGCCTCTCCTGGGCAGAAATCACCATACATTACTATACCAGCCATCCTTATACTAAGACCACCATAGCTACCTACTGGGGAAAAGATTCAAAAGTCCCCCAATATGAATTCAAATGTTCATTACAATTTTGACTTCAACAAAAAACATCCTAAGCAAGTAAGGACAACAGACTAACAAATGAAACCCTTGAAATAGAAAACATTAGTCAAACTAGTGAGTCATGTCTTCTTTGGTAAAGTTTGTAATTCCTCCAAGTCGTTTGTGTTCAGTACCACCATCACACATCCTTATAGCATCACCACTACTACTAGCCAATGAACCCTCAACCACCTTCCTTCTTTGATTGTAAGAGAGAAAACTAACATCGACACCTACTCATCCATGTACCGCTTCTCCAATCTTTGTTTCTAGCCTAACTCTCCCTTTTCCAAACCCTTTCTTGCCACCTTGAATCTTCTTATGCACCATAGGCTTTCCATCAGGTCCCACTGGGGAAGTTTCCTTTCAAGGAGTTGTTTTCCTCTTTCACATCCTCTCTCTCCGACTCTTTTTTCTCCCCATCCATTTTCTGCAAAAAAGTGAGCAACTCTTTCCATCCTTGCCTCACCTCTGGCATATGATTTTCCATTGGGTGGTTCAAGGACTAGAGAGACAAAGAATACAATTCCCCTTGTCCACCCCCAACCAAGCTCTATGAGCCTTGCTCCATGTGAATACCAACCCCAATTTCTTCCCTTCCCATAATTTTAGTGAGTCTACTAGCCCACTTCAGCTCAAGGGACATTCGTGTAACCCTCAATACCTCCTCCTAAGAATATCCAACCATTAGAGATAAAGCTACAAATAAGGATGATATGTCCAAATTTTTACGAGGCTGAATGTCTGAATTCAAGAATTATTCCCCCATCATCTTGCAAATGGATTACCAAAAATCCAAATGGTTTATCTTAAAGATGTGGTGCATCCTCATAACTGATATACCCCCTCTAAATCTTGGGGTATGCCTTGGTGAAGACAGTGAAAAGTTAGCCTCCATGATCAATTAAGAAAAAAACACACAACTCCCTGCATAGTCTTCATCAAATGAACTCCACATGTCTTCAATATTGTTGAGGCTCTGTAAAAGGCCTTCAAAAATTCTAGAGTTTCCAATATCGAGGACCCCATCATAAAACTTTTCCTTTCCCATATCATACAAATCTTATGACGTACCTTCCTATTCTCCACTACCATTAATGAGTGTACTCTCTTTGAGTTATGTTATGACAATTGTGCACCTTTGATTTTATAAATCATGTCATCACACTTAGGATGTCTATTCTATGATGGTGGGCCCCGTCAACTATCAAGAAAATCTTTACTTAATAAATTTGTGAAGTTTGCATACAATTCAAATTTTTGTTCTAGTGACCCTTTTACCCCAACTTTGAATAGCATATCTATTAATGTATTGGCTTCTCTACAAACATGAGTAACCCTAAATTCTTTGAAGGTTCCTAACAAGTCTTGAATTATTTTGATATGCTTGTTAAGATACCATGTGTTTATCTCCCTTTCATGATGCCATTAACCACTAGCTGTGAATCACCTTCTAGGTGCAGTTTCTTGACTCCAAGCTTTCCTCCCATCAAGATGGCATTGACAGCCACCAGAAATTCCACTGAGTTGTTTGATCCATCCTCCAATCATTTTTCCCCTAGTGATAGAATATTTCCTCCCTCATCCTTGGCCACATGCACTGCTTTGGAAGGTCTCAGATTGCCTTTTGATGCTTCGTCAAAGTCAATTTTGGTCCATCCTTTATCAAGTGGTTTCCTTGTGATTTAATTCATTTGAACACCAAGAGGTTGAACCCTCTTAGGCCCATTAACAGGACAATATAAGTTTAATTATTATTTATATTACTTAATTATATTATATATTTCTAATCTTTATATTATATATGTTTAATTACTAAATCAAATAAATATATTTTATTATAATATATGTTGGATTGTTATTTGTATTTTTTCTATTTAATTATGTAATAGATATTTTATAATATTAAATAAAATAAATAATGAAATTTACATATAATATATTTTTCATCAAGAGACATCCAAATTAATTATACTAATTCCATATTGAATTTTTAAAAAACTCTTCAATGTGTCTCAATCTTGTGTTAGAAAATATATTTTATTTAATTTGAAATATGATATCTTGTGAATAAGTCTTTGTTGTTAGAAAATATCTTAATTTATATAAAAATATGGAAGTTTAGGTAAGCTATTATCTTAAATATAATATAATTATACAACATGATTAAATCTCTCTCTCTCTCTCTCTCAAGTAATATAGAGAAGGAAAGAGAGGTGAGAGATAGAGATAGGGAGGGAGAAACAAGGAGTGTGCTTGTGTAACTGAGAGATGTGGATATATAGATAGAGGAGATATATGTAAATAGATAGAGAGGGAGGGAGTGAAATAGAAATATATTAGATGAGAAGTAGAGAGATATAGAAATGATGAGTGATAGGGGAGAGGGTTAGAAAGAGGGAGAGATGGTGAAATATATAAATAAGGATAGGGAGATGTGGATATATAGATAGAGAAGGAGAGAGATATATAAATAGATAGAGAGGGAGGGAGAGAAATAGAAATAGATTGGATGAGAAGTAGAGAGATATATAAATGATGAGTGATAGGGGGAGAGGGAGAGAAAGAGGGAGAGAAGGAGGGAGAGGTAGAGAGTGGAGAGAAAGAGAGCATGTAAGGAGATATAGAGGGGGATGAAGATGAATATTGAGAAGAAGAGGGATATGGAGAGGGGAGGGAGGAATAGATAGAGAGGGGGGAATGGAAGATATAAATATATAAAGGAGAGATAGTGGGAGAAGGAGAGTTACAAAGATAAATAAATGGATATAAATTGATATATAGAGAGAGGTAGAGAGGGAGAGATAGATAGGGATAGATAGGGATTGAGAGAAAATAACATAGATATAGAAGGACATATGGAGGAAGAACAATAGAGATGTACAAATTTAAAGGTGTAATATTGCTATTAGGATTCAAATTTTTCGATCAAACTCATTGACCAATGTTTCATGAGTAGTGGTTCATATGAACCCATATCTCATGAGAATGAATTAAACACTTAGAACTCATTAGATCTAGGTGATGATCACAGAGGTGAAGCATTGGGACTTTCTGGGAGGTCACCCATCCAAGTACTACTCCAACTTGAGCACACTTAACTATAAAGTTTCCTCCATGGTTAAGCCCATTGTTCTCGCAACCCCATTTGTAAAACATTCACCAAGTGTTGTGCCTTATGAACCATTCATTAGAAATCCCCTTAAACTCATTAAGTGATAAGTAGGAGATATTTTCCACAAGTCAAATTATGATATTATTGTTAGGATTTAACTGTGTAGTTTTTTGGATCAAACTCATTGAACCATGTTTCATGAGTAGTGGTTCACGCAAACCCATCTCTCATGAGGATGAATGAAACACTTAGCATTCATTAGATCTAGGTGACACTCACAAAGGTGAAGCACCGAGACTTCCCTAGAGGTCATCCATTCTAGTACTACTCCATCTTGAGCACGCTTAACTATGAAGTTTCCTCCATGGTTAAACCTACTCTACTTACAACCTCATTTTCAAAACCTTCACCAAGTGTTTCATCGTATGAACCATTCATTATAAATCCCCTTAATCTCAGCAATTGATAGGTAGGAGATATTTTCTATAGAAATTCAAATTGTGATATTGTTATCATGATTCAACTGTGTAGTTTTTTGGATCAAATTTATTGACCAATGTTTCATGAGTAGTGGTTCACACGAAACCATCTCTAATGAGAATGAATGGAACACTTAGCACTCATTAGATCTAGGTGATAATTGCAGACGTGAAGCACTAGGACATCCCAAGAATGAGTTTGATCCAAAAAACTACGTAGTTGAATTCTAATAGCAATATCACAATTTGACTTGCTATGGAAAATATCTCATATTTATCAATTGATGATATTAAGGGGCTTTCCAATTAATGGTTCATATGGCACAACACTTGGTGAAGGTTTTTCAAATGGGGTTGCAAGTAGAGTGGGTTTAACCATGGAGTAAACTATGTAGTTAACTGCACTCGAGCTAGAGTAGTACTGGGATGGGTGACCTCTTAGGAAGTCCTATGATTCACCTCTATGAGCATCACCTAGATCCAATGAGTGCTAAGTGTCCCATTCACTACTCATGAAACATGGGTCAATGATTTTGATAAAAAAAACTACACAGTTGAATCTTGATAGCAATATCACAATTTAATTTGCTATTGAAAATATCTTCTACTTCTAAATTTAAAGGTATTGTACTTTAAATGTATGCAAAAGAAAGACCAAAATCTTACTTAGTTGACCTTTCATACCTCTTCGGCATACGCATTGCACACTAAGGTGCCATTACTAGTTAATTATAATTTGATTAAAATATCTTGTAGTTATTAGTTAGCTCTCCTAAATTGGCAGATATATCAAGTTATTTAAGGCCTAACTCAAAAATTTTCAAATCCTCAGCTTGGGAGTGCAAAATGAAATTGGAAGAGGGAGATGTATATTCTCATTTTGACCCAAAATGATCATATACATCTTCCACTTGAAAAGGTGGAATTGGAATTTGAGGGCCAAATTGTCATTTTTTCAATCCCCATTTTGAAACCATTTCGGGTCTGCATGCAAACAAAATTAACATTTGGGGTCCCCGTGCAAAAAGCCTTCACATTTTTTGAGTATGGGCTATTGTGTTGTCCAGTTGTGGGTTATTGTGTTGTCAAGTTGTGAGTTTCCTTCTGGAACGATTGTGTTATTTTGTTGTGTTGTGTTGGAGTGGATGTGGGTTTCCTCGCTAGAATGGTTGTGTTGTGTTGGAGTAGTTGTGGATTTCCTGGTTGGAACGGCTGTGTTGTTGTGTTGTGGTATGTTCTTTGTGCTTTTTCATCTATTGGTTTCTTTCTTTGCTATGGTTTCTTCTATGGTCGAGCTTAGACTTGGACTTTACAAAATAAAATTTCTTTCTCCTCCATTAGTTTCTTTCCTTGCTATAGTTTCTACTACTATCAAGTTGGTTATTCTTCTATGGTCTTTTACCTTTCCAATTATTCTGCCCATTTTAGTTTTCTAGGTTATCATGTAGGGATTGTCCCAAGCCAACCCTAGGAACAAAATGGTGTCAAGACTATTGTAATAATTTCCATCAAACTCTAGCTTTGAATGAAGGTGCACCTAGAACAACTCTTGTTTTGCAACCTGGAGGAATTGAACTAAGGCATAGCCCACTCTTTATTGCACTATGAACAAAGCAGCTCAAAAAGAATAACATAAAGAGTGTATATTATAATATTTGAATCAAATATGAGAGATTTTAGTATGATCCTGAAAGTTGTGCACTTAATTTTGAGGAGGGATCTTTAGACAAGGATGAGCATTCAATGCACACATTTTCTACTAGATTCACAACCCTTATGGCTAATCCCTGTGAAATCCTACAATCCTAAAAAATAGGATGAATTGTTGTTATTTATGAATGTGTAGATTGATCTTGTACAAAGTCTTAGGAAACTCTACAATCCTAAAATATAGGATGAATTTTCCATTATTTATAAATGTTTGTGTTGATCAACCTTGTGCAATGCATCTCTCACAAATCACAAAAAAATATAGGGTTTCCTCCATCTGCATTGTTGTGTATGAATAATGTTTGGATTCACGTTCATTTCATTGCATCTACAGAGTATTAGGGTTTGAGGTTTAGCAATTTGGATAGTTTTTAGTTGCTCCGACTGGGAGTTTTTGTTTTTGTGAGTTGTTGTGTTGTCAAGATGAAAATTTCCTTCTGGAATGGTTGTGCTATTTTTTTGCATTGTGTTGGATCATTTGTGGGTTTCATAGCTGGAACGGTTGTGTTGTTTTGTTGTGTTGGAGTGGTTGTGGGTTTCTTGGCTAGAACGGTTGTGTTTTTGTGTTGTGGTATGCTCTTTATGCTTTTTCCTCTATTGGTTTCTTTCTCTACTATGGTTGCTGCTATGGTCGAGCTTAGATTTGGACTTTGCAAAAGAAAATTGATTTCTCAACCATTCATTGCTTTTCTCAAGTAGAACAGTTTGATGTTCCACACATAGTTGTAAATTTTAGTGTAGTTATTTTGTCTAGCTCCAACTTCTATATGGATGTTTTCCTTATAGAGCAACCCATGGACTTGTACTTTGACATTTCAATTCACCAATTTTCTAACGTACTCTAACCTGGTTGTTATCTTTTTATTTTCTCTATTCTATAATTTTAGGTAGTCCTTGTTGGTGCTATCAAAAATCTATATAGTTTTGAGCCCATATTCAGAATGTTCTCCTAAGGCAAGGTTCAGTACTTCAAAAAACCATTGTGAAGAAACCTAAGTTCAAATGCATGTAAAGATAGGCCTGATGATTTTCATAAGATAGTACTTGTGACATATGTTCCTTGCATTTCATTTGGCATATGCAGTTGGTTGCAACTTCTAGAATTTAGTTCGAATAAGTTTTGAGGGTACCCATTTGGAGGCCAATTTTCAAATTTGCATTTTGCATCCTTTTTCGGTTTTTACTGAATGACCTACTTTGAGGGTTTGCATCTGACACCTGGTTAATGGTTATGATATGTGGGTTGTTGCATCATGTTGTAGGAATGAGAAGGAATGTCCATACCAATTTTTAGCCCTCGATGTGCTCGTTTGACATGTTTTCCACAACCATTCCGTTTGCAGATTACTAAGTTTCTCCAGGAGTGCATAGTTCAGTTTTTTGAGTGGCTTACTTTGGGGCTTTGCCATTTGCACCTAGTTTGAGATCAAACATAATTGAATGATGTTCCACACTATAGACCTAGAAGTGTACTTTCTTGAGGATTTTCAAGTCTTTGCCAATCTGTTTAACCCCTTTGTTCAATCAATTCCAAATGCATTTTCTACGAATTTGATTATTTTCAGTTTGAAATGTTTTAAGTGGCCAACTTTGAAGATTGATCATTGATAATAGGTTGATCACTCTAGGAATCTAATTGTGGCCTTGTTTTCTATGTATGAGAAATGATCTTCATCTAGGGTTTCAGACCATGAGGGTTTCATTTGACGTGATTGCAAATCAGGTAAAAGGTGTTTTATAATGATGAAAAGTGCGGATGGGATAACTCTGCAAAGTAACCTTTTTCCTAAATTCGTAGCTTTTGGGAGGATGATTGTTTCCAGTTGAAGGTTGTTTTGTTACTGTGTGTGAATTTTGTACCTAGCTGTAGACACAACACTTGAGTAAAGCATTAGAGGTTAGCAAAAATCAAAATCATGCAATGAAATGGAAACTAAGCTAACTAGGTGATTTACTGCCTTCTAGTAGATGCGAGTATGATATTCTCAAATCAGATCGAGACCAGTGACAATGCAACTCCTAAACAAAGGATTTGAATGCAGAAGATGGATATGAAATGAATGCAGATTTATTCTATATTTTTATATTTTCTATGCAATTATAATGAAAAAAATAATATGAAACAAGTCTAGATGAAACTGATATGATATGAAATTGATCTAAAAATGATATGAATGCTCACAAATAAAGGAAAATCTCACAACAGCTTGGATTCACAAAAGATGGATTCTTTGATCACCAATTCGCCAGTGTGAGGATGCAATTTCGTGGATCCTTTTAGAAGAGTTGAAGCCTTGATTTTATAGAAATCCAGGGCTTTGAGGGTGCATGAGAAAAGTCATAAATCACTCTTGATGAACTCAGGTTGATTTTTGAGTCAACAAGAAATCAGAGATGATTAAGTCACATAATTATGCAAAATCATGCAAGAACAACTTTTTCACTCAAATCAGAAGTTTAGATCAACTTTGAACTCAAAATAGATGTTGAGTTTCCAAAAGTTAACAACTTGTATTGATTTCCTGATTTTGAGTTTAACTGCTCTTTGAATGTGCACAATTAATCATGAATTAATTAAATAAATAAAGTGATTTATCCTCAACTTAACTGATTTTTGAATTAAAATAATTGATTTATGGGTTAGTCAATTATTAAATCAAACTTTTATTCGAAAACTATATCATTAAATTTGACAACTGACTTTAATTAATTAAATAAGAATTTAATCAATTAGTCATAAGATTTTTGATTTATTGTCAGAATTAAATAATATAATTTAGGAATAAATGTAATTAAATTTAATTAAATAATTAAGTGGCAGTATTAAGTCTAATTAATTAAATATTCAGAATATTCAATTAATCAAACTTTAGGATAAATTAGCTTTATCACCAAATAATCATTAAATTAAAGATAATTAAGATAAATAGGAATATTTCTAGGAATATTCCCCGATGTAGAATTAAGAATAATCAATTAAGATTCGATGATGTTCAGATGTGCCTTAGATTAGGACTTCGATATTGATTTCATTCCATTTGTAGATGTAGGAGGTTAATGAACCTATAGCCCATTTTAGGGGTATTACATTTTGCCCCTCTTTGAATTACTGTGCGAAGCGCAGTGGTTCAAAGATAGTCTGTGTATGATATGAAACTGATTTGAAAGATGAACTGATTCTGAGACAGAAACTGATTGAAAGATTTGAAGATGTTAGGTCCTAAATGACCAAAGATAATGTTAACTATAACAGTAATGAACTGATGATTATGAAAAAATGTCAAAACGCCTGATTCCGAACCTTATGATTACGAAGAAGTGAGTGACCAATTCTAGACTTGATTGTCAATAAGAATCAAATTGGTATCACATCTGAACCCTTCAGTTATGAAGAACTAAGAAAATAACACTAATGAACCGATGCTTACGAAAAGCTGATATAGTTTGCAAGATAGATTAGGATACTAGATTGATATGGATCTTGATGAATCTGATATACCCCAAGCGATGATATATTTTCCCCAAGCAACGAGGACCTTCGATGAGTCAGCAACTAGACGTGGTTTTTGTCTTGATTACTAAGGAAACATTGATTACAAATTTAGATTTATAGACTTGAATGATGTGCAATAACATGCCCCCTTCGGGATTAAAATTGAAATCTGACAAGAAAAGTCAGCGTTATAGTTTAGAAGCATGTTAATTGATTTGAGAAGTGGTTATACACGTTCGAGAATGCTTTCTGCATCATTTAGAGGTCCAGAAGACCAAGTTTGATTAGGTTTGACCATGAGCTGACCATGGTTGACCAAGTTGAAATTTCAATAGTTTGATGTAAGATAATCAATTAAGTTGAATTCTAGATTTCTGTGATGATTGAAGGTTGATTATGCAAGTAGTTAATAATATAAATGACCTCAGCTTTTGATTTTGATCCTGAAAAAGGATTCTACTTGCTGTTTCGTTGGAGGAACCTTCATACAATGCTCATTCCTTGTGTCATGTTTAGCATTTTTGGTTTTGAAGAATCGTTTAAGTGTTCAAGCAATTTGTGAGATCATGCAAAGTGCAAAATAAAATGCAAACCTAGGACCTAGGACCTAGTCACTGATCATGTGTCAATTTGTTGTCATCATTGAACTTTTAGGTAACCAAATAAATCAATACAATGCCCACTATTTATGAAACCATAGACATATGAATATCGATTTGTATGCACAAGAATCAATACAACACCCACTAGTTAGGCAACCATGGACATATGAATAATGAATTTATTTTCAGAATGTCAGATTAGATATAAGCACCAAGGCACAAACGCTAGGATGACCTGAATATCATGTCCATTTTGATATAGTAATTTGTATAAGCATCAGAACATAAACTTTGTGATGACTTGAATACGCCTTGCGTTCAAACACATCAAATAGTCAAGAGATCATTCTAAATCTAGTGTGAATTACCCATAGTGACCCTTTATCATTCACATCCTTAGGTAAGATCACGTTTCAAAGTAGGAGAAATAACTCACTCAAAAAGACAATAGTTAGATCAAAATTCTTTGAATTTTTTGGGTATCAATGGTCGAGGTACGCATGGCCATCTAATTCAAGATAAAGGCTCTTACAGACGGACACCATTTCAATCTAGAATTTCCAAAGTTGTTAGATTTTCACATACAAGTAGAAGACAAAGGAAAGATTATGCCCCCAGTCATCACTCTCTAAATCTTGTAAAGGACATCATCAAAGAGCTCAAAGGACACAATATGCAAAAATCTCAATGCGAATCAGTAAGCATACAAGGAGATAAAAGCATGTAAAAAGCATAGATTGTTTTCAATTTGTGTTTGATTGCATTGTTGTAGATGCAAAATCATTTCTAGAGAGGAGACTGACTGACTAACTTGGATGAAGCTTCAAAGGACTCTGACTAGATATGACTCTTATGAGGTATAATGGAGACCAAAGGATATGACATTGATTGCCCCCAAGTGTTAAGCATTGATAGGATACATACACTTGAGCTGATTGGTGTATAGACCGACTTTATTGAAACAAGGATATATACAAACTAAAGCAAACTGAAAGCTAGGAAAGACCAAGATTGTGCTGATAGATGGAGCATTTTGAACAAGTGGCACCCATTTGCCAGGTTTTCACCATCTTCGCAGAGATTCTATTTTTGCTACCAAGGTGCCTGTTTCCAGGTTTTCACCAAGGCACTTTTTCTTTTTCTCATTTTTTGTATTTTCATTTTTCCAATTTTTTTGTACTTTTGATATTTTTTTATTTTTTTGTGAATCATCAAGGTGCCTATTTGCTAGGTTTTCACCAAGATCATTTTTTTAGGACTTTTTCAGATTTTTAAGATTTTTTCAGGACATTTTACCATAGACTGAATGCCTTAGGCATATAATTTCTTCAGATGGAGAATGTTGATTGGTTCTTGGAGTTGTTCTCCTTCAGTCATTGAGAGTTGATAGGCTCTAGAGCCAAAAGTAGTAGTGATAACAAAGGGACCCGGCTAGTTGGGTTCAAAATTCCCCTTGCATTCTCGATGTGATTGATTTTTAGGATTATCTCTCAAGACTAGATCACCAACCTGAAATTCTTTGTGTCATACTTTCTTGTTGTAGCCTCTAGATATTATTTTATGATACACTCTGAGATGATCATACGTTGCTTGTCTACGCTCATCTAGTAGCTCAAGTTCTTGCAACCTAGACACTCTGTAGTCATCATCAGTTACTAGACCATGCATTCTAATTCTTAATGATGGGATTTCAACCTCAATAGGTAGTACCACTTCAGACCCATAAACTAAAGTGAAAGGTGTAGCCCCAGTGGGTGTTCTAATACTTTTTCTGTAGGCCCAGAGAGATGGATTGATCATGAGATGCCAGTCTCTTCCTATCTTGTTAACTGTATGGTGCAAGATTTTCAATAGATTTTTGTTAGAAGCCTTTGCTTGTCCATTCCCTTCAGGATAGTAGATAGATGACCAATGTTGTGTAATTTTGAATTAGGCACATAGATCATCTAAGTCTCTATTCTTGAATTGTCCACCATTATCTGTGACTATAGAGTGTGGAATACCATACTGACATATGATGTAGTTTAGAATGAACATAGAAATTTTCTTGCTAGTTGCTTGAGTCAAGGGGACTGCTTCTACCCATTTTGTAAAATAGTCTATAGCTGTTATGACATGGGTATGTCCATTAGAAGAATGAGGATGTATGGATCCTATAAGATCAAATGCCCATTGGTGAAAAGGCCATTGTGTAGTAAAGGGAATTAGATCTTTCCCTGGAGCATGAATTAAGTTACCATGTACTTGGCACTTTTGACAGTTCTTAGCAAACTTGATTGCATCTTTCTCCACTTCAGGCCAATAGTACCCAAACCTAATAAGCTTTTGAGCTAGCATTAAACCGTTCAAGTGTGACCCACATATACCTTCGTGGACTTCCTCAAGTACACGTTGAGACTCTTCCCATTCTAAACATCTAAGTAGTGTACCATCTAGACCTCATTTGTATAGATCATTACCAATGATGACATATCGGGATGCATTATGGATAAGGTATCATTTCTCATGGCGATTGAAGGTATCATGAATGATTTGGTCTTGGAAATATGAGAAAAAGTTTTTGTATCGAGATTAATCATGACCAACAATAGTGCAGATCATGTGGATTTCAAGGGAATCATATGCAAGATAAGATAGTGCTTCCACTAGGAACTCATAGCATAGCTCATGTTCAGGCTGCTGTAATAAAGTAGATAACATTGCCATTGCATCGGCAACTTTGTTCTCTATTCTAGGTATTTGCTCAAAGGTGATAGATATGAAGTATTTCTTGAGATCATCTACCATTCTCTTGTATGGAATGAGCTTTCATCTTTCATTTGGTACACATCATTGACTTGATGGATAACAAGTTGGGAGTCTCCATGAATGTGTATCTCTGTCACTCTCCACTCAATTGCTATTTTCATGCCATTAAGAAGGGCTTCATATTCAACAATATTATTTGTGCAAGGAAACTTTAATCTGAAAGCTTTAGGTATGGAGTATCCTTGAGGTGTGATAAATAATATACCTGCTCTGGATCCATTTTGTGTATAGGATCCATCAAAGAATAATTGCCATTCTCTAGAAGAAAGATTCATGATAGAGGAATCTGGGAACTCCATTTACATTGGTGTATCATCAAACATAGGCGCATCCACCAATTGATCAACAATAACTTGGCCTTTAATAGCTTTTCTTTCAACATATTCAATGTCAAATTCACTTAAGAGCATGACCCATTGGGCTAATCTACTTGTGAGGGAAGCTTTGCTTAGTAGGCACTTTAATGGATCAATCTTAGCTATCAAATGTGTGGTATGAGCTAACATGTAATGTCTCAGTTTCTATGATGCAAAGATCACAGCTAGACAAGCTTTCTCAATCATTGAATAGTTCTTCTCATATGCAACCAATGTTCTACTAATATAATATATAGCCCTTTCCTTTTTATTCTCATCATGTTGTGCTAGCAATGCCCCCAGTGATGTATTTGTGGCAGAGACATATAGGATCAATAGCTTCCCTTGAATAGGGGGAATCAAGATAGGAGGATTTGATAGATATTTCTTGATATGGTTAAAGTTCTTTTCACATTCCTCATTCCATGCAAAGGTCACACCTTTATGTAAAGTTTTTGTAAAAGGCTGTGAGATATCTACAAGCTATGATATGAAATGCCTGATAGATTTTACTCTCCCTTGTAATGTCCTCATTTGACTAATGTTCTTCGGGGGTTGCATCTCCATTATAGCCTTTACTTTAGCTAGATCAACTTCAATGCCCTTCTTTGAAACTATGTATCCTAAGAGCTTTTCAGAAGTGACACCAAAAGCACACTTCTTAGGATTTAGTCTAAGACTAAATTTTTCCATTCTGTCTAGTATCTTGCTCAAGTCATTTAGATGTTTAGCTCTAATCATAGATTTTGCTAAAGTATCATCAACATAATCCTCCATAGTTCTATGCATCATGTCATGAAAAATAGATGTCATAGCTCTTTGATATGTAGCACCAGCATTTTTAAGCCCAAATGGCATGACATTCCAACAAAAAGTACCCCATGCACATGTAAAAGCAGTTTTCTCTTGATCCTCTGGAGCAATTTTATTTGATTATATCCAGAGAAACCATCCATCAAAGAATACATCTCAAAACCTGCAGTCATCTCCACTATCATATCAATGTTAGGTAATGGAAAATCATCTTTAGGGCATGCTTTGTTCACATCTCTAAAATTCGTGCACACTCTTATAGATTTGTCTAGTTTTGAAATAGGTACAATATTAGAGATCCATTCAGCATAGTCAATCACCCGGATAAATCTAGCTTTTAGGAGCTTCTCTAATTTATCTTTGACCAAGAGTGCAACATGTGGATGCATCTTTCTTAATTTTTGTTTAACAAGTTTTACTCCAGGAGCAATAGATAAATGGTGCATATTAAGAGCAGGATCCAACCCTGGCATATCTGAATATTTCTGTGAAAAGTTGATCTTCTTTTCTATTAAGAATGTTGTAAATTTTTTCTTTTCTTCTTCTGATAAGGATTGTGCTACATGGATCAACTGTGGTTCCTCTGATGTTCCCAAGTTGATGGATTGAGTGGGCTCAATTAGAACTAGAGATCTATCCTATAAATGACTCAAAAGGACATCAAATATCTCATCCTTAGGCACCTCAGAGAGGTTTTCACCTTTGAATACATGTTTTATTTTTACCTTTGTAGGTTCTGAGACTGCCACAAAGTGGTTTTCACCCTCAGAACTCCCTTTCTTTTTATTTTTATTCTTATTCTTTTGACTAAGATACTTGATATCCGACTCCGTCATGATGATGCTTAGTTCACTGATGGAAGTCTTCATAGGCTCAACTGCATTGAGGTAGCAAGCAAGGGCATAATCATTCAGGAAGGTATAAATACCTTGGCTCAGATTCATAGAGATTTGGTCAAGAAGTTCAGGATGTTGGATAGTCAAAGCGGTGAAAGATTGGGAAATAGTGGTTACAAATACATATTTGTCATCATTGGTCTTAACCTGACGCTTGAGTTTGAAGGTGATATTAAAACTCAAAATGTTCAATTCATGAATAGGCTTAATGTCACTGTGGGAGTCCAATTCAGCCATAGGTGGATCAGACTCGTTAAGTTCATTATTTCACTCTAGAATTACATTGGGTTTAGGTGCATATTAGTAAATAACATCAATATGTTTTTATGTGATAAGCTCATCTTCCTCTGGAATGACTCCCCATTCATAGTCATTTGATTCCTCATCTAAGCCTCTAGGAAAATTGAGAACATGAGTAAAGTTAGGGTGAATACCCCAAGAAGGGTTACCCTCAGATTCTGATTTGAATTCATACTCATGAGAATCTATCTCAGAATAAATACCACTTTCTTCTTTGTCTATTTGATTGTCTTCGAGATTAGCTGGTTCTTGTGGTGTAACTATCTCTTGTTCTATAGTAGGTTCTTGTGTGTTTACTACATTGATTCTTTTTACTGGATCATCTTTAGCATCAAGAAGGTCTTTTATTTCTTTAGGCAAATGCTCATAAGGAATGAGCTCCTCAATAGTGTCAGAATCATCACTATCAAATTGTTGTATTGCTTCCTCCTTTGGTTCAATCTGTTCTAGGACATGTGGGGAATTATTGTTAAGATAGAAAGGCTTGTTCTTGTATCCTAGACCTATTGTATTCTTTTTTTCTCGACCATGATGGTCAAGAGGTGATAGCAGACCTTTACCTTGTAGTCCTAGAGGTCCTTTTCCTGTATATCCCATCTTTGTAATCAATTTGTCCCCTGGACCATATGGCTTAGAAGGGACCTTCAATGTTTTAGAATCACATGATTGATCAATTTGAGATTTAGGTTCTTCCTTGTAGAGCCATGCAAGCACAACTTCATCCTCTTCAAATTCTTGTTTAGATACTTGTTCTACAAAAAAATTTCCTTTATACGCCTCAAGAGGTTCTTTAGATTCTAGTTTGGACTGTTTCAGAGTTTTCCCATAAGACTTAGGCGAGATAGGGAGAGATGTCAAAGGTAAGATTGGCTCCATAGTATATTCTCCCATACCATTTTAATTGATTGTGACCTCTTTAGCAATGTCTTCCATTTTGGATGTTGAAGCAATGTCTAGCTGCTTAGTGGTGTGTGTGTGTGAATATTGTACCTGATCTGTAGACACAACACTTCGGTAAAACATTAGAGGTTAGTTAAAATTGAAATCATGCAATAAATGAAAAACTAAACTAACTAGGTGATTTACTACCTTCTAGTAGATGTGAGTATGTATTCTTAGATTATACCGAGATCAATGACCTTGACAACACCAAAACGAAGGATTTGAATGCAAAATTTAGATATGGAATGAATGCAATTAATCTATTTTTTTTGGTTTTTCTGTGCAATTATGATAATGAAAACTTGATATGAATCTATGCTAATAATGATATGGAAAACTGATATGCAAACTGAGCTAAGAAATGATATGAAAACAAAATTGATCTCACAAAATGTGGTTGATTCGCAAAGAAACTTCAATTCTCCAGATAGAAAATCACCAGCATAAGTTTGCAAAATTATGAGATGATGATATGAAGAGCTAAGGACTTAATTTATAGAAATCCAGGGCTTTGGAGGTGCATGAATAAAAACCATAAATCACTTAGTTGATTTTTAGTTTTAATTCACAAAATCATGCAAAAGCAGAGTTTAACTCAAAATAGAGTTTAGATTTAATTGATAATTGATAGTTGTCTGCTTTTCTGATTGTGCATGTTTTATTTATGAATTAATTTAATAATAAAGTGATTTATTTCCAACTTAACTGATTTTGAAAAATAAAACATTGATTTATGGGTTAATCAATTATTAAATCAAACTTTTATTCCAATTACATCATTAAATATGACAACTTGCTTTAATTAATTAAATAAGAATTTAATCAATTAATGATAGAAATTTTAATTTATTGTCAAATTTAAATAATACAATTTAGGAATAAATGTAATTAAATTCAATTAAATAATTAAGTGGTAGTATTAAATCTAATTAATTAAATATTTAGAATATTCAATTAATCAAACTTTAAGATAAATAGGATTTATCGCCAAATAATTATTAAATTAAAGATAATTAAGATAAATAGGAATATTACTAGGAATATTCCCCGATGCAGAATTTGAGATAATCAATTAAGATTCGATGATGTGCAGATGTGCCTTAGGTTAAGACTTTGATGTCAATTTCGTTTGATATGTCGATATAGGAGGTTAATGAACTTATAGCCCATTTTTGGGGTATTACATTTTGCCCTTCTTTGAATTGTTGTGCGAAGTGCAGTGGTTCAAAGATAGTCTGTGTATGATGTTGAAATTGATGTTTGAAATTGATATTGATATGAAATAGAAACTAATTGAAATTGATATGAAGATAATAGGTCCTGAATGACCAAAGATAATGCTAACTATAACATTAATGAACTGATGATTGCGAAAAAGTGTCAAAATGCCTGATTCTGAACCTTATGATTGCAAAGAAGTGAGTGACCGATTCCAGACCTGATTGTCCTTATATTGACTCACATTGGTATCACATCCGAACCCTTCAATTTTTGAAGAACCAAGGAAATAACACAATTGAACCGATAGTTACAAAAACTGATACAATTTACAAGATTAATAAAATACCAGATTGATATGGATCTTGATGAATCTAATATGCCCCAAGTGATGATTGATTTGCCCCAAGTGATGAGGTCTTTTTGATGAATCAACAACTAAACGTGGTTGTTGTCTTGATTATTGAGGAAAGATATGATTACAAACTTTGAATGATATGCAATACCATGCCCCCTTCGGGATTAAAATTGAAATCTGCCAAGAAAAGTCAATGTTATAGGGTTTAGAAGCATGTTAATTTATTTGAGAAGTGGTTGTACACATTTGAGAACATGTTCTACATCATTTAGAGGTCTTGGAGACCAAGTTTGACTAGGTGAAACCATGAGTTGACCATAGGTGACCAAGTGGAAATTTTGATAGTTTGATGTAAGATAATCAATTAAGTTGAATTCTAGATTTATGTGATGATTAGAAGGTCAATTATGCAAGTAGTTAATAATATGAATGATCTCAGATTTTGATTTTGATCCCAAAAAAGGATTCAACTTGCTATTTCATTGGATGGACCTTCGTGTATGATTCAGCTCTTGTTAGATTTGAAGATGTGATTTGAAGAATTGTTTAAGCATTGAAGTTCGTTTAGCCATTGTGAGATCATGCAAACATGCAAAATGCAAAGAGACATGCAGTATGAAATGCAACCTAAGACCTAGGACCTAGTCACTGATCATGTGTCGGTTATTCTCATCATTGAATTTTTAGGTAATCGAATAAATTAATACAATGCCCACTAGTTATGAAACCATACACATATGAATATTGGTTTTGTTTTTTGGAATGTCGGATTAGATATAAGCACCAAGGCACAAATGCCAGGATGACCTAAATATCATGTCCATTTTGATATAGAAATTTGTATAAGCATCAAAACATAAACATCGTGATGACCTGAATATGCCTTGCATTCAAACATAGCAAACAATCAAGAGATCATTCTAAATCCAATGTGAATTACCCGTAGTGACCCTTTATCGTCCACATCCTTAGGCAAGATCTTGTTTCACAGTAGGAGAAATAAATCACTCAAAAAGACAATAGTTAGATCAAAATTCCTTGAATTTTTTGGGTATCAATGGTCGAGGTACGCATGGCCATCCAATTTGAGATAGAGGCTCTTACAGTCAGACACCATTTCAATCCAGAATTTCCAAAGTTGTTAGATTTTCACATACAAGCAGAAAACAAAGAAAAGATTATACCCCCAGTCATCACTCTCTAAATCCTGTAAAGGACATCATCAAAGAGCTTGTGGGAACACAATATGCAAAAATCTCAATGTGAATCAGTAAGCATACAAGGAGATAAAAGCATGTAAAAAAAACATAGATTGTTTTCAATTTGATGTTTGATGTTTGATGCAAAATCCTTTCTAGAGACGAGACTGACTGACTGACTCAAATGAAGCTTCAAAGGACTCTGACTAGATATGACACATCTAAAGATGCATTTGGAGGCCATAGGATATGACTTTGATTGCCCCCAAGTTTCAACATTGATAGGATATAGACGCTTGAGTTGATTGCTGTATAGACTGACTTATTGAAAATAGGAATGTAGAAACAAACTAGGAGATATGTACAAACTAAAGCAAGACAGAAAGCTGGGAAAGATCAAGATTGTGCTGATAGATCAAGTGTTTGAACAAGTGGCACTTGTTTGTCAGGTTTTCACCATCTTGGCAGAGATTCTATTTTTGCTACCAAGGCGCCTGTTTCAAGGTTTTCACAAAGGCACTTTTTCTTTTTCTCATATTTTTGTATTTTTCATTTTTTTCAATTTTTTGTTTTGTTTTTGTGAATCATCAAGGCGCCTATTGCTAGGTTTTCACCAAGATGTTCATTTTTTCAGGACTTTTTCTAATTTTTATGATTTTTTCAAGACATTTTACCATAGACTGAATGCCTTAGGCATAGAATTTCTTCAGATGGAGAACGTTGATTGGTTCTCGGAGCTGTTCTCCTTTAGTCATTGAGAGTTGATAGGCACTAGAGCCAAAAGTAGTAGTGATTACAAAGGGACCCAGCCAGTTGGGTTAAAACTTCCCCTTGCATTCTTGATGTGATTGATTTTTAGGATTCTCTCTCAAGACTAGATCACCAACCTAAAATTCTCTGTCTGACTTTCTTGTTGTAGCCTCTAGACATTCTTTTCTAATATACTTTGAGATGATCATACGCTACTTGTCTGCGCTCATCTAGTAGTTCAAGTTCCTGCAACCTAGACACTTTGTAGTCATCATCAGTTACTAGACCATGCATTCTGATTCTTAGTGATGGGATTTCAACCTCAATAGGCAGTACCACTTCAGACCCATAAACTAAAGTGAAAGGTGTAGCCCCAATAGGCATTTTGATACTTGTTCTGTAGGCCCAGAGAGCTAGATTGATCATGAACTGCCAATATTTTCCTATTTTATTAACTATTCGGTGTAAGATTTTCAACAGATTCTTATTTGAAGCCTCTACTTGTCCATTCCCTTGAGGATAGTAGATAGATGACCAATGTTGTGTAATCTTGAATTTAGCACATAAATCATCTAGATCTTTGTTCTTGAATTGTCCACCATTATCTGTGATTATGGAATGAGGTATCCCATATCTGCATGTGATATAGTTCAATATGAACATAGATATTTTCGTTCTAGTGGCTTGTGTCAAAAGGACTGCTTCTACCCATTTTGTAAAATAATATGTAGCTGTGATTATATGGGTATGTCCATTAGAAGAATGAGGATGTATAGCTCCTATAAGATCAAATGCCCATTGGTGAAAAGGCCATTGTGTAGTGAAGGTAATTAGATCTCTCCTTGGAGCATGAATTAGGTTGCCATGTACTTGACACTTTTGAGAATTCTTAGCAAATTTGATAGCCTCTTTCTCCATTTCAGGCCAATAGTACCCAGCCCTAATAAGTTTTTGAGCTAGTGTTAAACCATTCAAGTGTGACCCACAAATACCATCATGGACTTCCTCTAATGCACATTGAGACTCTTCCCATTCTAAACATCTAAGTAGTGTACCATCTCGACCTTGTTTGTAAAGATCATGACCAATGATGACATATCAGGAGGCATTACAGATAAGGTATCTCTTTTCATGGCGGTTGAAAGTATCGGGAATGATTTGGTCTTTGAGATAGGAGAATAGGTTTTTATATCTAGAGGAATCATGACCTACAATAGTGCAAATCATGTGGGTTTCAGGGGAATCATATGCAGGATAAGATAGTGCTTCCACCAAGAACTCGTAGCGTAGCTCATGTTCAGGCTACTGTAATAACGTAGATAGCGTTGTCATTGCATCGGTAGCCTTATTCTCTGTTCTAGGTATTTTCTCAAATGTGATAGATAGGAAATACTTCTTTAGATCATCTACCATTCTCTTGTAAGGATTGAGATTTTCATCTTTAGTTTGGTACACATCATTGACTTGATGAATAACAAGTTGTGAGTCTCCATGAATGTGTAATTCTGTTACTCTCCACTCAATTGCTATTTTCATACCATTCAAAAGGGCTTCATATTCTGCAATATTGTTTGTGCAAGGGAATTTTAATCTGAATGCTTTTGGGATTGAGTATCCTTGAGGAGTTATGAACAATATGCCCACTCCTAATCCATTCTATGTATAGGAGCCATCAAAGAATAATTGCCATTCTCTAGAAGAAAGAGTCATGATAGAGGAATCTGGAAATTCCATTTGCATTGGTGTATCATCAATCATAGGTGCATCTACTAATTGATCAACAATATCTTGTCCTTTGATAGCTTTTCTTTCCACATATTCAATGTCAAATTTACTTAAGGGCATGACCCATTTAGCTAATCTACCTGTGAGGGTAGCTATGTTTAGTAGGTACTTGAGTGGATCAATCTTAGCTACCAATTGTGTGGTATGAGCTAACATGTAGTGTCTCAATTTCTGTGATGCAAAGATCACAACTAGACAAGCTTTCTCAATCAGTGAATAGTTCTTCTCATATGCAACCAATGTTCTATTGATATAGTATATAGCTCTTTCCTTTTTGTTCTCATCATGTTGTGCTAGTAATGCCCCCAGTGATGTATCTGTAGTGGAGACATATAAGATCAAAGGCTTCCCATGAATAGGAGGCATCAAGATAGGAGGATTTGATAGATACTTCTTGATATGGTTAAATTTGTTCTCACATTCTTCATTCCATGCAAAGGTCACACCTTTATGTAATGTTTTTGTAAAAGGTTGTGATATATCTGCTAGCTGTGATATGAATCTTCTAATAGATTGAAATCTTCCTTGTAATGTCCTCATTTGACTGATATTCTTTGGAGGTTGCATTTCCATTATAGCTTTCACTTTAGTTGGATCAACTTCAATGCCCTTCTTTGAGATGATGTATCATAAGAGCTTTCCAGAAGTGACACCAAAAGCACACTTCTTAGGATTTAGTCTGAGACTAAATTTTTCCATTCTATCTAGTATCTTGCTCAAGTCATCTAGATGTTTAGCTCTAATCATAGATTTTGCTAAAGTATCATCAACATAATCTTCCATAGTCCTATGCATCATGTCATGAAAAATAGAT
Source organism: Chamaecyparis obtusa (assembly GCA_027943335.1). Lineage (NCBI taxonomy): Eukaryota > Viridiplantae > Streptophyta > Pinopsida > Cupressales > Cupressaceae > Chamaecyparis > Chamaecyparis obtusa. The sequence continues at coordinate 1,169,117 of BSBK01002894.1, forward strand.
GTCATGTCTCTTTGATATGTAGCACTAGCATTTTTAAACCCAAATGGCATGACATTCCAACAGAAGGTACCCCATGCACATGTGAAAGTAGTTTTCTCTTGATCCTTTGGAGCAATTTTTATTTGATTATACCCAAAAAAACCATCCATTAGAGAATACATCTCAAAGCCCATAGTCATTTCCACTATTAGATCAATGTTAGGTAGAGGAAAATCATCCTTAGGGCATGCTCTATTTACATCTCTAAAGTCTGTGCACACTCTGATTGATTTATCTAGTTTTGAAATAGGTACAATATTAGAGATCCACTCTGCATAATCAATAAATTAGATGAATCCAACTTTTAGGAGCTTCTCTAATTCAGATTTTATCAAGAGTGCAACATGAGGATGCATCTTTCTCAATTTTTGCTTGATAGGTTTGAAATTTGGAGCTTTAGATAAATGATGCATTATAAGATTAGGATCTAACCCTGGCATATCTGAATATTTCCATGCAAAGTTGATTTTCTTCTTTGTTAGGAATGTTGTAAATTTTTGCTTCTCTTCTTCTGATAAAGATTGTGCTACATGGATCAATTGTGGTTCCTCTGTTGTTCCCAAATTGATAGATTGAGTGGGCTCAATTAGAACTGAAGATCTTTCCTTTAAATGACTCGAAAGGACATCAAATATCTCATCCTTAGGCACCTCAAAGAGGTTTTCACCTTTGGATACATGTTTTATTTTTACTTTTGTAGGTTCTGAGACTGCCACAAAGTGGTTTTCACCCTCAGAACTCCTTTTCTTTTTCTTTTTATTCTTATTTTTCTGACTAAGATATTTGATGTCTGACTCTATCATTCTAACATTGAGTTCACTAATGGAAGTACTCATAGTCTCAATTGCATTAAGGTAGCAAGCAAGGGCATAGTCATTTAGGAAGGTATAAATACCATGGCTCAGATTTGTGGAGGTTTGATCAATGAGGTCTGGATATTGGATAGTCAAAGTGGGGAAGGATTGGGAGATAGTGTTTACGAATATGGATCTATCATCATTGGTCCTAACCTGATGCTCAAGTTCAAAGGTGATATTGCAACTTATGACATTTAATTCGTGAATAGGCTCAATGTCATTGTGGGAGTCCAATTCAGCCATAGGTGGATCAGACTCGATAATTTCATCATTTCACTCTAGACTTACATTGGGATTAGGTGCATATTGGTGAATAACATCAACATGTTTCTCTGTAATAAGCTCATCTTCTTCTGGAATGGCTCCCCATTCATAGTCATTAGATTCTTCATCTATGCCTCTAGGAAATCTAAGAACATGAGTAAAGTCAAGATGAATACCCCAAGAAGGGTTACCCTCAGATTCTAGTTTGAATTCATACTCATGATAATTTGTCTCAAAATAACTACCCCCTTCCTCTTTGTCTATTTGATTTTTTGTGAGATTAGTTGGTTCTTGTGTTGCAACTATCTCTTGATTGATAGTAGGTTCTTGTGTTTCTACTACATTAATTCTTTTGATTGGATCATCTTCAGCTTCAAGAAGATCTTTGATTTCTTTAGGAAAATGCTCATAAGGGATAAGTTCAGAGCTGTCTGACTCACTATCTGATGGTCCAGTTTCTTCCTTCTTAAGAAGAGGTTCTCCTGGTGTGATCTGCTCTATGACATGAGAACAATTACCTTTGAGGTGGAAGGGTTTCTTTTTAAAGCCTAAGCCAACTTTGTCTTCATTTGGTCTACCAATATGTGGGATAGGTGCTTCAAGACCTTTTCCTCTAACTCCTAGAGGTCCTTTACTTGGATATGCCATCTTAGCTATCAATTTATCTCCTGGTGCCATATGACTTAGAAGGATCTTTTTGTACTGTTGAGTGACTAGTTTGAATATCATGGGATTCAGATTCATCTTTGTATAGCCATGAAAGCACAACTTCATCCTCTTTGAATTCTTTCTTGGAGACTTGTTCTGCTACAAAATTCTTTTTATATGCCTCAAAAGGTTCTTTAGAATCTGGTTTGGATTGTTTCAAAGATTGGCCATAAGACTTAGGTGAGATAGGGAGAGATGTCAAAAATAAGACTGGCTCCATAGTATATTCTCCCATACTATTTTCTTTGATCTTAACCTCTTTTTCAAGATCTTCCATTTTAGATGTGGATGCTTCTTTAGTTGGCTCAATGGCAGATTCTCTATTATTAGGCACAAGTTTATCTGCACTTTCCTTCAATGTATTGCAACTGGTGGATATATCTGCTAGAATAGTGACCTCTAATCCCTCATAAGAAAATTTTAAGCATTGGTGGAATGTAGAAGGAATAGCCTTCATCTCATGTATCCATGGTCTCCCTAGAAGGATATTGTAAGCCAAAGGTAGATCAAGAACCTGACATATTGATGCAGGAGCATCTCAGGCTTTGAGCAATCTTGCATCAACCAAAAACATTTCCTGATTTTTGTACCTATTTTCTATTGTTTGCATTTTAAGCTTTAAATTTTTTGGTTTCATTTTTTGAGAAGTTTACATGATGTTGAGAACCTATTTGGGAACCTTCTCCTATGAGCACATAAAGTTTGGATGGACTGTTTCAAAGTTACAGTTGTTTTCCTTGCTGTCGGAACAGTGTTTTCCTGCAATTTTGGTGCTGATTGTTCATGTTGGCTCTCTTGATTCATAAGGAATTTTATTTTTCTCACTTTAGTGCTTCAAGGGGACCTAAATTAATATCATTCCCCAAGAGCATAGCTTCTAATTCATTATGAGTCAAAAGTTATGGCCTTTTTGGCACAGGACCTATTTCCTGCTAGCTTTTGGGTCTGAGCCGTTACTGCAGTTTTGGTGCTGATTGTTCATGTTGGAGACCTTGATCCATAAGGAATATTTTTTTTTCACTTAAGTAATTAAATTGGACCTAAATTAATATCATTTCCCAAGGGTGAAAACTCCAATTCTTTATGAGCAAAAAGTTATGCCCGTTTTGCCTCAGGACCTATTTTCTGGCAGTTTTTGGGTGAAATGTGTGGTGTTTCTTCTTGCGATGTTCCATGTGATCAAATTGGACCTTGAGACATTAATGGAATGTTTTTGGGTCATGTGTGGACCTAAATTCAAAGGTGCATTAATTTTTTATCATTCTTGATTAGTTCTGGTCCTTTTATTGGTCTGGACCCATATTGTAATTAAAAGCCTGACTGGCCGACTTGTGGCTTAGCTGGCTATATATTGAGGGCTTGGGTAGATGTTTAGTAGAAAGTTGGATGGTAGATCACTAGTAGGATAGTAGCATCATATTGGATCTTGAGGGATTTTGAAGATCAGATTGTTATTTGATAGCTGTAACAGCAAAGCTAGTGGTTTGCATGCTTGGAGACAAGGAGATTGCTTGGAGGCTTGCGAGCTCAAGTTTAGATCTGCCTTAGTGTTTCCATCAATTTCTGATTTGTTTTAGAACTGAACTAGCTAAGGCATAGAATAATTACTTTTGATTGTATTTGGCCCTAACCCAGAAGGCCTTACAGTCAGGCATGTTGAATGAAATTTAATTTTGAATCATTATCTGTTGTATTCCGCTGTGCTTGTTGTTCTTATAATCAGTAGTGTAGGTTTGGATTGTCCATTATTGGATCCTCCATCTCTGCCCTGCGTCAAGTGGTATTAGAGCCTAAAGATCTTGAGTGTGTGAACTAGCTGAGGTAGTTTACACCAAGACCTTGTTGGTGACTTGTTGCTTTGGATTTGAATCTTTGAGGATGCCTCCAAGAAGATTGGATCCTAGAGCAATTGCAGATCTTTGTGATGCTGTGGAATCAAAGATTATAGAGAAGGTGAAATCAGAATTCAGATCTGAGATGGAATTAATGAAGAATGAAATGATTGCTAAGATTGTAAGGACTATTGTTGGTATGCCAAGGAATCTTGGTACTGATGATGGTTATGAGGAAGCTATTGAAGACTTTGAAGCTACTGGATCTAGTGGTGGTGACCGGAGGGATAGATTTGGTGAAGATAGAGCTAGTTTCTTACATAGATCTAGAGCTCAGTTAAGTAATCACTACCGAATGGAAGTTTCTAACTTCTCTAGTACTTTGAAACCTGAGACTCTGATTGATTGGATTGGTGAGTTAGAAGACTTCTTTGAGCTTGAAGAAATTGAAGATCCTCTTAGAGTGAAGTTGGCACAAACTAAGTTAAAAGGCCATGCTGCTCTTTGGCGGAAAGAATTACAAAGAGATAGAGAAGATGAAGGTGAAATGAAGATCAATCGATCGAGGTTGATGGTGACTAAGTTGAAGGCTAAGTTCATACCTACTAACTATGAGCTTGACTTGTTTAAGAAGTTGCAGAATTTGAAGCAAAAAGACTTGACTGTTGAAGACTATATCGAGGAGTTCTACAAACTTACTATTAGGTCTGGGCACAGAGAACTTGGTAAGGAAAAGGTAGCTCAGTATGTAAATGGTCTGAGATTAAATATTCAAGATGAGATTGGTATGATGAAGATTGATTCAGTTGAAGATGCTTATCAGTATGCTCTGAAGGCAGAAGATAAGTTGAAAAGGAGACAACATGGTAATCCCCGAGGGAAGGAGAAGATTGATCACTCGGTGAAGGACAAACTAACTATAGAGGATGAACAAAAACCTATGGAATTAAAGAAGAATATAGGTAGGATTATCTTTAAGGGTACTTGTTATAATTATGGTGGAGAAGGACATAGAGCTTTTGAGTGTACACAAAAGAAGTTTGGTGATCATAGGAATGCTATGGTCAATGAAAGCATATTGAATGAGCCTAAGACAAGATCTGAGAACTTGCTAATTCGGAGAACATTACTTGGTACTAAGGTGGAACCTTGTCAAAGGAGTAACTTGTTTAGGACTCGGTGCAAGTTAGGAGGTAAAATTTGTGATTTTATTGTGGATAGTGGTAGTATTGATAACCTTGTATCTGAGGACATGGTTTAGAAACTTGGTTTGAAGAGAATGAAGCATCCTTATCCCTATAGGATTGGTTGGTTGCAAGATGTTCATGCTCTAGAAGTAAGGGAGCAATGTCTTGTTGATTTTTAGATTGGCCAGTATAAAGATCAAGTGTTGTGTGATATTGTGAACATGAGTAGTTGTCATATATTGCTCGGTAGACCTTGGCAGTATGATTGCAAGGCTATGCATGACTATGTCAAGAATGTGTTTACTGTTGAGAAGGGTGACAAAAAGTTTTCCCTAATGCCTTTTCTAGATACAACACTAGCTAGGAGGAACCTAAGTTTTGGTAGCCGAGTTGGGTTGATAGATCTGGAAAGGATTGGAGATCAGTATGGAGCACAAGCTTGTGTGTTGTCTAGGAAAGACTTGAAGAGACAAAGGAAGCAGAAGTGGAAGACTTTGCAAAGTGAAGACTTGGAGGACATGTATGTGAAGAAATAGTTTGGGGTTTATGTGCTGAATCCTAGAAGATGTCCTTCCAGCTATTAAGAACATCTTTCGTAACCTGGGGTGTCTGATGCAGGAGCATCTCAAGCTTTGAGCAATCTTGCATCAACCAAAACCATTTCCTGATTTTTGTACCTATTTTCTGTTGTTTGCATTTTAATCTTTACATTTTTGGTTTCATGTTGTGATAATTTTAAATTATTTTGAGAACCTATTTGGGAACCTTCTCCTATGAGCACATAAAGTTTGGATGGATTGTTTCAAAGTTACAGTTGTTTTCCTTGCCGTCAGAACAATGTTTTCCTACAGTTTTGGTGCTGATTGTTCATGTTGGCTCTCTTGATCCATAAGGAATTTTATTTTTTTCACTTAAGGGATTCAAGGGGACATAAATTACTATCATTCCCCAAGAGTGCAGCTTCTAATTCATTATGAGTCAAAAGTTATGGCCTTTTTGGCACAAGACCTATTTCCTGCCAGCTTTCAGGTCTGAGCCGTTACTGTAGTTTTGGTGCTGATTGTTCATGTTGGTGACCTTGATCCATAAGGAATATTCTTTTGTGCAATTAAGGAATTAAATTGGACCTAAATTAATATCATTTCCCAAGGGTGAAAACTCCAATTCTTTATGAGTAAAAAGTTATGCCCGTTTTGCCTCAGGACCTATTTTCTGGCAGTTTTCGGGTGAAACGTGTGGTGTTTCTTCTTGCGATGTTCCATGTGATCAAATTGGACCTTGTGACCTTAATGGAATTTTTTTGGGTCATGTGTGGACCTAAATCCAAAGGAGCATTAAGTTTTGATCATTCTTGATTAGTTTTGGTCCTTTTATTGGTCTGGACCCATATTGTAATTAAAAGCTTGATTGGTCGACTTGTGGCTTAGCTGGCTATATATTGAGGGCTTGGGTAGATGTTTAGTAGAAAGTTGGATGGTAGATCAGTAGTAGGAGAGTAGAATCATATTGGATCTTGAGGGATCTTGAAGATTAGATTGTTATTTGATAGCTGTAACAGCAGAGCTAGTGGTTTGCATGCTTGGAGACAAGGAGATTGCTTGGAGGCTTGCGAGCTCAAGTTCAGATCTGCCTTAGTGTTTCCATCAATTGCTGATTTGTTTCAGAACTGAACTAGCTAAGGCATAGAATAATTACTTTTGATTTTATTTGGCCCTAACTCAGAAGGCCTTACAGCTGGGCATGTTGAATGAAATTCAATTTTGAATCATTATCTATTATATTTCGTTGTGCTTGTTGTTCTTATAATCAGCAGTGTAGGTTTGGACTATCCATTATTGGATCCTCCATCTCTGCCCTGCATCACATATAGTATCTTTGATAATTGGACCTGCTCTGATAGGTAAGACAATGGTGCCTTTAGAAGATCTTTCTTGTTCATCATAGGCTTTTATAGTTATTTTCTTTCTAGGATCAATAGCCATTTCTAAAAATCCCAATTGTGTGACCAAGCTATAAGAACAAATATTTAGGCCAGTGCCTCCATCTATCAACACACGTTTGACTCTACGGTTCTGGATCAAGACTTCTATATGCAAAGGCTGGTTATGTGGGTGACTCAAGGAGTTGTCATCTTCCTCTAAAAATGAGATATATTGTGGAGATGTAAGATGTCCAACCATAGTCTGGAACCTATCTAAATCAAGGTCATCAGGAACATTGGATCTGAGCAAAGCTTTGTCTAGAATAGCTCTATGAGCTGGAGATATCTGAAGCAACTCAAATATGGAGATTTTCACATTAGTGTGTTGGATTTGTTGAACAATGATATAGGATGTTGGCCTCATATCTTTAGGATTGGAAGATTTAGAAACAGCCTTCTATTTGGAAGTGGAAGAAAGATTGAAGGGCATCTTAGGGACGTTTGATGAATCTAGGTTTTTTCCATTCAGATGTGCCTGAGCTTGTGATCAAGTAATTGCGTTAGCTAAAGGATGATCTCTATATGTTCACACAATTATGATGACATTGCAATGTTCAGAGAGACAAGGTTCAACCATATTGATAATAGCATTATTTCCAGGGTAAGCATAATTGACCTTTGCCCCCATATTAGGCTGAGAAGATGAAACTTCTTGACCATGTTTCAGAAATGGTTCTGTGAATGTTGTTTGATCATTATTGCTCTTATGATTTTCAATCATGATATCTCCCTTATCAATCAGATCTTGAATAGTATGTTTCAAGTGTAAGCAGTTATTAGTTTTGTGACCTTTACCCCGATGGAAATCATAGAATTCATTCTCTCTCCACCATTTCAGTTTAGGATCTAGATCGGATTATCAGATCTTAGGGAAGGAGATGATGTTATTAGCTAGCAAAGTTCTCATAACTAATTCTAAAGATTCTCCAAGAGGAGTGAACATTCATTTATTATCAGCGGACCATGTTTTATACTCTAGCTTCTTTTGAGATGGTTCAGACACCTTTTGTTCTAAAGCTTTGATGGCTTGGGTGCCAATAGTTAGATTGAAAGCTGGTGCCTTTGATGGGGCACAGATAGTATCAACAACACCATTTGTGACAATGCCTTTATTCGTGTTCCAATTTTTGTTCTTATCTTTAGAACTGGATCCTGATTTGTACTTGTCCTTTTGAAGTGTGATTTCTCCTTTTTTCACAAGTACTTTTTTTATTTTGATCGCATTGTCTACCATTTTATCAAAAGATGTATGATCTTGCATTTGTAGAGGATAGTTGATTTCTAGGATAAGATTATTAATGAAGATTTCCAGTTTCTTAGTTTCTGGAATAGGCCTAGCATATAGAGAGAATTTCTTCCTCCATCTTTTGAGAAATGTCAAGAATGGTTCGCCTAGATATTGCTTGAGATTACAGATATCAATCATGGTGACTGGATGTTGAATGTTGTAGGAGTATTGCTGATAGAAAAATTTGATCAACTCCTCAAAAGTTTTGATAGTAGAAGGTAATCTAGAGAACCAATGAATGGTCGCTCCTCCTAGAGATCGAGGAAAGAGATGCATCAGATAGGTTGGTTCGTGCATGAACTCCATAGATTGTGTACAGAATTCTCTAACATGATCTTGAGGATCAGAGTGTCCATCATACTTATCATACTTAGGCATCTCCACTCTTTTTAGGAATGGTGGCATGTAAAAGTCTTTGTCAATGGAAAAGGACATAGGGCCTCCATGGAGAACTCCTTGGGTTCCTTTTCTTTCTCAAGGTTATTAAGTTTGACTTGCATGGCATGCATCTGTTTCATCATAGCTATGAGTGGAGTTTCTTCCTTATGCGTAATGATATCTTCAAATTAAATTTGGGAGGAAGTTTAGCTCCTTGATGAGCTAATTGAAAAAAGTATGCTTCTCTATCCTCTTTCAAGAAATGCTTCATCATTCATTTGAAGTTATCATCATTTCAATATTGGGCAATTTCTTCAGGTGTGGGTTCCTGATCTGCACCATGTTGAGATTGAGCTCCTTGAGAGCCAAAGTTTGTCCTTTCTTGAGACATGGTGGGAGTTCTACCTGGGATAGATTGAGGAGGATTTTTTTTATTACCTCCGTGAGTTGATGAAGGAGGAATGTAACCAGTTTTTAATCGAAGGTTGCTGGTACCATCATCTTCGTAAAGACCAGAATTTAAAAGTTGTTCAAGAGTTGGACTTTGGATATGAGTCAAAGGTAAAGTATGAGATACCTCCCCATATTTCTTGTGAGTGGAAGCTCTAGTTTCCACCATTAACCTTGGATGAAGCAAAAGAATAAGATGAAGACAACTGAAGAATGAATTGAATCAAGATGACCAGATGACACAACCTTGTCAAGGTTTTGATTGATTGAAGCTTGGATTTGACTTAGATGAGGGATACTGTGCCCTGGATGTATGGGTAGATGCCCAAAAGATAGCGGACAAGATATCACAACACTTAGTCATTTTGATAGTTGATTGAAGATTGATAGTTATGACAAGGTTTTGACATAAGATGAAAAAGACTCAAATCAATTAAATAGAAGGCTGAATCAGATTCAAAAGGCCACCTTAGGAAAATGATTGGATTTGTTATAGGCTCTGCTCTGTTCTTGACATAGTGATTTTTTTGATAGATTCCAAGATGTATTTCTCAACTCTAACATGTAGTTTCAGACAGTGTGCAATAGGAAAATAGGCATACAGACCCCCGACAAAAATTAGATATGACAAAACGTTGACCAACTGGTAGTAATAAGCTCTTTGTTTTGAAAATTTTTGGATAGGTTCGTGCGAGAGAATGCTATTTCATGTGAGGAAGTACCATGCTACATGCGAGAATGTGTTGTCTCACATGAGGAAGTACCAGGTTGCGCATGAGAATGTGTTGTCTCGCACAAAAGAATACTCAGAAAGTTGAAATCTCACGCGATAAAAGGACACAGTTTGATAGTTTTGGCATAGATTTCAAGGTACAAATTTCAAGACACATATTTTGAGACACAACACTGGCTGTTCTTTGATAGAATATTTAGTTCTCACACCAGAAAAGGATTTTTGCTCAGATTTTGCAATTGTTGAGTGTTTCAGTATCAGATTGTTATGTAAAATTTTGAAGATCTGTGTAATAATTCATTTTAAGCAACCAAGAAGATATCAAGCACATAAAACAGTAAGCAAGGGAAGCAAGCAATCATCTAAAAACAATGAACAAGGGAAAAAGCAACCTTGCGCATGAACAAGCAATAGTGACTTATTGTGCTAATCCCTAAAAATACTACTTGTGTATGTTCCAAAAAAAATTTCAATAACACACATATTCCTAGAAAATAAAAATTTGGCCTCACTAGGGTTTTTAGTAATGGGTTGACTCTGCAACTTTTATGATCCAAGAGGGTGAACTCCAATCCAGGTGCACTAGGGTTTTGACACAGTCTGAGAACTTAATCTTCAGGATCTGCTAGGGAGATTTGACAACCCAGCAAGAGACCACACCTATGGAGATTTCTTCCAACAGGACATTTATATAATGGTTGTCACTACCACGGTGAAAATGGCTATTACCGCTTGAGGTTCCATCAATGTGGTTGACCTAATTAAAGGAATGTCCACTATGGTTAACCCTCTCTAAAGGTGACTCACAAGATATACCACATGGAGACTAGTTCCAGATTCAAGGATTTGGGTTTCTGGTACTATCCAAAAAGGAAGTAGAGCATAATCCCCTAGCCTTTTTACTTTTAACCCAAACAAAGCAGACAGATTAATCTAACACGCTAAGACCAAGATTATCTCACAAAGATCTATGACGTCAACCCCTTATGATCTATCAACCTCTCCGAAGAGAGAATGCCTCGATCAAAAGTTGAAGACACACAGATCTAGTGGAATGTGAGACTCCCTTAGTATCCTCCCTACCTACAAGGGTTCCTTCGTTGAGAAGAGTTTCACTGGAAACTCACTCTCTCAAGAGCCATGAATAGTGTTCATAGGGCCTATTTACTATGTGTAACAAAGATGCTGAAAGCAAATCTATGTTCATTTTTAGAGCCCAAATAAAATGTGTGATATGGAAAAGAAAAGCACTCAAGCTAGACACACAAGATGTTCATTTTAATCCAAATCAAAATATTATCAGCTCGAGAAGAATACCTTAGGTCTAATGCTCTACAATCTAGAATTTAGCACACATTTGAAAGTACAAAATCAAGACAAATCAACAGCAAACCATAAGCATTAGAAATCAATAATCTGAAAGTACGGATTCACAAATTTTTTGTCTCTGTAGCAAAATCTCACCCGAGTTAGGATGTGGTCCCACGTGAGGAAACACGGTCTCGCATGATGAAGGATGAAATCTCATGCAAGGAAGTACAGTCTCGTGTGACAAAAGATGAAGTCTCACGCGAGGAAGTGCTGAAACCAGCAAAACTTCACATAGAATGATGAAAAATCTCACATGAGAATCCGTGTAGAGATGTACAGAAGTACGAAAGTATACTAGAACCCTTGAAACCCTTAACCTCAAAAGATAGAAAATTGATAGAAATGAAGGGAAACCCATTTCAGGGCCCCATAGTGGGTGCTAGAAATGTGTGTGTGAATTTTGTACCTGATCTGTAGACACAACACTTCAGTAAAACATTAGAGGTTAGTTAAAATTGAAATCATGCAATAAATGAAAAACTAAACTAACCAGGTTGTTTACTGCCTTCTAGTAGATGCAAGTATGTATTCTCAGATTATATCAAGATTAGTGACCTTGACGACACCTAAACAAAGGATTTGAATGCAAAATCTAGATATGGAATGAATGCAATTAATCTTTTTTTTTTTGGTTTTTCTGTGCAATTATGATAATGAAAACTTGATATGAATCTATGCTAATAATGATATGGAAAACTAATATGCAAACTGAGCTAAGAAATGATATGAAAACAAAAGTGATCTCACAAAACGTGGTTGATTCGCAAAGAAGCTTCGAGTCTCCAAATAGCAATTCGCCAGTATAAGTTTGCAAAATTATGAGATGATGATATGAAGAGCTGAGGACTTAATTTATAGAAATCCAGGGCTTTGGAGGTGCATGAATAAAATTCATAAATCACTCAGTTTATTTTTAGTTTTAATTCACAAAATCATGCAAAAGTAGAGTTTAACTCAAAATAGAGTTTAGATTTAATTGATAATTGATAGTTGTCTGCTTTTCTGATTGTGCATGTTTTATTTATGAATTAATTTAATAATAAAGTGATTTATTTCCAACTTAACTGATTTTGAAAAACAAAATAATTGATTTATGGGTTAATCAATTATTAAATCAAACTTTTATTCCAATTACATCATTAAATATGACAACTTGCTTTAATTAATTAAATAAGAATTTAATCAATTAATGATAGGAATTTTAATTTATTGTCAAATTTAAATAATACAATTTAGGAATAAATGTAATTAAATTAAATTAAATAATTAAGTGGCAGTATTAAATCTAATTAATTAAATATTCAGAATTTTCAATTAATCAAACTTTAGGATAAATAAGATTTATCGCCAAATAATCATTAAATTAAAGATAATTAAGATAAATAGGAATATTCCCCGATGCAGAATTTGAGATAATCAATTAGGATTCGATGATGTGCAAATGTGCCTTAGGTTAGGACTTTGATGTCGATTTCGTTCGATATGTCGATATAGGAGGTTAATGAACTTATAACCCATTTTTGGGGTATTACAAGTGGAAGATTCTCTATTATTAGGAACAAGTTTATCAGCATTGTCTTTCATTGCATTGCAAGTTGTAGATACATTTGATGGGATGGTTACCTCTACTCCTTCATAAGGAAATTTCAAGCATTGATGGTATGTAGAAGGAATAGCCTTCATTTCATGTATCCGGGGTCTCCCTAGAAGGATGTTGTAAGCCAGAGGTATATCAAGGACTTGACATGTAGTATCTCTGATGATAGGACCCGTTCTGATAGGCAAGACAATTGTTCCCTTGGAGGATCTTTCTTCTTCATCATATGCCTTGATAGTTATTTTATTTCTAGGATCAATAGCCATTTCTAAAAATCTCAATTGTGTGATCAAGCTGAAAAAATAGATATTCAAATCAGTGCCCCCATCTATCAACACATGTTTGACGTGATGGTTTTGGATCAAGACTTCTATATGCAAGGGCTGATTATGCGGATGACTCAAGGATTTATCATCTTCCTCTGAAAAGGAAATATACTACGGAGACGTAAGATGACCAACCATAGTCTAGAACCTGTCTAAATCAAGGTTGTCAGGAACATTGGATCTGAGCAAAGCTTTGTCTAGAATGGATCTATGAGCTGGAGATATCCAAAGCAACTCAAACATGGAGATTTTTGCATTTGTGTGTTGGAGTTGTTGGACAATGTTGTAAGATGTAGGCCTTGTGTCTTTAGGATTTGAAGATTTAGATGTATCCTTCTATTTAGAAGTAGATGAAAAATTGAAAGGCACCTTAGGGACATTTGATGAATCTAGGATTTATCTTTGTAGATGCGCCTGAGCTTGTGATCGAGTAACTGCATTAGCTTATTGATTTTCTCTATCTTTTCTTACAATTGTGATAACATTGCAACACTCAAATAGGCATGGTTCAACCATATTGATAACAATATTGTTTCCAGAATAAGCATAATTGACCTTAGCACCCACATTAGGCTGAGAAGATGAATCTCCTTGACTATGTTTCAGAAATGGCTCCATGAATGTTGTATGATCATTATTTCTCTTATGATTATCAATCATGATTTCTCCACTACCAATTTTTTCTTGAATGGTATGTTTCAAGTGCAAGCAGTTACTAGTTTTATGACCCGTACTACGATGGAAGTCATAGAATTCATTCTCATTCCACCATTTTGGTTTAGGTTCGGGATCAAATTGTCAGATCTTAGGTAAAGATATGATATTGTTAGCCAAGAGAGTTTTCATAGCTGATTCCAAAGATTTTCCAAGAGGAGTGAACTTTCATTTATTATCAGCAGACCAAGGTTTGTACTCTTTCATCTTTTGAGATGATTCAGGTACCTTTTGTTCCGAAGCTTTGATGGCTTGGGTACCAACAGTTAGATTGAAAGTTGGTGCCTTAGATGGGGCATAGAGAGTATCAACAATGCCATCTGTGACGACACCCTTATTCTTGTTCCAATTTTTGTTCTTGTCCTTAGAACTAGATCCAGATTCATACTTGTCCTTTTGAAGTGTGATATCTCCCTTTTTCACAAGTACTTTTTTTATTCTGATCACATTGTCTACCATCTTATCAAAAGATGTATGATTTTGCATTTGTAAAGGGTAGTTGATTTCTAGAACAAGATTATTGATGAACATTTCCAATTTATCAATTTTTGGAATAGGTCTAGCATATAGAGATAATTTCTTCCTCCATCTTTTAAGAAATTTTAGGAATGGTTCTCCTAGATATTGTCCCAGATTGTAGATGTCGATCATGGTGACCGGATGTTGAATGTTATAGGAGTATTGCTAATAGAACAATTTGATTAACTCCTCAAAGGTTTGGATAGTAGGAAGCATTCTAGAGAACCAATGAATGGTTGCTCCTCCCAGAGATTGAGGGAAGAGATGCATTAGATAGGTTGGTTCATGCATGAACTCCATAGATTGAGTACAGAATTCTCTGACATGATCTTGAGGATTAGAGTTTCCATCATACTTATCATATTTAGGCATTTCCACTCTCTTAGGTAATGCGGCATGTACAAGTCTTTATCGAATCGAAAAGGACATAGGGCACCCATGGAGAACTCCTTAGGTTCCTTTTCTTTTTCAAGTTTGTTAAGTTTGACTTGCATGACATGCATTTGTTTCATCATAGCCGTGATAGGAGTTTCTTCCTCATGCGTAATGATATCTTCAATATTAAAATTTGGAGGAAGTTTAGCTCCTTGATGAGATAACTCTAGAAAGTATGCCTCTCTATCTTCTTTCAAGAAATGTTTCATCATTCTTTTGAATTTATCATCATTTTGATATTGGGTAATTTTAGAAGGTGTAGGTTCTTGATCTGCACCATGTTGAGAGTGAGCTCCTTGAGACCCGTGGTTTGTTCCACCTTGAGACATGTTGTTATTACGAGAGTTACTTGAGATGGATTGATGTGGGGTCATCTAATAGCTTCTGTGAATTGATATAGGAGGTTTGGGTTGATTAACTGCGTGGATTGATGTAGGAGGGGTGACGTAACCACCTTTCAAGAATAGATTGCCAAGAGCATCTTCTCTATATAGGTTAGTGTCGTAGGATTGATGAATAGTTTGAGTGATCACAAAAGATGTCTCTAAAGAGATTTTGAGTTGTTCTCTATGTTTTCATGATGGAGCTCTGGTTTCCACCATTAACCTTAGGTGAAGCAAGAGAATGAGATTAAGACAATTGAAGAATGAATTGATTCAAGGAGATCAAATGACGCAACCTTGTCAAGATTGGATTGATGAAAGATTAGATTGGAAATGAATGAAGGTTACTGTGCCCTGGTAGTATGGGTAGATGCCCAAAAGATAGCGGACACGGGTTCGCAACACATCCATTTTGAAGATTGATTGAAGATTGCTAATTATGACAAGGTTTTGACACAAGATGAAAAAGACTCAAATTGATTAAACAAAAGGCTGAATCAGACTCAAGAGGCCACTTTAGGAAAATTATTGGATTCTTTCTAGTTTCTGCTCTGTTCCTGACATAGTGATTTGTTTGACAGATTCTGGAAATAGGCTGTAAAAATTGGGTCTCTGACAATTTTGACAACTTTCTAGCAATTTTTCAAAATTTCTCAAACAAATTTTTGCAGGCTTGTACGACAGTGGGTATACTCTGAAACAACAGTTGACAAAACTCGTACGACAATTACAAAGCTCACACAATAGTTGATAGAAGGATCTTGACTTTTTGCTTTTGACTGGTGGCAAAACTCGTACGACACTATACAAGCTGCCATACGACAATACAAGGGTTCTGAAATGACAATTGCCAAAACTCGTACGACTTTCTGACCTTGTGGGATGACTTTTGACTCCAGAAAGGAATTTTACTTCAGATTTTGCAAATTTTAGGTTTTCAGTTTTAGATTGTTCACAAATTTTTCTGTCCAGGTTTGAAGATTATTCTGGGATCATTCATTTTCAGTAACCAAATAGATAAATAAGCACGCAAAATAGCAAGCAAGTGATTCCAAGCACATCTGAAAATAATGAACAAGGGACAAAGCAACCCTGTGCATGAACAATCAAGTGACTGAATGTGCTAATCCCTAGGAGTGCTAATTGTGTATGTTCCAAAAAAAAATTTCAATAATGCACATATTCCTAGAAAAATAAAAATTTGGCCTCACTAGGGTTTGTAGTAATGGTCTGACTCTGCAACTTTTGTGATCTCAAGAGGGTGAACTCCAATCCAGGTGCACCAAGGTTTTGACATAGTCCAAGAATTTAATACATCGAGAGCTGCTAGGGAGATCTGACAGCCCAACAAGAGATGACACTTGTGAAGATTTCCTCCACAAGGACATTTATATAGTGGTTGTTGCTACCATGGTGAAAATGGTTATTACCGCTTGAGGTTCCATCCACGTGGTTGAACCAATTAAGGGAATTTCCACTACGGTTAACCCTATCTAAAGGTGACTCACAAAAGATACCACAGGGGGACTAGATCAGATTCAAGGATCTAGGTTTCTGGTACTATCCAAAAAGGAAGTATAGCATAATCCCCTAGCCTCTTAACTTCACAAAGACAAAGCAGATAGATTAATCTGACATGCTAAGACTGAAACTATCTCACCAAGATTCATTATGTCAACAACTCGTGATCTATCAATCTCTCCGGAGAGAGAATGTATCAATCAAAAGCTAAGGACTACAAACCCAGTAGAACGCAAGACAATTTCAGTATCCTCCCTACCTACAAGGGGATCCTTCGTCAAGAAGAGCTTCGCATGCGTGAACAAGCGAATGAAGCCCACTCTCTCAAGATCATCCACAAATAGTGTTCATAGGGCCTATTTACTATGTGTAACAGATATGCAGAAAGAAAATCTATGTTCATTTTATAGGCCAAAATGAAGTTTGTGATATGAAAGCAATAAAAGTCACACAAGCTTGACACACAAGAGTTTGTTTTAACCAAATCAAAATGTTATCATCTTGAGGAGAATACCTAAATTCCTTGCAATGTGCTTAGTAGATTTTTACCTATTTTAGCAATTTTTCTCACACTTTTCCCAACCAGAATCAACAGATACCAATTAGAAATAGAAAATCTCAATTGTTAGGGTTAGCTATCAGTCCAAGTCTAAAAATCAAATCTGGAAAACTGCCTGAAAATTTTGAAATGACAATTGAATTCTGGTGTCAAAACTCATACGATAGTGGGTTACCTCCCAGATGACAGTGGGTATCTTCTCATACGACAATAGAGCTCCCAAATGACAATGTGTACCTTTTGATACGAGCCTTGATAGAATCAATTGTCATACGATAGTGGGTACTTCCTGGTATGACTTTTGTCAGAAACTCGTATAAAAAATGTATGGACAGGAAATAAAAGATTGCAATTTTAACCAGAAAATGACACGAAATTGATAGAAATTGATAAAAATTGATAGAAATTGAATGGAAACCCATTTCAGGGCCCCACGGTGGGCGCCAAAAATGTGCATGTGAATTTTGTACCTAGCTGTAGACACAACACTTCAATAAAACATTAGAGGTTAGCAAAAATCAAAATCGTGCAATGAAATGGAAACTAAGCTAACCAGGCCATTTACTGCCTTCTAGTAGATGCAAGTATGATATTCTCAGATCAGACTGAGACTAGTGACAATGAAACACCTAAACGAAGGATTTGAATGCAGAATATGGATACGAAATGAATGCAGAGTTATTCTATATTTTTGTATTTTCTATGCAATTATAATGAAAGAAACTGATATGAAACTAGTCTAGATGAAACTGATATGATATGCAATTGATCTAAAAATGATATGAATGCTCACAAATAAAGGAAAATCTCACAACAGCTTGGATTCGCAAAAGATGGATTCTTTGATCACCAATTTGCTAGTGTGAGGATGCAATTTCGTGGATCCTTTTAGAAGAGCTGAAGCCTTGATTTTATAGAAATCTAGGGCTTTGAGGGTGCATGAGAAAAGTCATAAATCACTCTTGATGAACTCAAGTTGATTTTTGAGTCAACAAGAAATCAGAGATGATTAACTCACATAATTATGCAAAATCATGCAAGAACAGCTTTTTAACTCAAATCAGAAGTTTAGATCAGCTTTGAACTCAAAATAGATGTTGAGTTTCCAAAAGTTAACAACTTGCATTGATTTCCTAATTTTGAGTTTAACTGCTCTTTGAATGTGCACAATTAATTATGAATTAATTAAATAAATAAAGTGATTTATCCTCAACTTAACTAATTTTTGAATTAAAATAAATGATTTATGAGTTAGTCAATTATTAAATCAAACTTTTATTCGAAAACTATATCATTAAATTTGACAACTGACTTTAATTAATTAAATAAGAATTTAATCAATTAGTCATAAGATTTTTGATTTATTGTCAGAATTAAATAATACAATTTAGGAATAAATGTAATTAAATTTAATTAAATAATTAAGTGGCAGTATTAAGTCTAATTAATTAAATATTCAGAATATTCAATTAATCAAACTTTAGGATAAATTAGCTTTATCGCCAAATAATTATTAAATTAAAGATAATTAAGATAAATAGGAATATTTCTAGGAATATTCCTCGATGCAGAATTAAGAATAATCAATTAAGATTCGATGATGTTCAGACGTGCCTTAGATTAGGACTTCGATGTTGATTTCATTTGATTTGTAGATGTAGAAGGTTAATGAAACTATAGCCCATTTTTGGGGTATTACAATTACGTTCCTTGCATATGAGTCTTCCCCCATATTCAGTGGCTCACCCTCAGCTCATCGTTTGATATTTTTCAATCTTTTCCTTCTGAGGCAGTTTATAGTGATTTCGGTTTGTGCTTGTCGACAATTCTGAACAGGCATTTTCAAGTTTTAAAATCTCTTTTCTCGATCATTTCTAGATGAATCCATTTTACAGGATGTTTCTCTATATTACAAGGTTCATATCTACCGATTTTTAGCGTCCAAAAATAAGTTTTCATTAGTGTTTTAATGGCGCGACTGGAGGTGTTTTATTTAGAATTGGCGACTGGCGAAGTAATAAAAATTGAAGTTTTTTAAGGATTCCCAGTTGTCCAGATCAGATTCAATTGCAAGCGCCAGTCATTCTAGATCATGTTCAAGGCTGGTTGTTTGAGTTCAAAAAAAATTTAGGTTGGACCCGCTTGGGGTCCAACCTGCCTCATTATTTTGAAAGCAGTATGTGATGACATAAAAGATTTGAATGAAATAAAAAGTGACATGCATAACAAAATGTGGATGTATGGCCAATAGTGTTTAATCATTTGATAAAATCTTTCAAAGGTATGCCACCACAAGGAATACAATAATAGGTTTACAGTTGATAATTTTGTTAAAGTTTCTGAATCCATCAAGATAAATCCATTTGGTAAGAGGTTGTAGGCTTTTGTGTAGAGCTGTGAGTTTTAGAAGAGGTTGCATGAGCCTCCATGAAGGAAGCATTACAACACAAAGGGATTAGAAGCATGAGTTTTGTTTATTTATTGAGGGCTGCCAACACTCCAAACTAGGTACACCAAATAGCAAGGCATGCTGTTACATACACCATTCCGGGTAGTGTGTGCACCTCTCTTGCATGCGTCCAATTTTATGATATGATGGCCAATTTTTATTTGGGGGAGGGTGTTGTGTATATCCCTTAGCCTTGGGAAATGTTGCAGGGGCCTTTTTCCCATGTATGTGCTAGTGTTTATGGGGAAGAGGAAATGAGAGAAATCTTTGCATACTATTTCATGGGGCACTAAATGAATATATGCATAGAGCTGCAGTGTTGTTTGACCCTTCACATTTGCTACCCCAACATACTTATTCTTCTCTCTTCTTGAGATCTTTAATAGCCTCTTCACCATATTCTCATTGCCTATCTCAGCAACCATGTGCAAGATCTTTGAGATTAACCCGATTTGCACCTTGTTTTTTCAAAATGAATATGTCTAATATCTCCTCTTTGTCATGAGACCCAGAAACTGCATGATACATAGCGCTCTTTTTATCACCATCCTTCACATCTATGTTTGGGATCTTCTCCATAAGCCATTCACAAAGGTATTTGTGCCCAACAAAAGTCGTAGGGTGAAGCATGTTTTTGCCATGTTTATCAAGTGCTTTTTCTCTTTGTGTATTATAAATTTTTTGCTTACCTATGCCATGAGAGCTTTCTTTCATGATTACACTTTCTTCTTGAGGCTGCTATGTACAAAACGGTTATTTGCTAGCACCTCCTTCTTGCCAAGCATGAGGTATTGGACATCTTGTAGGAGGACAACACAACATGCAAGGGAAATGGAGAGGGTCATGTAGGTTTCCATCAGAGATCGCCATGAGGCATGCTTTACGCACCAAGGTTTGTTAAGGGATGTTGGTCATCGTAGGCCCTAAGGAAAGATAAAGGCTTGCACCCAAGTGTGAAGAGAGCAGTTGAACCTTGGGCTTCATTGTGGTGATTAGTCCCACACATGCCCAGCCTTATATGTCTAACATGTTTAAAAGGAAATGCACTCAGATTGATTTGTAAAGTGAGGAATGAGAAGGACTTTGAGCCGTGGGACCTCCCAGATTTGGTGGGGCTGGCCAACTGGGCACATTTCATAGAAATCAAAATTTTGAAGGAAAGTCATTATATTGAAGAGGAAGATATATCCCACATTGACCATGTAAAGGCGAAATAAGTTATTCAAAAACCACGACACACAATACATTATTGTCCAAAGTGGACAACCGGTTAAGGGCCAGTCTTACACGCATGTGGATTAAGGTAGTTGATGTGGTGATGAATTGGTAGAGCGGGCCTACAAAAAAGGTAAAGTAATTTTGATGAAGTGTTGAACTGTAGATCTGATGAATTGGGATGTGTGCCCAAGATCAACGATTATCGTTGCCCCACAAAAAGGAAAATGCTCAAATGATATGGTTGCGGGGAAGTGACATGCTGACACATGGTGACCTGGTGATGTGGTGATGAAATGCAGTCTAGCGCCAAGTGGACATTGTAGCGAACTGAAATGTGACATGTGGTGGGGGAGCGATGATGGAGTAGTCAAACGGACAAGCTAGTCGGCTGCCTCAGGATACATTATGATCCAACGGTCATCACTGATCCACAAAAATGAAGATGCCCGAAGGTTATCACTATAGGGAAATGACATGTTGACATGTGTCAACCTACGAGTTGGCATATATGTCTGAGGTGGATGCCTGATCAGCAAGAGGAGCCAACCAAAAGGTGACACATGTCATAGGTGTGTGTAGATAGTTCTACATGGTGGTGAGGTGGCTGGTCAACCCAATCAGGTAGTGCCACATGGCACATGGGACCCACCTCAAAATTTGAAGTCTGCACAAAAGAATTAAAATAAATGATAAAGTTTCAACCATGCAAAATTTTAAAAATTTAAATGATGCAGGTTGCTCACTGAAATAATGCCTGAAGGCTTCATTTTTGTCCAAATATGGACATATAATATGTTTTCAGAAATGCCAGAAGACTAGGAATACAATGGCAGTGGTTAGAACTTGATTTGACCAAGTTGGTAGGAGCAGTAATGGACTATGTATTTCGAGATCAGAGTTTGGTGAAGATTTTTTCATTTCAGATCAGATTGATATGCAAATCCGGCAAAGAGGGAAGATCAAATTTTTAGTAACTTGGTTTTTCTTGCAGAGATTCTTCTTGGGTTCACAAAGATATCGGATTTGTTGATTGTTTCAAGGACTTTATTGCTGATTTGATTTTCTTAGAAAAAGGAGGTAGCTTGTTCCCAGGAATGTCTTGTAGAGTACAAACAAATCAGATTTCATTCTCCTATAGATTTTTGGGATTGTTGGTTATGTTTAGGGTTTTCAACCTAAATGATCTTTTTATTATTATATCCTTATCTCTATAAAAGGATTTTTATGATCATTTAGAAGGTGTTGGCTAGAAAATTCTTGAGATAGGAAGCTGAAAAGCTAAGTGTGTATCCTCAGTCTAGATTGTAATATGTTTTGCTAGTTGTATCAGTAGAGGGGAAAAACCTTCAAAATCTTTTGCATATTGTCTGAGTATTGTATTCTAGAATGGTTTGTAATACAGGAACTTGAGTCCTCATACTTAATGTTGTTTTCAATTTTTAGATCTCTCCTTTTGTTGCGCTTCTTGAGTCTTGGGTTTTCTGATTTCTTGCACAGGGTTTAATTGTGTATATGTTTTATCTCTCATCCTTGATCCAGGATCAGGTTAAAAGTTTCTGAATAAAGCATAGATTCATTTGGTTCAACATGAAGGATGTTTTGTAAGCAGTGTATGAATCTAGTTTATTATGTTTATGACTTGGAATCTTTGTTCTTGTATTCTGTATCTGTCTTAGATATATTTCCCAATGGACAAGGCACTGATCAGAAATTAGTATCTCCTGTAGTGATGCAAGTTTGGCATGGTTGTTTACATTTTGTAAGAAATCAAGTTAAAATCTTTTCTATCCTTTCTACCCTTTCAGTTTTATGTATTTTGGCCTTAGTTATTTCATAGCAATGGAGAGTCAATGAATGACTAGTTATCATTTAGTACTTTCTTTCTATTATCTACTTTGTTGAATCCAGTTTAAAGTGGTAAAAGTGTTATATGTCACTGGATTCAGTGCACCCGCTTTGGTTCTATAGAGCCAGAAATGAAGAGGGTAGTCTTGTCCCTATAGTTGGTCCAGTTACCTACAGATTTCCCCATATTTGGAACTGACCATTCCCTAAATCAGTCTTAGGTATATTGGTGTCTCATGGAGTGTAAAATCCATTCTAGGAACCAATAGTCCTCATCATAGTTTCCTATTATGCAACCTCAATTGGTCTAGAGGTTTTGATTATTGATGGAATTATGGAGCCAGTTTTAGTTGAGCCCTTTCCATGTTAAATAGTGTTTATTATTAATGGAATTTTGGAGTCGTTCTAGTTAAAACCTTTCCATTTAATTCTGTGCTTTTTCCTCCATTGGACATTTAGTAGTGTTAGCACTGCTTATTTTCCCATCTCAAGACTCTGTGTTTTAATTTTTTCATGGTTCAATAGAAGGGTCTTTTATGTTTGGTTATGGCTACCTAATTAAAATTTTTACCCATGTCCTCAATTTCTCCAAAGGAACTAGTTCATTTTGTTCCTTAAACCCTAGGTGAGGTCTTGTTTCTAGCCCTAAATATTCATTGTGAAAAGAAACCCTAGGTCTTTGTTGAAAAATCTAATTGTTCATTAGCTTTTCCAACCACTTAAGTTCATTATACCTAGCGGGCCCATTTAATATTTCCTAAGTCTAGATCCCTGTCAACATTTTAATTTTTCCTAAGTCTCAACATGTATCTAACCTTGTTAAAGTCTCTTTTGATCTAATGGTGCGTGTAATCCCGCAATGGAAAGTTGATCAAAGATTATCCTTCGCGGGATCACGCTAGCTGTCAGATGCTCAGATAGACAAAGATTAAAGTATGTGGGACCATTATTTTTAAGACTTTTATCAACATGTAGATTATTTTAATCTAACGGTTCATGTTTTCCTTGGCCCAACTCTCAAATAATTAAGATACTATCAGATCCCTTTTAATCCTACGGTTGGCGTAATGCCTTGATGAAAAGTTAATCAAACATTATCGATTGTGGGATCGTGCCAACCATTCAATCTTCTAATCAGCCAAAGGATGATGTCAGTAGGGCTGAATGATAAAGGCATGTAAAGGTTCCGAAAAGTTTATCTTGATCTAACAATTTTCATAATGCCTTGATCAAAAGTTGAAAGGAAAATAGTGATCGCAGGATCACGCCTGCTATCAAAAAAATCTACGCTAACAAAAATTAAGTCAGTGGGGTCAAAATTAGTTGAAATAATGACATCCATTGGATTAACTCAATCCAACAATGATCGTGGAACCTGAATGATCAGTGGGGCCAAAGGACACTTAATTTAAATTACTGTCAGATCTAATCTGATCGAACAAAGGGCATGAATCCTTAATGAAAAGATGATCAAGAGTTACTAATCAAGGGGTCATGATGACCGTCCGATGTAATTCAAAAGAAGATCAACGGTTCTATTTTAAACTTTCTTTGGCAAAAAATGTTGCCTACCCACTGAACTGCAAATTTTCAAAATTTCAAAGAAGTAATGGAAAGAAAGTGTGGCTTGGTTGTCAAGAGTTAATGTTGTTTGCATATGCAGTATATCATTCGACGCTCCATTTTTAGAATCAAAAGCTACATAATTTTCAGAGCGACTAAGTGGAGTGAAATTACAAAGTGTCTAGCATTTTCTGGTGAAATATTACCGAGTGAGTGATTCTCTGAACTATTGTATTCTTGCCATCA
Source organism: Chamaecyparis obtusa (assembly GCA_027943335.1). Classification (NCBI taxonomy): domain Eukaryota; kingdom Viridiplantae; phylum Streptophyta; class Pinopsida; order Cupressales; family Cupressaceae; genus Chamaecyparis; species Chamaecyparis obtusa. The sequence goes on from BSBK01002894.1 coordinate 1,193,580, forward strand.
TTTGTCTGCAAATTGTGTTGTTAGGGTTTGGAGAGAAGGGTTTATGTGTGTTCCTGGTTAAGTTGAATATTTAAAACCCTAAGTTTTAAAATGGAATTGAGAAGAGAATTCAAGAGAAATGTAGATTACCAAGAGAGGGTTGTATGTGATGATTTTCTGGAAAAACTTGATCATTCTATGAATGACTCATCTAAGTTGAAAGAACTTGTACCCAAAAAACCCTTGGCTTATAGTTACAAATGGATTATATGACAAGGGTAATTATATGAGAGATGCAAACATTGGTGTGTCTAGTTTGGTGTTGTTCAGGGTAGGGTTTGGACATAGACATGCTTTTTCTGCTAGAAGTAATGTATGGAAGTTTGATGTAGGGAAATTGGTTGTACTTGTCTTGAGGTACTTTTATCATCCATGAATAGTAGGTTTTAGGTTTCTTTTCAATTGTGTGTTTAGAGGTATTTGTTTTTCGGTAGATGATCTGCTTAATACTATTTATTTTCCCAGCTCAAGACTCTGTGTTTTAATTTTTTCATGGTTCAATAGAAGGGTCTTTTATGTCTGGTTATGGCTACCTAATTAAAAGTTTGACGTGTGTCCTCAATTTCTCTAAAGGAACTGGTTCATTTTATTCCTTAAACCCTAGATGAGGTCTTGTTTCTAGCCTTAAATATTCATTGTGAAAAGAAACCCTAGGTCTTTGTTGAAAAATCTAATTATCCATTACCTTTTCCAACTACTTAAGTTATTTTTCTGCACGTGTCTTAATTCATCATCGGGAAGGGCCAAATCCTTTAAGTTCATTATACCTAGTGAACCTATTTAATATTTCCTAAGTCTAAATCCCTGACAAAATTTTAATTTTTCCTAAGTCTCGGCATGTATCTAACCTTTTTAAAGTCTCTTTTGATCTAACAGTGTGCATAATCCCACAATGAAAAGTTGATCAAAGATTATCCTTTGTGGGATCATCCCAACCATCAGATGCTCACATAGATGAAGACTAAAGTAAGTGCGACCGTCATTTTTAAGACTTCTATCTGCCATCAGATTATAGTAATCTAATGATTCATGTTTTACTGGATCCGAATGTAAAATAATTAAGATACTATCAAATCCCTTTTAATCCTACTGTAGACATGGAAAATTGGCAAAGGCTTGAATCAATCAAAAGGTGCAATCAAGTCATCAAAATAGCACTAAAAATCGATAAATGGAACAAAGGCAATTCAAATCAAAGGAAAATTCAATTAAATAATTAAATAAGGCTTGAAAAGGGGAAAAACACTAAGAAATTGATTAAATTCAATTAAGGACATAGTTGTTGAAATGAAAAATCAAAATGAACCTCTTACCCTTCATGGCTAAATTTAATTACTTTAATTAATTAATAAATATGAAATTCTCTCAACAAAGGAAAAAGGAGACAAAATGGACACAAATCACTCACTTTTGTTGAAATGGTCCAGCCTTTTGAAACCATTTAAATGTTTGTCCCCCAATTTAGGGACAAAGCAAAGCCAATTGACCTTACCCAAGCATAACCATGGTTATCTCACTCTACCCCCTACCCTTGGGAAAATCTTATAAATAGAAGGCATTTTGAGGCATTAATAATCCACTCCATATCTTTGAATTGCAGCAAAGCTCTTGCAATTTGCATCCACACCACTCACTTAGCATTTTCATTGATATTTTAGCTTAATTGTTGATCATTTTAGAGATTTTCTTATCAAATAGAGCTAGAATTTGATAATTAGATCTATTTTGCATATCATTCTTAGTTCAATTCTCATAATTAGAGTGTCACTAGTGAGGATTTGCAGCTGAGAGCCTCATTTACCACTTCAATTTAGAGAACCATGAGATATTTAGATTAATTGTGCATTATTTAGATTAGTTTGCTTTGAATAGTGTAAATTCTCTTTAAATCTTGTTATTTCATGAAGGTGTAAATCACTCACACACAAATGGACTTGGCGCCTTGGTAGCAAAAAAAAAAAAAAGAGAATACCCAAAAGTGAAAACTTGGTAACAAGCGCTTTTGGTTCCCTTAAGTCATTTCCTTCCTAGTCACATGTGTATATAATGCATCTCATCATCCCATTTGTCTAAACCTTCATTGCATCCGTCATTTGTACATAGTCATAATAACAGTTTGTAGCACCATCCTTTGCATTGCCTAAAGTTGTCAAAGCTGATACATCAAATACTTGGGGGCAGCATAAACGGATTGGAAAGTGGGTACCTCAAAAAGGATTCATATGAACAACATTCAGTCACAAGCAGAAAGCGATCAACATTTTCAGAAGAGAGATCAGATTTTTGTAAACCTTGGATTGATAACAAAAAAAGTTGATTACCACAACAAAATCCTTGAAGCCTAAATTGACTTATTATTCAGGATTAAAAATCAAAAATCATGTCATGATCAAACACTTGGAAATATATTTTGTTGAAAATCAGAAAACAATGCAAAACACTTAGATAGATTCTTTTGAAAAGTTGGTTAAAAATCTGTTTACTTACATTCATTCAATTTGTATCAAGTCTTTTTAGCTCATCAATGATGTTTCGACTAGATTGGCAATGATGGAGACATGATATTTTTCTTGACTATGAAGTGACTGTTTGGAGGAAAATTCATTGCCTTATGAGAATTCATCTAAAGACATGGTCATCAAAGAACCATCGAGGATTATCTTATAAAACAATGAGTTAACCTTTGTTTGTTTACGCAACCGGATACCTTGGATATTTAGATTCTTCATATCTAAATGACAAAATCCACTTGCAACATAGAATCCGACAAAATCGGTATTCGTACTCTCATGATTTTGTTTTTGAAATCAGTGATAGTCGTATCGATGAGACCGATGGGAAAGCAAAAACGGAGGTTACCATATGAGCAGTAAATAAAAAGCGATATTCATATCATCATGTCAGTGGGCAGTGGTGATTGTATCGACTTTCCGGTCCCAAGTGCTCAATGATGAAAATATATCCTCAAGGCATTTATTTGCTAAAAGCTAGTGACACTTAGCTGCATTCATAAAAAGGTTAAATGCATTCTCATGTTAGATTAATTGCATGTGCTTTTTTTTCCCAAGGGTTTTATTTTCGCATCACAAAAGGGGGTACATGACATCATTAACAGGGTTAAATCAACAAGGACAACATCATTTCAACATCATCTTTTCTACAAAAATAAAAATATATGAGATTATACTTTTTGCATTCATTCCATATCATTAATCATTACATAGATATTATCAAAGAAAAGAAGTAAATAATCATTTACATTTGCATACAGATTGCATACATTCAGATTGCATACATGAGAAATAACATATCAAAACTGCATCCATACATGAAGAAGAAATGCATCCATTTATCTATATCATACATAAGATACGTTGCATCCATAGCCAATATCCATCCAAAAACAAATGCATTAGATAACCACATATAGCAGCATCTAAAGGAAATCTCATATATCATCAAGTAAAGGCAGGAAAGATCATAAATGTTCTCATATCACACGTCTACTCATAACTCCATATATCAAGTATAACAATGATGTCATAAAACTCAACTCTATAATCGCCCATCAACAGGGGCATCAATGTCAAATAAGTGTCAAAATACAACTGGAAAGGTGACACCAAGGTCACAAGACTATGGTACAATATCAAGTATCTCAGCATCAGTACATAAATGATCAATAAGAGCACTCATAGCTCATCTCTCGTCACCACTGGGAGGAGGTCCTGGAGGAGGCTGTGGAGGAGGCTGTGATGGAGGCTGCTGAGGAGGCTGTGGAGGAGGCTGTGATGGAGGCTGCTGAGGAGGCGTCTGACCAACCATAGCAACAAGGAGAGGAACCAAGGGAGCCAAACCCGATACCAACTGCTGAATCATAGATGACATCTGTGACACCTCTGTCCGTAATGCTCCCACATCTGCTCGTAGCTGGGTAGTACTAGAGCTCTCTCCAACCTCATAGGTACTCTGAGGATCACCTGTATCTATAGGAGCTTTTCCCCGATCACGGGAAAAAGCTGCTGGCATCTGCTGTGCACCTGTATCCTGCCCATCCACAGTAGCCTGCTGTAATCCTGCTCTCGTATCCTGTCCTGTACCTGGATCCTGTCTAGCAGCCCTCACATGATCCTGACGATCTAACCTCTGTCTCTGTGCTACTGCAGGACGAGGAGGAGGAGGAGGTGCCTGTACCGGTGCATCTCTCGCTCATCCTCTGAGCCTAATCACTGCCCTACCTCGGGGTCTACCTCTGCGTCTCCTCCCACCACCAACATCATCACCATCATCATCTCGCCCAGGTACTGGCTCTGCAGGGTCTGTAAAGCGAGGCATCGGATGCTCCATCAACCAAGCTAGATACTCCTGTGTGACTCCGGCATCTCTGATGTGTAACCTCATGTCCCAATCCATATAACCCAGTAATGATATCTGCTCTATAGCGTCATCATATGAAGGCATGTGACCCCAAGTAGCACGCTCTGCACTAGAACGAGCATATACTGCAGATCCCTGAGGCATAGGCTGAATCCGCCCAAACTGTCGTAGTACTCTCCCTGCCAAGAATCTCTCAAGAATAGAGTCGATCCTGCCGATCATCCATCGAGGAGCAAACATATAGGGTAACTCCAAGCTATCCTCTCTCCAATCCTCGACCTCAACATATGGTCTCCAATAGACCTCATCCATGTCATCAATCTGTCGTCGCCAATACTCCAAGTGACCTAAGTGATGTTGTGTCACCATACCAGTATACTGCCATGCAAAAGGATATCCTAGAGGACGATCTCGATCTGATATAGGATGACTGACTGGTAAGTGCTCCCATATCCACAACTGTAAAATATGAATCCCAGCAGATAATGAGGCTGATGTCCTATAAACCACCTCATGCAGATCATGATAAAGCTGTGCTAGCACACAAGATCCCCAGTCAAAGCGTCGAGGATGATGTAGCAAATCCTCGATAATCCTGCCCCATCCCACTGAAAATCCGCGACCTCGCCGATCAGGTAATAAAACACCACCAATGATAGCACCTAATAAGGCTGGTAAAACAGGAAATGAGGCAAACTGAGGCCATAAGATACAGTCATCACCAATCGACGGATCTCCGAATACTCGTCGACAATATGTCCCGTCATAGACTGCGTCATAATATACTATCTCTCCATGAGTCGGGATCCGTAGCAATCTGTAAACATCCTCCGGTGTAATAGTCATCTCACCCTGTGGTAGCCAAAATGTGTTTGTCTCAGAGTGCCAACGCTCTGCGACAGCAGTAATCAAACCTCGGTTCATCTGGAACCGAGGAAGCTCTAGTACGCACAGTAAACCGTAGCACCTAATCACTCGCCTCTCGGCATCAGTCAACTGGGTCCTAAGCTCCATCACCTAGTGTGGTACAGTCCGAAGGTACAGCACAGGGACATCCTCCTGTTTAATCAAAACAAGGGAATCACATGAGTAACTTACTATCAGGAAATCAAACAATCAATCATGGTCATCAATTTAAATATACCTATCAGACTTACCAATCCTAACTCTAAGCATTGAGGAAGGACGATCCTAGTTTTATGTCTCTAAGCATTTGAGCATAAATGAATGGACATTTAGATCCATGATCTATCATTTGTGATGAAGATTGATTAACCTTATTCTTCGATATTATAGTTACCTATGTCCTAATTCGTTGTTGAAATCAAACAAAGGGAATACCCTAACTAAACATTCGATTGAATTTATTGACGTGATCGATATCAATCAAGTTGACGCAATCGAGCAATCAGACGTCTTAGAAAAGTTTGAAATAAAAATTTTTTTACTTACGCGACTTTTATTTCTGGCGTCATTTCTTTTACCAGAGGTGACATTTCTTTGCTCAAACGCGTGATTTTATTCATCCGCGTGACTTAATTTCACGGAGGCGGTATAAGATTTTTCGTAGGCGACATCTTATTATCACGCGGCACCTGATTAAAAATGTTTAAAACCTACGCGACATTAAATTTTCCTTAGGCGACACAAGATTTTCTAAATGCGTGAAAATACCTAAGGGAGGCGACATAAAATTTACCAAAGGCGACATTTAAAATTTTCAGGCGATATTAAAATGCACGGAGGCGACATTTCTTTTCACGTACGCAGAATTAAAATTTTTAAAAGCATTAAATAAGGTCATAAATGCAACTTTAAAGACATGAGGAAAATTTGAATGACATACCGGAGGACCATCGGTCGCTCTCCGACTGAACCGGCGCGCTCTCTCAAACCGATGCTCGCGATGTGGGACCACCATCGTCTCCAAAAGGCTAAAATCAGAGCTCAAATCTCAAGAAGGAATGGTGCAAATGAATAGTAAAATGAGGGGTTTTACCCTATT